>CM056994.1:354967347-356167347 GCA_029891345.1 Dryococelus australis
AAACACAAATTTCACGAAGAATAGAAAATAAGCGAAAAATCGGAGTAAGGGGTTTTGTTAAGTTTTCTGTCTCCGCGACAGCTCGATTACTTGTTGCGTAAGAATTTTCATCATATTGCGTGTTTGAAAAAGAAAATATATATCTGGCGTAATTAACCTTGGAAGTTTCTTACTCGGCATGGCACGTGGTGGAGGGAGGGTTATAACGTCGCAGGAAGTTGAAGGGGGGGGGGGGGTGAGGACTCTTCTGCCCCGTGGGGAAATTACGCAGAGGTTGGCGTTGTGGTGTCCATCTCTCCTGTGGTTGAATTCCATTTCGATTTTTTTATGGCGCTGCCGTCATGTTTTGGCTGGTAAGTTTTTGCACAATAGACTTTATCTGTGCTGGAGTGCAGACTATTTACATTGTAAAGTCGTAAAGTCTGTTCACGATAAATTGAGCACTTTTGAAATGAACCTTTCAAAAAGTGAGTGCCCCTGCCTGCATAATATTTAATGGGTGCACTGAGTGATATTTGCCCACTGAAGTTGGTAACGATGCGATGTATGGAAAGTAGCTTGTATGCACGTTGTGTATTCTTCTGCCTTATGTAAGATTAACATTGTCATGGACCTCGTCACTTTATTCATGTGTCAGGCAGGCGAAAGTGTCAAATTATTAGAAAAGTAAACATGTAACAAATCTGCTCATTTTTACACTTCAATGCATTAAATAAAAAATAAAATAAACAGAAATTGAAATAAATAATTTAAGTTATCACAAATGGGTACGTAACACTTTATATACGACGTTAATATATGGAACTACTTTCACGCCATCGTTACCAACTTTCCTGGGCTATGCATGTCACTCGGGATGCCGGTTGAAGTATACGCAGGCAGGGGCAGCGACTTCTTTTTAAAGATTGATTTCGAAAAGGCTTACTTTATCACGAGTAGGCTTTAAGAAAATTGATGTAAGTGATACAGTATGTTGGAACAACCAAGTCTGCATGCACGACTTTAAATGGCGAATCAATTTTTAAGAAATTCCTTTTCAATTCATCAGTTTTAATGATAACTGTTCTAAACAAAAAAAAAATTGAAACCAGCTTTCTCGGAGAATACTGCCACGTTAAGTAATCAAAAATATATATATATTGATAATTTTTTTTGTAAAATGTATATTTGATTCAAAATTTTGGAAAACCATATTAAACATAAAAATTGGCAATATTTGTTAACTTGCCAGTATCCCTTAACAAATGCCACGTAACATAATTTTGTTTGAAACGCTTATCTTTAAAGTCGACACACTGAGAAGGTATTGATTCTCCATTTAAACACTTGTTCTGCAGTTTTGGTATAAGCAGGGCCCTTCCCTTCACTTTGGGCACGGCTGTTTCTTCTAGGTCTTACACTAGCACCCGCATTGTACTTCGCGTAAGAGAGTTTACTTCTCGCTTGGTGAAGAGTTTCCGCAATCATGGTACAACTGTTGGCATGCATTTGTGCGCTCGTGTACTGATGATGTTCAATGGGTGAATAAATTAGGTTTTCATTTGACTGTAATTGGTGGAGCAGCTTTCATTTTTCTGAAGTAACCTCCCGTCTTCACACTGCTGCAGCGTTTTTTTTTCCCCAAAAGACCAGAATTGTATTCAGTCTTTGGTTGCGGGCAGGTCTGTAGCCACAAGAGGATTGGGTGGGGGTTGCTTCTAGGTCCACCCTAAATATTTTTTGTCCCACCTCCCCTTACATAACGATCTTGAGTAAGAGGTATTTTAATCTATAGGCTATTCATAGTAAAGTGAGCACTTTTAAAACCCCCCTCATTTGGAATAATAGTCAATAAATACATTTTATTTTATCCTTAGGCATTAACTTTCGAGTGAGGTAGATTTTACACAGGAAGTTTATTACTTACATGGAAATATTTATTTTAAAAAGGTAGTTAAAATGGCTGAAAGGAAACAGTAACTTGGGCCTCAAATGTGCTCACTTTACCATGAACAGCCTGTAGCTAATAACAAACAACGCTCTCATATTAATAGGGACACCCGAATTTTGGGAAAAATATTTGCGCGCATGTTATTTTTCAATATCCTACGGGTATACTAGTAGTTTTATTTTACTTATTGGTCGCTCGTCTTTGTGAGAAAACAGTTTCTTACTTGGCTGGCCAATCAGAATTAGGTTACTCCTGCAGTGTGCTTCCGTAATAAGTGAATCTTATCCATGATTATATATTTACGATATTACAAGAGCAGTGGATTTGTATCTACCTGTAACGTGTTTTACAGAATCAAAGGCAAGGGAGCTTACCTTCTAATTTGTGCTGACAGAAATGAAATCGTATTAGGAATTTGCACCTCTATCTTTAAATTTAATTGTTTCTGTATTAGTTGTTAACTACAAATTAATTATTGTGTGTGAAATCTGATCTAACACACGTCCGAAAGTTATCGCAACTTGTCCCCCCCCCCCCCCCATACTTTTCGCATTCCTGCAGGACTGAGGGCCTGGGCGCTGTTTCATAAAACTAAAAGACTTGTAATGTGTAATATAAGATGTTTCATCATAATAGTAACTAATATTATCAGGTGGTTGTTTCATAAAGCAAAAAACTTGTAAAACGAATTCAGAAGATAAAGAATCAATTTTAGTAACTCGAAAAATTCTGTTTTCATAGAGAAATTGCAAGACTTTTGAAATCACTGTTAAAATCATCACTTATAAAATAAGTGTTTACATCACACTACATTTTTGTCTTTGGAATCAATTTCAGTGGGTGCTATTGTTTATGTATGAAGTAAACTGAGGTATAAAATTTCTAAAACAAGCAAGGGAGAAGATAAAATATTAAATATATATTAGCTTTTTAAGAAAAATGCATGATCTGAAATGTTAACTACAAATACAAAACAAACGCGTCGAAAAACATGAAATGAAGTTCATGATTATGCTGTATCGATGATTGTACGTAGTTCGAAGTCCTTTGCTCATCTCCATTACTGTCATTTGCATCACATTTAGTAAAGAACACAAAACATTTTGATGAATAACAAAACCTACAATACTTATGAACATTTTAACACGCTCTTTAAACTTATGGAAATAGTACTTGTATTAACAGTGCATATTTTAAGGTAAGACAATTGTTGAAACAATATTTCTGTTTTACTTATAAACTTATAAAATTATATTTTATACTTCTAATTTGTTTTATGAGTTTCTATATTTATGAAACAATATACTTATAAAATATGCTTATATTAGGGGTGGGACACTTATAAAAAGAGTTTGCTAATTGTTATGAAACAAAACGATTTTCTATCTTTATGAAACACAAATTTTGGAACTTCTTGTTTTCTTTCTACTAGTTTTATATTAATGACATATAATAGCACTCCTTTTATGACATCGGCACGGGCGCGAAAGCCTAAGCCTGCTAACGGCACTGTCGAGCTTCTTTTAAAATTTCTCTTTGGGGAAATAATTATCATTATTAGCAATTATAGTAAGTACTGCACTGCCGACATTGAGCGTTGCACGAGTGGAATTTATTTATTGTGAGAAAAAAAAAAAAGGGGGGGGGAGACGCAAAGTGATTTTAATGGTCTATACGTTGAATAATATGCGCACTTTAAATTAGCGGTAAAACCATCTTGAAAAGAAAATGATAATTAGGTCCCACCGAGATTTGAACTCGGATCGCTGGATTCAAAGTCCAGAGTGCTAACCATTACACCATGGGACCTCGCTTGGCGGTTGAGCCACAAATAGTACATTTTCTATTTTCAAATATAAAATGTCTTAAAATTCCATTACATATTCGCAATGCAAAATAAGTTATTCGTAATTATTGTGAACCATAACACAAATTTAGCTTAACTGCGTGGCTGGCGCTTAGTACGTTCCGTCGCCTTTGATCCTTGTGTTAGTTGGCGCGGCGCTGCACAGATGGCAGCGCTGGCGCAACTGCTGCGCAATCGATATATCGTTCTTGCCACGTCTGCGTGGTCGTGCTTGTACAGCTCGTTCGCGCTTGAAAGCTGACTGGAGCGTAACGCAAGAGACTTATCCAAACTAGTTATCATGAAATTTTTTTTTTACTGAAGTATGTTGGGTGATTAGCTATGGGTAAAATGGTGACATGCTAGATTCTTAATATAACCTATTTTCAACTTAATCATAGTTTTAAGAAAAAATGTTTATCGACTGTAAAATGATTAAGCCGTGAGTGCATCGATTCGTTAGAACACTTTACTCACGGGAATCGATGTCAGTATTTTGAAACAGTCTTATGTTAGCAACCAACGAGCATGGTAAGTTTTAGGAAAGTTTAATGTTTTCACGTTGCGCGAATCCATTTTTCGCGAGTAGCAGAGGAAAATGTTGGTAGGTCGTGTTTGTATTTATTTGCCGTGTCATTGGTTTGGGCCGTCCTTAGTTTAATTCTAAATCAACAACACGCGCTAATTTTCGTGTAGGTTTATAGTCCATTCACGGTAACTTCACATTTTTGTGTGAAGCCTTGCTGAAGTTCTACTTCCAGGATATCCCTCCGCCTCATGCAAACAAAGTTTGACCGAACCTAGAAAATTGCATCAAAGGTATAACGCGCCACATTGGTGCGCACTTGGAGTAATCATATTTTGCATAGGAACTATTTCTTACTACGTATTACCAACACACCTATTTTCTCCCTATTTTTATTGATATTATTTATGAATGAAATATTATAATGAAGTATTTCGGTAACAACCAAACATGTCATACATGGGGTGATTTTTCAAAGGTTTGACTCGAAAAGTGTGAAGAAGCTGCAAATGGACTTTTTATATTTAGTCTGTTGGCGGTATCTTCACATTTTTGAATCAGTGTCAAAAAACACCCCATGTATCACACGTTTGGTTGTTTCCTAAATATATCACATATCACATGGATTTTCTACTTGTGTTAACATAAAAGTACCTAACTTTTGGTTAAATTGAACTTTTACGTACGTTTTATCTTTAAATTATTATATTCTATTTATAAGTAATATGCAAAAAATAATACGGAGAAAATAGTAAGAAATACTTCTTATTCGAAATTTAACTACACCGAGTGCGTACGATTGCTGTGCGTTTTCCCTCTGGTGTAATGTTATAGACTTTGTAAAGCTTTGTTTGCAGGAGGCGGAGGAATATCTTGAAAGTAGAACTTCACCAGGGCTTTAGAAAAGTTGGAAGTAACAGCGAATAGACTATACATGTCACTTCATTTTACAAATAGGTAAAGAAATAATAAAATAAACTGCACTATAATCTATTCATGGTTAATACTTCACACTTTTCTGGAGCCCTGCTAAAGTTCTACTTTTAGGATATTCCTCCGCCTCGTGCAGACTAAGCTTAACTAAGTCTATAGAGAATTATATCAAAGGAAAACGCACCGAATTCGTGCGCAATCAGTTGTAATAATATTTTGTATGAGAACTATTTCTTACTAGATGCTACGAAGACACATTTTTCCCCCAGTTTTTTTCATATTTATTATTAATGAATTATAATTTATAAATAAAGTATAGGTAAAATTTCAATTTATGGAAAATATAAGATACCTACTTTTATGTAAACAGAGGTATAAAACGCTTGTGATACATGGCGTATTTAGGAAATAAAGAAACACACACATGCCGCGATTTCTAAATCGTTTCAAAAAGTGTGAAGAAACCGTGAATAGACTATAGTTGACATTTCGCAGTGATGTTTGAATGGTTTTGAGCATTGTGCTGTAATATTTTTTGTCCTATTCCTTAGGTTAATGCGAAATTATTGTTTAGAAAAATAGCGTGCTTCCCTAAACTCAGTTCTTGCAAAATGATGGGAATTATGACCTTAATCAATCGTAGGAGAAAATGTTGCATTGAAGAAAACCGTATCACATAGGCTATGTGAGCATTTTGAAGTCAACCATTATGAGGGCATAATTCGTGTATAGCATATTCACGGTAAAAAACCCTCTCATTTGGAATAATGGTCAATAAATACATTTTATTTTAGCCTTAGACGTTAACTTCCGAGTGCGGTGGAATATGCACGCTGTGGTTTACTTACGTGACTACATATATATATATATATATATATATATATATATATATATATATATATATATATATAAAGGTTGCTGAGGATTTAAAAAATGGCTGAAAAGAAAAAGTAATTAGGACATCAAAAGTGCTCACTTTACAGTGAACAGCCTATATGAATGTAACGCCCAGCTTCAGAATACATAATGTAACACAAACACACACAACTAATTAATTGATGTATAGGCTATTCACGGTAAAGTGGACACTTTTTAAGGCCCTGCTAAGTTTTTGCTTTCTAATAATATCTACCTTTCCGTCACTTTTTAAGGTGAAGATTGCAATATTACTAATAAACACAGTGTATACATTTCATCACTCTCAAAAGTTAACGTCTGAAAATGCAATAAAATATATTTATTAGGGTTTAATGTATTTTGGTAGGGCCTTAAGAAGTGCTCACTTTACTGTGAACAGCATATATAATGAGCTACCCAAACTGACGTGTTTGAATTCACAGCTAACAACTAAAAACGCAATTATAAGACAACTCGCAGAATAAAACTTACGAACACATTTATTAGAAATAATGAGAAGAGCAGGGAAGCCTTGAGTAATATTTAATTTATATATATATATATATATATATATATATATATATATATATATATATATATATATATATATATATATATATATAGCTGGCAACACTAGCTTGGCCTGCTCAAAAATTAAGTGCGATTAAGTTTATCTTGAAAGCTTGGCAGATAATTAAATCGGGGTGGATGGTAGTCTAGTTTTGGGGGAGGGGGAGGAGGACAGTCTTAGGGTGTTTGTATAAAAAATTGTTTAAATCTGTTTAAAATACGTGTGTAAATAAATAAAATATATAAATAGTACAGACTCTGCTCAACTTGTTAGACTCGCTTATCTAGTTTACTCCCAGTCTTCTATAAATAAGACTCTCGGGTCTTAAATGTCTTATAAAGTGTTTGGCACTCGCGCGTCGAATCACTCATAACTAGAAACACGAAACTTTCGTGAATTCATTTCAGGACCAGCTAGACTTCAAACATACGTACATTTGACTTGCTTTTCCAATTGGATCGTAGTTTGTAAGCCACGCCCTGCACGAATGCAAGCCAATAACTAACCTGCAAAAAAAAAAAAGACCGAATTCCGTACTACCTGGCTGGGAGAAAATAGGAGTATCATCCAATGAACTACTGACTCTCAGGTGCACAAAGGATTGTGCAGTCTAACTTGTTGCAAAATGAATCCGCGAAATTTCCGGGGTCTCTACGCAACCAAATTAAGGCCACGATTCTTCATTTCCACAGCTTTTGCGAGAATTAATTTTTTGTACCCAAACGCAAGCCGATATTGTAAAATCCTCTCACAATTTTTTTACAAATTGTTTTTTTTTTTTTGTGATGTAATTTTTCCAAAACAAAAAAGTGCATACTTTTATCCAATTAATTAAGTAACGGAAAACTTTGTTTATATAATAATTAGTTTAAATTATTTTTTTTGTGTCGAAAAATTTAGACTACATAATAAAACAATTTTAAACAATATTGTGAGAGGATTTTACAGTATAGTCTTCCGTTTGGGTACAAAAAAATAATTCTTGCAATAGCTGTAGAAATGAAGGATCGTGGCCTTGAAATAAATGCGTGGCTGTAGTCCGTACAGATCCCATTCTTGTGGCACGTCTTCTGCCACATCGGACAACCAGTATTCAATGCCAGACTTGTGAGGCAATTTTTTAAAATTACAAGGGGAGACCTCATCTAGCCTCCGTGGTCCTGCGTCGAAAAAATTGTTACGAAACTGTTTGGCCACACATGCATGGGGGATCAAAACAAACATGAAATCATTATAACTGTGATTTACTAGCAAACATTGTTAAATGATTACAAGTCTTGAATGAACACAATATGCGTTGCGCTTAATATATACTACAAAGCCATACAGAAGGAATTTAAATATTTATGAAAAAGTAACAATATCTCATACATGATTATATAAATAAAGTAAAACCAAAGTGAGCTCCTAGCCAAATTGTATATTTATCTCCCAGAAATATTGTCTATGAAATGCATGGGGCAGCAGGGGACTTTTATCGTCACGCAACACACACTACGCTGCACGAGTCCAGGTAGCATGAAAATTGGGCGACCCAATAAAAATAATGATGAAACGAACATCCAGTTCGTACAAATTTATGGCCAGAAAGTACATGGATGTGGATCCGTGGCGGCACCAAACCAGGGAAACACCAAAAGGAAATAGGAAAAAGGAAAATCAAAACCCCAAAAAATAAACCAATCACAGGAATGTGCCACGACGGTGCCAAGCACCGAATAACAATCTGCCTACAAATGATTATAAAATACTCATTATAAAATACTGTAAACCCAGCTCATACAACTAAGCAATACACAGGTCAAACACTAATGCCCAGTTGCACCAACATCTTCCCTGATCCGAGATCGAATGATCCTAGTTCCGAACCAGGATCCAGTTTGACCTTGGTTCCAATGTAAAAGTGTTGTACCAACGAAATTTCATGATTCTGGATCTCCGATTTGTCGATCTTGGTTCCAAAGTGAGAGATCGATATTAAGTATGCGACAAATTTTGCTATTGGTTCGTAATATATGACGTCATGGAAGTAGGCGTATTTTTAACTATAGGTAGAGCTAGATATGCGATGTTTCATCTGTTTTAAGTGAATTATTGTTGTACGAATTTTACTGAATAATATTCAAGTGAGTATAATGTTGTTTAAATTTTTCAAACTACATTTGTCGACGATGGCTGCTGATCTGGGATCGAGATTTTGAACCGCCAATTTCGGCGGTTCGAAATGAACTTCATCTTGATCTCCAGTCCAGCTCTGAACTCGAATGGAGCAACAGATTTCTGTGACGATCATAGATCCGATCTCGGATCGAGTATAGAACCACGATGTCCATTTGAAGAAATACCAATACTTTGCATACCTCGACTCGTGTTGCTTGGCGTGACGACGAACTTCAAATTCAGACGACAAGTGGCTTGTCGACGGCCGCGCGCCGGTATTTATACACCCGAGACCGCCCTGCTAGCACACAGCAGTACGTCGGAAAACGTGGTAGAAGGAAGAGGAGCTCATGCAGTCACTGTAAGAGCCAGTAGGGGCTCGCGCACTCGGCGGAATAGCCAGATTGTACCATTCAGTCTTCCTCCGCCGGTATGTGATTTATTTGGCGAAGATAATCATAGGCTGTTCACGATAAAGTGAGCATATTTGAGGCCATAGTTACTTATTCCTATCAGCCATTTTTTTTATCTTTTAACCACCTTTAAATATTCCCATGTAAGTAATGATCACAGTGTATATTCCATCGCACTCAGGAGTTAACGTCTAAAGCTACAAAAATATATAGTGTTACGTGCTGCAGCTGGCGCCGACTTAGCTGCCCCGCGCCGTAATCGGAGACCCATCTCGCCCTCCCCTCTTACTGGAACAATGCGCTCGCGGCCTCCTGATACCCTCTTCTGGGAATCCCGTGAATGCCGACAGTGGCGAGAGTTGCTGGCGTGACAGACCTCCTTTCACCTGCTAGAGTTTCTGATGCGTTTAGCGACGACGCAAGAATGTTCTGGTGAGTCTGGCTGGCGGCCCTCCGCGACGCATCTCGCGAATTGGGGAAGATTCTAGGTGGCGGCCTAAGACACTATATATACTGCCGCAACCCAGCGGCCGGCAGTCTTTGACGTAGGCCGCCTGGCGAGTGTGCGCGAGTTAAGTGAAGTGTGGATGACGACTGGAGATTGCGGGAAGACGGCGAGCGAGGTGTTCGTGGCTTGAATGGACGAGAGGGTGTGAAACCGACGAGTGAAGCCTACTGTGCGTGAGGGCGTTTGGAGGACTCTAGAACATTGCGACTGGCGGGGCATTGACTGAACTAAGGTGGGACTAAATGGAAGTGTAATAACTGATTTTATTGTAAATATTCGAACTGTCAAATATGGACGCATAAATTATAAAATATTTGAATAGGTTGGTACACTGTCTGTTGGGACTGGTCTTTAATTATTTAATTTCATTGATTTCTTTATTAATTAGTGTCAATTGTGAACAGTAAGAGGTATCAATTTGTTATGAGAATTTGAGTTGAGAGAATTTTGCTGTAGTTACTGTAAATAAAATAAGGAAACTATAATTAATTATTTTATTTGAATAAGACCTCCATCCCTTAACGAACTTGGTACAGCCCACTTAATCTCTAGAGAGAGAAATAGTAACAATAGTTTCTCTATTATTACAAATGGGAGGGCTTTCGAATGTACTCACTTTATCGTGAACAGCCTTTATAAATATTTACATTGACGTGGTCCTAATGTAAGGTGACCAGATGTCCCGATTTTTTCGGGACAGCCCCGACTTTCGAGGTCGTGTCCCGAATTTTTTAGAGATTTATTCGGGACGGCCGTGTGTCCCGAATGTTGGGTGGGACCTGACAGTGTCGACTCGTGGTGTGGCCGACAAAACAGTTATTGCAATTCAGTTTGTTGATAAAAGTCAAATAACAGAGAATGTCATTGTTTTTATTTAGTGTCTTTAATCAATAAATTATACGCCTTATGATAAATAATTTGTAAAAAAATCAATAGTATTCTCTTTTTTTTTAAAAACAAAACACCGCCTGTAAACAGTCCACCCCCCCCCCCCCCTTCTCCTTCTCACACTCCCTCCACTACTGTGCCTTTCTCACTACCGACCATTTATGAGCCAAAACGAGCGTCCCGAATTCGGGGCAGAAAAATATGGTCACTTGATCCTAATATAAATATTTTTCAGATAATGAAATAAAAAGTTATTGTGAAATATGGCCCGTCCGTACCTCTCCACTCCACTCATAGATTGTTTTCATTTATTCACATGCTCGAGCCACTACTCTACTGTTAACTCATTGGCAGACAATGAGTGTGGTGTGAATTTTTCAAAATTCTAATTGGTTATACGTGATTCGGTGACGATATTTCTTGCCGTTTGTTACTCTGGCTGCAGACGTGTCCAGTCATGAAATGAACGCATGAGTGTACGCTCTTCAAGTCTAACTTATGAACGGTAAGATTATTCGTAATTTATGAACCTCTAATCGTGACTCCACTCAGAAGACGAAAAGGTTTGTTGTATATTTGTTGGGTGGAGGAAGGGTGGAGGAGGGGTTTTTGGGGGGTGGGGCGGGGACTGTTGGGGGCACGGGCATGATACGCTCTGGAGCTGTTAACGCCGGCGGCTATTAATTCGGCCGCCAGACTTCGTTACAGTGTCATTTTACATCCCATACTCCGTGAAAAATCCAATTACGTCGAACTGCGCCATTCCGACTCATTATTCTCGACCCTCGCGCCAGTTTTATTTTAATCCGTTTAACGGATAATTAATCATTGCCCTATCGCGGAACGGGAAGTCAAGCGGAACGTAGCGGTTTTTTTTTTTTGCAAAAGAAAAAAAACGGACGCAAGATGTGCTTCGTCTGTAGGTAACGAAATTTTCGGTAACATGGCGAGGTAATTGACTGTGAAGTTCATGGAAGACGCTGATGGCGAATGATAGGCCCGGGATTTCGTTAAGCTACCCGATGGCGCTCTCGTTCAGACGTAATTTTAATCGTTACCGGGTTGTGGAAGAGAGGGAATATTCGAGCTCCTTCTTCACACAATTTCCGCAGTATGGCTCTTCCTGAAAAATAAATATTGCCGATAACCTCTTCTTGCCTGTTGTTCCGTGTTTGGCTACAAGACAGAATTTAACCCATTTAAGGACTGCACAAGTTTACTAGTACTGAGAGGATAAACTTGACGTGAGCTGCGTATATTTTCAACTTGAGCAATATCAATCGTGTTGTTCAGTGTATTTTCACATACCATCGTACCACCTTGGCTCTGGCTTCACCGGGCATGCTTACGTTTATTATTGGCTGGCCGTCGGCCAATGAGGTCGCGCGTTGTGTGTGTTCCAATTAACGTCTCACTACGGAGTTAACATGTTTTACAATCCATCGTGTTCATTTGAGAAATTATCAGAAATATCATTTTATTCTTACGAAATGAAATGTTGACTAATTGTAATTTTTTTTTACTTCGATTCCGATATACTCCAGTGAATTGGTAAACTAATAAAAGTGTGAGTTTTGTCTCCAAGAGCAAAGAAATTTCCACATAAAAATTGCCCCCCCCCCCCCCCACCACTCACACACACACGTGCATACTCTTCAAAAGGTTAAGTATGCATGATACTAGTTGTTTGGCCAATTTACTTTGTTGATGAAATAAAAATAATTGCTGTCAGCTTCTGGTATGCGTAAAAGTGGTGTAATCAGTGGCGTGTAGTGAACTGTCGCGTTAAGTTGGCGTTATCGCTGTGCTGTACACTGCTGCTTGCTAGTTGACACTCCCACCAGTAAAACGTAGCTCGGCAGGTGAGGCTACAGGACACCCTTGCTGCTCGCTTGTGGGTGGTCGGGATGCACTCAGTTTCCCCCAGGCTGCACGGTGGTTACTGGCTCCTGCTGCGTGCACCGAGAATGTACAGTACAGCAGTGAGCAAGCACCAGCTTACCTCGCAACACTTCACTACACGCCACAGGACACCCTTGCTGCTCGCTTGTGAGTGGTCGGAATACACTCAGTTTCTCCAGGCTGTACGGTGGTTACTGGCTCCTGCTGCGTGCACCGAGAATGTACAGTACAGTAGTGAGCAAGCACCAGCTTACCTTGCAACACTACACCACACGCCACTGGGCATAATCAAGTATGACACAAGGTATTTGAAAGAAATCCAGCATGCTTTAAACTAAGTAGTTTCTTGCATCCAAACACGTGCAAGTTGGTCATAAGGAAAACTATTTATACTAGCCTAAGTACGTATACCAGTGGGGAAAGGGAAAAGTTACTGTCTCGCTTAAGAATCATCTAGCCTTGTGTAACTAAAGTAAACATGGTAAAAAAATGTTTGTACTTTTACAAAGAAAAGTTTGCAAACTACATAGTTAAAAAAAATCAAGCTAAAAATACATAAGAATCTTGTAAACTTTGCAAGAAAGTGCTTGAAGTGTACGGAATATATGAAGTATTTGGGAGGAAAATAAAACAAGACAAGACAATACAACTGTAACCTATTGACAGATATCTTTTACAAATATATAGTAATTATCAAATTATTTTCCACCAAGATCACAAGCTACTCTTTGGACTTCTACAAAGTAATTTGCCTCCTTGATGATTAGAGCTAGTGATTTTTCGCGAAAAATAAAACACGAGTACACGGTAGACTTCAACACTATAAGTACCCAACAGCAGTTTGTCTGTTGACATTTGTTGCTCTATGCATGAGATGGCGTTTTCATATTTGACCGGGCCACTCAGAATTCGGCAACATCGGCACGGCTCCTACGTGATTCGTGTGCAGACAGCTAACTCGTGCCAACATGTAATTTGGCCAATCAAGATACGTAACCGACCCTATCGTGTTTTGGAATGTAACTTGTTGAATCTTTTCGCGAAATTTCACTACCCCTATTGATGATACTCAGTGTTTTTATTGTATAAAAATTACAGGTCCGTTATGACTACACGGAACACATTTAATGAGGTCCAACCAGACTTGTCCCAACCCATCTGTGACTTTGAAAACTCCCATTGGGGTGACGAAGATCGAACTCGGATTAGAATTAAGTACACTGACCACAACGCCACGTATCCATCCATACGTTATGTTTTATTTTAATACGTTTCTTTCGTCCTTTCAATAATTTAATTTGTATTAATATGCGGTGTTTTGCCCTCTAAAGAGAACAGCAAATTTTTACTGAGCTCGCGGCTGAACTGCAATTAGTTGGACACTTAAGGCCAATGGTGCACGAAATGTGTATATTTACCCGATTTTCGTTATAACTTGTTTAGGGTTTATCGAAATTTTTGGCATGATAAGATGTAAATATTAATTCTTAATAACTTCTTGCATTGTTAAATATTCACTATTATTATTCTGTGAGCATTGATGGAAGATGAGAAATAAGATATTCTTTCTTATCTTCCATCAGTACTCCTATAGTATTAATGGTAGTGAATATATACCAATGTAAGAAAGAGTTCGAAATTATTCTTTATGTCTTGTCGAGCCAAAAATTTTGAAAAGTTCTCTGAAAAACAACTTTTGGCCAAAGTTAAGTTAAATACACGGCTGTCGTGCACCATTCCCCTTAGTTACAAGGAGTATGTTAGACCCACCTTAAAATTAAAAAAGGCAACTTTGTACATACAGGCGAAAACGAATGCTGCCGACAGCTGTTGAATTCTTCTGACAGTTTTTTTTTCTTTATCCCTGCATTCTGTTTTGCTTATTGTTGCCACTTATCTTTTATTCAAAGGAAGTAATGCGAAACCATGCGAATGAACTGATATTTCGCAACACACTTTTTACATTTAGTTGTCTAGAAAAACATTATCGAATACAAAATATGTATGAAGACTTCTTAAAATATTTAAAAGAAACGTTACTATCTGTTATATCGCACAGGAAAAAAAAAAAAAAAAAAAACCCTGGCATCTACTGTTACAGAATTAATTTTGCAAACCCGTAACTTGGGGGGACACATTATTTTCAAACCACTCAAAATGGCCGCGTCGTCCAAGGAAAGAAGTAAAACTTAACATAAGTGGATTCTCGGAAGTGATGACTGATCGGCATTTAGCACACATCTTAACTTGAACTTCTAAGATGGTATCAGTGGTTGAATCCCTCGTTGCCGCGATGCATGTCTCCTTGCATGATTTTCCTTCCTAGTAGGCGTGAGGGGTTAGCCCTGAGACGCAATAAAATACCGCCCTACCTTCGGGCCTTAACTTCACATAACACTTAGAATAAGGTAGTTTAGAAAGTAATTGACTGAATATCAAGATTTCTGCAATTATTTTCAGTACAATTGTTTCTCTTGTAAGAGTGCGAATACAACAGGTTTACAGGATTTTTTTTTTGAAAATCTCCAAAATATCATTTTTAGACAAAAATACTTTAGCTCCGCACACAAAAATTTTTTTGTGATGTTTGAATATATATATTTCAATATGTTCCAATATCTTGTTTGCTTATATGCTTTGGTTTTCTGCGCAATTTTGATAGTCGAGTTAAAATAATTTAAGCTGAAATTCATTATCTGGTTTTACTGTAATCCACTATCTAAAATTTAATCCCCGAATTCGTTGTTCATACTCTCAACGACCAATTTTAAAATACTTCAAACAACTGCGACATTAAAGTCTATAAACAGTTTTATATTAGTCATAATAGAATTTGCCGCTTGGAAATGCTGCACTGACATTTTTCGAAATGTTATACTGTTTGAAGTGCAACGCTCCTCGAGTCAGATAGGCCATTCTCGGTATATGTGAAATTCCCAGAAGTGGTGAGTGACACGCAGCTGTTTACAATATCTTTGTAACAACACAAACTTATTTCGTTATTCTCACACATGCTATTCTTGCAAATTAACAAACACTCTTAAGTTTGCATAAGATAACTTTCTAACTCAACAAAATTTCGTAATTATACAAGAATTTGACAGTTCCAGTTACGAATTTTTTTTACAGTGTATGACGAGTTGGATTTTCTTGGACTCATCACGAATTGAGATACCCGCTTAGACTTTGTACGATTACGATGTTAATGCCCCACTGTTATCGACAGAATATTGAGGCATTAAGAGGACGCTTTAAAAATGTATTTCTTCTACCTTGCGACGTCGTATTCAGTTAAATGCGCTGGAATATGTCAAAACCCCGTCATTACATAAATGGGGCCGCCGCGCTCGTGTGGACAATGCAGCATCTTCACACCAAGGTGATCTGGGTTTGACTACCTGCGCGCTTATCAACGCCGTAAAAAGCAATTTTTTTTCGCAATGGGAGTCCAATGTTTTGTTACATGGGACGCCTGAGGGGCGTATCTGAGTTCGTGAGGGATGGAGGCCTTAATAAAAATAAAATAACTAAATTTGATTTACAGTTTTTCACGTTGCTATTATTTATGACATTAAATTATCTAACAGTGAGCAAAATATTTAATTCATATTTCAACTCTAATTAACTTCCTTCTTCATTGACTCTGTTTGGTTACAGTCGATTGACTCATACTTATTATTAACACGTGTTCAGTATCTCTGCTGCCACCATTTGTAATGTCTTTCACTCACGCATATTGTCCAATAGTCCAGCCTGCCAGCCGCACCCTTCACTGCTGTGATGCTCGCAGTCGCAGATTCCCCTTCCACTGGTCACTTCTCTCGCTCGGAACTCGGCCACTCATTCACTCATTAACTACTCGGCTCGGAGGCCTGTCACACTTTTATATCGTTCGCCCTTACAATCTGGAAGGTTCAACGCACCCCGAGCCACGCTGAGAGAACGAGGTCAGTAATTTAGAGTATGTATTCTTCAGATAAACGTAGAAATCGTATCTGCTGAAGCTCAGGAGCGGCGAGCTGACAAAGGGCTATCGCAGCAGAATGCCTTCATAACTCAAACAGCTGGTAGGATCATCGTTCGACTGCCATTCAAACATCCCTTAGTGAACGCCCCCCCCCCCCTCCCCCCGGATAACATTTCGCTACTCTGTCCTCTTCGGCCCGATCGCGCGGGATGCCAAGTAGCGAACGTGTAACAGTATTTTATTGTTATCATACCGCCATGGCTTCTACGCCCATGCCCAACAGCGAGGGGACGAGGCCTCCAGTGATCGAGCTTCTGCTTCAAATTTATTTAGAAAACAATCTGTTAGGGCATTTATTTTTGTTGGTTTTCAGACACTGCAGTAATAATCTTAGACTACCAACAATTCCCTCATGTTTTAAAAACAATTTATTACTTGCGAGGGAGTGATGCGGGCGGCACCAAAGTGCCTCATCGCTCCTACGCGCAAGGCGTGCAGTGTTTCCGTCGTAACGCTGTGCTGTGCAAATCAGATGGACACACAGCAAATTAATGAAATCTATGCCCGGTACTGTACACAGCCAGGCATTGGTGTCCAGTTTTCTTCGTGGCTGATCTGATTTGTGAGATTTTCTACGCCTCTTTGACATGAATGGTTAATGCATACAGTGGGCACCAAACATTTTGACGTGAACACGTCTTTAAATTTGCAACCATAGTGAGAAGCAATCCAGAAAATCCGAGGATAACAAAATCGGGGGATACAGTTTGGCATTGCAGCTCCGAATCGTTCGTCTACATTCAGAATTCAATTACACAGCTCGATTGCCATTGGATCAAAGAATATGCTACGTTGAGTGAGGACTATGAAGCATCGCGTGTGTTGGGTAAAAGGGAAAAAGTGGTGGGGGGGGGGGGGGGGGGAGGGCCGCAATTTTGAGTTCGTTTCGCCGCGTCTCATAACTTCCGCGTAGTATAACTTTTGACTAGGAGAAACTACGACGCCTGTTTAAGTTTCAATCGACAGCTCTCGTCGAGATCAATCGATTGCATGTATAAAAACATTTGTGTGGCGTGGTTATGGTGAAATTGTATGAGTTCAGTGTAAAAAATTAAGAAAACTTAACGCAATGTCGACCTATACTCGTCAAAAAGCCCAAGTCGAGTACAGGAATATTATACGGTTGGAAAGAGAATAATGTGTTCGATAAAGCGGTGCCGGGAACGTAAAATAAACATCAAAGCGTCCGAGCGCGTCAACGTAGACGTATTCACGCAAAACAAACGGCCGGTTTTTTTCTTTCTTTCTTTCTTTCTTACTTTCTTTCTTTCTTACTTTCCAAAACCCGAAACTGTAAGTTAACATGTTCGTTCATACATTAATTTCTGAATTCAAGTGTTGCAATCACGAATTTTTTTGTGTGCCCTGTACTTGTGTTGAGCACTCGTCTTGCAACCAGCGACCATGCTGCGTGCTCGATGACACTGGCATTAATTAAACAAAATCCGTATTCGATAAGGTTTGATTCAAAAAGTATAAAATATTTATTTTTTAGTTCCGTTAAGAGAGTGTGAAAAAATATAAATTGGTAAATATTTGGGCACATTGTTACAATAAAGCTCGGAAACACCCTAAATTATTCTCGAAATGGAAACATGTGAATTCGCCAAATTAAAGAACACAAACTTGGACATTCAACTATGACATAATAATATGTAGAAAAAAAGTGGGCTAATTAGTTATGCTGGTGACTTATTGTATGTATGTGCTTAAAAATCTTCCTGGCATAATTTTTTTCCCCACCCGAAGTAATATTGTTTTATGTTATTATTTTCTTAGTCGTAGAACTGAATACTACGAACACTTCTCCTTTGAATGAAAGTCATAAAATGTTTTCAATTGCAGAATATTGTATTAAAGCGGTACTTTAAAATACTTCGTGTATTTTAGGCAATGTAATAAGTCCCTGACTATGGTAATTGTATTCCTTATGTTAAAATATGGTATTTAAACACCCGCCCTGCCACAAAGTTGGGTTCCATCATATTAGTTCTCTTGTAGATCGCATTTTCTGAACGTGGTGAGCGGTACCTGTTTCCATGTGTTTATTCGGGGTACTTTCAATTCCCAATTAATTTCATTCCCTCACTATTACATTCTCATCTTATCGTACCCTAGTCGGACCAAATAAATTCACCCGCAAAACGCTGTTATAATATGCAATCATGTTAATTAAAATTATTTTCAGTGCATAAAAATATTATTTTACTTGTGTTAAGTATGAATATTTCTCTGCCCATAAAACACAAAACTGCCCTGTACGTAGTTACTCTGTTCCGTTATTTTTATCACGATTTTACCACGAAACAACACAGCACTTAACATTTCTCAAATGAAAAGAAAATTATTTTACCATTTCTGAAATGAGCATGACGTACTGTAAATACTGTTCTGATAAGACACAGCAGAGAACAATAAAATACACTGTACTGTCAATGGTATAAATAATTCACTCACTTCTAGCTTGTCTTTAACGGTGGTAAAAGTTTGCCGACTTCAAAGTGTTAAACAACCTTAAGGGTGCACACTACACATGGAGTATCTTCCAGTATTCGAGAAAGAAAACCACTTGTAGGGTATTCAGTAATGTTTATTGGGGCCGCTGTTCCATTGTTCCAGATGTGGATCTTCTCGCTGGGCAGCACATTGAAGCTGGGCCGGCCTGACGTGGACACTCTGGGTTGCGACCTCCAATCGGCGCTCAGCCTGATGACGCAGCGGGACCCCAGTCGCCGAGCCTCTCTCATGAACCTGTTGGACGTGAGTGTCTCGTCATTAGCAGCCTTTGTGCCGGCAGCCGCTACTTATCCCCCCTTCCTCTCTCCCTACCAGTACCACCAGCCAGAACACTACCACCACTCCTCCCTAGTTCCTTTACTGTTTCCAGAACGTGTCTAAATTGACTTCCCCACTACTGTGCAAACACTTGCTTTTATATTAGTTAAGACAAAGCTTGTAACTTCGTACTTTTTCATTTGCTTGATATGTTTCGCCCACGTTGCCACGAAACAAAACCTTCCTTACAGCATAAATCACAGCTTTAATGAAAATAATGACACATGTTTCTTCAATTATCAACACCCCACCCTGATAGCTCCGTAGGAACGACTAATTGTACGGTGCAACTGATGTTAGACCCAGAATAAATTCGTAAAATAAATGTTCCAATTCTTCTTTTACTTCCTTTTAGGATTTTGGTAATATTGGCTCTGCCACAATTATGTACAATGCAGACACAGCGAAATCTCATCAGCATTACATTCGGTTTCTTCATGGGATTGTGAACTTCATGCGATATTTTTTAAGTTTCGTTATGTTTTATTTCCTCCGTATTTTCTCTAATCCAGTCATGGGTTCTGTGCCACTAGACACTATCTCAGTTCGCCTTGTACATGCATTTCGCGTTATGTGTGAAATGTAGAATCCATGTCACCATCCGCAGCATTCTACAGCAAGATCTACATTTTGAGGCTTCGATGGCTGGTATCCATATTTTGTGGGTAGCACCTTTCGCTCTTATTGCTTCCGGATGTGATATCGTGGGAACGACTATCTGAGCCAAGTGTCAGTATGGTCTACTGGTCTCGGAGGTCCTTGCCACACAGCAGTGATGAGGAGATCTGTTGCTAATATGCCAGTGATTCACAGCATCAGGCTAGTGAGCCCAAGAACTTCCAACATGTGGTTACATACAAAGACTTTGTGCTGATTTACACCGCTGTAATTCCAGCCTTACTGCCATAGGGTCAGGCCATATTTTTTGCAGTGGTTATGCCATAACCTATGGATTCATGGAAGTATCTGCGGAATCAAGTTCCTACCAAGGTTGCGATTAATCTAAGTCGGGTAACATAACCTCGTGATTGGTGACAATCTGTTTTTGACACAAGTCAGCTATACTAAAAGTGCCATTCTTGTACTCAGTTCTAATGAGCAGTACGACACCGTATGATAAGTTCTTCCTTCTTTCAGAAGCGTCACAAAATGAATGACCTAGTAGTGCCCTTGAGGTCAAATTCTGTACGTGCAGGAATCGGCACGATGTTATGATCTCACAGAAGAGCCCTAACTAGGAATCCACATAAGAACCCGCCAGCACAAGTTTAGAGTAAAACCAGGACGCTAGGGATTGTGTCAAAACATTGCGACATGGACCAGAAGTTATAACCCCTTCCACCAACCAGGGACCACGACCGGCCAGACTACAGGGAAGATAGCAGCCATGGGCGTGTCCGTACAACTATATACAGACTCCGGTATCATGTTTCAGGTGGGGACTGTCCAACATAGATATAAAGAAATAAGGCGTGCGGCGCTCATTACTTAAAATGTAATAATAACTCAATATTAATTAGAGTAGCTCCCCATTACAGTAACTCTTACAGTGCTGTATTGTCTGTGTCACATATCGTGAATAAAACCCCTCATTTACAGATAACATATATAGCTACGACCCCTGAACCCCCTTAGTGTATGAATAAATGGCCGTAAGCCAATTTATTTATAACAGTGGTCGAAAAATCAGGAATGCTCGAGTTATCCTGTAAACATATCTTTACAACAGTCGATACTTGGAATACTCCAAGGTGTCGTTGAATTTATCGATCAACTACAGTATTCGTTTCATAGCGGGTGTCTTCTGCAGTCTTCCTTTGATGTTATGGGCGTACCCATTCTCTGATTGGCCGCGCGAGGCTCTGGGAACGAGCCTTGTGTGTCTGGCTTCTGCAGCTTGTTACGGATATGACTTATGGTCATAGGGATTAGGGGCGTAGCTGAAATGATAGTTAATGGTAGAGCTTTTGTTGTAACTGAGGGGGTTTATTATGGCTTGTGAAAGAAGTATAACAAGATAGTATTTTAATTTGCATGATAATTAATAATTAAACACTTGGGAGAGCTACTATAATTGATACTGATTTAAGTTACAACTATATTGACACGCCTGGTTAATTTGTAATCTACGTATGGACAGTCCCCACATTATTCTTGATGCCGGAGGCTCTTTCTAGCTGATCGGATGGCGGCGGGCGGACATACCCATGTCGTGATCTTCCCTGGCTGCTAGTCGAATGTGGAAATACGTCGGGCTCTGCCTTACAGCGGCCTATATCTGTGCGTCGTGCAGGCTTCCGTGTCCCCGATCACTGGGTTTAGGAGGGGGTTTTTGCAAGCGGCCTCGCCCGGTGGTTGCTGCAATAAGTTGTCGCAATTCCCGGCGTCCTGATTTACTGAAAGTTGTGCTGGCGGGTTTATGTGTGGATTCCCAGCTAGGGCTCTTCTGTACGATGATCATAACAAGCTGCGGAAGTTTGTCCGTCGGCTGGAGCCTGCCGGCTGGCGGGTAAGTTACCAGGCGCTGATTGGCGATTTATGTTTCAACATTTTGATGGCGTGTCGGGCTGGAGTTCATAATGCAGACGTCTGTTTCGCCTCTAAGTACTCTGTTTCCAATGGATTTTGACTCGATGTCTATATAAAGCTGGCGCGTCTAATTTTATCTCGCGTACTCCGGCGCTACGTCATCTCATGACAGTTCTTGAACTGGATGCCGGTGCCGCCATTGGCATCCGAGTTGGTCAAGGCATATTCCCACCCGCCATCTTAGATTTATTGAATTTGTGTCATACTCTGGAAATACAGTTTTGCATCATGTTTTTTGAAAAGACAGAACACAGATCATTGCCTAGTGCATTGTCTAAGGTGAGTATTTCTGATTACTGTGTATATCGTCGCCTTTGTAATCGTTCGCAAGAAATAGTCTCGCGTTTCGTCTCGACAGATAGCAGCTGAAAATTTATAAATGTAGCGAAGCTGTGGCAGTTCGAGGCAGTTTGGGAAGGTTGTTATTTAGGATATGTCGTGCGGGAAATTTCAATACACCTTCGGAAATAGAACCTTTGGTGAAAAATCGACAATACCAAGATGGCCAGTGGGATTCCGCCTTCACCATTCCTGGCCCACAGGTGTTGCAAACAGAAAATTATGGTGCGTGCTGTACCTAAGTCGGCAAAACAATTGTTTCGTTGTTACAGCCAATGAGTTGTAAGCAATATTTTCGGCTACAGTTACATAAACCAGTCATGACCTAGACCAGTGACAGTTACATAAACCAGTCATGACCTAGACCAGTAAGACGGTTTGCGAATCACTTGCCCAGAGGTAAGATAATTGATCGTTGAGATTCGCAGTGTGCAGTACAGGCCAAAATCTACTTACACGTGCTACACAATTGTGTGCACTAAGTCTGAATGGGTTAAGCAGACTCGGAAGTTCGTCATATATAGTAATGACATCATTGTAGTTCTCAGCACTGAAAATGAAGTGATCTATAAATGTGTTTTCATCCTAATGCTTTCTGGCTGCAAGGTATCTTTCGCTGAACCTATTAGTAGGGGTAGTGATATTTCGCGAAAAGATTCAAAGACAAGTTACATTCCAAAACATGGCAGGGCCGGTTACGTATCTTGATTAGCTGAATTACATGTTGGCACGAGTTAGCTGTCTGCGCACGAATCACGTAGGAGCCGTGCCGATGTTGCCGAATTCTGAGTGGCCCGGTCAAATATGAAAACGCCTTCTCAAGCATAGAGCAACAAATGTCAACAGCTGTTGGGTGCTTAAAGTATTGAAGTCTACCGTGTACTCATATTTTTTTTCGCGAAACACCACTAGCTCTACCTATTAGCCAGTCCTTGAGCGTTGAAGACCGAAGGAAATAGTTGCATGTTAGCCTGAAAAGCAGACTTTTAAATCTGTAGGTGACTTCATCACCAGTGTTTCGCCATCTTTCATATCCGTCCTCCTCGCTGCAGAACCAATAGCATCTGCTCGTCTATGTCCTTCCTGCCTAATTTTAGCTGTAAAAAAGCTTTGTGCATCTCCCATTATAACCTGTCAATAATTTTGAAATTCGGTCCGTGTTTGAATTGACACATTCAGTTCACTAAAATGTCATCTGACACTAATTAGTCGAGTATCAGTATTCGTGGAATTTGAGTTTTAATCATTGCGCTCAGCGTCAGCTGACCCAGAATTTACGCCCAACACTGCTCCACCGATTGTAATTTTGTGATAGTTTCTCTAAAATCTCAAATGCTTAGTTCATACCGGGTAAGAAGGTGAATAGAGAAACTTTTCTCGATACAAGTTTTTCTTCATCGTGTTATACAGAGTTGTTCTTTCATTCACCATAGATTAAGATAGGTGCATGCAGTAGCTAATCTCTAATAAGCTACGTTGTTCATTAACCTGTAGAGAAGTCCTGCTTTACTTAAAAAATTGGGGACACGGCCGTTTGTTTTGCGTGAACACGTCTACGTCGACGCGCTCAGACGCCTTGATGTTTATTTTACGTTCCCTGCTCTGCTTCACTCTATCATAGAGGGGTTTATGGATAACACTGGATTGCGTTTGAGATGCTCTTTCCAACCGTATTCGATTTCTGTATTTCGACTTGGCTCTTTGACGAGTATAGACCGACATTGTGTTAAGTTTTCTTAATTTTGTGCATTAAACTCATAAAATTTCACCATAACCCGCCACACAAATGTTTTATACAAGTGATCGATTGATCTTGACGAGAGATGTCAATTGAAACTTAAATGGGCGTCGTAGCTTCTCATTGTCAAAATTTATACTACGCGGAAGTTATGGGACGCGGCGAAACGAACTCAAAATTGCACCCCCCCCCCCCCCAACTCTCCACGTTATACTTCGCAGTCCTCACTCAACGTAACATATTCTTTAATACTTTGGCAATCTATTGGTGTAATTGAATTTTGAATCTAGATGATAGTTTTGGAGCTGCAATGCCAAACTGTATCCCCCGATTTTGTTATCATCGGATTTTTTGGATTGCCACCCACTATGGTGGCAAATTTGAAGACGTATTCGCGTCAATTTTTTTTAACGTTCTGTATTTCGTGTGGTGCCTAACATTTGACTGTGAACAGTCTATATCAAGATAAATGCAGGTAGGGCCATTTTTCAAAAGTTTATTTTGAAAGTGCACAATCATCCATGACACCTCTGTATTCCGGTCTTAAAGCCACTATTGCACGCGGACCCGGCACACGAAGGCTGTATCCAGTGTCCTCCCCGGGGAAATGGCGTTTAAAATGGTTTCCATTACCGCTTGGCAGATCCTCCTCGTGTTTTATAAATCCCGTTCTGTGTCGCTTCCAGGCACATAGCTCTATCTCATCTGTCCCGTCGTCTGGCGCAAAAAAAAAAAAAAAGGGTTTTGGGTTCTGGTACTTTTTTTTTAACACGTGTTATAAGGAAAAACATGATCGTTCCCTGCATTTACTGTCAATATCCAAACACTTTTTTTGAATCAAACCTTTGAAAAATCTTCCCAAATATGACTTGTTTGGTTTGTTCCTAAATGTGTCACGTATCATAAGAGTTTGATATTTCTGTTGACGTAAAAAGTATATTATTTTTCGTTAAATTGAACTTTTGCTTATCTTTTATGTATAAATAATATCATATTATTTAATTTATAATTAATATGATTAAAACCAGAGAGAAAATATGTATGTTGGTAATGCCTATAAAAATGTTTGTAGTGAGTGCACGCAAATGCGATGCTTAGGGGTAGTGAAATTTCGCGAAAAGATTCCAAGACAAGTTAGATTCCAAAACACGATAGGGTCGGTTACGTATCCTGATTGGCCGAATTACATGTTGGCACGAGTTAGCTGTCTGCACACGAATCACGTAGGAGCCGTGCCGATGTTGCCGAATTCTGAGTGGCCCGGTCAAATATGAAAACGCCTTCTCATGCATAGAGCAACAAATGTCAACAGACAAACTGCTGTTGGGTACTTATAGTGTTGAAGTCTACCGTGTGCTCATATTTTTTTCGCGATAAATCACTATCGGCTGTTCGTGGTAAAACGAGCACTTTTGAAGGCCCCGCTTAAGATCTACTTGTATACACGTTGTGTGTTCTTCCGCCTTATGTAAAATTAACATTGACATGGGCCTAACCTCTTTATTCATGCGACGGTCAAGTGAAACTGTGAAATTATTAGAAAAGTAAATATTGTGCAAATCTACTAATTTTACACTTCTATGCATAAAAAAACAGAAAGCGAAAGAAATAATTTAAATTATAACATATGGTTACCTAACACTTTTTATTCGACGTGAATATAGGGAACTACTTTCCCCTCCATCGTTACCAACTTTACTGGGCACAAGCCACTCAGTGCGCCCGTTAAAATATATGCAGTGACATTTTCTTACGGTTCATTTTAAAAGTGCTCACTTTATCGTGAAAAGCCTTTAGCTCTAGCGATGCGCTGTCTCTTTGGAGTAATTTTGTTGACATAGTTAAGCCTTTTTTTTTGTATGTGGCCAAGGAATAACCTGAAAGTAGTACTTAAGCTGGGCTTTAGAAAAGTAGGAAGTAACTGTGAGTGGGATGTTCAGGGTGTTGTGTTTCGATCATGATACCATGAGAGCATTCTACTCGACTGACTTCTAATGATACGTTAATGCCCACCAATAATATGACTTTCCACGACGGGAATGACATTACATTTCTTGCCTTCAGATTTCGCAAGGTAAATCGTATTGTGAAAGCTCGTTACGTTTAGCCCGTGTAAAGTGAGAATGGGTAAGGTATTTAATGATTATGATGTAGACGTATTTCTGTAAATCGTGAGAATTTTAAACGATTGGAATTTAATTGAGAAATCCAATTTAATTCAAATTGTGATCATTACTTCTATGTTTCCTAACGTTTAATGTTATATTATGTAATTACATTATTAATTTTATTCGAATGCCACGGAAGTTGCATGCACTTTCCATGCTGTACACATAAAAAAAAAAGTTCTGTATTTGTACTTCGTAAACTAGTTGCCAAAGATATTTTTGCAACATTACAAATGAAGTAGACTGAACTTCAAACACATGACTGTATAATGTGTAAAATCAACGTTGAGTTTTAAACAAGCACGTATTGTTGATTATAAATATTGAGTTACATGAACAATTTAGTATTTTTTCTAAAATAATGTGTTGCAAATATACGATCATATTTCAGCTATAGACTTACAAGGAAATCTTTGCCAACTAGTTTACAAAGAATTGTTTGTTACAAATAGAAAAATTTTTACTCTGTAGGCGTAAGTTTAGTATATAGTCTATTCACGTATTCTTCACACTTTTTGTATTTAACTTTTGAAAAATCACCCGATCTATAAGGTGCTTGACTATTTCCTGAATATATCATGTATCACAAGTGTGTTATGCTTGTATTATGAGAAAAATTTCGTTACTTTTGGTTAAATCGAAATTTTAGTTGTATTTCATTTATAATCAATATGAATAAAATAAGAGAAAAAAATGTGTGTTGGTAATGCCTAGTAAGAAATTATGCAAAATATAATTGCACTGGGTGCGTACGAATAACGTGCATCGTCCCTGTGGTGTAATTTCCTATACTTGGTTAAGCTTAGTTAGTAAGAGGTGGAGAAATATCCTGGAAGTAGAACTTTATACAGTGCTCCAGAAAAGTTGGACGTTTCCCTGAATGGACTATACGTGACGATACTAGACGTGCTAGACACGTGACCGCTACACTAGGTGCCGTGTATTGTTTCCACGACGTCAATCGGCTCCCGGGGGTAAGCGGGAGAGTGAGTGATAATCGCGCCCCAGGGCCCAAGCTAGTGAAGACCCGCTGGGGCATTCCCGCGCGACGACAAAGTTAAGTGTCGGCTTCACCCCATTGCAGAAGTTCTTCTTTTTCGTGTCATCATTTCAGTTTCAGACGCGCTATTGGAAATGATTGATTATAGAAAATTTACAATTTGCTAAAGGCTTTTCACTCTAAAATGAGTACTTTCGAAAGCCCCGCTTACGATCTACTTGTATCCACGCTGCGTATTCTTCCGCCTTATGTAAATTTAACATTGCCATGGGCTGCGTCACTTTATTCAAACGTTGGTAAAGTAAAACTGTGAAATTATAAATAAAATATAATTTGTATTAAAATCTGCTCATTTTTACACTTCAGTGCACAAAAAAACCAGAAAGGAAAAGAAAAAAAATTAAGTTATCACAAATGGTTACCTAACACTTTCTATCCGTCGTTAAGATATGGAACTACTTCCCCTCCATCGTTACCAACTTTACTGGACATTGGACGCGCGTTTAATAGTTTAGTGGAAAAACGTGTATTTCAAAAACTCTGCAGCGCATGCGAAGCACCGGGTATGCGAGACTGTCCAAGCGCATCTGCCCAGGGAGCATACAAGTAGAGAGTTGTAATTCAAGGTCATAACGAGATATTCTTATCCTATTCATTTGTTTGCCGAAGCAAGCTGAAGTGGGTTCTACGGTATTGCCGACTTTAGAAAACAGAATAAACAACACATTCTCCCTTTGTTACGTTGCTAACAACGTGGAGACCTCGCCAGTTTTTTTTTTTTTATGTGAGTGGCTTATGCTTTCTGGGCAACTTTATTGATGTGTCACCGATTTATAGTTATTTCACATTACAAATACATTTAAGCGAATATAAACGGTAATCCTGAAGGTGAAACACTACTTTACAACCAGTTTAATGCGTATATTCAGGAAAATACCTGTGGCATGACGGGGAGGACTTTCATACAAAGAAGACAGTGCTACCACCATCAAAATTTAAATATGCGAATCAGACATGTGTTTATACAATATCTAAAGAGAGAAAGTACATGATTGTTTATTGTACGTTTATGCTATATGGACATAAGACATATTGTATACTTCGTTTAAATATGCAAAAAAAAAAATTAAAAATTTCAATGCGGAGGTTGTAAGACCGCAGAACCTCGACTTCGGATATTTTCGGTAAGGAGTCGTTTCATCTATTCGAATTAAGCTGGACTTACAATATAAAAAAATTGGACGTTAAGAATTATGCAATAAGCGCTGATCTGGCATACGGAAACACATCTTCTGTATTCGCAGTTTCCAATTAATGTTTTTAATTCCAAATTTCAGCCATCGGAAACAGGAGACAAGCCTGTCATGTTTACTTTTGTTCTTAAACTCGTATATTGCAACCATATTTAAGCAGATCATACTTAAATGCCGATATTTTCTATCATGGAAACTTATTTCTGAGAATAAAAAAACCTTAAACGTGTGCACACACACGCCTTTTTAATATCTTTTATACTTAAATTACTGTATATAACAGTTTACCGCCAACAACACCGACCGCTCTGTTCTGATTGGCCGTCGCCTCACAAGTTTCATGTGATATTTAAAATTAAACTGTTTCTTTTAACGCTTAAGGGGAACAGACCCCGCCATATTGGATTCTTTTCACCTACTACCCGCAAACGTGGATTTTGGATGGATTTTTCTTCGGACGACATGACTTATGTTATAACTTAATGCGTTTTCCGAAATCTGTTCCGTTCGACTGCCGCAGCGATTATGACCTCTGCAATCGCTCCCACAAAGTAATCAACAATTTTATACCACGGGTGTTACAAGTTAGAAAGGTTTTATTCATGCTTTGTCGTGCCAAAAATTACAATGCATCTCCTGAAATCGAATTTGTGGTGAAGAATCTATAAAAAAATAATTCGCCACGGACTGACCCCTCTTAAGGAAATCCCAACAACGTACGCGACCTGATAAGTTCCATTGGAAACAAGTACATAAGATTACGCACTTTCAGTTCTTCTGCACACGAAATAACTAGAGCTAGTGATTTTTCGCGATAAAATATGATTACACGGTAGACTTCAACACTATAAGTACCCAACAGCAGTTTGTTGCCATTGGTGGTTGCTCTATGCGTGAGAAGGCGTTTTCATATTTGACCGGGCCACTCAGAATTCGGCAACATCAGCACGTCTCCTACGCGATTCATGTGCAGACAGCTAACACGTGCCAACATGTAATTCGGCCAATCAAGATACGTAACCGACCCTACCGTGTTTTGGAATCTAACTTGTCTTGGAATCTTTTCGCAAAATTTCACTACCCCTAGAAATAACACATAATTAAACGCTTACTTTGTCTATTGTAAACTCAGCTGTGGTTGCAAGTACTGCCGAGTTGTTCGCGCATGCGCTGTAGGTGGTGTCTCGGGGAGGGGGTTGCGAGTCCTCCTGGAATGTGGAAGATGTTTCCTTGTCGGGGGCGGCTAGGTTATTGCATCCCCTCTGGTGTCACTTCCCCACGTGCCCTACCGGTCTCCTGGGGACTGCAGTTGGTATTCTTTCACCCCTCTCACAGCCATTCCTACCCTTCGTCTCCTTTCTAATGCCGGCTCCTATATTACTCCGCAGCTCCTGGCCGGATGAGATAAGCCCCCCCCCCCCTCCCTACTCCCTCGCAGGGCGACCGTCTGTCTTCCCCGAGAGAGCAAAGGACTGGCGGGGGAAAAATAAGTCACGTGCCTCTCGCGAAATTCTCCCGTTATTGTACTTCTTTTCTTGTACTCGACGTTTTTCGCCCCTCTACTTCCACCACCGTATTTTCTCCCCGCCATTTTCTCTCGTAGTTAAGTATCTGAGTGGCTCGCCGTGGGAGTTGGCAGTGCGCTCTCATGTTCCTCCCAGCTACTTCATCTCTGTGCCGCTTTTGCTATGTTCACTGTGTTCGTATAAAGGGAATATTAATGTATCTTAGCGTTGTTGTTCTCCCTAAGTCGCGTTTTAATGGTTGTGTTGCAAAGGATTTTATTTTATTTTCTAGAACTGTAGTTGGAAGGAGGTATCATTACGACTGTGTAAGGGATCAATCTGGCGATAGCTTTGAAAGGCGTTCTTAAAAGAAGTATAAGTGAGCATATCTCCATAAAGATTTCATGCGAATGACATTTAAGGGCAATGGTACACTAACGATTTATACATACCAACTTGTCGCAACTTGTTTTTCAGAGTATCGAAAATGTTTCGCGTTAGATATAAATAATAGCGTCAGTTACAAAGGCAGACGTACATGGAAAAACACACAAATACAGTGACATACAATTATAAGATATTCGCGATATAGTCAGCACTTTTAAAAGCTCCTTATTTTGGAATAATAGTTAATAAATATACTTTATTTTAGCCTTAGACGTTAACTGCCGAGTGCAGGCGAATATACACACTGTGTTTAATACTTAAATGGCAATATCTATTTTAAAAAAAGTCATTAAAGGATAAAAATGGCTGAAAGGAATGAGTAATTAGGGCCTCAAAGTGCTCACTTTACTGTGAACAGCGTATAATAGTATATTAACTATTAAGTGTTGGAATGCAATTTATAAGACACATTGTCATGATCACAGTAAGATATTTCATGTTTGTTTTGTTATATTAATCCTTTACTTTGGTCTTCTTTATTACTTAATTTTATGTATATCTGATTTTATTATGTTTGTCATGACATAAAAGTAAATTACTATTTTATTAAATCTGTTCAGGTATATAATTTTCTTAGAAATGAATTTTAAGGGCATTGGTTTTCGTTTGGATAAAATGGGTTCAGGCGTTACGCATAATAGTAGTAGGCCATACGTATTGTTACAATTTCCTCAAAAGTCAGTGGACCCAACCAGTTTTGTTAAGGGATGGAGGTCTTAATTAAATGAAAAAGTTAATTATATATTCCTAATTTATTTAAAAAAGCTACGACCAGAAATACTCTCTTCTCAGTACCTCACAGTAAATTGTTATCACTTGCTATTTACAATTAATGAATCAGATCAATACAATTTACAACTACCTCAAAAAAACTTATGTAATTAAATAACTAAAATCAGTCTTAATAAACAGTGTATTCAAATCAATTGAATTACCTTATAAATTATATGTCCATATTTGACAGTTCCAATATTTAAAATCAAGTGCGGCACTGCTCCATTCTCACTTCGCGTTACCCTAATCGGCTCTCAAGACCTCGATTTTAAGAGCCGCCCAGATCTCTTCACTCACTGAATCACCAATGTGGGAATGCCCAGCCCTTTTTAGAAACAACGCCGCCCTATCCCCCTTCCTTCCTGCGATAGCACCTTTCCTACTGCCCGTCCCGTCCAACCCCCTCTCTTCCCTTCTGTCATCAACCACTAATAAAGAGCATGGTTTCCACCTATGTATTCCCTGTAGCATTAATGCATGCAATTATTATGAATGTTTTCCTGCCGAGAGGATTTTGACTGTATCTGTGCCGGTTTTTCCTTCTCTCTTCTTAGTAATAATACATGCGTATGGGGGTGGACCCAGGACGAGGCAACACCCTACGAACGACGGGCTTTCCAGCAGGGACCCGTAGGTGCCCGTCATCCCTGAACATGACATGAAGTGTGGCCCTAGGATGGAGCGGCGCTGGAATGCAAGGACGGGAGTTCCTCGAGAAAGCCCGCCGGCAAGCGGCATAGTCCAGCTCGATTCCCACATGCGAAATCGGGGAGTGAACCCTCCGGGGATCGAGCCCAGATCGCCGTGGTGGGAGGCGAGTGCGCTAGCCACTGCGCCACCGCGGCCCCTTCTTCTTAGTTATAGGTTAACTACTCAAGGCAGTAGCCATCGCAATCCTTCGCTGCCGCGATGCATGCCTATAGTCCATTCCCGACTTTAAGAGAATTTTGAAAACGAACCTTTGAAAAATCAACCTAGGCGTAACATGTCAATCTGTTTTTTTTTTTAATAACCTTTATTCCACAAATATATAACTCTGTCATTTACTTTAGAGTACTGTATTATTGAACAAATGAAACTTTACCTTATTATCTTCTATAACTTGTAATATTTATTCCGTAATAAATATGAATTAACAACATCGAGAGCATCGATGTGTTGGCAACTGCTAGTAAGAAATAGTACACAGATAAAAATTGCTTCAACCTAGTTTTTTGGTATGCTATTAGTAAATTAAACGTTGCCTATTGAAATATCTAAAAATTTAGGTAGCCCCGATGGCAACATGCAGTTAGAAATAAAAGCGCAATATCTCGTGCGTAGGTCCACTGACACAGTGTTTGTTTTATCGACTGAGGTAGCAACTGTCCGCTGGGCGGAGCTTGTCGCTCTCTCTCTCTCTCTCTCTCTCTCTCTTTCTTTGTCTCTCTCACACTCGGAAAATTTCGCATCGCTAGTAAAGAAAAAATTATACATGTTTTCAGTTGTAGCATATGTCATACTTATTACAGCAAAATAATGATTTCTGAATTTGTAATTTACAACTGAAAATATATTTTAATGCTTGAGTACTTATTTTAATATATTTAGATATGATGGCGGGGCGGTTACCATCTCAATTTGACAGACATGGCATGTTGCTGTTTGCCAAACAAAGCATAAATTATACTTACTCTGAAAAATACTTCAAATTACCACATCGCATTTGTAGACGTTGTGTTTTTTAAACCTGCCTAGGCAAGTTACGATGTTGTGGTAAATCTGTGTTTTCACGGCAGTAATAAATATACTGTGACGTGTGTTTCGTTAACTGCTGTGAAATGGTGTGGAGTTTGCGGCATCGTGGTCGATACGCTGGCCCTGTGTGTGTGTGTGTGTGCGTATTTCAAATATTTTATGTGCACTATTTATACTTTTCAACTGTGAACTGCTTTTATTATGAAGTTAATTATTTACATCCACGTCTGTTTATTTATCACAACATTGTACCTTTTCCCTAGGTGCTAAAAACACAGTCGTATAACGTGATTTTCCACAATCCCAAAGAAATACTAAGCCCAGCCCGATAAAATTCAATAAACCTAATAAACAGTAAGTAGCAATACATAGAAATACGAGCGGAATAAAAAATTACGGTAGGCTCATTTGTGTGCATGTTCACCGCTATCTTCTAAGTTTGTATGACAAAAAATAAGCGACACGAGTTGGCGTGCTAGAATGTAATGTGTCTTTTTCGTTGGACAGGTTGTTCCTTCGTTTTAATATTTATTCCAACTGAGGCCGTCCATTTAAATAGATAACCCAACACATATAAATAACAAATTGTTAAATATTACAGTTATTTACCCCGCAGTTGTAACTATGTTAAACAAAGTCGCAGCAGAATATCAACGTGCATTACGTGTAATGTGATATGTCGTGGAAAAAAAATTTGTTAAAAATGTCAAATAACCGTAAGAACTATCGTCAATTCAGGCATTTTTAAAACGTCATAAAGCTGACCTAAATAATGTTATAGGCGTAAACTGTGAATATTCATATGGAATGGTTTTTGGAATATGACAGAATTCTCTAAAAAGCTGTAAACAGTAAACAACGCAGACAGGTATAAAAGTAGGACTCACATTTCGATGTTTATGTCTAGGTGTAGCGAACGTATACGAACACATGTACACACAAACACACAATGGAATGTAAACATTGATGTTGACAGATATTTAGCAGGGCTCCGTGAAAGCTTCTTCCAGTCGGAAATGTATGGATTCCTCCCCTGCAGTCGTGTGGGGCCCAGCCCTGAGACGCACTTAGCTCATGTCCCTACCTTGGGCGCACACCTAACACTTAGAATTAGGGTATAAGTTAGAAAAAAATCGTCCCTGCCCACTCGGAACACAAGTTGCTAGGCCGGCATTTTTGATCTCCACTCACCAGGGCAAGGAGGATCGCCTCATGACGGATCGCCTGGGACTTGACTTTCATACACCCCAGCTGTGACGTCGTGCTCTCTCAACACGAAGTAAGCAGAAAGGCTGCTTATAAATATCAGCGATGAATGTCTTACATCTTTTCTGTTGCGAAAAGCAGTGTGGGCGAGCAGAAATTTCGTGTACATGTTGACGCAACACAGATAAGTTTAACATTGTCCCATCAGTATTACTGTTACTACTACAGTAATTGTTTGTCATCTGTCAGACATGAGTAACTAATGTTATTGTTAATGTAATATAGGCTTACTGCTAAGCTATTAATGTAAATTTAACAATAAGCACTTTTGTAACGACGTAACCTCCTTACTGTATTGTCAACATTAAGCTGATTTTTTAAACAAATTTTATGTTGATGTTAACATTTGTGTTAAAATTTTTCTTGTATTTTCTTTGTTTCAAAACAACTTTCCGATGTAAAATAAATTAAGTACATTTGTTTTGTCACAAAAATAAATATTACCAACGAAAAAAATGATGGTTGGTAGGAGAATCCAACCCACGCCTTGCGTGATTTAAGTTCTCGACCTTACGAAACCTAACGCCCTACCAACTGCTGTATTTTAACATGTGTGAATGTTTTTCATATTGTGGGCAATAATATAACGACAAACTGCAGTTCTCTTTCGTTATGTGGACATACTTTATGCTTTAGAAAAATACGTATATATGCACACGTAAACTGTTTTGCTATGCTTGAGAGCTGCTCTAAGCTACATTTAGTTCTATGCTCTAAATTTTAAGTATGTATATAGGTTATCGCTGTTCACTAGTATTCAGCTTTTTACGTCAAGTTAGTGTAAACTCGTGCTGGCTTCACATTACTTTGCTGTCTCATATTAACACAAAATATTTTGTTCTACCTGTTATTTTTAGCGTAATACAGCATTTGGTCGCGGCAACACTACTTAGAGGCATTATTATTATTATTATTATTAACATTTCAACAGTATATTTTCATTCTAGTAATATAAGTCTTTGTAAATTGTTAACATTATTAAATTACTCACGACGTATTTAATTTATAAACATTCAAAGAAATGTCTAAGTAGTAATATTTTTTGTTGCAACAACATTCAACTGTTTCGTGTGCACTAGTCGCTTGGGTGCGCGCGTGTTCGCCACAGTGTTGCGTCCTGTGCGCATTTCCATTCAGAGAGTGAATCTGCCTCGAAGCCCCCGCTCCGCCGCGCCGCGCCGTCTATCTCAGCCGGGAGCTTGTCACTTGATGTTAATTGCGAGCGGTAATTATTCCGGGCAGGTCGCAAGGAAAGCTAATTCGAGGAGTATTCCGTGGTCGTCGGCAAAACCTCGCCTCCTGTCGCGGAACACGCTTGCTAACGCTCGTGCGAGGCAGCGGCCTCCAGCGTGGAGAGTTATTTTCTGTGTGTGTAAGGGAGGATTGCAGCTGTGTCCCAGCGGTAGAATTTCGTCTTCCTTATCTTTACGTGGTGTGGAAGTAAGGTACTGATCGCCCCCAGTGGGTCGTGATAAAGTTTAAGCACAGCTTTTGTAGACTGTTCACGGTAAAATGAGCACTTTTGAAACCCCAGCTTAAGATCTACTTCTATGTACGTCGTGTTTTATTCCGCCTTATGTAAAATTAACGTTGCCATGAGCCTCACCACTTTATTCATGCGTCGATCAGGTAAAAGTTTGGAATTATTATAAAAGCAAATATGTTACAAATCTGGTAATTTCTATACTGCAATGTATAAAAAAAAAAAAAAACAGAAAGTGAAAGGAATAATGTAAGTTATCACAAATGGTTACCTAACACGTTTTATTCGACGTTAAGATACAGGACTACTTCCCATCCATTGTTGCCAATTGTACTGGGCGCATGTCACTCAGTGCGCGCGTTAAAATATATGAAGGCAGGGGCAGTAATTTCTTTCTAAGGTTGATTTTAAAAGTGCTTACTTTATTGTGAACAGTCTTTACCTATTCGTTATGTGCATACATAAATGCCCCCGACTATACATCACGTTTAATTCCAAGTACACGGACGGTGATGCAGTGATTACATTACTCCCCTTCGCCAAGGCGAACCCTGGTTCGATTCCCGGTGTGGGGTCGCCCCTGAATTTTCGCTTGCGGGAATTGTGCCGGACGATGTCGCTGGTCGGCGGGTTTTCTCGGGGATCTCCCGTTTCTCCCGCCCTTGCATTCCGGCGCTGCTCCGTACCCACCTCGCTTTATCCTCATCGGCTCTCAAGGCCTCGCTGTTAATAGCCAGACCAGTGTCGTTGTTAGAATGCCTTATTCAGGTCCTCAGCGTAAAGGCTGTTCGCGGTAAAGTAAGCACTTTTTAAATACCAACCGTTGAAAAAAAAACACTGGCCATAACTACATACATGCTAGAGTGCACACTGACACGCAGGCTTCCAGTTATGTTGGCATCGAATTAGTAAAAAAATAGTTCTATGACTTGACATTATATTAAGAATTTAACATGTACGTTAATTTCTACTCACGTTATGATTGTTACATTTCTGTAGAAATAAACATGCAGCAATTAGGTAGAAATAAAGAGCCGAAATATTTTATTTTTCCAAATTTCATCTTTCGTTAGTCTTCTCATCCAAATTAGACAGTTATTACTCGATTCTTGCTGTCGAGGATTATGTTTAAAACATTTTGCAGCAATTACAGTTGAACTGCAAATAGAGAATTATGAAAGAGGCGAATACTCAGTTGCATACGTTCTTATGGTTGCGTCCGAAATATTTACAGAAGGTAGACCGCGGGTGCTACCCTCGCAGGTTAAGTTTGTTACTAATCAAAACATCTAAAACTCATCCTCTTCCCTCACACGTTCAATTTTCCTTTTGCCTCACTTATATTCTCACCTGTCCTCCGATTGACTGTTGTCTGATGACGCCACATCTCTCTGCCAATCGGCAATGGCGAGACAAGAGACAACCAGGTTAATTTTGTCTATTCCTTTTGTTTAAGAAACATTTAATAGCATTATACCCTCGAGGAAGGAATTAAAAATAGAAAAAAATGAACATCTATGCAAATAACTATCAAAATAATCCAAAGATTATATTGCTAACTCATATAATAAAGCGTAGTTAGGAAATTATATCAAAAGAAGTGACAATATAAGCAAGTATTCGGTAATCATATTTAAGCGAAATATTTCTTATCAACTTAGAACATAACCCTCAAAATTGCAATGTTACATGGTTTCTTGTTTTTTTTTACACGCGAGAGCTCGAATTTGCACATGGCGCATGGATAAAGTGAGACGGTACATCAATGTTAATCATAAGTATGTATAGCGGAAGTGTACGAAATTACAGAGGAAAAGTAGATCCTAAGCAGGACTTTCAAAAGCGCTCAATTAACCATGAACACCCTCTACAAAGTTTGGGATTAAACCATACGCTTCGCAGGAAATGGTTACCCTACCAACTCAATATCATTAGCCTACGGCAGTCGTATGAGTGTTTGTTAGCCTGGAGTATGGGGACTCAGAGCAGACTTCATGTTAGTGGTTTTTTAATATTAGGTTGCAGGTAGAGCAATCTTGGTTGTATGTGACCTCGAAATCAAAACCGCTACAAAAAAACCAAGATTATTTCTTCCAGAAAATATTGCTTAGTTCTGCTTTTGCTCTACTATTCCGATCTGATGGCCCACCATCTTTGAAATTTTATGTTTATATATAAATAACTTATAAAACACAATGATTAACAACGATTGTTTTGATTTACGCACATTCCATCACTTGTACTGCATTGTCTTAGGTTCGACTCCTGACGAGTCAACTTAGTCAACAGGAGACCTTTTTATTTTTTGTTGTGAGATATAATTTAGAAATGAACATACTGAAAGTTGTTACACTCGCCGCATTTATTGCCAGTCTGTGCAGTTACGTTAAAGGAAAAGCAATATACTATGTGCTACATGTAGCTTAATCCGTTGGCCTCCATCCCGTGTAATAATAATAACAATAATGATAAAAATAATATCCATTGCACTGCGTGATCTTCTCGGATTGAAGTACATGTCGCAACCTCGGAAGGACTCGTAACACACAGTTTCGAGTACGCACAAAAACGAGCCGCCCTTTAAAATTGAGCGAAGAGATTTGGGCGGCTCTTAATAGCGAGGTCTTGAGAGCCGATGAGGGTAATAGTAGTGAATATGGAGCGGCGCCGGAATGGAGGGGCGAGGGAAACAGGAGATACCCGAGAGGACCCGCCGACCAGCGGCATCGTCCGGCACGATTCCCACTTGCGAAAGTCCGGTGACCCGGCCGGGGATTGAACCCGGTTCGCCTTGGTGGGAGGCGAGCGTGCTAATCGCTCAGCCACCGTGGCTCCAACTCCGTTGAAGGATTAACTCTAAGAGTCTGAGGTTGTGGCTGTGTTCGAGTTCACTGCAACACACCCTCCTTCACTTGCCCCTGATCCCTTCGTTACCCACAATTCCCCACATTGGTGAAATTACGTTTCACAATTTGCAAGGCATATGCCAACAGAAAATTAATTAAATTAATTTTCTTATGTTGCCTCCGTTTGTTTACGAACATCATTGTCCAGAGAATAGCAGGGGCAGTAGGAAGCTGCAAAACTGTTATAAACAATTGAAAAATAAAATGTTCAGTGTATGGCCCGTGAAGGTGGAAATCGTGCCAGCCCTTGGCTGAAGAGAATATTCAGAGGTGCATCTGTTCCCGTACCGCGAATTCGGACAGCGACATTGTGACTCCAGGCTACTTGTCGTGGAGAGTATTACAGTATCTCTTCTCTTGGGAGCCAAACTGGCTTGCAGATGTCAGTGACACCCATTATCATGGTAGCCTTTCGAACCATTAAGCTGGAGGCGTCAAAATCACCAATATTTCACCACCTTCATTGATTCCCTATATTTAACGCAAGTTTTGGTGCCGTGCCAAACGAGGCATTATCAGGGTAGAAAAAATGGGGATATACTTTTGATATTATTTTTCTGCGTTACCAGTTTTTTTTTTACGCCACATATATCTAATCTGGGGCGTAATGTACTGTATGGGGATTTGAATGCGTGAAGATATTTGGGCGGCACTTAACATCGAGTTCTTTAGAGTTGATGAGGGTGAATGAGTGAGTGAAGAGATTCGGGCGGCTCTTAACAGCGAGGTCTTGAGAGCCGATGAGGGTGATTGAAGTGAATATGGAGCGTCGCCGGAATGAAGGAGCGGGGTAAACGGGAGATCCCCAACGGCATCGTCCGGCACGATTCCCACTCGCGAAAATCCGGTGACCCGGCCGGAGATTGAACCCGGTTCGCCTTGGTAGGAGGCTAGTAGTCTAACCACTACGTCACCACGGCCCCATGGGGATTTGAGCATGCACATACACACGTATTACATGGGAATATGCTTCGAATCAGGATAGAAAAATGCTTGGTAATAATCATCTCCACTGCAGGAAATTCGGGTTGAACTCATTACCTCCCGAGTGCAAGACGATACCAAACGCACGAACCAGATGTTGTGTTTGGTCATCGAGCCGTTGAAATGGGTTAACTGCGTACACAGCTCAGCCCGACGACGTATTACAGGGTTAGTGCACGTTCTTTCAGTACAAAAATGTATTGTGTAGCTTTAGAGTATGACTTATAGTGACAGCTGAGTAACGTCCGTGCTGCGTTTTACTTCTGTTAACTGATTCCCAGACGCAATGGAACCAATTTTTAAAAATCTATATCTATTACCGTACTTTAAATCAGACCGCGTTCATGATTGCTCGTCTGCTTGTATTAGTAATAAAGTGCAAATCAAAATTGGTACAATTTTAGAGTAAACTTGTCTACAGAAATAGTTGACAGTCAATACTTCAGTAAGAATATCTATATTCTTACTGGCAAGTTGTTTCATGAAATATGAAGTAGGTATAAAAGACGGTTCTTTTAGGAAACGTGTTGAAGAATTGGTCTCTGAGAGCGAAGATCCTCCAGTTCCAGTTTAGTGCCTTTTGTCCCGAGACGTCTATAAAATTATTATTGCGATTAATATTCCGTTTGAGAAGTTATCTAACTCTAATTTAAGGACATTAATTAAAAAAAATGCATCGAAAGAAAAATTTACTGTGCGACAGCACTGTGGGAATATTATTTAATGCCGGGCCGTTAAAATGTTTCAACTTATATGTGGGAAATTGTGACATAAAATAAGAAACGTCTGTGGGGGATTCATAGTAGCTTTGTCTTTACGTTATCGTGGGATATTGCCACCTAGCTCTGTAAAAGAAAGTTCTCGTTAGCTTGCGATGTGTTAGAGGAAATGAATATCATCATTATGTGGAAGGAAGTTTGTTTAAAATTGTTGAGTCCCTGGTTGAGGCCTACTGTAAAGTGCACATGTGCACGTTATACCGCGGTGCGTTTGACGAAGGCAGCGAAGAAAATTGAACACTTTGAAGTCGGCAAACTTCTACCACCATTAAAGTCAAGCTAGAAGTGAACGGCGTATTTATACCATTGCAAGGACGCCATATTCTATTGGTTTCTGTTCTGTCTTATCATAGTCCTACTGGTCAAAACCTCATCAGGCTTTCGTTATTGGCTGTATGTTAGACAACTAAGTGTGGAGTTCGCAGTCTGCCAACCAAATGGTATTTCGCAATGAACAATATTTACAGTACATCATGCTCATTTCAGAAATTGTAAAATTATTTTCTTTATATTTGCGAAAATTGGTTTAAGAGCTGTGTTGTTTTCTGGTAAAATCGTGATAAAAATAACGGAACAGAGTAACTACATCCAGGACAGTTTTGTGTTATATGGTCAGATTAGTTTTGCCCGAGCTACACTCGGGCATAGTCTACAAAGAGTTAAGGATTAATACTAAAACAATTAATTTTATATGGACTTCATAGCTTGGCTCAAGATGTATGGTCGCCTTTTATCCAGTGTTCAACCTTTTTTTTAATCTCCTAAAAAATTGTTGTCGTTAAGGAAATTCCATTGTTTTATCGCCCGTTTTATTGATTTAATCCGTTCAGTCATCGTGTCCACAATCGTGCAAGGGGCCGCGGTGGCTGAGCGGTTAGACTGCTCGCCTTACACTAAGGCGAACCGGGGTTAATCCCCGGCCAGGTCACTCCCGGATTTTTGCAGGTGGGAATCTCCGGTTTCCCCCGCCCTTGCGTTCCGGCGCGGCTCCATTCTCGCCTCACTTCGCCCTCATCGGCTCTCAATACCTCGTTGTTAAGAGCCGCCCGAGTATCTAAACTCAACAAGTATCGAGGACACGTTGAACGTGAGCGATATTTATGACCGGCACTGTACACAGCAAGTCATCAGTAGAGGCGTGCAAAATTCACGTTATCATTTGAAGACAGAATAGACTTCAAACACATATGATGCGTTTGTATTTCTCTTGTCACTGGACTACAGCTGGTTTGACACCCCCTGGGCTGTGTTCTGGCTTCGCCTTATGGGCTCACCAAACAGCTTTGTGGTTGCGTAGCGATGAGGCCCATGACAATGTTGATTTTACATAAGACGGGAAAATACTCAACGTGCATACAGGTAGATCTTAAGCAGGGCTTTCAAAAGTGCGTGCTCATTTTACCGTGAACAGCCCATTATATCGAGGACACAGCATGCTGTTCGCTGCTGTACACAAGAAGTACAGCGCGTACCAAAAAAAGGCAATTGTAGCTCTATAGCTCGGAAATTAATGCGTGAAATAATGGGTAGGGATAGGAGAATTTTGCGAGTTCAATGACCTGTATGCTAGACTCCACAATCCTTCGTATAGTCTAACCTCAGATGCTTGTTCAATGACTGTTGCCCCAGTATTATCCCACATTTGACGAATTTTTCCCATCCCTACTAATGGGTTAACCTGATCATGTATCTATTAAGTTGATGACATACTTTATTAATCCCAGCTTTATCGCAAGAATTACTGATGTACTCGACATATTGTTTCACGGTGGAGACATACGTCGGACAGGAATGCAGAATTCTTGTTGTACCGAGCGAAGTGGTGCGGTGGTTAAACTTTCAGACTCGCATTCGGGGGGGGGGGGGGGACCTGGGTTCGAGTCCCGGTTCGGCCGTCCTGATTTCTGTTTGCCATGGTTTCCCCGAGATGAGGATGCTGGGATGGTCCTTACCACAGGTTACGGACTGTTCCTTCCCCGTTCCTCCTCTGAGCAGCTCGCTCCGTCTCTAATGACCTCGCTGTCGACGAGAAGTTAAGCCAAATATACCTATCACATTATTATAATACCAAGTGCATGAACATGTTTCGTATAAAGAAAGTAACTTCGAAGATCTGTCTACAACCATTAAACGTCCAGAGACTCTTGAAATCGCACTACTTGTTGCTGTTGAATTATTGTAAGATTTACCGCAAAGAGCAAACGAACCCCACAGATTTTTATACTCAAAAAGGGCCCGCGTGCTCGATGTAACAAGCAAATTAACTCATGATCGTGCATGTAAAAAACCCACGTGCCAAGCCACCTGTAGAGATTCCGCTGCTGTAGATTGTTCGCGGTTATCTTGTACCGACTCTAGGTATAAGTAGGTAATTAACAAACAGTACAAGGTTAAGGTTTAAGCAAGGTAACTGCCCATGGAGCAGTGCACCCGACTATACAACGTGAAGAGCTCACATAAAAAAGCAGTACAGACGCCATGAAAACTGTCAGAAAAGTGCGATTTATACTCTATATGTAAGAAGAATGTATATATTTTGCAACATTATGAAATATTTTTCTAAAATATACTTTTTAAATGTAAAAATTTAATTGATCGATAAAGTCCGCATTTTCAACAACATTTAAGCACATTTCCATTCTGCATACTTCAGAAAGCAGAATTTACAATAAAATCTTTTTCAGGAAAGATCGTCATAATATTTACTATGATTGCATGTAAGAAAATTGCAATAATAATAATAATAGTATATCGTATCAGTTTTTTAATTAACTTTATTTACATTAGTTTAACCATAAATGTTTGCGACAAATAGACACACATAAATTCAATTACAAAAATTATTTCCTACTTCCGTCCATCATTACCAACTTTACTGGGCGAATGTCACTCAGTGCGCACATTAAAATATATGCATGAAGGGGCAGTGACTTTTTTTATAAGGTTCATTTCTAAAGTGCTCACTTTACCGTGAACAGCCTATGTAGACATTCCGCCAATAAAATCATCGTGTCACCGCTTGAAGTCCCATAGGTAGACGCAGCAACGACGAGAACACTGCACGCCAGTTCAGAGCACATTATGTGCTTGGCAGTTTCGCCATTATCGATCCCCCGTTTCTGAGCCTCCAACGCGGTGAACGACTCCAGGTACGCGGAGCCCTTGCTTAAAGCCAAGTTTTCTGATATTTTGTGGATATATATCTCAATTACACTGACATTCATGGCGTGAAGGTATAATCTGTTGAACCATTAAAAAAAGTAGAAGAATCCTACATTTTAATTTAGCGTCAATTACGTCTCGTGATTTTAAAAGAAGTTAATAAGTATCCAACTAGCGACATTACGTGGCCACGTTTCAAATTCTAGGAGTACGTCGTTCAAAGTAAATTATAGGCCTATTGATAAATTTTGCACACAACGTAACTTCATCTTTCCCTTACTAAGAATTGTGCTTTCCTGTTTCAAGTACGCTTGTATTTTCATTTTTTACTTTCTTCTGCTTTATACTCTTAGCGGTTTGAAGAATTCTTTTTCTGCCTCTACTTTCCGTCGATATGTAGTGTGGTCGTTGCTTGTTAATTCGACGGCAGAATCCAATTTATGAGCGCTTCGAGGGCCTGTGAGCGACCCTTCTCCGAGAGAAGACCGTGTTGGAATCGAGTTACGCGGCTGAGCGACTGTTGATTTTCTCAGCGCATCCGCCATTTTGGGACCCGAGGCAAAGCGAAGGAAGGCGTACGCGAGCCCCGAGCCTTGCCATCAGCCCCGCCCCGAGTGATTTCCGATTTCTTTCTTCGCGTCGTCCCGCGTTTGATTGGATTAAGCCGCCGGGTTTCTGCTGGCGCGCTCTGCGACTGCTGACTGTTCGTCCTTTAACAAAAAAAAAAAAAACTTGGCCCGATTGCCTCCGACGTTTGGTGCTCGGCGGTTATACGTAAACTTAAAGACCGGTGCGATGCTCACTGCATTGGTCCTAAATTTTCCTTCCTAGCATGGAAAATCCACCCAGCACGTCTTATCGTCATGGGTTTCCTTCGGTGGCCGCGCCGATTTATAATTACTCTTCTACGGACTTAGTCTAATTTCACCTGAGGGGAGGGCATACCACAATCGCTGGCTTAGCACTTCAAAACCTTATTTAGCCGAAGGAAGCAAGTAGAAGAATTATCTATGTTTGGCGCCATCAGGAACTGGGACCAGAGCTTGGAGCTCTTCATGCCTTGTCATTCCAGTCCCCCGGTGGTCGTCTTGTCCGCCATGTTGAATGTTTGTGACCTTTACCTTAGACCTTGACCCAGTGACATTTAACCTTGAAAATCCAAAAAAAAAAAAAACTCAAAAAAATCCCAAAATATTTATAAAAATTATAAAAAAATTAATATTAAAAAGTATTAAAATTTATTATTAAAAATTTATTCCAAAAAACTTCCATTTCCGAAGGTCCCCCTACCACCCACCTCATTTCCCGTCTCTCCAAGCCTTTGCTCATTCTGTTGAATGCAGCCATCTTTGTGGTTTTTCGTTTGTCATTTGTTTATATGTTGCTGAGTCCACCATCTTGTATTTCATATACTTACTTTTACATCACCTTTGTGGTGCTAGTGTATTAATAATGATTTCGTCAGACGAGGTGTCGGTTTAACCACCAGGTGGCAGCCATATTTGTTTATGTTTTTAAAGGATAGGTGATGCTGTTGGCACCCTTCATATTGGATTCTATTTTCAATGCATCGGTGGTGTTAATTTCTTGATTATGCTGTCTGCTATCAGCCTGTACCGAATTGTGACATAGACTATTCCTGCAAAGTATGTAAATTGTCATATTTGATTTTTCTTGTTTTATTAAAAATAATTTTTACATAAAGTGGGAGTATTTTAAAACAAATAAAACACATACCTGGATCCACCCTGGTTCCCAAACGTCTTCATGCCGTCCCACCGACGAAAGGGTCAAAATGGATGATATAAGAGGCTGGTGTCAAGTAGCGCTTAAGGGACACAACTGTTCTACCCGGTTAGGCTGGACAGTTGGTGAGGCGAGTGATGTGTAGATGTAGCAGTGGCAGAATAAAGACTGTGGGAGAGTGGGAGGAGTGACCACTGCAATGTTAAAATGTGGATATGTGCACACAAAGTTCTTGATTCACTGGGGCTGAGGATGAAACATCCTTAGTGAGCAAGTTTATCTTACTCTTCCAATGGAAAGTACTGAGTCAACCTAGTGATACAAGCTTTGTTAACATCTATACATCACACACAAGTTGTAGGTTTAATATGATCTAGAATATGCATGTAATCTGTGGTACCATACAAGTGAAAAATAAAACATAAATATAGATCTACAGTATTTTTTTTTAATATCAACTTATTTTAATTTTGTATATTTTTGTACAATCAAAAACTTAAACTATTATGTGCAAAGCATAGTGTTCATTAAAATGTGGATAGTTAGCGTAAAAAAAACCTGAACATTATCACATCGCAATTTCTTATGTTCCGTATCATACGGAATATTGTTGGTACAACACATTTTACAATCGCAGTGATTATTATAAATCATTAGAATTGTTCTAACACTGCTGTAGAAACAAAATATATACGTCTGAATATTCAAGGTTAGACTTTAAATCAACATGGCTGCCACAGAGGGCATGAGAGTGAGCAGCGAGTAAATATTGTCGTTTACTCTCCTTCTCATGCTCTCTCCTCCGAGTCGGTACAGCGGAAAGGACTCTTTGTGATGTCAAGAGTGGGTGAGAGTGCGCTCTCTCAGCGAATTGGGACACAGTCTAAGTTAAAAACAGGGGTATGTGTTTTTGAGGTGTTTGCTTACTGCTGTCACACCTTTAATGAGAGTACGTATGTATGTTAATATGTATATAGGCTATTCACAGTAAGGTGAGCACTTTTACTTTTGAAAGCCCTCTCTTTTGGAATAATAGTCACCAAATGTATTCTATTTCAGCCTTAGACATTAACTTCTCAATGCGGTGGAATATACGCACACTGTGACGTGGCTTGCGGCTTGCGAGAGGCGTACAATGCCAGATTACCTTAAAGATGTTCCAGATCGTTGATGGATGCAGCTACAGATGTTCGATTTTCCAGGGCGCCAACTTCTCTAAGTCTCGGAAAACATGTGGCGGCATCCTCTCGCAGCACACGTCTTACGAATTAGTTGGGAAAGTCATGGCTATACTTTAAAACACTGAGCACGACCACGTGATTACACTTACTGGTTAGGGTCAGTTCCCGAGGTGAAAAGTACTTTACTTGAAATAAGACACGAGGTTTGAAACAATGAAATATATATTACCAGAAAGATTACACTCGGTAACATACGACTTCCCCGTGTCTGAAGCGGGCCTGGCACATGAGGCCTACTATGGGCCTATGTGGCGAAAATGGCTTAACTATGCCAATGAGAAATTATGGTGAAAAACTCTCCGGGTCGCGAGTCGGCGGATAGGAGGGTCGGCACGCGGGAGAGCAAAAGCTAAGAAAACGGTTTCGGTACATTAAATAACTAAACTATTGACACCCTAAATTATTAACACACACTTGATGAAGCTTTTGTGGCACACGGCGAGGAGCAGCACACATCTGGTCTGGAAGACCCCTAGATCAGACTAAAGATGGTGGTCTGTAGATACCATAGGCAATGGACACTTTCCCGCCAGCATCTCGAGGGAAACGTTTACACAAGGCAGAAATGCAAGCACTTCACTTACAAGACAACTATGAGCAGGAAAATAATCAGGAGATTATTTTATGTGAATTGGCATTGTTAGTTAAGCTTCTTCTCTTAAGTCTTATATAGCCGTTGCTAAGTGTCTCTGAAAATCATATATTACGCTTTAATGCCGGGACAGGCAAGCAAAAGACATAAATACATTTCAATAAAAATTAACAAAACAAATCACATATAAAAACCCTTTGCAAACAGCGAGATTAATTAAAGTAAAAATTAATACATAAACTGTTGGAAATTTGTTCTGTGAACTTGGTAATCTGGCTGGCGGAACTGCAAGTGTCTTTGAATATTTATTTCATTAAAACGTGAAATCAAATACCTGCGCTTTAAAAAAATAACAACATACAACACAACACTTGGAAAAATAATAAGAGAATTTAGAGTGTTTTAGATTGTGTCTATGTGAACACACATAAACCATGTGGGTGAACACTCAATCATAAAATATAAATTAAGGCAGGGATGCAAGGAGGAGATAACACTACCTCAGGCATGCATTAGACTCTGCTTTAAGGGGGTCACACTAAAACACAAAAAGAAACAGGCTAGCCGTTGGTTACTCTTGGTAAGCGGGTCTCTTTATGCACTGAACGGATCCCTTACTTGTTCATGCACGAACGCATACTACACTTTACACACTGGTGCACGTCGTGTGGTCCATGCAGCAGCGAGCACTATCGGACTGCCCCCCGAGTGGTGTACAGAGCGAGGACAGCGTCAACTGTTTATTACTTACTACTTACATGACAATATTTATTTAAAAAGGTGATTAAAGGATGAAAAATGACTGAAAGGAAAAAAAATCACTAGGGCTTCAAAAGTGCTCACATACCGTGAACAGCCTATAGAATTTGATATCTGTGTTTAGTAAAATGCAAGTCAAATTTATTTATTTTTAAAAAGTGTGTGAGTGTAAGTTAACATAGATATGTATGTTTTCCAGGTGATTGCTAATTACTGTCACACGTCTAGTCAGAGTAAACCATTTACTCATATAGTCATGGACCTTTACACTGAAGTTCTGGGTAAATCATCACAGGTTTGTTTATTTCACAAATTTTTGCTATCTGCATGCAATTAAATAATTTGTTTATTAAGTTAGCTCTGCACTTCTTGTATTAATGTTATTCTGCTTGTTTGCTATAAGTAAACACAATAGCAGTTATTTTTCCTAATTTTAATGATTGTATTTCAATGGTGCATTCAACTCAGGACATATTTCAGCTCTTATTAATGGCTGAAAGTATTTGATGTATTTTTTGAAATAATTGAAAATTTATAGCAAAACTTTCAAAATTAAGATTAGTTCTGGTCAACAGTGTAGTGTTTATAATGTGTGTTAAATAATCTCCTGAAGATTTCTTTGGAGATGCTTTGCTAATTAAGGCTTGAGGAAAACTATTTAATTGTGTTTCCGACAAACACATATGATATGTAATTTAATTTAAGCAAGTGATTGTTTTCATTTTATAATTATTGTTTAGTTACTTGTCACGATTCTTTCTGTTTACTGTGTAACAGGTTACTGTCCTGTCCTCTCATTGTAGTTCTTAGTAAATACCAACGAACTCGCTCTGCGTGAGTTGGAGACCTTGACTACATAATAATGAAAGTACTCGCAGCTGACAAACAGAATAAAACCAAGACAGAATGATAGCCTTCATAAAACAAAACTTCTCAGGTGAAGTTGAGATGAGAATTGTTACTTTTCTCTCCCGGTGCCCTATTGGCTCCTCGTATCGATGGAAAATAAATTTAATAGATATTTAAACTGAAATGTCTGAAATACAAAAGAAGGTTAAAGTCGCGGGCGCTGGTCAGTGCGAGTAAAGTGATCACTCGTTGCAGGCTGTCCAACTGATAGCTGACAAATGATCGTGCTGCGATGAACTGTTGTTATACCCGAGAAAGGTTGTGCTTCCCTATACATTGGTAGAAAGTTTCCTCATTGAAAACATATTGTTTTCCAGCAGTCGGTCACGTCATCTAAAGGTGACCTCTGTTGTTTCCCTCGTTTCACCATGTCGTGCCGTGCGATGGCGTTGTTTTTAGTTTACTAACACAGTGAAAAGGAAAAGATGCGCTATCTTCCTATGACTCTGTTGTTGACGTCTTACTACTGATGAAATGAGGAAAGAAAAATAATAAATTTGGAAAAACAAAAATATGTGAAATACAAACACGTTGTCATTGCCACGACCTTTCAAATATTACATGAATTACTATTCTTGACTGAAATATAGACAATTTTGAAATACTTCTTGTTTGTGTGTGTGTGTGTGTGTGTGTGTGTGTGTGTGTGTGTGTGTGTGTGTATATATGTATATATATAATCTAGCTTCAACGCTACAACTGGGCAAAGTAATTTAAAAACCAAGCCACATACGAAATACTAATAAATTGGTCTTTATAATATTTTCAAAAAATTTTGGCAAAAATTTTTAAACATTTAATTGTTTCATAAATTTTAAAATTATTTTCGGTTTTTAATTTTGTTTTTGTCTCAAGATAAATAGGATATTTGATTTTCAGTCATAAGTTTTTTATTTTTGCAATTAATTACTTTTATAAATAATTATTTTAAAAATTGCCACTTTTACAATATCACTGTACAACAGAATACATAATGACATACATACAATGAAAGAAAATCTTTTGAAATTGAATGTGATATGTTCACAAGTGCTGCATGTGTGAACCTGTGGTCACATGGTAAACATCCTATTTACATTCAATTTCTGCCCACACACGCTGTAAACCTGCCTGTGTCGATTTCTACCACAGCTGCCTGGATACGTCCCCAAAATTCAGATGTATTTTCAGGAGGCAGAGGTGTTTATACAGTCTTTGAAAAAACACCACAGGAAGAGGGGGTCAGATCTGGTGATCGAGGTGGCCAAGTCACTGTGGGATCACTGTATCAATAAATGTACGGTGGTGCACTGTCATGTTGATAAATAAAATTATCATTGTCCTCGTGTAATTGTGTTATGAGTCAAATCTGAAGCACGTTCAATTAGGCATCTCTGGTGGCCATGAATTCTACAAAGAAACAAAGGCCCGTACACTTGGATGTGGTCTACCACCACATGGGTTGTATCAGTTCCCCCATTCTAGCACATTGTGATGGTTTGCTGTGCCGTTGAGATATAAGGTAGCCTCATCACTAAAGATCAGTTGATGAGGAAAATCGTTGTCCTCCATGGTGTTCCATATCACTGCACTGTTTATGCAGATGTTCATTTGCAACAGCTGAATTCAGCAGGGTTCCATATGTATGCAGATGTTTTCTCAGCACCTTCCATACTGTTGGTTGTGGAATACCAAGCTGAAGACTGGCTCTAGATGTAGATTTTCTCACAGTTTGGAGGAATGTTTTTCAGATCTGATCAACCCGTTCTTCCGATGTTGACGGTCTCCCACTGCTTTTGCCTTTATGGAGACAGCATGTCCCTTTAAATTACCCAACCATAGGTAGATTGACTGCTTGGTGGAGCCGTGTTAAATTTGGTCCTATGTTTGTGATGCACTGTGGTAGTGGACTTAGAATTGCTGAACTCATAACACAAATGCCTTTTCCATAGTTGTTGCAGCTATTGGTGGTCACATGATACTGCAATTGTAATTCACCGAAAATAACTTGTTTGAGTTAATCATCTTTTCACATATTAGTATATCTTGGTAACAAATCCTGTATACATGTCACTCAGAGACAAAACTGTTGTGAAGTAGCCAGTTAACTGGGTGAAATCTGTGCAATTGAACAATTTTTTTTATATTCTGAAAATTATATATCTGTGGCATGTTCAAATTGCATGGTATTTGTCAGAATTGTGGAACAACTCGTATATTATTTATATAGCCAGCCAAAGTCTTTATTTATAACTGGAGTGAGTTCAGATTCTCATATGGATCTCCCTGCCTTTGTTGCTACATGCATTGTTATCCTTATGATAAAACCTTTTAACTCCAAAAACTGACATTTTACAGGAGAAACAAAAAAAAAAAAAAAACGTAATATGTAACTTCAAAGGCAATTTGTTCTTTTTAAAACAAAAATTGTTATTGAGTATGCTATTTAACTCAGATTTGAAAACAAATTTACATTAAAAATACTGTAAGTAGTCGATGGATGATTTTTTTTTGCAGTTTGAAACGTCATAGTGGCATTACAAGTTTTCTGTTTTTTTTTTTTTTTGTTTGTAAACTATTTTTAAAGATATTTGTGGATACAAGCTTAATAGTAGATGATCAGTTGATTTTTTTTTATTAGAATGGCATAAAAACCTTTTAGAAACTAGGAGTTTATAGGTTTTCTCATTTGGGTAACGAAGCAGTGTGACAGTGATGGAAACTGGAGTTTCCTGGAATTGTTCACTGCAGTTCAGAGCTTCAGTATATGCAGTGTGCTGTATTAAATATATGGACTCAACTACCTTGCTAGGACGGTAGGTAGGTGGGCTTAACGTCTCGTCGACAGCGAGGTTTTTAGACAGTGCAAGTTGCACATGGAAGAGGTATTGTCGGGAGGGGGGGGGGGGGGTAAGAATGAGAAGGAATCAGCCATGGCCTTTGTTAGGAATCCATTCACCTGGAGTGATTTTGGGAAACCATGGAAAACTGAAATCAGGATGGCCAGGCCGGGAATCGAACCCAGGTCCTATAGAATGTGAATCCAGTGAGTTACCACTGCGCCACCCCGCTTGGTGCTTTGCTAGGAAAATCTGTCATTCACGTGATGGGGCACTGTTATGTGGGGAGCTAAAGGTCCTGGGAACAAGATACTGTCCTGTCCAGGTTCACATTTCCCATAGTAATATTCAGTGTGTGTTTTCTTGCCACAGTGCCTTCCTGACAACGCAAGCTCTACCTCGTGTTCTGTCCCTGCCAGCCAGGAACACAGGAGATCCAACAGCTACCCAAAACCCAAGCGGCTAGAGCTTTCTTCACCATACAGAGAAAATAACACCAGTATTTTTAAAAGGTAATGATATTTTGTACTTCACCTGATGTTCTGTATATCTTACATTGTCATTGGGTTGGCAGAAATGTAATGTAAGTACTGGCTAAGCTAAGCTCTCAGTTTGAATGAGTTTCACCTGTCAGTTACCTACTGCATCAGCAATCTTTAACAACCAGCAAACTATTTTGTAAGAGCATTACCTTTTCATAAGTCAAACAACACATTTCAGTGTCAAATCTTGGTAACGCCATTAGACCCTCCAACCCAGATTCAGCTGCTGGCCAGTTGTGCATTTAAGAGTTACTGTGAATGAAATAATGGCATAAAGCACTTACTACAGACAGATCACCACATATTATGTTAGGGTTAAAGTGTTTTAAAGAAAGCAACACAATTCCCTGAATTGGAAATTAAACTAAAGTACATGTGTGATTTGACATAAGAAATGCTGTGAAAGAAAGATATTTCACTTTCCCATCACCAAGTTCAAGCAATTTTAAAAATTATGGGCTCCTGTTGGTGTAGTGGTTATCTTGCCAGCCTTCGATGACGGTGATCCTGGTTTGATTCCTGGTGAAGTTACTATGAATTTTCGCATTTGGGGAATGTGACAAATGTTGCAGGTGGGTGGCAGTTTTTCTCATTTCTCAGTGAATTCTGTTTTTTCTACCCTTGCATCCCATTGCTGCTTCTCTATAGGACCTCATTCTATATAATTCCTTAGAGAGGTTGAAGAATGCCCCCCTCCCCTTAAAAGACCTGTTGCTTCATTCTGTGAATTAAGGGTGCCAAACAATTCATTATTATATATTTGTATGAAATATTATCATGTAGACACTGTTCCTAGTGTAAAAAAAATTAGATTGCATAATTTTTGCATAATGGTACATCAAGATCAAAATTTTAATGTTTTTGGGATGTATAGTTAAGAAAAACTAACTCACTTACTAAAAATGGGATAATTCATATTGAAGTAAGATACTATGAAATACCGTAAGAAATATTTAAAAACACACTATGAAATGTTTCCACAACCAAGGAAGTTTTTGTATATTTTGTATTTATTGCAGTGGATGATATTTTGTAAAATAAATTTTGCTAAGCATACCTAAAAATGCATTAAAACACTGACCTCTCAGTGACCCTTGTTAAATTTTCTGTCAGTTTTTTTGTGCATCTCAAAAACACTGAAATTATTATTTTGACATGCTAGCTCGCCATAATGCAAAAACCATGTGATTGAAAAATTTTTTATGCAAGGAAAACGTACTTATTAGTAATGTCTACAAATTAAATAGTATTTCGTACCAATATAACATTATTTTTTTTTTGTGAAGAGCACACTTAACCCAAATCAAGAGCACTTTTTCGTATCATCGCCATTGCTGTTATTTTGCATCACAATACTTGTCACAATTGTTATTGTTGTTGTTGTTTACATTGACACAACTAGGCATTGACTTTGGGGGGTGATAAGCTACTGGGAGATGTGGGGAATACAAAATACCCCCAGGCTGAAGGGAGTTCAGGAATTGTTCCATGGGAAAATTTTTAAAACTTAATCTCCAAATTATGTATTGGAGTTGGTTGGCTGGTTGAGATGGGGTCAAAGGTGATTTTGAGGGGTGGTGAAAACATTGTTGGGGAAGTTGAGAATTTTGGATACCCGACTAGGCACCAGGCACCATCAACAGGCGGTGCCAAAAATGTGTTGCTGATGATGCTGGAGAATCTCAGGGTATGGTGGTCCATCCACCCGGATATACAAAGTCCCTCTGTGAAAATGATGAACACCCCTCGCTCGTGGTACGTATATTCATTATACTGTGGGCCTATTTAGGCTGACCCATACGCCTGAAACTGTAAGAACTCTTGATTAAATGTACTGGTTACCGAAGGATTGGACGTAGAATTAGGTGAAGTGGGTTGTAAGGGACCCAGACCCCGAAACACCCGAAGGTAGTACGCGAAATAAAAGACACGAGGTTGGCGGACTCACATGTAATTACTCTTGCACAAATGAATACATCACCGTAGGTGAATACTGAAGCTGGTTCTGACCTATTGCTTGCCAGATGGACTACACAGGTAAAAAGGCGTGAAGCCGAAATGAATGTAAATGGAAAACGTATGTTTCTCCAGGTGATGCAAGCACTGAGGAAGACAACGACTGGGTGACAACGAGCACAAAAAGGTTCTGATAAGTTAACTGCTATTGAAACTAGATGGTTGAGATGCAAAAGTTGAGAGTCACCGGGAGCGCACACGTGATGCGACTATCCCCTTTAAAAGCCAAACTGCAACCAATCCCTGGAGAGTGCACGTGGTACGGATTAGGCAGCACACGGCTCACCCTGCACTACGTTCTGCTTGCAACCAATTTAATAAAAATGAAAACACGTGAACACTTGCATGAAACAATGTGAAAATAAATACACAAAATTGCCCTTAATAAAATACATAACAACTTGCCCTTGGATAGTATGAAATGAGGATGATACAATCGAGGTGAAAATATGCGTACTTTACAGAAATAAAATATAAAGACGGAAAAAATTAAGTAGTCCTCATTCCAAGTGAGTCTTTATTTCTCTTTAAAAAGCTTGCATTTTATTCGCGCTACTAAAACTGTAAGCCGGTTCGACCATTATGCCACCTAACTCGCCCACGGGGGGAGGAGGGTGGGGCACTTGCCGTGGCACCTCACTACACTAACTTGCACAGATGGGTGTTGTTTCTGGACCGCATGCTGCACTATCTAGCGCGTAGAGTTCGCACTGTGTCTGGTGTTGTGGTGGATGCGCGGCATGGCAAACAATCTAGAAGGCTGTCCTGTGTCAGCATTTTAAGCTTTTTTGTGATGGAATGAGCATTAATTCCCATTGAGGGGTAGGTGAATTCCCTACCCATTATTGTCTTGCTTCTGGTGGGTGATTGATCATTCTGAGCATGTCCTCCTGTAGTATGCCACTGTGTAAAATATCATCATACATGTAATTTAAATATAATGAAAAAAATGTGTTCTCACTATTACAGCAATTATGTATCTGTGGTTTGTTATATTGTATGTTTCATCATGAACAAAATTTTCCAAAGTTTAGTATATTTATTACATGCTGCATATTTTTAGCATTAGCATGCTCAGTTTTGAACAGTATCTTACAGTTGTTAAATCAGGAAGGAGTTAAGATTTTATCCTATATAGCTTGTGTTATGGTCTGTCACTACTTCTATGTTGTTACAGATGTGTGCAGTGCATAGATTGTCATGATCCTGTGAATTATGTTGAACAGCTGCTCCTTAAACAGCAAGGACCTGCCAGTGCGGAGGCATCCTGTTCAACGGGCCGCATCCCGCTTGTATCGTGCCACATCTTTCCTGGACTCTCGCACCAAGTACTGCTCCCCAAGGACGTGTATTGGCCCGGAGTTCATTGTTAGGGCAGCCAATCCCAGCAAGATCATACATATCAGTCATGTCAAGGTACGCATGCCAAGGGTTTGTAAATGAATGCAAGTGTGGCTTGTTCTTTATTGTAATATTCTGCACTGCAGGAAATTTGACAATCATTCATTAGTTCATTGATTTCAAGTGTGGCAAGGCTCCAAAGTACTGATAACATTTTTTTTTTTTTGGGGGGGGGAGGGGGAAGGGTGGTGGAGTTTAGTGACCATTTACTATGAAATAAGTTCTGTAAAATACGATATGCTGCTGACTATTTGTTCAGGGAGTTGAACTTGAACAAGGGTAAGACATTGTGACCAAGAAGATAAATCGAGTCAGTATTCAGACGGTTCAGAGGTCAGTAGGATCAGGATATAATTTTGCACGTAACCTTTCATTTGGGCACCATGTGTAAAATTTAATATTGTACAAGAGTCACTTTGTAGGATTCCTGAACTTCCTACAGTATTGGGGGAGTTGCATGAACTTGGGTACATATACATATTTCCTGAGTATGTGAAAATGTTTTGAAAATGGATATAAATATTAGAGTAATCTAAAGAGTTTAAAAAATTGAATTATTATTTGTTTATACACCCTAAACAAATGGCCTTTTTTTTTGTTTCCCAAGTTCAGCTCATTTGTAAGTACACAGTTTATTTCGGTTCTGTCAGAATTTCAAGCTGGAGCATTATTGATTGTCTGATGGGAGAAACTCACCCGAAAGTATTGATCCTTTATAATGTTTCCATTCAGTTCTGATTCACTGTGTAAGCAAGTTCTGCCACAAAATAACTGGATGCTAGTGGGCCATTGTCACGTTCGTCTGAAGACGCTAAAAACAGCAGCTTTCATAAATAAGGTAAATTCAGTCAGAGGACAACACAAATTTTTCGCATGTTACATTTACTGTAAAATGGAGGCATCATCTTCAGTCACTAATATTTTGACATCCATGCCATGAGCAGACGTACTTTACAACAGAGATGGTTGTTTTGCAAGTTCAATTTCTTAAGAGAATCATGTCTGGTAATGTGAGTGTCTACCAGTTAATTTTGTTACGGTATGCATTTTTCACTTAAGGAATTAAACCACATAGGTTAACATCACTTTCTGAAATGCATTGTACAAACTTATAATAATAATAATAATAATAATAATAATAATAATAATAATAATAATAATAATAATAATAATAATAAAAAGAAAAAGAAAAATACACATGCACACGCACACGCGCACAATGTTGGCAAGGATGACATAGTTCATTAAACATCTGTTCACTTTTCCTTCGGCAGACCTGACATCTATAATAATGTGCAGTCCTTCAAGCCTGAACCAGGTGACCTTGCACTTGCAGTTGTGTGTGTGTGTGTATTTTGATGTGTGTGTGGGTTGGACAGGAGGAAGCACCATTGCACGGTTTACCCCAAAGTATGTAATACATATGTTAGGAAGCTGGTAGGCAGTGTGGTGAGCCAGCCCCTCCCACTGTCAAGTAATTTCTTCTGTTTTTGTTTCAAATATAAAAGTAAAGGGAGGTGGTGTTCACTCATCTAGGGCCTGTTATAGACTGATCCTCTGCCCATCAGAGTAATACATGCTACAATAATTCAAGCCATGTGACTCATCGTCTTTCAGCCATTGTCTCCATACACATTATATGGTATACAGTGTTGTATTTATAGCTAGCTAGTAGTGGTATTTATGTTTCATTGATAGTTCATTGCTGGTGGGACACATGCTCTTTTTGATTATTTGCCTAAATTCTGTGCCTTAATATTGCCCCTACCTATCAGTTCACTTGGTGCCAATTTGGATACACACTCTCATCATAATCAGAGGTATTTGGTTGTTGTGCTCAAAGGATACTGTTACTGTGTCCTCATCACAATATGCCAAATACAACTGCCATAGCAAGGTTGTAGTCCACTGAATGTAGCCTCACTACATAATACCAATTAGACCTGTTGTGGTTTCAGGTAGGGTTCATCTGAGTCTGTTACTGCTTGAAAAACTCAAGTGAAACCCTGGGAAATAACGTGTCACAATAAAACAAGTCATGCACAAGGGCATCGACTAACTTATTAACATTGCTACCTAAATAATATCTTTTTTTTGGAGTTTGTATTTGAAATCACAATAAAAATTTCCATATTAAAAAACAGCAGAAATATACATGTATGAATCAAATAATACAAAATTTTAACTGTCAATGTTCGTGATAATTAATCATTTTACACAGATTTATTTTTTCCAAGTTTTTACTGGCTGTTAGTTACTATAAAAAAAATGTGTCTTGACGTGTGATGGTCTGAAGAGCTGCTGGAGCGCATCGGCGTCTACTGGGTTTTTATTTCCGTGTCAGGTCAGAAACACAGGCTGGTGGAGGGAGGAGGGGGAGGGGGAAGGGGGCAGACCTAAATGAAGCAGGGTCTGCAAGATCTGGTGCTTGGCCTTGACTGTGCCTTTGAATAGGGTCTGGCAGGCGGCCTGCCCGGCACAAAGTCTAGGTAGTTTAGACTGGGCTTTTGGCTGCTTGACGTTGACAAGGCCGCTGACTTACTTCTGACATGCCTTACTGCCGTAGTCTGAGCGCTTGTCAGTGAAGATCTCAGGTGTGGTCTCACGACCCACCTGGTTGATTGCGACAGCATCCGCTGGGTGGCTCCGGCGAGTGGCTGGGACCAGGCGGAGATATTGGATGACGGGATGAGCAGCTCCAGGGGTCTTCTCCAAGGGGCCATACAAATTAAGGGGGAGAACTGATCTGGAGCAGGTTGGTTAAGCAGTCTGTTTCTCGGCAAGGATAGCAGCTGCCCTTCTGTCACTCGACTTACTTCCTCTTCTGTGGGTGAACAGCATTTACAAGGAAAAGGTGCTTCAGTTCACATCCACACTGGGGTGACGGGCAACGATATCACTAGCTACGTGCACCTAGAAGGAGGAGATTCCTCCTTGTCAGACCTGGCACTCCTTCCGGCAGGTCTATACGTGGTGGATGAAGGATGAAGTGGGTTAACTGGCAGGTTGATCTAGCCTCTTTGTCGTGTGTCTAGCTAGTGGTCAGGGCTCTACCGTACGTGCGCACCTGGTACTTTTGTGTACCTGGTCCACAATATAGGTGGTCGTCAAATGTTTTGTGTTTCGGGTGACTTATGTCAAGTTCTTTTTAGGGGACAGGCCGCAGCCCTACTCTAGAGTCAGAAAATCGGATTACAAATCGCAGTGCCCTGCCGCTCCTTTGTAGGGTGACACTTACCAGGAAGGACTATGTACAGTTCAGTCAAGAAGAAACGAATGGCGGTTAGACTATTGACGTTTTTATTCCGTCCAGAATAATACACTGTGACCCATACTCTCCTGCTGTAATTCAATGCACTGATTAACTTATTGAAGGTGAAGGAAACAAAAGACCGGTGAAGGTGCTTGTTGGCTTGAAGAGCTAGAGCAATGAATTAGGTAGCTGTTAGAACATCTGTAGTCTTACTGAAACTGTGTTGTCCTGAAGGGATTTAAGAGGGACATGGGGTATTGTGGGTTGACAGCAAGTGTCAGGTGTTTAGGGGGGGGGGGGGACTTTTCGGGGCTGCAGTGTGCTGAAGAAGTCTGGCGTTGGTCACTGGTGATAGCTGGGCATTTCCTCACAAGGCAGAAGAGAGCAGGCAGAGCAGCTCGCCTTAGTACGACGTGCTAAGGCGAGCTGCTGGTATCAACTGCTGTTCTGCAGTGATACAGGGCCTTTTATACACCTAGCCAGAGGGTGTCTGGTTCCTTCGGCCGTCGAGCGACTCTCAGGGAAGGCTGGAAAAAGGGTAGTTTCCTTGTGTGCAGGCTGTATCTGCCACTCACTTAGGGGCAACTCTCCTGCATTGTCGCCTGGTCTTCCTTCTCACTGGATTGTGTTAGGTGGTGGCGATTTGTATTATCTCTTTCTTGAGGTGCATTCCGCTTTCCAGGCGTCCGCCGTGTCTAAGGAAACGGAATGCTAGCCTGGGGGGCATCTAGTTGGGGTCCATATCTCTTTTGGTGCACGTGACGTGATTATACGGAGTTGTAGAAAAAAAGAAATAGTGTAACTATGTGTCATGCATCAGTCTGTATGGTTTTTTTTTTTTTTTTTTTTGGGAAACTTTAATCTTATGGAGGTTTGTAAAGTCTTTCATACTCATGACATCAGCATCCTCTAAAACACTGTAAGAAAATAATTTTTTTTGTTGAAACAAATTCTTTTCTACTCAGACAAGTAATGTAGTTCAAAGTTAAAGCACGTTGTAATCCTGATATTCTATGATTGGTATAATTTTGTGTTGCATAGGTTTAATTTCAGTTCCTTTTTAAGTATTTTTCATTTAAAGGATAAAATAATTGTATATTTTTCCAGGCAGTCCAGAAGAGGAGAGTGGTGGTGATAATGTTGAACGGCCAGAAATTAGACATTTCCTGTAATGGAAACAGCACAACTGCTAAAGAATTGTTCGAGGTGAGGCAACATTTCACTTATAAAAGAAAAATCAAATATAATTTTTAATATCCCAGTAAGTTGCTTGTCATGTTTTCAGTGTTATCTCGGACGTAGTTCTCGTGGATGTTTAACTACTAAAGTATGTTTGGCTGTGGGACAGCCCTTCTATCACTCCTGTTTCTTTCCCTGCATTCCATATTTTTGCTGTCTATCTCCAAGCATTTATAGGCTGCTTCACAGTAAAGTGAGCAGTTTTGTAATGGCCCTTTGTAAAATGTCACTGCTCCCACCTGCATATGTTTTGATGGGCACACAGACCGGCAAGCACCTAGTAAAGTTGTTAACAATGGAGACAAAGTAGTTCCATGTCTTAATGTTGAATCAAAAGTGTAATTTGTGAATACTGAAGTTCTTTCTTTTTTTTTTAATACATAGAAATATTATAAGCAAATTTGTAAAATATTTACTTTTCTAATAATTTTACAGCCTTACTTGACTGACAGCATAGATCTTACAATTGTAGAGTATATGCCATCTACACATGTCAGCGTGCTCCTTTCCCATATCTGCAACCTGTGTGGATCCATTTGCCTTAACTTTTCTAGCCATTTATATTAGTTTGCTACATAAGTCATCTGTAGTAGCATAATAAAAATGTACTACTGTTTCATAGCTTTTAAGTTAAATTTCTGTGCTTTAGTAATTGAACCAAATATATCTTTTGTGAAAGCCTCTTATAAACATGTTTACATCCAAAAAATATATGTTAAGAATAAATAAGAAACTCAAACTAGTAGCCAACTTTATAATATCCCTGGCAAGTAATTAACAGACTGTATTCAGAAATTTATAAAGGTTTTTTGTTTAACAGTTGTAGCAGGACTCAACTAGAACTATGGAATCGCTGAATTTCTGATCCCTCTTTCCTCCGCTGCATAAAAACTCATGCTGTATTTAACTTAGCTTCCAACTTTCTGCCCCTGTAGTGAATCTTTTTCCTCAAGGTGTGAAGCATTGGCATTCTAGTCAGCCCTAGAACCCTGTACAATACTTATGTAATTTTTTTTGTAAATATATTAAGCACTACACCATGCAAAGGCATTGATATAAACCTAAATTTCCCTTTACCCACTGGCTACTACAAAACAGACATCAACTTTAACCTTCAACTTCTCACACCTGAACATTTTTTTCTTATCATAGGTTTGATGTACTGTTTACTGAATCTGTGTAGAAGGGAACTTCTGTCTATGTTCGCATCACTTGTCTTGACCGAAGTGGATTCAGCAAGAGATATGTGTGAGCGGAGGGATAGCTTTATACAAACTGTTGTAGTGACCTGCATACAGAATGTAGGGAAGTTAATGTGAAAGGTTGATAGTGATAAAATGGGAAGTTAATATGAAAGGTTGGTAGTGGAAAAAGGTCTACGAAGTAATGGTGGACATGATGTGATGTGGTGGGTATGTACATGGATCAACATGTGAATATAGGACATTCAAATGAAATACTACATGGCACAGTTGGTGAAACGTAACCTATTTGAAGATGTTAGAAGACATTGCTGAATAGTTACATTATTCCTATCTCGTTTTCACGTCGTTCAGTAAGTCGAAGGTCGCGCCATTTGAGCTAATGGCGACTGCTTTCGTCTTCCCAGCCAAGCTGTCGCTAGTCGGCAACTTGGGGGAAAACTGGAAGAAATTCCATCAAGCATTTATCATCTATCTCGAATCTGAAGTCGCAAAGTAAGTCCCGCAAGATTGAGATCTTCTTGAACATTGTGGGAGAAGAGGCATTAGATGTTTACAACACGTTTATGTTTTGTGAAACAGAGACTCCAAACAAAACATTAGCTATTGTTCTGGACAAGTTTAACAGGTATTGTAACCCAAAAAAGAACATATTGCATTCACGTTTTATGTTTTATAACCTTAAACAAAAGGAAGGTGAACATTTTGATGCATTCATAACTGATCTAAAAACATTGCTCCGCATTGTGAATTCACAAATTCAAATGAAATGCTTCGTGACTGTATTGTTTTTGGCACACGCGATCGTGAGAGACAAGAAAAGGTGCTAAAAAAAGGATGAGTAGATTTGGAAGAAATGATTCTACAGTTTTGAACAGCCGAAATGACATCTGCACAGGCAAGTCAGGCAATGCAACCTGCACTAGAAGACACAAATATAGTTAGCATTGATGAAACAGTTAAAGAAAAAAACCTCACACTGGTCTCCTAGTTCCCAGCATCCTCAACAAACTGTCATGGATTTTGTGTGTCAGTGGTGTGGTTAACAACACTCGCAAGATCCACAAACCTGTCCGGCAAGAGGAAGGTCATGTGCACTGTGTGGACAGCGGAATCACTTTGCAAAAGTTTGCAGGACTCAATCAAATGGAAAGCGTCAACAAGTGACTGAACTCAAGGTACATAAAGTTGAATTTGCCAAGCCCAACTTAGATGAAGAGGATTATTACTGCTTCCAAGTGACGAACAGCGAGGCAAGTACCAGTGTTAATTCCCTCAGTCAGTTGCACAGAAACTTTTCTAATAGAAAATGCAGTAAATGTTACGTTCCAACTTGACTCGGGTGCATATGTTAACATTATTCCACCCAAAGTGTTTTCGCAGGTGAAATGTGTGTGTACAAACATCACTTTGCGACAAAAGAACTTCTCACTTGCTGCATACAATAACTCGGAAATTAAAGTTCTGGGTTGTTGTGATTTAGGCCTGTCTGTTAACAAAGTCGTCTCACATGAAACATTTGTGGTAGTAGAGGAAGATGCTGTGCCGATTTTAGGGTTAGAAACTTGTGAGAAGTTGGGTATTTTGCACAAGAATGGTGTTAATGAAGTGCATCATCAGTCTAAAGAAGGCATTGTAGCTGCATACAAAGATGTGTTTTCCGGCATTGGAAAGTTCAAGAATGACTACAAGATCACATTTAAAAAAAAACTGTGTGCCAACTTCCAATCCGCCACATAGGCTTCCACTGGCAATCAAAAACAAGCTCATAAGTGAATTAGATAAACTGTGTCATTTAGACATCCTATCTAAATGTGAAGCACCCACAGAATGGGTAAACAGGTTAGTTATAGTTGAAAAACTAGATGGTTCTCTTAGGCTTTGCTTAGACCCACGAGACCTCAATGATGCAATCGTGAAAGAATACTTTGAAATACCCACAAGTTAGGGATGTTGTGGCCAAGTTAGGCAAAGCATGTTATTTCAGTGTTCTCGATCTCAAAGATTCATTCTGGCACATCAATTTAGATGAGCAGAGTTCAAAATACTGTACCTTCTCTACTGTCTTTGGTTGTTACTATTTCAAAAGATTACCCTTTGGCTTGAACGTTTCTACAGAGATATTTCAAAAATACAACACCGAGCTATTTGGTGACATAGATGGGGTTATGATCTATGTAGATGATCTACTTATTTATGCAGATGACGTTAAAACACATGACAAAATGCTTTTAGAAGCGTTGGACAGGGCTAGGGTATGTAATGTCAAATTCAACTTAAATAAGTTTCAGTACACACTGAATGAAGTAAAGTACTTGGGTCATACTTCCAGAGAGGGTAAGGTACTTCCAGACTTTGACAAAATCACAGCAATTGCTAACTATGATGCTCCCAAATGCAAATTAGACGTGCAACGTTTTCTTGGCTTCCCTAATTATTTACGGGACTTTATTCCTCATTTCTCTGAACTTACCAGTCCCCTTAGAAAGTTAGTAAAAAAAAATTCTGAGTTTGTATGGAATCAGAGCATCCATGGGGCATGTCTTGAAAATTTAAAGTCAGTACTAGCTTCGGAGCCAGTTTTACAAACATTTGATGAGTCGAAAGAAATTGTCATCTAGACAGACAGTAGCAAGGAAGGAGACTAGGCTGTGTTTTGTTACAGAATAACATACCAGTCTGTTATGCCTCTAAATGTCTTTTGTCAGCAGAAGTTAATTACAGCCAGGTAGACAAAGAATTCCTGGCTGTTGTATTTGCCTGTAAACATTTCCATCAGTATATCTATGGTCGTGAGCTGACGATCCAAACTGACCATCAGCCTTTGATCTCCCTCATGAAAAAAGAAATTCATAAAATACCTTCAAAACTATTGCAAAGTATAAGACTTAAGTTAAGTCTGTATAAGGTAAAGCTAGTTTATGTGCCTGGCTCAAGGATGCTAGTAGCTGATGCATTAAGTAGGGCATGTTCGAATATCAGAGTGAGTGATGTTGATGTTTCCCTAAATGAGGTGGTACATTCGGTCAACATGTTGGATGATAAGAAAGCTCTTTTTCAACAAGAGACTAAAAAAGATTCCCTCCTAGTAAAGTTTAACAAATTGTTCTCAAATGGTTGGCCAAATTCAAAGACAAAACTACCAAAAATTGCAAAATTTTATTTTAAATTTAAGGACGATCTTGTAGTTGAAGATGGCCTAGTGTTTTAGACAACTTGCATCAGTCACATTTTGGTGTATCAAAAACAAAAGCACGAGCAAAAAAATTATTCTATTGGTCTAGTATGGATGCAGACATTGAAAATACAGTAGCAGCATGTAGTCTGTGTGAAAAATATAGTTCTAAGAACCACAAGGAACCTATGATATTACAAGAACCTTTCCACAAAGTAGCATGCGACATTCTCGAACATGATTCACACCCGTACTTAGTTGTTCTGTGCTACTTCTATTCCAAGTGGATAGAGTTGGTTCCCTTGCAGTCAAGAGACTCGCCTTACATAGTAAAAGCACTAGAGACTATTTTTTCAACTCATGGGATCCCAAGCATCCTAGTGGCAGACAACATGCCTTTTGGTTCTTTACATATGAAGGAGTTCAGTATAAAGTATGGCTTTGCTATCAAAACTTCAAGTCTGTACTACCCAAGAAGTAATGGACTAGCAGAACGGGCTGTGGGTATTACTAAAAAAATGTTTAAAAAATGCTCTGATCATAACCTTGACATACAACTCATGTTACTTGAGTATAGAAACACTCCAGTCTTAGGTTCAAATTTCAGTCCTGCACAGCTTCTGTTCAGCAGAAGAACAAGGACAAAGTTGCCAATACATGATAAATTGCTGCAACCTAGAGTAGTACAAAACTTCTCTGAAGTACAGCAGCAAAAGGATCGAGGGAACAAAATTTGCTATGATAAAAGTACAAAATCCAGAAATGTTGACTTGTGAAGAGGCGATAATGTGGTTTATCTTGATCAGGGCATTTGGAAGCCTGCCAGGGTCATTAAAGTGGGTGTTACTCCTAGATCTTTGCTGATACAGGATGAAAGGGGAAGAGTAAAATGAAGAAACAGGTATCATCTTAAGAAATCTGTAGTCACAAGGGAACAACATCCAGTTCAAGGTAATGAAAACAAAGAAAATAATAAGCAGTGTTATTGGTCAAGGGAAAGGAGAACTGTAAGTGTAGATTCAAAAAACCCTCAACATAATCAGAAATCAAGTCAATCAGATAACCGGTTTAAGGGGTTCGAGCGGGAGTTGACTATCCACTCACAGATGTAAATGTTGAAACCTCTGTTCCTGCAGGATCCTGGTCTCTGAGAATTTCTAGGACACCTTGATACCTCTGTGAATGTGTGCCTAAATAGGATTTAAGTAAACAGTATTTGTATTAGTTTTAAGTCAACAATGTTTGTGTTCAAATTAATCTGTAAAGTGCTTTGTATTTGGTAAAAAAAAAGGAGATGTAGGGAAGTCAATGTGAAAGGTTGGTAGTGGTAAAATGGGAAGTTAATGTGAAAGGTTGTTAGTGGAAAAAGGCCTATGAAGTAGTGGTGGACATGATGTGATGTGATGGGTATGTACATGGATCAACATGTGAATAAAGGACATTCAAATGAAATATTACACAGACTAAATTGATACTTTATAGAAATAGATTGTATGTTCATTATACATCAAAGCCAAGCGAACAGCAGTTGCATGTAAGCATACCATTATTATGTTATGAGAGCTATGGATGTAAAAACTGCAATATGATTCAAGTACTTTAAAACCTCAAATTGTAGTTAAGAGCTTATAGACTGTAACTTTGATTTACTGACAGGTGGCTTATGCAGGTGTAGACAGTTTTTTTACTTTGATTTAATTTTAACATCTGTCCATTATGGGTTTATCTCATTTGTATTGTTATTAATCCCATATTGACTGTATAGGCTGTTCACGGTAAAGTGAGCACTTTTTAAGGCCCTCCCAGCAGCCATTGATCACTAATAAATGTATTTTATTGTGGCCTCACACATCATCTTTTGAGTATGATGAAATGTTTTCACTGTGTTTATTCGTCACATAGAAATGTATATATTAAAAAGTGGTGGAAATATAGAAATTGGCCGAAAGGAAAAGTTTAGCAGGGACTTAAAAAGTGCTCACTTTACCATGAACATCCTATAATCATAGTGACTTTGCGGACTCAGAGATATCACAATTAAGAAAAAAAAAAATGTGGACTTTATATTTATTAATCTGAGTATGTGAGTAGGTATTCTGAAACAGATAGATTCTAAATATATTCTCATATGTATTGCATTCTGTTGGAAGAAATATACTTGTTGTAGAGAAGTGCATTAAGACTTAAGAGGTTTTTTGGTAGGTGGTGGTCCAGAGTGAGAATTTGGAAGAGAACTTCATGCTGGGGTTGGCAGTACTGCTGACAGGTGACTTTGTGTTCATCCCGCCGGACACAAAGTTGTGGAAGGTGGCGCCAGCGTGTTGGAACTCTGACCTGAAGAAGAATGCTGGTGCTCCGTTGTACACCTTCACCATGTACATCAGAGTCAAGCTATTCCTCCCCAGTCTGAGAGGCATCAGGTTGGTTATAGACAGACCCACCAAGAGAAATTCCGGGCCCCTGAGCAATTCGTGCTGTGGGCCCCCCCGTACCTCCTCCCTCCCCCTCCCAAATTGACCATTTACAACAGCATAAATAGTAGTCATCCATGCAAAAAAAGTTAAAGTAGGTTTTGAGTGTCAAAATCAGATTTTACGTAATACTTTGTTTTATAAATAAACATTTACGAGTCGAGCCTGACCTGGGCCCTCTCTGGGGACCCAGATCCCTGAGTATTGCACCCACTTGCTGCTCCCCTTATCCCCTCTGGGCGCGGGCCTGGTTGTAGGACATGTCTGAGGAAATCACTGCTGTAGAAAGCTAGATTATGTTAGATGTTAAATAAGTAGATAGGTTTCAGTTCCTTTATGCTCTCTTAAATCCATTTATCCTTTATTTTTTCTCCTTTCAGTGTGAGAATATTACCAAGAGGCTATCAGTATCCGATGGGCCACATTTAAAATGTACTGTTACAAGCAGTTACACACAAAAATGTTTGTTTTAAGAGTTAATCAAAAAATTTGGAGACTTACATACCTTACAAATATATTGTTACAGTTTCTCCAAGTGGTTGTGCTTAGACAGGCTCTTTAAGGGATGGAGATCTTAATTAAATAGAAGGGTTAATAATAATTTCTTAATTTATTTTCAAACACTACAAAGAAAATATTTTATATCTCACAATCAATTACTACCACGTGCTATTTACAACTAATATTTACATAATCATCCATCACCTCATAGAAATTAATGCAATCAAATAACTGATAAGCCCCAATAAACAGTGTATCAATACCTATTGAATTATTTTATAATTATATGCCCATATTTGACAGTTCCAATATTTACAACAAAGTCAGTATCACACGTTCATACAGTTCCACCTTAGTTCAATTCAGGTTTCATTAGTCCAGAATATTCTAGAGTGCTCCAATCACCCCCATGCACAATAGCCTTCTAATTGTCAAGTAGGATGCTCTTTCATCAGTCAACAGCACACACATATGAACGCTCATTTGTCATCTTCTTGTACTCTTCACCACCTTGTCCTCTTCACTGATGGCCCTCGATGCACTAGACTTGCCTGGTTGCTACACTTTAGCCAGATGGCAACCACAAAAACTGCTGACCCTCCAGTTACAGTGGTATTTGTGGTGTCGTTAGCCTTAGTCCAGAAACTTCTCTACATGTCGGGTTGTACTGAGGTTGACAGAAAATTCTTGTGCTCATCCTCTCAAATCATTGACTCTTCTGGCAGGGGGAAGGAGGGCTGTGATGCCAGCCAGGTTGACTCTTAATCATTTCCCCGGCCACCAAGCGACGTAGTGGAGAGTGGGTCTGCCTGGAGAGAGGGTAGGGTCAAGGTAGGTCACTCCCCACAATGCCACGACCATGCATAATGAGGTAATATGGTGCCTGAACCCATTCGGGAGTCCTCGGGTAACAATATTTGGGCCTTGTCATGGGAGTGTTTTAACCACCATTGAGTATTGAGCAACATTTTTTTTTGTATTAAAGTTTCAGACATTCTTGGTGGAGTTAATTGTTAGACCAAATTCTGGTTCATGTGGCTGTGGGTTTAAAGCACAGGTAAAGTATTGATTTTTGGGTCAGTCAATTTTAACCTGAACGCAGTGGTTTGAAAATTTTAATCGCTACTGGATGCAAGGAGATACTGATCCTTGTATCATAAGAGTTGGCGGTATACCGCGCCTACTGGGGCGGCAGTTCGAGTTTTCGAACCTCGGTTGCCAATACATGTGTAAACACTACGGTACACCAAATAACAGTTTGCTCATCCTAACAGTCACCAGGGGGTCGCACACAAGACCCAGATATAGCTCTACCGTGGGTCACTTCCCACGTTGGTAGGTGAGATTGAGTTGGGTGTTTTTGTGGCGAATTTAATGGAGGTGACTTGGGGATTGAAACTTGAACCCCAATGAACAACCTGAATTTAAGTGTTCTACCGTACACTTTGCGGGGTATGAGAGGGTGGCCTTCGAATATATCAACGTTAACGCAGTGGTGATCATACCCTGGGGAGCTAATCCCTCTTGGGCAGAAAGCCAGTGTAAAGCATAGGGTGTGTTGTTTTATGGGAGAGGACAAAGTGGGGCACATCGGAGGATACACTTCTTCGGCAGGTTTCCTGTGAAATCGGTGGTAACGGAGCTCTCCTCTGTTCCGTTGGCTCCGCAGGGGCGGCCGACTGTGGAACAGTGGCCGACTCTGGTTGCGACGAAGAAGTGTTCCAACTGCTTAATGAATGAGCAAAGGATGAGGGTACGGCAGTGTATTCCTCCTTAAGATCGGCAGGTTCTAATCCGATTACTGAATTTCCACAATGTAAAAGTACTAAGTATTTGTATGGTAGTCTGCCTTTGACTCTTGGAGGGTAATGCAAAGAGTGTTTCACTTTTAGTCACATCAGGTGACCCGTACCTGGGTTAATGGATAGTCAGCACGGTCGCCGTGGCTTTGATTGCGCTAGACCAAGCATGCAGTGGCAGGGATTTACTGATCCAGTCAGCGTTTATGGCCCGTTATCTTGATCGGGCACGTTGGTTGGCGGGTGTGTACAGACTGCTGCTTGGCAGCGAGGTGAGCTGTCCTTTGCTCTTCTCACCGTAAGCCGTACCTTACCCTGAAAGGCATAGAGTGTGGTCCGCCGCTGAATGATACAAGTCGTGCACCACAGACGTGAAACAATTCCCTAGATTAGTGTACTTCCAGTAGCAGCTGCCGGCAGGAGCTCGGTGCTCCAAAAGACCCCCCACCACAGGTGGGCAGATCAGAAGCATTGAGCCATATGGGCCACCTTCCTGCTACTACTGGGTGTTGTGTCGCAACCAAGGCCAGGCCGTAACACTCGAGCAAATACCCCCTCCAGCACCTAGGTGCTTCGGTAGGGATACAACACAGCATACTGTCTCTCCCTGGTTGGAGGAGATCTACTGATGAGCCCTGCCGTGCATGGATGTATATAGTCCAAGTCCAAAGGACAGGTGCTACTGCGAACCTAGGAGGGGGGGGGGGGTGCGTGTGACGTCCCTCTGGTACGAGGCCAGAGTGGTGGTAGCAACCCTCTAGTCATTCTCTTTGCTTTGTGAATGTTCGGTGGCGCTCGGCCATGCCCTGAGGCTGCTGACGGCCTGTAGGCTCTCAGCACGGGGGAGGGGAGGGCGACGTGTCCGCTGGCTTGCACAATATCCGTGTACAGTTTGGCGGGGTTCGACTCTCATGTGGGTTGAGTAGGAATACTGATGTGATGTGAGATGAGTCGTAATCGTTTATAGTAGTATGATAAAGCGGCATGCATTACAGGAGTAATTATATTGTTAATATCCTCCTCGAGTAACTTGAGAGTTGTCTTCAGTTTGTTTTTAACACCACTTTTGTAAGCTCACGGCATGAAGCAGTTAAAATATTCTGGCAATGCAAACAAAATAAAATTATACGTAAGACAAAGCTGGTTATAGTAGCGGTCATATAGTGTTCGTCCAGATATACGGCTATACCTAACGTGTCTCACCGCATAACTCCTTCTAGCCATTCACTAGCCTGAAGGGTCATACCGCAGAGATTCGTAGGCAGTCATAATTCCTGGGTGTAGTGAGTTCCTAGTGAAGGGCTCCCCTGAAAATTAGCCAATGCCATACACTGAGCATTACCGTGGCAAAACTTGGAATACCGCTAGGTGTTACTTGTATTTGCCATGTGGCTGGTTTGCCAATCCAACTTTGCCTTACGTACTCAAACATAATTCAATAATTAAATTTAATGAGCTCTCATAACACTTGGGGGGTAGAAAGGGTACTAATAGTTAGAATTGAGAAGGCCCTAGAATTCACTTGGAATATGTTTGACGCCGGCTAACCACCAGCGGCGCTTAGCACATGACGGCGCTCACCACTCATGTGTCACATCGGCATGCACGTGCACAAAGAGGCCCAGACTGAACTTTACTATAACTTAATATTTATTTCAAGTGTAAAATTATGTCTCTTGTTTATTTTCAGGTTTCAAGTGTCAAAAGTGTTAAAATGTATGTTTTGTAATATTGCACCATGTTTGGTTATGTTTTTGAAATGCTCGCTGTGTGAATATTATGAACATTACTATTCCGGCTTGAACGCCGTCATAAGAGACACTCAAAAAATACCATAATTTAATAAGAAAATTCTAAAATGTAAATGAAGATTTAAAATTACTTTTGTGCCATTTAATTTCATACATAAAAGTTTTACTCGGCGTGCATTGCACTTCTGGTTGTGTGAACCCCATAAGCAGCCATGGTAGGTCCATGCGACCCCTGCCTCTGGGCAGTCCATTGAGGAGAGCTGGCGAGGTAAGACACTGCCACGTACGCACTACAAACTTTTTGCACTGATGTAGATTACAGTAGTTTCACGTTAGTGTACCGGTTAACCTTTGCTTTGTGTACATCTTGCCACACATTCCCCAGCATTATGCTTCCACTTAACCTAATTATTTGCGCCCTTGCGGCTTTTTGAATTTTAATCAAGAAGAAAGGGAGAAAGATGTCGGAGAGGCCACGCGGCCTGCGCAACTTGAATCAGGCGCCATCCGCCCATGCTAAAGGCGTTTCATTGTAATTTCTACATTATTTCTGCGTGCAATTTTAAGGACTTTATTTTCATGTATGTATTCCAGGGTAATTTTTATAGTTAATTATTTCACGGCCACATCACTTGCGACTACGTGGTTAACCGCCGCCAAGTCAATGTCAGCACCATCCATGCACTTTAAGGGTTTATTTGTGTAAAATCATGTGCACCGTAATTTATTTCAGTGTTCTATGTAATTTTTATTCAGGGTTCATGTAATTTTTCATGTAATTGATGATTTGTTTGTTTCACCATACTGTCATTTCAATGTTTGATTTTCTTGTCAACCGGCATGTTACAAGCTCACAACCAAGTAAATCTGCAAAAGAATAAATTTCCCAACAGAAATAATAAATTATCTGGTCAGACTTTGCTGTTTTTATGGATGAAAACTGAGAATTCATCTGCACCACATGATCCGCTACGAGACTTATCCAGCGGCATCCACGCCATCTAAGTTTGCTTTCATGCATCTGCGTGTTTATTTTGACCACTCATGTCGTGTCCCATCATATCTCAAATGTATTTCTGTAATTTATGTAAAGGGTACGGTGATATTATTTCCGTCCTAGCCGGCTATGTGTATAGGCCATCACTTCACTAACCACATGCTGCAAGATGAGCCCCGACGAGTCCGCGTTAGTGATGTTAAATAATCACACGTGTTTGTGTAATTTGTTCATCCTGTTCCATTTCATTATTCTCTGTGCCCTATCTTCAGGGAAAATCGTCAATCCACCCTAGCGGCTGTCGACCCCTTCCATTTTGAAGATTGTTTTTCCACACCACAGAAGTCATTCACCTAGGAGTGCACTAGATTAATTGCGGGCTGGGGATCACCCGAACGGAATTAGCTAGACACGTCCGAGTCTTTTGTAAGAGTAATGTTGGCTCGATCCTGTATGGTTCACTGAATAAAAATAAAAGCAAAGTACACAGTGCTCTAAGTATTTCTTTTGTAGTGGCAACACCCTCTCCCCCAGTTATCAAGTGATCCAAGTTTATTAAAGTTGTTTATAATTGCAAAGTGTTTGTAAGTATGCTTGGGTGAGACGGATACACAGAACCCACAGCATCCCTGAGAACCCTGAGTCTCAACAGTGCGGTGACTGGGAAACATTGCTGGCACCCACCTACAGTAAGTTTATTGTGTCACCGTTCGTCTCATGTCTCACCTGACATCGTCATGGTTTTTATTATATTCACATAATGTATATGTAGAGTAATACAGTGAAGAGAATTCTATAATATTGTGAAAAAGCTGGAAAATAGGAAGGGGAAAAAGGAGGAATTTGGGGGGTGGGTGTTAGGAAAGAAGAGAGAATGGAAAAGGGGAAAAAGGAAAAATTGGATAAAGGGGAGTAGGGTAAAAGGAGGAGAAAGGAAAGTTGGTGTTTGGGGAATTAATCATTCATTATTTATTTAAACTTATTATTCTTTCGATCTCAGTCAATTGATTGATCATTCCATCTTAACTTTGTATTGGTTTATTCTTTAACCACTCGTTTAACTAGTTCAACATGTTCAAAACGAAACTAAAATTACTGAAACAGCTTCAAAACTCGTAGACTTGTAGTGGGGGGGAGATGTAGGGGAAACTCTCAATTACTAACTAAAACTAACTGAACCCTTAAACTCTCTTGTATAGGTAGACTTCTTAAGTTGAGGCACTCTCCCTGAGCTCTGCTACTACCTGTACACCACAGCTCCTCTTCAGCTTCACGTTATCGTCTACTCAACACTGCATAAAAATTAAAGATCACCATCCTACATCTCCTCCCTAACCATCTCCGAAAACTTCTGCATTATCATCTGTTTCTATTATTGGTTTGTATCAAATTCTGCTGGGGGCGTTCCACCACAAGGCACTTCCTACTAGGGCGACCTTGAAGCCCAAAACCTAATAGTTTCATCAATTGTGTTTTAAACTTTGGTAGAGCTCACACACACTTCTACTGCCTGCAAGAGGCAGTGCGCGATCTTCAACAGGTAATCACTGACTGGAAGAAATTTATTAAAAGTGATAAAATTTAAAAAAAAATTCATTAAATAAAATAATTAATCAAATAAAATTCTTCAACATTAACCAGATTCTTAAAAAGGGAGGGTGGAATTAACTGCTTAGAAATAAAAATGGATGTTTTCCAAAAATGTTTAAATTTAATTTAAACAACCAATAAATAAAATTTATACAAAAACAAATTTTTGTATGAGGCAAATAAACAAAACTACTTTGGAAGTACACTTTGATATGAAATTAGAAGGAATTTAGATAGCAAAATAATTTTTTTTTATAACATTCTTTAACACAAAAATTTTAAAGCAAAACCATAATTTCATATCAATAATTACATTTAATTAACTAAACAAATGCGTTAATAGAATTTCAACTTTGTTGTACTGCACAAATAGCTATAAAGGAATCTATTCCTCATGAACGATTGGAAAATTTGTTTCTTTTTAAAATTACAGAACAATTAAAAACGTCTTAACTCAAAATTTATTTATATTTTTTTTCTTACTTTGGCATATACATTTATCATACTGGGTCACAAATGTTTCAAGGACCTACTTCATTGTTTACTGTCACGGTAAACAGCATTTCTTAAACTGTTCTAACATTCTGCGGTCATACCCATTTCTTTATCATCCACATTACTGCAACTGTACACAAATTTATGACGGGAGGAAGACGGAAGACGTCTATTTACACAGATAAAATATAAACTCTAGATACGGTTTTACTACAATCTTGACTGATAATAAACTCCTGACCTACCAACCAAACTGAAACTCTCTCTCTTGTCGGTTCGACCTAAAAAAAAATCACTTATCAAAAAGAAAATTCATTACATAGTCCTCCTCTCTGATGATTATGCTCCTATGTAATTTTAGACTTATTTAGCTATACCTTACTGTTCTTAAAACTAAAATTTTACACAGGATGCTGCCTAACTGGAGCCCATACAAATCAAACTATAAATACTTGTTCCCGGTTATTTATCATTTTAACAGCTACATGATGGTCTGGTTCTCCTGGCTCCTCCGGGCCTTCTCACCCCACGCCAACTGCGACTCCTCAGCTACTGACGGCCCGACTGACTGACCGCGTGTCTCTTCTGCTCCTGTGTGTCCCCACTCCAAACTCTACTACATCTCTTTAAAACCTGACCTCCCTCCACAGCTGGTCTCCAACCACAAAACAGCGCCTCGCATCACCACACACATCACCGCAGCGAAGGCAAACACTCATAGATGCGGATGGTACCAAAAATGCTGAGGCTGTCTTCAGCTCGATACTAACTGCAAATAACTCTTTTAGCAGCTCAGGAACTATTGACTGCAAGGCTAAGATTCCAGAGATGACAGAGGACATGATCTAACTATCTTATATCCCAAATCCCTTTTAAAAAATAATTGAATTCCATCCTAAACATGACAAAGTTACTAGACCAAACTTTACTGTAAACAAATTATAATCTGCTTCTGCAATTAAGGACCCCGACTAGAAAAATTAATAAAAATAATTTATCAAAAGATGGTAGTACCAATTAAAATTCAAACCAACCACGACTACCAAGGGCAAAAGACTAGAACCTAACACCAAAACAGAAGTTATAACCAAAATCCAAATTAAAAATTAAAATTATTAAATCAATATAATCATCACCAAAACACTAAAAAGGAAAGATTCGCATCTAGATAAATAAAACGAAGGGCAAACCTAACCTCAAAATGGAAACAACTGAACTATGCATAGGACTGATCTGGACAATAACCCTAACCAAAACGCTATAAGTCAAAATTCCCAAATTCCTACAAATATTACTCAAATTACCTAACGGATGATAATAAAAAAATAGAAAGCGTCCCGAAAAATTAAGGGTATCATAACAAAAAATAGGTATCCTAACAAAAAAATTAAAACTGCTCAAAAATTGAGAAAATTCTATCGTAACAATATTACATTAATCAAACTCAACATAAATGTTCACTGTGAATAATATTACTACGGAAGTTCTTTTATGTGTAACTCAGGTGGAGGCAACCTGATTACCAAGTTTGTAATACATAAAAAAATAATGAAAAGATTTGATAATTAATAATTATTCAAATTCTTAATTAGCCCTGGAGTTCTAACCTTAATTAGGGATTGTCCAGAAGGGACCTCATAGTGTATAAAACAAGGTTCTTTACCCAATTGGTAAAGGTGTGGCCGGGCTAAGCCCTTACGAGGTTGTCTTTAAGAGACAATGTCTCATGACCCTGATTTACCTGGAGAGGTAGGGGACTAGTAAGGTAAGGGCGACGTGTGGTAGTAGCTGCTGGTGGTGAAGACAACCCAGGTGATTGGGGGCGCTGCTGAAGTTGATGCCGTTTGGTGGCTGCGTCCTCTGGAGTGGGTGGCGTTGTTGGAGATCACTCGCGGGCTACCGACGTGGCTGAGGGCATTCAGCCCTTGTCGGAATATCCCGGCCTTCACAGCCTGGAGGACGATGAGCAACTCGTGAGCCCTGGTCAGAGTGGCCTTTTATACTAATTTCTGCGTACCGTTGGTGCTCAGAGGGGTGCGGGGGAGTTAGCCTTGCCTCTTAGGGGTGGAGCTTGTGACATCACATGCATGAGCCATTGATCTGTATCTTGCCTGCTGCTCATCATGTGGTGTTAAAATCTCTCGTCCAGAGGTGCTTGAGGAGACAGTGTTTTTTCGTTGATTGGCTGTCGCTCTAGTGGGTGCGGCAAAGTAGAGCAGTGTTTCTTCTGGGCAGGGATGATGACGTGACGGCCTCTTGGAGATTCGAAATTCGAATTGACAGAAAAAGCTAGGAGCACGGGGTTGGAGGTGTGTTGAGGCTCGGTCAATGTCTAGAAGTCCCTCATGTCCTGCCTCCATTACTGTGATTACATGGAGTTAACTTGCCGCTTAGAACTTTGCCATTATTCAGATGGGGCGAAGTCGGCCATGTGAAGTGCGCTTCTTCTAAGTGCTGAAATGTGTCATGCCAAGAAGCCAACCAGCAAAAAAGTGGAGTTGATTTTTTTAAACATAATTTTTCATGGTGATTTCTTGGTGTCACCTTCAGAAAACCATCCAACATTATTTAAAATTATCTGTCAGTATGATACAAGAGAAATTACATTAATAAAAACAAAACCTATCAAAAGAAATATGTCTATTTTGTTTTTTTAGAAAATAAATGTGTGTGTATCAAGATTTTTGTTTTAAATTACTTTTTTGTAACTTCAAATTTCATGTTTCCACAATTTTAAAGTCAGAATGGTAATTCAGAATATGTTACTCTTACAAAACATACCAAATTTGTTTTTCAGGGATCCATGGTTGACTCAGTTGGTTTCCAAATCAATTCCTGGCTCTGAAAGGTAGCAAATTTTTAAATGGGCAGTTCTAATGTCTGGTGTGTGGCGGGCATTGCCGTGGTGTGGGGCTTCCTCAGAGTGCTCCTGTATACTCCCCCATTTTCATTTTGCTGCGCCTTTATCTGCATCTCGTCTCACCTAATCCATTCTTCGGGTGTGATCTGATTGATGCCAGCATGCATACGTGACCTTGCCTCAGGCAGAAACCACATGTGGATTTTTACTTTTCCACTAAATTAATTTTAAGATATTTTTCAACCTATTGTTCAGAGCCACCAGGAAAGATTTAAATTCCAGAGACTGGACTCAGTGTCTGTGTTCACTTGCTATGCCCAAGTAGTGGATGTGGTAGTAGTGTAGTGTGTGTTGTGTGTGTGCAGGAGCTGGAATGTGAAGCACATGCTGTACCTCCAGCTGCGGAGACGCATGCTGGAACAGCATGTGTACTGCTCGCTGGAGCAAGCAGTGGTGTTGGCAGGGCTCGCGCTGCAGGCCGAGTTTGGTGACCACGATGAACAGGTGTGCTGAGGCAAAGGAACCACATAGTCCCTGCCAGTTTGCCAAATATTAGCCAGTTAAGAGGCTGTTTATATTACATTACACCTTTTTTCATGTGATATGAGTTAATAGTCTGAAAGATGTACAACAGTGGAGGAAAATTACATCAAAATTATGTAATTAAAATAGGCTGTACTAATTAAAAATTTGTACCTTTTTTCTACAAAACTCTGAATTGAACAAAATTGTTGCATTACAATGTAACTCAAAATAATTATTTGTATTATTATAGTATATTCGTGGTTTTATCACAAAATCTTTAAATCAACCATTGAAAAATAAACCCATGAATTACATGATTAATTATTTCCTAAATACTGTATGTGATGTATCTCAACTGTCAACTGTTTTATATGTTTAACACAAATATAACATATTTTTGAAAATATTGAGCTTTTGTTTATATGTATTTTATGTATAAATTAAATTATTCCATTTGTAATAATATGAATAAAAATGAAGAGAAAATAGGTGTGTTTGTAGTGCTTAGTGCGAAATAGCTCTTTTGCAGAATATTACTAAACAGTGTGTGCATGAATGCAGTGCGTTGCCCCCTTGGGTGTAATTTTCAAGCCTTAGTTAAGCTTTGTTTGCATGAAGCAGAGTAACAGATCATCAATATCTCTCGATACTAGTAGCACCATATCTAGGGTGTCGTGAAATCTAGAATTGGAATTGGTCTATCCCCATAAACAGCCAAATTCCTCATTACAACCATTTTTTAGCACCTTTTTCAAGAAATTCACAGTTTTATGTAGTGTAGGCAGTGAGGAGCACTTTATAATGTGTCCTTTGTCTGCTGAAGCAGTTTGAAACTACTGCAATTTTGCATGATGCTGTTGTGCTACAGTGTGTCTTTATTTAGCACTCACCTTGGGAAAAATAATTTATTAATGGAAGGGCGGCATGAAACATTGTGTACATACAAGGTGTAGTTGGTGAGTGTGTGCCAGGCAGTATGTAGCATTGTGATTGGTGGCAGGAGCATGGCAGTGGAGACTACTTCCTGCTGGAACACTACGTCGCGGATGGTCTGGTGCCGTGCGGCCAGGAGAACCGTGTCAGAGGTCTGCTGCAGCAACAGCACAGGCAGAGGCAGGGGCTGGACCCCGGCTGCGCGGAGGAATCTTTCATCTCCCAGCTGCAGCGCTTCTCCGGCTATGGCTCTCACTTCCTTGCCGCCACACTGGTAACATCTCCGTCCTCATTTCGTGTCCATTGCGTACCTACACTTTGTTTTTCTGGCTCCTCCCTGGCCATCATCTGTATTACTTAGCACACACAAACCAGGATTCCAACTTTAATTCTCTACTAGTGTATTTTTAAAATATTTTTTACTCAGACTTTTTACAATAGACTGTTCACTGTAATAAAATGAGAGCACTTTTGAAAGCGCTGCTTAAGATCTACTTGTATGCACATTGCATCTTCTTCCACCGTATGTGAAATTAACATTGCGATGGGACTCGGCACTTATTCATGCGTTGGTCAAGTGAAACTGTAAAATTATTAGGAAAGTAAATATTTTTAAAAAATTTGCTCATTTTTACACTTCTATGCATTAAAAAAGCAGAAAGGGAAAGAAATAATTTAAGTTATCACAAATGGTTACCTCACACTTTTTATTCAACCTTAAAATATGGAACTACATCCCATCCTTAGTTACCAACTTTACTGGGCACATGTCACTCAGTGAATCCGTCAAAATGTATGCAGGCAGGACCAGTGACTTTTTTCTAAGGTTGGTTTCAAAAATGCTCACTTTATCGTGAACAGGCTTTACTTTCGTAGATTTTTTTTTTTTAGTTTAAGTATGGAATTAATTAGAGTGTGTGAGTGAATGAGTGAAGAGATTTGGACAGCTCTTAACATAAAGGTCTTGTGAGCCAGTGAAGGTGAAGCGCGGTGAGTATGTAGCAGCACTGGAATGCAAGGACGTGAGAAACTGGAGATTCCCAAGAAAACCCGCCGACCAGCACCATTGTCTGGCAGCAGCATCATCTGGCACAATTCTCACGTGCGAAAATCTGTGTGTCACCATGTCAGGAATCGAACCCGGGTCTTGGTGGGAGGCAAGTAGGTTAACCACTACACCATCGTGGCCTGGCTGAAATTAATTAGAGAATTCTGGCTTGTGTAGTGTTGGCATTAAGGCAATATATACAAAATAATTTCTACATATGTAATAAAAAATCTCTGTTGCGTATTAGAACAACTAATATTCTTTCCTTCTTCAGCTTTTGATGTCATACAAAAAATTCAGAAGTTTCAGGACTAATTTCTGTAGAATTTTACCTTTGGACAAACATGTTGGTTTTGGGATTTCTAAGATTCAGCATCCTACTTTTTAGGCTATGTTTGAGAGGTAAATCTGGGATGTGTTGGTGGCTTTTATATATTTTTTAAATGATTGTGGTACTACAAATATACTTTTATTATTAGGTAGTAAATGCTTTGAATGAAAAGTCTTGTCTCATGATAACGTATAAAAAAAACGTGCTTGCAATGTCTTGTCTTTATGGAGATAGGAATAATCAGAAGATGTAGAATACTATGAAATAGTTAAAAATCTACATTTTCGACCATTGTCGTATTGTGATGATGCCGAAAACAATGAAAATGTGATTGCTTGTTAATACATTATTATATTAATGTTAACTCCAGCAGTTGTTTTCAATAAATAAAACTGTTGAAGTTTAACTTTGAAGCTAAACATCAACATGCATTGACACAATAGTTGTATTGTATTTCTGACAGGTTATGTTTTCAGTTTTTTGGGTGACAGACCATGACAGGTAGGCTTCATCATTTTTCCATGCACAACCATAGACCAAACTTCCTCTTGCTTGCTTTAGTGTAAACTGCTGTCTGTTGAAAGCAGCGTGTATTTTAGTAGATGCTGGTATTTTTGTGCACTGTGTTTTAGGTAAATAAAGAGGGCCCAAACATTCCTGTGTGGCTGGTGGTGAGTGGGGAGGGGATGTCAGTGTACAGTCGTCACCCTGATACCAATGAGAGGGCATTGAAAGAACACTTCCCGTGGAAAAATATTCAGAAGCTGAGCTTCAACAAAAATTTCTTCTTCCTTCAGTCTGCAACCGGAAACCGCACCAAGCTGAAACTTAGAATGGACAACAGGAAGTATGCAAGTTACATGTTCTCTCTGAATACAATTGCCTGCTTTGGTCTTGAAGTAGTGCTTAGAATGTTTTTGCACTGCGTGAATTAAGTAAATATTTTGATTAATATTAAAGTCTTTATCTGTGAGTATTTGGTAATGTTACACCAATACAGAAATAAGTACACCTTCCGAATAACCATCATTACACATTTAATTTCCTTCCGCTACAATAACTGCCCTTCATCACAATCGCTGCCATCATAACTCCTTTCTACTCGAACCAAAACAACAAATATCACAAAACAGTCCTACCACTCTTCACCTCAATTTACCTTTGACAGAAAACACTACATTCCTTCCCACCAACTGGAGACAAACAACCAAAATTGTTTACAAAATATTGATGTCATAATTATACCAATGTTTCTCATCACTAATTGTCCACTATTCAAATGCTGCATACAACAAAATAAACAATATATGTACCCTTATGAAATTGAGTTAATTACACAAAGTCCCTGTACTTGCTGTTGCCATCTGTTCTTGCACGTTGAGAATGTCGCAACTCTGGAACTTTGGAGCCCTCCGCTCCAGGCTGGTAGACTAGATGACTTCTTCCCAAGCACCACTCAACAGTCGGCTGAGCAACCACTGCATTGTCTGATGAACTTCTTCCTCGCTGCTCCTCACTACTATGAATGTTAGGGGTGTCCGGTGGTTTCAAGATACTGAGTGAAGTCTCATCCTCCAATGTATTGGTAAACCCATAAATAGTCCCCTTTCATCATCATCTGTATCCACCTGGGCCTCTTCCTTCCATTTTGAATCTCTTTGGATTCTTCTACCCTTGTCTTAACATCAGAATCCTTTACCATGGGCCATTGCACTGTTCCTTGTTTTTCACCCTCTTCTGGAGGATTTTGCTTGTCCTGGCACCTTCCTCTCAGCTGATCGACATGTCACATCAAAATACAGCTGTTTGCTAACCAAATTTTGTAGTACATTTTCCCTTCTTGGTTTAAAATAACTGCTGGTTTCCATATGTCACTAGAATGCTTTCGCTCCCACACCAGTTCAGCCAGTTGGAACACACTAAACTTCTCCTCTTGAGTGGGCTTACATATCTGTCGTCCTAGGTGCATATTATCTAAAACTGTCCTCAATCTTCTGGTATACATTATTTCCGCCTGTGATTTCCCTGTGGCTAACTTTGGCGTGTTCCTGTGCATTAACGAATACCTGGGCATTTCTACTTCAATGTCCTGACCCACCATGTGTCTCAAAGCATTCTTCGCCGTTTGTACGCTACATTCTGCCATACCATTGCTGGACGGATGGTATGGTGGTGTTAGAACATGCTGGATACCATTTCGGCGCAGAAAATCTTGAAATTCCTGCGAGGTAAAATTTGTGCCATTGTCAGACACAATGCTTTCAGGCAATCCGTGGGTAGCAAAAAGATTTCTCAAAAGTTCAACGACAACTGCAGTGGTCATGGAACGTGTGGGGATGATTTCCAACCATTTGGAGTATGCATCCACTACAATGAAAAAATTTTACCCTTGAAGTGATCCCAAAAAGTCAATGTGTAAATGTTGCCACCTACCTTCTGTCCTACACCAGAATGAATTCCTTACACATGGCCTATTATGTCTTGACTGCCGCCACAATAGACATGAGCCCACACATTGTTCGATATCAGAATCCAACCCTGGCCACCAAACTTAACATCTGGCCAGCTGTTTCATGGCCACCACTCCAGGGTGATGAAGGTGTAATTCCTGCAGAATGTGGTTCCTTAACTCCTTTGGCATGACTACTCGATTAAACCACAAAATGCAACCTCTTGATAATGACAATTCGTTAAACCAAGACTTGAATTTTCTTAATTCAGGGTTTTTTACTGTGCAATCATCTAGTTCAATTTTTCCATTTTCAATCCATGTCTTGACTATTCTCAACTGATCTTCCATGTCCGTTGCCTTGGCGATGTCAGCTGCCTCATATGGTGCATATTTGGATTCCAGCAAAAATATGTCAGCTGGATTTGGTGGATCTGCCATGGTATCTGTTAAAGGTACTACTAAGTTCATCTGCATTTCCTAGCTGGGTTCCTGGTCTGTACTTGAGTGTGAAAGTGTACGACGACAATTCAACTCAACCTTACAGAATTAAGGTTCAATTAAACGGAAAACTGCACGAATTTGAAATAGACTGAGGAGCAACTTTAACCATTGTTAATCGTAGTGTTTTCGAACACAATTGGCCAAATGTAAGAGACAGACCTGAGCTAGCACCCTGCAATGTAAGTCTTGTAGTGTGAGGCTGAAAGAGGGTGCATGAGTATAAACAAGTATCTATGCAAGTTAAATTTAAAGGGAAAAGTTGTCTTAAGGTATTAGTAGTAATAGGCTCTGCTGGGTGAAGTTTGATGGGCAGAAACTGGTTTGGAGACTTAGGAATTTCTGTGCAAGGGATACATGGTACAGATGTAGATGAATCGAGGGATACCATTATACAAACATACAAGCCATTGTTTAATGAAGAAGGGTTGCAACCCCTTAAAGTATCATCAGTGCATATCATACAGAAGGATAATGGAGAACCCAAGTTAAAAAAACCAAAATCGGTGGCCATACCCCTACAAAATAAGGTAAAAGAAACTTTGGATACACTTGTAAAAGACGGGGGTTTGGAACCAACAAATTTTTCTAGTTGGGCCACACCGGTTGTACCAGTTCTAAAAAGAGACGGGAGTATTAGAATTTGTGCAGATTACAGTAACACGGTAAATGCATGTGTTAAGCCAAATGCATACCCCCTTCCCATAGTAAAGGAACTCTTGGATAATCATTCTGGTTGAAAAATTTTGTCTCACCTGGACGTAATGCAAGCTTATTTCCAATTGCCAGTTGATTATGCCAGTAGAAATATTAACACTCAGCATGTCAAGGGGGTTAATGCATGTAAATCGACTGCCTCAAGGTCTTTCTGCTGCTCCAGGATTATTTCAAAATTTTATGGAACAGCTACTGTCTGGCATTCCAGGGGTTGCAGTGTTTTTGGACGACATGGTAATTTCAGGGTCAACCAAATAGGAACATGATAACCGTCTGAAGGAAGTATTTCATAGAATGTCTGAGGTAGGGATGATTTTGAACAAAAACAAATGCACAATTGCTGTACCCCAAGTTAAGTTTTTAGAATTCACAGTGAATGAACATGGTATTCAACGAGACCTTGAGATAGTACGTGCAATTCATGAAGCCCCAGCTCCCGGGGACAAGAATGAATTGAATACTTTTTTAGGACAGTTAAATTTTTACGAGTCTTTTCTGAAGGGGAAGGCTCATATTGCAGAACCCTTACACCAGCTGCTTAAGAAGGATGTCAATTGGAAATTCGGAGCAGCGGAGGAGAAGGCTTTTGATGCATGTAAGGAGTTGTTACAGTCAGATGCAGTATTGGCACATTATAGTGAAGAAAAACCTCATTCTGATGTGTGATGCCAGCGCTTTTGGATTGGGTGCAGTCAGTTTTAGCAGTCAAAGAGAAGGATGGTTGTGAACTACCCATCGCTTTTGCATCTAGGACTCTGTCACCAGCAGAACGTAACTGCGGACAGTTCGACAAAGAAGCCTTGGCTATGGTTTATGGAGTTCACAAATTCCAAACTTACTTGTTGGGACAAGAATTCACAATATACTCAGACCATAAGCCATTGTTAGGAGTTTTTGATCAGAGCAAACCAATGCCAGGAATATTATCACCTCACATGTTGCGGTGGAGACTGATGGCCTCGTATATTTACAATGCTCCTCCGTACCCAGTTTTTCCAGTTCTGTTGAATTCTTATTCATACTACAAACTTCAACCTGGCTTACCTTATTTTCTGTAGTATTTCTACACACTCGTTTGAGATGCCCAACCTTGTGACATTGTGAATAGCTGTACGTCGACACACAGGTGCCTTGTGACCAGTGGCACCACATAGATAACATTTAACCAACACTGCGGTTCTTCTGTTTTCCTGTTTGAACTTACTCTCTTTTTGGAAATCCATGTATTCACATCCTTGAACATCCCTTGCAGTTCCACCTGTAACCTGTTTAACCTCACTGTTTGACGCAAGAATTGTCTCAATGTTTTTGTTAGCCCCCTCAAAAGCTAATGCCAATTCAACTGCCTTATCCAGGGTTAAATCCATCTCAGACAACAACTGATGCTGGAGTCTTTCATACTTTACGCCACAAACCGACCGTATCAATAATTGCTTCTTGAAATCTTGAAAATTACAACCCCTTGATAGTCGCTTCAACTCTGCTACAAATTCGAAAATGGTCTCGGTAGGTTGTTGCCTCCTATTCGCGAACACAAAACATGCGGCTATTTCATTCTTCTTTGGGTCAAAGTGTGTGTCGAATGCTTTAATTAATTCCTCGTAGCTACACTCAGTCAATTCCTTTGGTGTGACAAGGGTAGAAAGTAGGGCCAAAGCCAATTCTCCTATTAGTGTTGAAAACTTTGTCCATGATTTTGTTTGCTTCCACAAAAAATGCAAATTGTATTTTATAATGAGGCCAAGTCTCTGGCTCACTAATATTCAATTTTGGAATTTTCCCAAATGCCATGATACTAGCTCAGAACACTTCCTATAATCAACCCCTAACTTTTCACCACCTTCCCGGCTTCACCATTATGTGCACAACTCCAACGCCAAATCCCGCCTGACACAGTGTTATATTTCTCCGTTTTTTACTTCTACTCAAATCCCTGGATCCCATCCTCATCGCCAAAATTGTTACACCAATCCAGAAATAAGTACACCTTCCGAATAACCATCATTACACGTTTAATTTCCCTCCGCTACAATAACTGCCATTCATCACAATCGCCGCCATCATAACTCCTTTCTACTCGAACCAAAACAACAAGGAACACAAAACAGTCCTACCACTCTTCATCTCAATTTAACTTTGACAGAAAACACCACAGGTAATTTTTTATTTAGACTAAATAGCCTACCTGGCAGTCATTTAATGGAGCATTTGTGTTGAATAACGTTTAAAATATTTATTATAGTACCATTATGGAACACAAAAATTTATTCAGCATTATTTGAAAATATTTATTTCTCATATTTGTTTTCTAGGATAATATATGGAGAATTATACTTATAGAAACTATGTTGTAAATTTTTAATATGAGAATATTAACAAATACTGTATATATTTTGAAATAAATTTTAAGAACAAGATAACACACCAGAGAGTAATAATATGTAAGCATAGATTACTTACTAGCTAAAGATAATGATAATCACTCTGGTACAAGTTTGATTACAACTTTAGATGTCATTTATTTCGCAACAAAATTTATAAATTCATGACACGTTATCTTGTTTTCACACAAATAGTTATGGTATATGAACCTTACAAAATTCAATTTTGTAGCACCATGTTGCTGTGCATTCTATTATTTTCCCAAGGAACTATGCTTTATGCATGACGCTTTTTGATAATGGTAATTTTAAAGACTTCAGCTCCATCCCTAGGTCCTTTGCCACAGAGTTTGAATGTTAATTTTATCCCGTTAGCATGAGATTTACTGTCTGCCTTGCAGATTTTTTTATTCTCTGATCCACCATAACAATGCTTAAAAGACAGCGAGTTCATTCATTGCCCGCTAGATAGCATTAGTAATTATCACCTGTCTTTTGTTTTGCATCTCCCTTCCAGCCAGTTGGTGACGTTACAGAGGCAAGCCATGCATTCGCAGCCCCGCTAAGTGACTACCCCTTGCCTTAGCGGCATCAGCCAATCAGTAATGGACAGTGTGGCCCGGGATAAGTATAAAAAGTGAGACGGCCCGCGTCTTGAGACCAGTCTTCAGTCCCAGCATCAGCCGCTTGGGAACTGACTAGATTGCGACCAGTCTTTAGCTCTCCAGCACTAGTTGCTCAGACACTGACCAGCTTGCACTCTTAAACCCTTGCTTATTGTAACCAGTCTGTTTCTAGCGCCAGTCGCTCAGATCCGACCAGATTGACCTTTCTCCGTTGCCCAGTACCAGCTGCTCAGACAACAATCCCCGTTCTTCATTAAGCCACACTTGCAATAGGGTAGGGCTATGTTAGTTAGGAGCTAGAGTGGTTTTATCACATATTTATTTCTTTAAAACAAAATAAAACCTGACGTCAGCTTTTAACTTTTAGTATCATCCTTTTAGCCATAGTATCTTTCTGTAGTTACCCTTGCATAATACATTTGCAGGTAATCTTAGGGATTTTATTCAAACGAGTCTGACCCTGTTTTATACAGCCCATGCACTAGCATCGAGCACCCTTCCCCTCAGCCCTATGGGATTGGAGGAAAGGAGGAGCCACACCTAGGTTCACTGTCCTGAGATCAGCTTGTCGGCTTAGTGTTCACAAACCTCTTTGAGCGGACTTTGCTGGCAGAGATTTGTGTCATATAGGTTGGGAAGACTGGGATGGGGTACGTTTACCAGTGGTTCTACACGTAATTCTGACCAAGGTGACTAAGCGTGCTATAGTAGTATAAGGGTAAATCTCCGCTTCCCAACTCTGCCGCAACCTGACTAAACCTCTGTTCACGTCCAGGCTGTCCCAGAATGGGAATCAACAGCATAAAATGTGCCCACTGCCACCTCTGGCATTATTACTCTTGCCTCGGTTGGGAAGACATGCCACAGTATACCAATGGGCTGGAATACCGCTGCGAAGAGTGTCGTACCAGACAGACAGTATATTTTTTTTCCATGGCCAGCCAAGGTAGGTCACTCAATTTTCTTATCACTCCTGTACCTGTGCCCTTTCTGGGTAATACAGGGGTATATCTGGGTAATACAGGGGTATTTTTGAGTCACTTGCCATGGCTATGGCACAGTTCGCTGCATCCTTTGCGGGGAAACCTATCACCATGCATGCATCAGCTGGCCCGATGAACCCATAAACAGGTCAGGCTTGATCTATCAGTGTGAGGTGTGTAAACGACCCGCAGAGTACAAACCTACCAACCCTGGACCCACCTCAACACAAAGTCACACCACATGCATGGGAGGGCCACAACTTCCAGAGTTTGCTGCACGACTACTTGAGGACCCCTGCACTTTCATCAACAAACGCAAATGAGATTTCCATCTGTACAACATTCCCGCCAAACAGTGGGTCGCCAAAGCCCACCTGACGTTAAAAGGGAAGGCCTTAGATTGGTGGAACGTGCATGGAGAATTCATTACTGACTGGCAACAACTCAGTACACAACTGAAACAACGTTTTGCTGGAGACAAAGTCTTCACCCACTTAACGAGGGAGTTATACAGCGTACTTCAAAAACCCAGGGACAAGAAAGACAGGAAAGAACATGTACCATAGGATTTTTCCAAATGGGTACAAAGACAACTGTATTCTAAAGATTACACAGTTGCTGTTGCCCAGAATCGGCAACATCCTACGCCTTCTGAAACCCACAACAATTTACGAGATAACCGACAGAGTTCGAGAGGCCGAGCGGAACTTTCAAGCCAAAGCTTTGCTGGATCAGCCAAAACCAACAAAACCCCAAGAGGAAGGGAAGATCGGGGAACGACAAACCAAGCCACCCTGCCTCCTTCACCGCAGGTAGTCTACAAAATTGGAGAAATGCTGGTTCTGACCTGGGAATCACTCCTATAAGGACTGCCCACAGAAGCCAGTCACCCAACAGCCAAAATCTACTGAGACACGGGATTCCACTCTGGCACTGTGGGTTGCCCAGGACCAAGGGGCCACCCCATACCAAGTTGTCGAAGAGAATTGGCAGTGCTGGCGGGAAGAAAGGAGTATTCCCATGGGACAAACGGAATCTACTGTCAAGCTCCTAGATGAAACTGCTGAAACCCCTACCGCCCCCTACATTGTGGTTAGGGGATCAACAGTAAAAAAGCCTTAACATTGTTGGATTCAGCTGAGTCAGGGAACTTCGTTCGTCGTGATTTACTCCTGCTCCAATAACACAATGAGTTGGAACCCCAGAATAAGGCAGTACAATTGACCAAGTCAGATTGTTCCCCCAACGTAGACGGATGACTCTTCTTTCCTTTCGAAGTGTACAGCCAGAAGACCCTTGCTGTCTTCATCGTCTCCGTATATCGAAGAAGATGTTTTCCTTGGACATCCATGTCTTCATGAGCAGCAATGCAAAATGGATCACAGGAAGGGCGAGATATACCTGGGCGACGAATGACGACTCACACTGCATTGGGAGTATCCGACTGAACAACCAGAAGCCCGCCGGATCGACGCACTGGAAATCCAACATGACCTAACATCCGAACAGTTTCAACATGTAGCCGCCTTCTGAACAAATAGTAACCTGCGCCAGACGTGCATGGTGCAACATGAGATACTTCTCACAGGACCACACCCGTTTACTACCGTCTGTACAAAGTCTCGGTGAGACAACTGCAAGTGATCATGGAGCAAATCAACAAGATGAAGCGACAGGGGATCGTCGAACCATCTACATCATGCTACAACACTCATGTGGTACTGGTACTCAAAAAAGATGGGCAACTTTGTTTCTGTGTAAACTACAAGGTGCTCAATGACGCTACTCAGCCTACTCCTCCACTGGCTCTCAACTTGGCTCACATGTTGAGAGATATAGGCGAGGCTTGCATATTCAGCACATTAGACATGCAACCAAGGATTGGCAGATTTCCGTGCATCCAGATAGCCGTCCCTATATTGCTTTCATGTCGCCAGAGGGAGCGACTCTGCAATTCCGAGTTATGTAATTTGGACTCAAGAACGCACCAGCCATGTTCCAGCGGTTGATGTCATCCGAAGTTCTCACCGGATTCTTGGGCCAGTTCTGTTTCGCCTATTTGGACGACATTATAATCAACTCTAAAATTTGGGAGGAACATCTCTCACCTCCAGGGAGTTTTAGGGCGGCTAGAGCTCCATGGACTCACAGCCAAGCTTTCCAAGAGCCACTTCGACCTGACCTCCATAGAATACCTAGGCCGCATTGTGTCTATGGAAGGGAACTACTGTCAAGACCACTCACTCTAAGCCATCCAAGAAGCTGAGCTTCTCCAAACAAAGAAGCAGCTTCGTAGATTTCTGGGACTCTGCAACTGGCTTGTTCTGAACATAGCCAAAGTCATGGCCCCACTGTAACTGCTCCCCAGTAAAGAGGTCGGATGGAAATGGAACCCAGCTTTTGACACCTTGGATGGAAGCTTCCAGCACATTAACTGTCCTGCAAGAGGAAAGACCCCTTATATTGCAAACTAATGCCTGCCAGAATGGACTAGGAGCGGTATTGTACCAGGAAGACCCCGAAGGGAGGCCCCTGGTAACAACCTATGCCAGCACTAAGCTAAACCCCACCAAAAAAGGCTATTACATAAACGAGAAGGAATGCTGTGCAGTTGTGTGGGCTATCTGCAAGTTTAGGTACCACCTGGAAGGAAACCACTTCATTCTCTGAACGGATAGCAAGGCACTCAAATGGCTATGGGAGGCCAAGTATAACAAGACCAAACTGGGACGATGAGACCTCCTGCTGTCGGAATTTGATTTCGAAGTCCAGCACTGCCCAGGGGCTCAGAACGACCTAATTGACGCTTTGTCCCAGCAGCCAAGCCACAGAGAAGACGCTAGGCCGAACAAAGATATGGAATGGATTTCTCCTCCAGAACTCCTCGACATACCGCCGGAAGAACCGATCCGAATACTACAGTTACAGCTATCACTCAATCAAATCGAATGACATCAGCAACTCGACTCTGAAATCTAGCACCTGTTCCAACAATGCCCGCAGTGGTATGAGATGTGTGACAATATTGTCTGCTCATGATATCTCCAGCCGGACACACCATGGAAACTGTGGATCCCTCAAGGTCTGCGTAAAGATGTTTGCCACCACTTCCATGATCACCCTGATGCGGGACATCCAGGCACTCAGGAGACTCTTGCCGATATAAGTGTCCAATATATCTGGGATGGAATGAGTCGTGATGTTCCTCAGCATGTAAGTCAATGTCCTAAGTGCTGCCAGCATAAGAGCTATCCTGTTCAATGAAACATGGCGAAGCCATGCAAACCTTACGCGCCCTGGAAGCAAGTCACTGTTGACTTATTGGGACCATATCCCAAGAGCACCCGAGGGAACCGCTACCTGTTGGTAGTAACTGATATGTTTTCTTGCTGGTTTGAAGTCTTCCCATTGACCAGTCAAGAGACATGACATATCATAGCAAATTTCAACCAAGAGGTATTCCCACGCTGCAGATATCCTCAAAGTATTCTAATGACAATGGAACCCAGTTCACCAGCGCCTTATGGCATAAGGCATGCATAGGTTGGGGAGTAGATAGTTGAACGACGCCGTCATATCATTTTCAGGCAAACCTTATGGAACGTCAGAACTAGGAACTTAAAAAGTGTCTACGACTCAGCCTAGAAGAAGACCAACAGTACTGAGATCACCAATTGCTGAAGATTCTATTCGCACTCTGTCGGAGAACTAACGAAGCCACTGCTTCAGTCCAAGTGAGCTTTTACTGGGACGCACACTGCAACACCCTGGTGAATGGCAGTGGGAGCACCCGCCCATGACTATGCTGCAACCCGAAGCTATATGTCTAGCTACGGAATAACGCTTCGAGCGAGCCCAAGAAAATCAAGACGAGTATGTAAGTCGGAAGTATCTGCAACACCGCACTTGAGTCCGTCCGTTTTCAATGGGAGAAACAGTACTACTACGAAGTCATCCACTGAGCCGAGGGTGTAATCAGTTCAGTGCAGGATTGGCGGGCAAGTGGGAATGACCCTACAAGATTATTGGATGGCAAGAAAATGTATACTGGATGGAAGATCGCCATGGAACGAGAAGGAAACCCATAAGAGGCCAGTTACATCCTTACCCAGAATCCACCCCGGCTCCACTTCAGAATGCACCCCCTGGCCAGCGGACATAGAAGCTGCTTCCTTCTCGTCGTCCAACATTCAACGAGAAGGAAGCAGCTTCTATGTCCGCTGGCTAGAACAGCATCAGTTAGGAATAGGGCGCCTAACAATGGCAAAGTGGAAACCTCAATATGGACTGTACCGTCCATCCCCACAAGTTTAAGAAATAGTTTGTCCACCACCCTGAAAAAGTTGACACCTTCAACTACGTAGATTTCTTGGAGAAGTCCAGCAGACAGAGCATCCAACCACCTGTGCCTGCGTCTGACTGCCAACACCAGGAAAGCAGCTTCGGTCAGCTCTTCCAGATCGCTAGCCCCAACTGCATCATGACGGACTGCAACCTCAGCTTGAGCGAGCACTGCCTACCAGGAGCCAGCGACAATGGATGTCATTCTGGCAACATCTGCAGAGCAACAGCTGTCCACACCCAGGACAGCAACCAGAGCAGCCAGCGTCCACGAGGTCCAGCCACCTACGTTGAGCCTGCTCATCACCACAGCCACAGTCACCTTGGATCGTGCGGCTGACCTAGCAGCACAGTCTACGCCCAACGCGGAGGCTGTGTTCTTAGAGTATCTGGAGCTGCCCATGGTAAAGAGTATCGTTCAGGAGGAAAACTACAGTAAACCCAAGGAGGCAACTCCTGGGATTTTCATTACTCATTCTAATGTAGTTAGACCTTGTGTTGCCACTGTAAACTGTGACCTGACTATTTCCATCAGATCCGGGAGTGAGTGTGAACCAACATGGATGTGGAGGCAAACCTGCTGGAGGACGACACGCGTAACTGCAGGAGAATGCAGGAGTTGCTGGGTACATAGCGGAATATCTCCTAACTGACGTAGCCTACCCTACTGCACGCTTGCTTGGCGTGTACTGGGGGTGATTCTGAGCAACACGTGCTAAAACTGTGGTAAAAATACAAAGCTTAACGCAAAGAACGGTGAGAGTGCCTGAGTAATGCATGCTGGACACTGCAATCTGGTCGGATCTGAGCGACTGGAGCTAGAAACGAAGATTGGCCAAGAGACACGGGCTTTCTCAGCTTTTATATTAATTGAGGGCTAATACCCATATACTATTGGCTGATGCTATTAGAGTGAGAGGTGATCGTGGAACGGCGGGTGCAAATGCATGACTTGCCTCTGTGTCATTGGCCGGCTGGAAAGGGATGCGAAACAAAATACAAGCGTTAATTATTACTAGAGCCATCTAGTAGGGAGTAAATGAACTCACTTACCCTCTAAGCATGATTATGGTGGACCAGTGAATAAAACAATCTGCTAGGCAGACAGTATAATTGCTCATGCTAACGTAATAAAATTAACCTTGGAACTCCGTGCAAGAGACCTATTCAAAAAGCTTCATGCGTCAGCAAATTGTATTCTGGCCACAACAAAGCCATCATCTTATGTAATTTTAGTATGTCGGCATCTTCACTTTTGTGCCTACATGCAAGTCAAGTTAGGTACTGTATATTAATTAATAAAATGTGTTTGGAACTTGAAGAAACTTTGGTTGAGTGTTTATCATGGTGGTAGCATTGTGTTGCAATCTTTGTGACATTAGAGTGCACATGTTTACAGAAGAAAATTGCAAAATTTGAAGCTATTGGATAGTTTAATACAAAGAAAATGTGTTGTATAAAAATAAAAAACTAACTTACATGAGCCAACATTATATGTACACATTAATTGCAGGTATTTATAACACTCTAATGATATTTATCACTTGATATGAACTGTGACTCTGTGACCGTTTATTCCACAATCATTCATTGCTCCACTAGACAACTTTCGAGGCTGTCTTTTGTTTTGGCAACACGAGTGCCATTCGTGAACTCTCCCCGTCAGACATCCCAAGAAATGAAGGCGACATTGTGGACCCCTGTGTCACGATGCCCCGGCGTCCCTCCGTCAGTGCCCCGGTCCTAACTTATTGCGTCTCTATTAAAAGTTTTTGACCATGCACGTGTGTGTGAGTGTGTGCAGTGGAATCAGGCAGGGAATGCCAGTAGTAACACTTAGCTTAATTTCCGCGGGTGTGAAATAACGCAAAATACAGTAGAACTTCTCTGTTACGACCCATCACGGTTCCCGAGAATAGAGTCGAAATAGAGGGGGTTCGTAGTAAAAATTTGGAAAATTTTGGGCCAATTTTGACCCACCTCTAACCCCTATGCTCCCCTCACCCCCCCCCCTAAACTTGCCATTTTTGGTATGAAGTATGTTCAATGGTCTCAAGTGCATAAAAAAACACTATTTAAATTAAATTAAATATAAATATGTATATTTTAATAGCTGGACGTCTCCTTTTTAATTTAATACCCAAGAAAGGCATATTGGACCACCCCTTGTAAAAAAGAAGGCCATTGAAAGTGTGTAAAAAGATTGGACAATGTATTATTGAAATATAAAGTTATTATTAAAGATCTACAACGTAGGTCTCGGTCATACATTGCTATGAGGCACGTACCGATAAAAATGTTTAGGTGGCATTGCCCAATACGTGTGTGCATGCCGTGCTCTCGCTTTGGTCTGGCCGTGTATGTAGCTGGGCGAGCGCCTAGATCCTCTGCAGCGCGGCTGGGCGGGGGCATGGTGGTTTGCTGCTGAAGCTTGGCCCTAGATCCTCAGGCTGGGCAGCTGTCGGTTGGTCGTTACAAGCTGCAAGATGGCGGGCAGCGGCTGTCCGCCTGCCGCCACTGCTGCCATTACAGGGCTGGTTCGCTTCCTAACAGTGGCCCGGCGTTGGGAAAACATGCTGAGAGATGCGATTCATGTCAATGTGTTGGATTTATACGAAATGTGGGCGCCGTGTTGGCCTCTGCACGTGCACGATGAGACGCGACAATATTTACGGGAATATAAATATTTAGTGCGGTCTACTTGAATTAAGTATCCCATATTTTTCATCAAAACCTTTTGACATTGCCTATACATGCACATGGCCTCACTCGCCATAATATGGTACCAGTAGCATAAAAACACATTTTGTTTGATCACACTTATCTTTATACACTTTACACATAAAATTGACTTCACAAAAAAAAACAATTGCCCGCCATAAAAAATTACCATATTATGTAGATGTGGGTGCACATAATCTTAAAAATAATAATTATAAAAAAGGGCATTGAATTAAATTTGAAGTTATTGTACATACACTGATTAAGAAACTAGTCTGTGTAATGTGCCACTGATTTTGCAGCAAAAGAGGAGGGATAACGGAAGCGAAAAATGACAGGGAGGGTAAGGCAGAGGCGGCATGTGACTAGGATAAAGAATCCTTACTGACTCGGCTTGCAACCTCCCCCCCCCCCCTCCCCGTACCCCTTACATCAAGCTTCCACGTACAATACACCAGTGTCCCCTTGTGGCATTAAGTAATTTATTGCTTCATACTGATTGGGACAACTAATGTCAAAGTCTATGATGGTAAAGGCCATTCATGGTAAAGTGAGCACTTTTGAAAGCCCTCTCATTTGGAATAATAATCAATAAGTATGCTTCACTTTAGCCTTAGATGTTAACTTCCGAGTGCGGTGGAATATACTCACTGTGTTTATTGCTTACATAGCAATATTTATTTAAAAAGATGTTTAAAGGTTAAAAAATGGCTGAAAGGAAAAAGTAACAAGGCCATCGAAAGTGCTCACTTTACCATGAACAGCCTATAGCTTGAGAAATGTGTGACCACTGACATTAGCAAGGGCTAGTTTTCCACAGACTAAAAACCGTGGATAATAGAAACCAGTACCGTGGGAGAAAACGTCTACAAAACAAGTCCGCGCATAACTGAAACTGCGGCGGTTGGTGAGGGATTACTGTATCTATTTTTAGTTGTGCCTAAAATTTTCGACTTTTTCGACCCAAACTTTTCACGGTTCCTCGAGATTGGGTCGTAATAGAGAGTTGGTCGTAATAAATGGGGTTGTAATGGAGGGGTTTTACTGTAACACCCAATTGAGCATGGCATGCCATCCCCTCTGGCAGACTTGGACTTACCCATAAGCGAGTGCAGCTTATCTCGCACAGTAATAATAAACTTGTCTTATCTTCTCAGCTTCTGCCATCCTGGTAAGGTGGAGGCTTTCTTGAAAAGAGGTAAAACAGTTTTGAGTGGCAGACGGCCGGTCATTGGCAAGCGGCATGGCAGCAGTTCTGTGTAGTGACGTGGGTTTATTGTTTCTTTTTACAGTTATGGGCAGCATGCAGGCCGTTCAAAGGAAAAACGCTCCTATCTTACGGGACTGGAAGCTCTGTTCCTGAGTTCAAAACTAATTTAATGCATTTTTTGCCACTTACATGAGTGGTGTTATGGTGAGCTGAAAAAAAAAAAAAACATTGTTACACTGGCAAAAATATATACACAATTTTGCTGATGGCCTAAGAGTTTCATAAATTATCAGGTAATAAAGGCATGGGCCTAGTGCAATGTTAGGTGATGTCTCTGTCCTGGTCTGCATTGCACACTCACACTCTTTGTTACACGTGTACCTGCATCAGGCCATCGAGGCACTGGGACGTCTGGCCCTTTATACTGGTGACGGGATGCTCGTTACACTTACGGTCAGCATCAGGCCAGGCTCCTCACCTCATCAGGGTTTTCTCAGCAGGTGATATGAAGCAAAACAGACTTACTTCTTGCCACACAGTCTGTCACTGGGTCGGCCGACTCGACCACTGGAACAGGCGTGGTCTGCGCAAGAGATGGTCTCGGTCTCTACAGCTACGCCAAGGCTGGATTCACCTGGCCTCATTCATCTTTATTGTCTGCTTAGGGTGTGCCTCGCCCCACACTGGGACCTGGACAGCATGCAGAAGGAAGGGCAACCTTGCCATCGTCTCATTCTGGTGTCCTGGATTTCCAGACTGCTGCGGGCTCTCGTCATCAGGTTATTTGCGGTCCTTCAGTACTTCTTCCTCCATACTCATTCGGTTTGGTTCTCTGTCTGTGTTCAGTCGTAAGGGGCGTCTTAATGATGCCTCATACGGGTTTCTTGTTTCCTTCCACACTCTCTCTCTCTCATTCTCCATCGCTCGCAGTTTTCACTCACTTAATCGCTCTCCCTTTCTTGCCTACTTCCATTTCCTATCTGGCTCTCCCTTTCTTGCTCGCTTCCACGCACTTTCACATCCTCGTTCACTCTCTGTCCCCACTCGCTTCTTTGCTCTCTCCTTCTCACTTGCTGCCATCTTGTTCTCTTGACCCTCCTCCTCATTTTCTTTCCCCTCCTCTCTCGCTTCCACTCGCTTTCTTGCTGTCTTCTTGTCATTCACTCTCCCATTCCTGCTCGCTGCCACTCACCTTCTCAATCTCCCTTTCTCGCTGCTTGACTTGCTTCCTCATGGTCCCCTTCTCGTGCGCTTCCATGTCCTCTCTTGCTCTCCCCTTGTCGCTCGCTTGCACCTCCTCTCTCGCTCTCAGTGTATTTCCTGGACCCTGGGTGTACTGGAATTTGCCAGTACCCACTGCGCATGTCTAAAGTGGAGAATATGCGAGTGTCTCTTAGGTCGTGGAGCATATTAGTTAGGTTCAAGTTGGGGGCGCTATTGGGTATGTGACATCATTCAAGGCCTGGTAGTTGACACAAAAGCAGAGCTCCCCATCCTTCTTCTGCACAAGCACTATTCTGGCATTATATGATAAGTCGGTCGGCTCCATTATTCCTTGCACTTTCATCTCAGCTACCTGGTCTAATATTATCTGCCTGCAGTTGGCTGATGGGTTGCCTGGTCGGCAATATATGTGATGATGATATTTTAACCATATTTCATGCTGGATGGTGGTGGTCTGATTTAATCTGCCGGTATGATTGAATATGGCGACATGGGTGCTGAGTATCTGTAATAGGGTCCTAAGCTGGTCAGCTCCTAGTTGGTGGTTCACCTCGTCACTGCAGATTTCTTGTTGTATATGCTTATTTTCTGGGGCTTCCCAGTTTATTGCCATTCTATTATGCTTACTTAAATATAATTGCTGTTGTCCACAGCTTTGGTTTGTTAGCCACGGTTGTCCGAGGATAACTTCTTCCCATAAATGCAGGATGCAAAAGAATTACGTTTCTACTTTTTATATACTCATGGACACTAGCAACGTGACAATTCCTTCTATGGCTATTCATGACTCATACTGGGCCATTTGGATCCTTTATCCAGGTTTTCTGCTTGGGTGTTAGCAGCTAGCTTTGAGTGAAATTTCCAGATGTGGTAGTGTCCAATGGTGGTTGTGGAGTCAGACCTCGATTCGAGGGGCATGTGCTCCAGGCCTCAGATCACTTAAGGTTTGGATTGGTTCCACCCCATGGGCATCAAAGGTTACTTTGTATGGCTGGTATTAACAATTTTGTAATAATATGCACACCATCTACCTCAATCTCTTCAGCTTCCTCCTGTTTTCGCTGTTTCTGCGTGTAAAATTCTATGCACAGGGTAGTGAGTACATCTTCCATTGTGAACTTACTGTTCAGGTGAGCAGTGAATTGGTTCCAGGTCATTACAAATTCTCCGCATCGACTCCACCAGGTAAGGGCAGCATCCTTTAACTGGTCACATGCCTTCAGCACCTATGCTTGTTGTGAACCTCGCCGGCCTTGAACTCGTGCGCACAAGTATTTACAAAAAACTTGGGGTCTTCATGGGGCCTTCCTGACAATTCAGGTAGTACTATTGCCTCAGGTATTCTCTGCTCCTGTTCTGGTTGGTTATCGTGGCTCGGCCGGAGTACTAAGGGCGTTCCCATTCCACTCACCTTTGGCATACCTCGCAGTACTATACCACATGCCTCTTGTGCTATTGGCAACGTTGGACTATCCCAAACAAATATGGTGGAATATCTGCGGACATGTCGCATATTGGGTTCATTGTGTGTTGCGTCCCATGCAATTAAGTAGGTCGCAGCGTGTTTGCTGCTCCCAGCAACGTAGGCAACAGTGCTCTATCCATTCGGTTGGTCGGAATGTGTCGGGCCAGCTGATACACACGTAGAAACAGCACTGCACGTGATCGCGTACAGTAACGTTCAGTAACACTGGGGAGTGCTGCGTTGCTCCAACTGGTAACTTTCATATGGGATTTCTTTCCCTCTTCCCCCATTCCTCATACTTCAGCTTGTGTTCCTTCGGTCATCGCATCTTTTTTTTCCGTCCTATGGTACGCATCTCCTTCATAATGCTTGCCCGTCTCCTATCAGGATTCCTCGTCTGCAGGCCTAGTTCAATCAGCTCCTCTCAGGCTAGTAGGTTATTGGGCACCATGGGGTTTTGTTCGAGACTACCCAAAGTCTCATTGTACATTCTGACTAGCTTGGCAGGGGCACATCCCCTTCTCTAGGGTATCCTGTAGTGCGATTTTGTTCTTCTACCTACACAGAATTCACTATGGCCCCACTTTGAGCACTAAAAATAACTTTATGCTACGCGTTCCCTGCTATATACAGGATGATTTGTAGTTTTTAAGTTACCTCTCTGGCGCAGACAACAGCGCCGTGGGTATCGATGGTTGAAACCTTGGGTAATGCTTCATCACGTTTTCTCTGCCCTATCTCTCTCTACAGGTTAATGCCAATGCCTCATTGGGGGTAATTCAGAGGCCTATTTTACTCTGTCTTACCAGGTGTGGCTGTCGTCTTCTGCACCAGGGAAGGGGAAGGAGATGTCACTGTTCTTAACAGGGGAGCGGTGGGTGTCTGCGACTGATGGCTGCTGCAATGTAGGCATCATCTTGAGGCTGTAGTTCCTCCTTCATTTCCAGTCCTCCCCGAAGGATGGTTGGTGTGGGGAGGGTTGGGGAGGGGGAGGTAAGCAGTAGTTACAAAAACATTGGATAAACAGAATTCAACTAATAAATACGCCAGTTTAGTTACAGATTATGTAATGTAGGTTTATTAGTCATAAAACAGACACACTGCCCATTTGTGTACCCAGCAGGTTAGGGGCCTTAAGGGCGGAATAAAATACCAATGTTACTAGGGACGTAAACCCACTGACCATCTTGATAATAAACTAAGGATGTTAGGCTTCGGACACACACAAATACTCAAGATGTTCCTTGAGTGACGAACACTGCACTTCGCTGATTGTGGCTCTTGCTGGGGTTCTGGTGGTTGGTTGAGGTTAGATCAGCTGGTTGGCCCTTTACGGACTCTCAGCTGGTTCTCTTCAGCATAGCGGTCGTAGCTGTTGACTTCATCTGGTGCTGGAACCCTTCGGCAGCGTGGTGGTCTCAGCTGGTGTCTTCCTTTAAGGCTGGATCTCTTCGGCGGCGTGGAGGTCTCTGCTGGCAGTTTCCTTCACCTCTCTGACTCTTCAATGTTCACAGCGGGGCTCGAGCATGGATCCCAGTAGGCGACCTCTCCTTTGAGATCACTGGCATCAACTGACTTTTGGACGGTGCATCGCTGCATATAAACGGTAAACTAAATTCAGATAAAATATTATTCGTGTTGAGCAAGTGATTCTCTTTACGATTAGAGTCGTTACAGGCTTGTAACATGCTTGTTGGCGGTGAAATCAAACATTACTGCGACCGTGTGGTCAAGTACAAAAAGCATCAATTTACATGAAAAATACATTAAACCGTGAATGAAAAATACATAGAACCCTGAAATAAGTGATTGCACATACGATGTTATATAAATAAGCTTTTAAAATGCAATGATGGCGTATACAAAGACTTGGCTTCAGTCGGCCATGTGGTTACACGTGATATTGCCGTAAAATATTCAAACACGAAAATTACCCTTAAATACATACATAAAAGTAAAGCTCTTAAAATTGCGTGTAGCAATCATGCAGAAGTTACAATGAAATGCCATAAACATAGGCAGATGGCATCTGATTCAAAATGCGTGGGTCGCGTGACCTCTCCGACATCTTTCTCCTCCTTCTCCTCGATTAAGTTAAAAATGCCACAAGGGCGTAAGAATTAGTAAAGCGGAAGCATAATGCTGGGGAAATTCTCTGGCAAAAACGTACGCAAGCAAAGATTAACTGGTAAACTAAATTGACTATGGAAACCTAATCAGTGAACAAAAGTTGTAGTGTGCACGTGACAGTGTCTTACCTCGCCAGCTCTCCTCGACAGACTGTCTAGATACAAGCATCGCACGGACCTACCATGGCCGCTTATGGGGTTCACATAAGCGAAGTGCTATGCACGCTGAATGAAATATTACATATTGAAAATAAAATGGCACAAATTAGATTAGATATTGTTTTATATTTCTATAATTTTGTTACGAACTTCAATATTATTTTAATGTCACTTTGTAATGGCGTTCATGCCAGAAAATTAAGTGTTCTTAATCTCGGTGCTGCAGGCACTTTGAATATTCATAACCAAACAATTATAATTAGTACAAGCACTTTAAAACATTTTAAGACATATTAAACACTCTAAAGACAATATAACACATTTTACCCTGAAATTAAAATTTAAGAAAAGTTCAAATTATCTGCCTCTTTGCACACGTGCGGAACACATGACACGTGAGCGCCGTCATGGGCTCTAGCGCCGCTGTTTGTTAGGCGGCATCAAGCTGTTGTCACAAGCCCTGAATGCAACCTCTTCCTTTCTCTGTTGCTGCATGGCCGCATATGCTCGCTGCCAAGTCATTTTGCACGCTCAGGTGTGGAACACATGAACTCATGTGCTAGTCTCTCGTTGGGAGTGCTGGTTTGCGATGATGGAGTATGACAACAGTTATTTAAAATAAAAGCAGTATGCTGCACGTATCACAGTATTTATTTTGGAAACATGGTAGTATATAATAACAAACTTTCGTAATTGTACCCATGCTTCTGAATTAACACCAAAATCTCTAACAAAATCATACATACTAATGATACGTGAGTTAAGGTTGCAAGTAGGGCTCTAGGCTACCCAAAGTATATAAAAGAACAAGAATTCAAGTACTCACAGTGTAGTACTTTTTGACAGGCACACATACACAAAGAAGGACAACACATATTCCACATGGTTGCACGAGATCGTGATGTTTCGCTGGCTTGAGTTGTAGGTAGTAAACCTGACGACCAAGTGGCAAACTAGGGTACAGTGGGAAAATTCAATATTCCCGTATAGCTGATAGTGTGGTTTAGAGCTGTAATTATGTTATGTTGGGCCGCCAGGCTAGCAATACCTAAAATAAGGGTATGTATTTAGTTCCCATGCAGCATACAGCACAAATGAAAGGCTACATTCTTGTTTAGTGTTGAACTTGATCATCATGACATTTTATCCCTTAGCATTGACTGGTATCTCTACTTCAAACAATACAATATAGATTAGATTTGTAGGCCAGCTAAATATTGTAGATTTATATAGTCTTATAAAAATATATAGCAACAATTGATAACCATAAGGTTTCAGTTCTGCTGTTCGAAACACATGTTCACCATTTAAAATGTACATCTCTGATTTCCCTCCTACAAAAAAGGGACATAAAAATACCAATTATAAAACAACCAAAAATGTTACTGACGCATGACGCCCTGTCGACTAGGAGAACAGTACGTCAGGTGGAGGAAGGTTTTTGTCGGGTGCTAAATCAGGCACACCCTATTCTGGTGGGAGTTCTTGTATTAATTCAGTCCCTACGTGGTACTGGGGCTCGCCCAGTGTAGAGAACTGGCCTTGTAGTTTTACTGCAGGGCACAAAGTCAGATTCTGCCAATGCAATCTTCCACTTCAGGTTCTGTGCTTTGGGCGGTATACCTGGGAGACTTAATGTTACTGGTACTTGGACGAGAGGGTGGCAGAATGACTGTGCATGTAGGTGTTGTTGGTACTTGGATGTGTTGACGTTGAGTAGTTGTTCTGATCGGCGGGGACAGAGCAACAGGGGTACGTGCGGTATGCGATAGAATCTGTTGGCTGCTGATCAGGCTGGCTGAGGTACTCTGCATGTCATGGGTGTACATCCTGACTCAAGCGAGTTGGAGCCTGGATCAGATCCCTTGGTATTTCTTGTGTGACCGAGATGAGTAGTTGTCACTGAGCTTGGGCTTGTTTTTTGAGAGTGAGCTGTCCAATGGCGGCAACGAGGGTAGCGGTCAGCTCTTGTAAATACCCAGAGGAAATTAGCACATACTTAACTTTCTCCTTGAGTCGACGATATCTAAAAAAATGTATTCGGAGTTCACAACATACTCTCACGTTCAGGAAGCAAAAGGCAGGGCCGCCTGTCTCTCTATAGTGTTGAGCCACGTGAGCGGCTGTTGACGGGGCGGATACCTTATTTCAGCACTCAATGCAAAGGTGCTGTGAGTATTGAAAGTCAGGCCTCGCTGTCTGCAGTCTCTACATGTGGGTGTTGGCTTCGACCACGTCTTCCCAATACAGAGAACGTCCCCTCCGGCACAAAGGTTCGATGGAAAGGACGAGCACCGAACCGACAAGCCGGTATGCAAGCCGTGTACCTGTGATTTGGATCTGCCATTTTACCTGCCAGAGTATGTAGAGACGTTGGCCGTAGCTAGTGTTTGTGGGTTTAGCAAGGTGTGGCTTGGCTGAAATGAGTATTGTTCCAGGGATCATCTGCGTTTCTCTTAAGGGTGAGGTCAGCCAGGATAGGTGCAAAGTATACAGGAATGTGGTACTCAGGGATTGGTTCAGACTCAATATTTATTCCGTGCTACTGGAAGTAAACATGTGCTGATGCACTACCTCCTATATTTATCAAGAGCTTTCGGGAAGCTGACTAATGGAAAGCAGCTAAAGGCGACCTGCTTCTGAACTAAACAGGCAGCTAGTGCTGTGAGGAAATGAAGACTGGTCCCGAGTCAAATTCTCACTCTGTATTTATACTCTGCTGGGCAGGCTGCCTCAGCATTCATTGGTTGGCGTCTTTTGGGCGAGGGTGGGCAGTTAGCATGTTGAAGATTGTCAGACTTGAGGTGCATAGCTTCGGTGGGCCAGTGAATAATACTGGACCATCCATTCTTGCAGTGGTAGAAAGTACAATATTTTAACGTCTCGTGGCCAGCAGTAGTGCAAACTCCATAACAATCAGTTGCAAGGCTATTCTTTCTGATGAGCTGAAGTTGTCTAATCACCATTGTTGAAACGTGTCATGCATCATTATAAACAGAGATGTGCAAAATCATATTTTGGAAAAAAATTCCAGGTAGTTCTGGAAACATGATGTTAATAAGCAAGAAAGAGTGATATAAGTATATCACGTCTACCATTACACATAACTTTACAAATGAAAGTTCACTTTTTTTGTGAAAGAAAGCTTCTCTAAATAAACATTGTACAATGTCGTTTCCACTTGTTTATATCATTGCATGGTGCTGCGAATTACAATTTGCATCTTATCTGATATCATCTCAAGGCATAGAGAAATTATGTTCAGAAATACATTCATGAGTTAAGTACTGGTCATTATCAAACTGAATGTTCTGAAGTACTGGCCAAAGTATTTACATAGAATAAAATTATGTACTGCCTTGGTATAATAGTCGCAACCATTCAGCAGTAATAAACAAATTTTTAATTTTTGATGAGCAACAGTAATAAGTTACATTTTGTATTTCTTCCAGATGCTAATTCATTGGAGAGATTTTCCAGCCTTACCTGTAGAATTGTACAGCACTGTTTAGTTGTGAATGTGAATATGGTTCATAGTTCAGTTTTCAGTTTAATGTTAATTTTTGTTCTAGTTATTTGACTGCCCAAATTTAAAAGCAATAACTTGAACCTTAATTATGTTTCCGAAGCCACAAAGATGAGCATTCTTACTAAACAAAAATTTGATTTGTAATGTTGCATGCAGAATTTACTTTTTTGGTGTACTTGTAAATGAAACAAAATGTGTCCCCTTTCCTATCACGGTATGTGTATGAGCATAACATATGTATTGTTATTGAATTAATAACAGTTCTTATTTTTCTTTTTAAAGGAGTTACTATGCATTTCACCTGGCCTCTCTTCACCACCAGTTCTTCTTGAAGCTGAAGGTGGAACTGACATCACTACAAGCTCTTTCAGCAGGTTTGGACTCTTCCTATTAAAGGATTCGTAAAAAAGGGTCAGGAATAAAACAGCTACTACTCTTATTTTATGGATAAAAAAACATTGGTTCAAAATATGGATGCAGTTTGTGAAAATAGATCCAGCAGTCATGGATACAGATTGTGTTCATTTACATTTTTATGACACTGTTATATATTTACGTATGGAAAAGATAATAGTAGGTTCTTGGACACCTCACCAGTGTCACTGGCTCACAGAAGGTATTTGGCCATTGTCCTCAGTATGTGGCTTTCCTTTCTAAAAATTTGATGACTGTCAGTAGGTTGGTACCAACTGCAGATGCTCCACAGAGATAAGTACTTGCAGGTTGCTATTGCCTGATGTTGGGCCAGGTGTTGTTGTACATGCCAGGGAAATGCAGATATTATATGCAAGCAGAGTGAACCCATTGGGTTTCACAGAGTCAAGATCCTGGAGTATCACTGTAGGTTTGAACATGGCATTATGAAGTTGCTGCTATTCCCAAGTGCTTGGACTAGTAGCCCGGTCCTAACATACCCATGTGCAGCACTCCAAGACTACCCGAGACCTGATCGGCCCCAAAATGATTATATAGCGTGTGGTGTGTAGAGATGGGTAACAGCGCTGCATCACGCAATTGCGCTAACTCAGTTCATTGCGCATGGTGTGCCAACTCACTTTCTTCAAAATATGTAACTTACGACTCAGTGGCGCACTGGGCTAGTAAAGTACATATCGGAAAAAATATCAGTATTAGTTTTATCAATTATATTTAAAGTATAGTTTTATGAAACTATGTACACAGTAAAAAATGTTACAACTAACAAAAATGTGAAGTAATAAGTTAATAGTACCCTGCGTTAATTATATGCACTTGCAGTTGTTTTATTTCTAAAAAGAAACTGCTACACATGGTTGGCGAAGCATCTGTATCGCACTGCATGAAAAATTTGGTAAAAGAAATAAGTTTTAACTGAAGACACGGCTAGAGTACCGCGAATTTAAAAGTGGATTATTAGGCTTTTGTATTGTTAATTTTATTTTACTAAATTTTATTTTATTTTACTAATTATATTTCATAACAGGTATTTACTTCCATAGCCACAACAAGCAAGAAGCCAAAGAAAAGACAACATTTTTAATAATATTAGGAACACATGTTTGTTTATAAACAGCTTTAAAACACAATTGAGCATGGAATTATAATAATAATTTACACGGGTGTACGCTCAGTATACAACATACAGCAACACAAAATGCACATGAAAATATGTAAAAAGACTTATTTGTCAACTGCAACGACTGGCAGAGCTCCATGCAAAGTGCAAATGCCGATGGCACACCATAGAATAAGTATGTAGTAGCGCACTGTGCTGCTACAGCACTACGCTGCGCGGTACACTCTGTGCCAGCATTAATGTTCATTGCAGGGCACAGTCGTTGCGCCATGGTGAAATTGAGTGGACACACTACGCCAATTCAGTAAGGTGCACCTGAGTTAGTGCGCCAACATCAGAAATTTCAGGGAGTTACCCATGTGTCAGTGGGTTAGGAAAAAGCAGAGTAAACCTTTAGATCACTAGTCTTGTGTAAAGAGAGAAATATATAAAAGTAAGGACGTATTGCTCGGTGCATGGCATCAAGAGTCCATTCTCTTCAACCCCTCAAAAAGTTGAAATGTGCATTTGGTTTTAATCATGGGGACTTTGTAAAAAAGGAACTGTTAATCACATAATTGATTCATTATTTTTTTTAAGAAAAAGGGCTCATAGTTTCGTTTGTTTCATTGAAGGGTGTTTGTTCTTTGTGTAATGGCTGGAGGAAGATACAAGCCTTCTTCCGGCTGCCTTGCTTTTAGTTTTGGAACAGCCATAGCTGGGAGCAGATGTCATCACGTGGAGGTCTTCATCTCTCTTGCTGCACCGCCATGTACTAGGGTCAATAGCTTTTTAATTTTTGTAAAACTTTTTTACAGTTCAGCCTCCCTGCTTACTCCACGTTGATGCATGCCACTTTTTTGATTAGTACTAAATGACTACGACTCATCAACCACCACACGTATTGTATGTAACACGAGGAAGGGTCAAACCCAGAGTAATTCACAAGTGCCTACGGGATCATTCCCAGCCTAGTGAGTGATTACAAACATGTGAATAAACCAGCGCAAAAAGTCACACCAAGCCGCCACCTGTCACATAGTAGTCTGAAATTGGCAGAAGCTGAGTGTCAGGCAGATAGAGTAACTACCCCCACCCCAGCCTCGCACTGGAGAGACGTCACGAGGTGACGTCACACATCCCACTCCAGTCTCGGCGTGGACTGACCGGTGCACTATAAATGTCAGTGCATGGCCAAAGAAGACAGTTACCTTCTCCAGTAGCTCACCTCAACACCTCGTGTGCTGGGGCTCTCTACTGAAACTTAGGCCCTCATGGCCCTCTCCAATAACTACAGAGTCTTCAGCATCCCCTACCAGAAGCTCCAGAGGTTGCCACCACTAACTACCAGAAGCTCCAGTGGCATCTACCATCAGCTCCCAATAGCTCCAGAGACTGCTACCTCAAGCCTCCAGCAGCTCCAGAAGCTGCAGTCGACGACCAGCAAACTCCAGAGGCTCTGCAGGATCTACCAGATTCTCTCCAACAGTAAGCTTGCAGACCTCTGCCCAACGTCTACACCAGCAACAACACTTGCATTGTTGTTCGTCCTGGTTCGACAATTGCCACTACTTTCTGGTAGTGGCAACTACACCCACTGCCCTTCTGGTAGTGGCCCCTTAATCTCTTCTAGACACCTCAAGTTAGAGTAGCTGCGACCGAGTTATTTTCATAGCCATCAAAGTCATTCTATACCTAGTTAGATTAGGAACAGATCTCCTTCACCTGTATTACTGTAAGATACTTCCGCACCATGTTTTGCTTGGTAGGAGATGGTACGTGTCACCTTGTTTATTACTACATAATAAATATGTTGTTCCTATCCGAGAGTTGTTTATTCAAGAGGTAATTTCCTGCTGACCACTAGATATACTATCTTTGTATACAGCAAGGCCAGGTACTCAGATACTAACCTGTAATCTTGATCCAGCAGGCCTGACCTAGCACAACCAAAACCACGTGGACCATGTCGCAGTTCAGGCTCCAGAAAGCGACATGCGTCAAGGTTTACGGCAGACCCTTTTCTTTATTTTTCGCGCAAACATCGTACTTGTGTGTGCACTGGCATGGTAGACATACTGCAATGGCCGACTCATGTGTTTATTCGTTATTATTGCTGCAGGCAAGCGTTTATCACCAGCATCCAAATTTTTTATTTCTATGTATTAGTGTAGTTGGACATAGGATTGAGTAATTAGTTGTTTTCTTAGGGTCGTGGGCCAATATAAAGTGTACACATGGAGTCATTAAAATTGCTATTTCCACACCAGGATATTGTGGAGTGTATTCTCAAAGTCCTTCATCATGTAAGTTCTTATGGTGTGCAGTGTGGCCATAAAAGCAATGCAGTGGCCTATTTACATCAGTAGTGTGTGTAGTTTCCAGTACAACTGCAGCCACACATGCCAAGATAGGGATGCCAACTTCCCTGTATTGTGTATGGGATTTTCTGTACTCTGGAAATGAAATAATTATGCCATATGGATGTAGGACAGAATGTATTGTATCCAATATCTTAGACAACTTTGAAAATAAACTGAATGTTAATAAACACAATGTCAACAATTTACCATTTCCGTGATTACAGGTGCATTTACTCTGGTACTCTTACCCAATAGCCACATATAGTTACATGTTACAGTTGATGCCAACTTGTGGCATTACTCACCAAGTACATTCTTGGAATTACCACTTGTTGAGATGTGTATAGTTTTTTTTTTCTGGTGTCTGTTGGTGTTACGTATTTTAAAGTTGATTGAATTAGAAAACAAAATCACACTGAATTATGGCCATAGTTGCAACTAATATTTGGTCGTTGTATATGTTCATAAAAAATTTTGACTGATATATAATACCTACTTTTCCGCATTAAAGATAGATAGTGTGTAAAACTGTTCTTTTTTATAATAATTTTCTTTGAAAATTTCATTGGGGTCAGATGACGTGTAACGATGGCCTTTATGGCAAATCTGAAAAAGTTGGCAACCTTAGCTAACACAGCACTGAGACCCTGTTGTAACTTTAAAGCTAGCCGGCATGAGGGCAAAAGTGTGATTGTGGGGAGAACCAATTGCGAGAGCCAAACCCCTTTATGGTGAAAAAGTTATGTTGAGGTATAATTTGATGTATGTAGGTGCCTGTAGCATAAGCACTGATCGAGGCAGATTCACCACTTTTGATAGCAATAGTTAACAGCATAAATGAATAGACCCTACATAGTGATTTGTTCAACTGGACTCGGGTAATGCACAGGACTGCCTAATTCATCTGGCCAACTCACACTTTTTTTGGACAAGGAGTGAATTATTATTTACATTAATCTATCAAAGTATTCCTAGGTTGTAAAAATCATACTGGAATTTTTTTGTTATCTTTGTATCCAATTTTTCATGGCATCTCTAGTGTAGTGGAGAACGGGTAGCTTCCATTACTGTTATATAATAAAGATAAATTTATGGAAGTGTAATTGCAGTGAAATTTCAATACAAAGTACACAAAGGGACTTTAAATTTTATATTTAATACTGAAAAGCACTTTATACTGAACAAGCATTTATTAACACTATGAAGGGGATTAGAAGATGTAAATTAAAGTGAAAAGTACTTTAAAGTGAAGTACTTTGCAGTGTGATTTTACTCTATCAATTCAGAATTCAGAATGCTAGAGGAAGGATTGATGTTGCAACTGCTGCAGAATTTGGAGTGCGCATTAAGCGGTCACCGGAGCGGGAGCAGCTGTTCCGTGTGGTGGACAACCAGCCCAGCAAGGTGCCCGTGCTGGACAAGTGGCAGTACGGCCTCTTGACCCCGCCTAGGCCCAAGGCCCCACTGCAGGCCAACAACCACACTCCAAGCCGCGCTGGCAGCTGGCGCTGGCACACGCCTCTTGAGGTGACCCAGAACAAGGAGAACGAACACCCAGATGGCCGTCCTGCTGTGCCACTGCTCAGGTCTGCTATCGTCTCACTCATTGTTCCCCATTCAAATGTTCTCTTGTGGACTATTACAGTATGCTTATTTACTACTCTCTGACTGATTTTTATTAGTTTATTTTGTGTACCCAGAGACAGCAACAAGCAGAACGTTAGTAATTAAGAAAGATTCAGGGTGAGAAAACACCAAGCATGCTGTGATTTGGTAGATGTGTTTGCTCATCATTGGTTACTGTGTATCTGGGTGGATATGCTGTTGTTACACTTGCCATAATCTTGTTCCTTCTCCGAGTTGATAAAAGTAAAAGATTTATTTAGTACATGTGCAGTTTGGGGCATCGAAAAGGAGGTGGCAATGGGGGATTTTTCCCCTCCCCCAATCTAACAAAGCAATGCCAAAGACTTCACCTAGAACTTGTGTAATCTGTGTGAACAGGAAGCAACTTGTGTATGTAAACAAGGACATAATTGTTTTAAAAAATAAATTTTGGGAAGGGACACTTTATCCAGTTCCAGGGCACTAACTAAATTCTCAACATGACTGTACCGTCCTTCTCCCCCCCTCACACACGCACGCGCGCACACACACACACACACATATTGAGAAATCTTCTGAGTTCCGTGGGTGCAATTAAAGCTGGAACCAATCATGTAAGACTGGCCTGTCATGGTATCTACAACAAGTTCATTGGTGCTTTGGCAAGTGGTGAAGGTAACGTTGGTCATTATTCTACCTGAGCCTGATAGTACAAGTTGTTAAAAATATGGGCTGCAGCAAGTCATGCCAATGCAGTGGCTGTAGACAGAGCTAACATTATTAAATTCAGAGGAGCTTGCAAGAGGAAGGAACAAGGGATGTCTAACTCTGTGTCTGGTATTGAGCTTCCTTAGTTGAATTAGCGAAGTACAGCTGTGAAGAACCCAAATGCATTGAGACACAGATGGCTCCCAGTGGGTGTGGTAATTCTTTGTTCAATAGTTCATTGCTCTTGGTGCTCGTATAGTTTCAACTCTTAACCTTCTGACGTAAGGCTGGTGGACTATCGAGGGTAGGTTATGTGGACTAGGATGAAAAAGGTATTACCATGATGATTCTGGGTGGGCGCCTGCGTTCTCAGTGGAGAGCACAATGATTGATGGGGACGTGTGGCCGACGGCTTTAAGTGGCCCCCTCTATGTCCGACGTCTTAACTGAAGAATATCGTAGAATTGTAGAGACCATGGAATCCATTCTTACAATACCAGAAGAACCTGGGCTAGTGGAGGTTATCGGAGCTACCTCCATATGCCCATGCTGACTCCCGGGGCTGTTACAGGCCGCCTACCGCCTTAAAAGGTTATTTTGGTACTCTTACATCGTTAAGCGACAGAGAGGCGGTCGAGTAAATAAAAGGCCGGATGCTTTACGGCTTCATTTATTTACGTGTTCCCATAATAGGCACATACACTCGGGGCTCACCATTAAAGTGGGTGAACACTGATACTGAAGAAACAGGCACTAGGCCTACATGGATTATGGTAAACTTACATCCCGGTCATATACAACATGACCGGGTATGGAGTGGTTCACTCCCTGGACAACGAAGAACAAAGGTTCCAGTTACACTAACGTTAAACTATTGATATACTACATGATTATTAAAAAAGAAAATTGAAGGTCTGGGGAGGACGTTACATGTGCGTCCACTCTGCTGTATCATGGCAACTCTACTAAACTTTCTTGGCCCCGGAGCCCGCAAATTGGCAGGGTCTCTGCAACAAGTCACATGACTTGTTGTAGACAAGTAAGATATTTATTTTATAAAAATGAATTGAATGATGATGAAGCAGATGAACTGGTGAGACAGAAAAACCTTTACACTAATTTCTGGTCAACAGTTAAACATAAAATATATAAAAATTAATATCTACCAGTGGCAGTGTTGCCACACTTTTCCTAACCTCTCTTTTAGTAGTGATAGTTTTCAGGGCTGGAGCTTCGCAAGAGCCTTCCCGCATCAAACTAGTTACACATAATATAATTAGAAACCCTAACAAAACGTAATACCCTGATAATACACAACAAACACTCTTATATTATAAATACGTACACTTTGAGGTTAGCTGGCCACGTGCTAGCCACGTCGCCAGGTGCGGTGGCTGGTCGCCGGTGAACCAGATCATAATACTGGCGAAGCAAGTATTTACTGCCATGAATATTTATTTTCTTATTTACTTTTGAAACTGATTTTTGTAAGGCATGTGCCACTAAACGGAGAATACTTATAATTGAATAACTACTCTCACGTGTCGACATGTTGTTCTAGTTACACTAAGTGGTGTCCCTAGCGGGCAGACATGACACTACATATATTAATTATCTCTCGCGTGAAATAATGTGGCAGCATTAGTAATGCCTGTGTTAAAGGCTGCATAATTACCAGGAATGAAACAAACGTGGCAGTTGCCCCTAAAACTAACAAACACAAACACTGAAAATATTCCTTGACAAATGTCAATGTGAAAAGTAAACACGAGCACATTGTCTCCTCTTGACCATATGACAATAACAAAAACACTTTATCTATGGAATGTCACCACGTGCCATTCTAACTGGCAATCACACACACTATATTACACGACACAAACAATTACCCTTACTTAATACTATAGAAACCTGCACTGCTGTGGCACTTTAGTGCACTGCGAGAACACAAACATATTTATTGCATGACACTTCAATACTAATACACATTATAACCCTCAAAGAAAAACATACATGAACGTAAACAAACATACGTGGCACTTCTACTGGATGTACGAATGCACAGTGTGCGCTACGTAGCACACAGCATAACTTACCATACAAACACAGCACTGAAAAAATTAAGAATTGCCATGAAAAACAAAACACAATTACACTTTATACACTTGAGCACTAATACTAACACTTGTAGCACGTGGCACTGTGAGACGCTACTGTTCAACGATGCTGCTATGCAGATTGACGTGCTGCTAAACAGGCGTGGTGAACGGGCTGACGTGCACTGCACACGTCACTTCATTGGCAGTCATCTATTACCCGGAGAGGTTATTGTTTCAATGGCAGGTGAATGCGCACAGTGAGTTGTGAAGCATGCGGTAAAAAACAGAGTTTAAAGAAAGCAAACACAGTTCATATGGTATCACTACTGCCTTATGGGCTGTTACATACAGTGGCAACTTATGTCTCACAGAGAGTGTCTTAAGGGTGTCAACTGATCTGTCCCTTAAATTTAAGAATTTTAACTGCAGTGATTTCTCCTCTATTGGAGGATAAGTGTTTGTGAGTTCCACACAGTATTGAGAGTGTTGAGTAATGTTGACTGACAGGAACTTATTGCTTAGGTTATAGAAAGTCCCCTAGGTATGCTGAGGGGCAACTTACCAGGGCAGACTGTTGGTTTGGATGGTCATGAATTGTCTGGCCAGTTGGGTGTTATGTACCTACTTCACCTAACCTATGTGAGAAACTAACACCATGGAATGAACCTTAGGGGTTGTTGAAATAAGAGCTGGTGTTGTTGATGTAGCTGACTGTTTGCACAGATCCATTGTATTGGTTTGTGCACACCCAAGGGAAGTGGCTGGAGTCAGGGCTATGCCTGTTCAGTGGGCAACCTGTCCTAAGTTAGGGTAGAGTACGTACAGACTGCTTGTGCATGGAGGGTAGGGAATAAAAGAATTCAACATTCTGCTCTTAAGGTTCAGGGTATCCTTCATGGTGACTTGTGATGAAAAAGTTTGTAAGTGGCGAAAAATGCAGAGGATTGGCAGTTTTACAGTGTCAATTTTTGTATCACCAGTTTGTGTTTAAAAGAGAGAGAGAGAGAGAGAAAAAAAAACAGTTCCATTGTGTTGAAATCAATCAGATTGATCATCTCCAAGAAATAACACGAGTTTCAACTACAGTGGTTCAGTATTCGCAGGGTAACAACACAGTTTTAATTCTAGTGACTTTTCATGCAACCGCAATGACAAAGAAAATATTTGAAGTGAGTAGACAGCTGTGGTACATTAAGTGTCTATTATTAACAAGAGATTGTGGATGCAAAGCAAAGACTGTAACAATTGGTGCCCTGCTGCAGGACACATTTAAAATTGCTGGTCCATTGATTGGTGTAAACAACCTAAAGTGCCACTCATATTTATCACAGTTTTAGAAAATTCAATTGTTCATGTTATAGATTCAATACACTTGAGACTTATGTCTCATGACTGTGACTTTGGGGAACGTGGGAGGTCAAGCGATCAACTAAAAGAGACAAGGTTATGAGCATTCAAAGATAAGTTATTTGATTTGGAAATACATTTGTCAAGTGATCTTACTGTGTGTATGATGTGTAGGGACAGGTGTTTTTCGCTATAAGATTTCAAGACAATTTGTACTCCAAAACACTTTAGTTCATATGCTGTTTCGTTGTTGGATGATTTTTAATGCCATGTCCCTCAAGTGTCTGCCCACGAATCATGGACGTTCAGTAATGGAGTACTTTATTACGATTGGCCCAGTCAAATAAGAACATGTCTTCACACTTAGGCACACGGCCAATAACCAAAGGAAGTTGTGGTTGTGGACGTATGATATTGAAGTTGACGCAAAAATTCACTCAGTATGGTGCCAGTGAAGGTGTACAGGCCGAGTATCTCCCTAGAGACCAGGAAAACGGGGTCTACTTATTACCTTATTACTTTTGGGATCCTAGGTCCGGACTGGCAGCTCAATAACTTTTCAGACTGAGGATGGTGGAGCCAGGCGGAGGGCTGTCCTTAAATGGATCCTGACAAGGACAATATTTGAGGTAGCAAGCCGAGTGGTGTTGAATGAGGGCTGCCTAGCTACTGGCGTGCCAGTAGGTTGTGTGACTGTGGGTAAAGTCCATTTTGGGAGCGTGGCGGGAAGATGCGTTTAGGTATGCTGTACCAGGTGTCTCTTTAAGTTGGTGCTGCAAGTACTGAATTCCAGCTGTGTGCGAGACGCACGTGGCCCATCGCAAAATGGTGGCTTCTTCACGTTCCTCCATGTACACCGTGGGGGCAATAAGTTCTGGTTACATGTCTGGTCGTTTTGTAGCAGTTGATTAAGGGATCCTATTAATTCAGCCATGTTTGAGACAAAATACCTCAGTTAGTTGCATAGGCCTAAAAACTGGCATAACTGCTTTCAGTTTAGGAGGGAGCATTAGCTTTGCTAATCCCTCAGATTTTCTCGGTTTGTGGGAAGTTCTCGTCTGGTGTAACGTGGCACCCCAAAATTCAACCTTGCGTTTGCCAAAGTGGCATGTGCCTAGTTGGCATGTCAGGCCATGTAGCTCGAATCTCTGAAGTACGAGTTGCAGGTGTCTCATATGGTCTATTGTCCATATATACATGACAGAAATCTCCTAAATAACCCGTCAGGACCGCTGCTGCCATGAGTCGTTGGAAATTGGAGGGGGGGTGTTTTTTCAGCCCTAATGGAATTAAGTTAAATTGGTACACTTCCCCATCACGTCAGGGGTGGTAAATGCAGTGTACTTTCTGGATTCCTCTTGCATGGGGATCTGCCAATACCCGCTGCGCTAATCAAGCACACTAAAAATTTTTGCTTTGCCCAGAGCTTTTAGTTTGTTACCCACATTGATAAGGGGTGCGGCTGTTGGCTGCGTGATTTGATTGAGGTCATGATAGTTCACACAGAACCTCAGTGTTCCATCTTTTTTCGGCATGAGTACCACCCTAGCATTGTAGATTGAATTGGTGGGTTCTATGATTTCTAGCTGCTTCATGTGCTTGATTTGTTTCTCATTGAGATGCTTCCAGTAGGTAATGGGTTGTCTAGCATATTATTATGTCAAGGCAACAAATCTGAATTTTGTGTGTGATGCTGCTGGTTTGCCGTAAGGTTCCTTGGTGCTTGAACACCTTGTAGTGTGTGTTCAAAATAGCAACCAAATGTGCTATCGCCGGTCTGTTTAGTTGATGATTCACTTCTTCGCTCATAATGCCTTGCCGTGTTTCGGTTATTTCTGGCTCCTTCCAGGTGATCAACCTTTGCTTCTAGGTTCCTAGGTCATTTTGTCTTGCTGGCAGTCAGTGATCACCTGTTGCTTGGCTAGCCAGGGTTGCCGTAGAATTATGGTGTCTCTTAACCCACGGGCCACAAAAAATTTGGTCAGGATGCTTTCTCCTCCGACCTGGATCAGTAGATTAATTGCCCCTTCATTTGACATATGTAACCGCTCCTGGGCCGTATTCATGGCAGTGGTATGGCAGTGGTAGTGTCCCAGAATTTCACATCTTGGGTTGCCTTAGGTACAGCTGATTGATGGATGAAATTGGCTTTCGCCACGGTGTCTAGCATAGCATGTAATTCACAGCCGTCAGTCTTGACTGTGAATCGTGGTGGTTCTTCGGTTTTACCCCCTTCCTGTAACATCCGTTTTCCCTGGCCAAGGCATTTCCCGCCGGTTTCTGCGTATCATCACTCAACTTTGGTTTGTTCTGGACAGGGTCCTTAACCTTCACGGTGCTGGCTTGGGCATCCTTCTCATGTTATCTGCATTGTAGCACAGGGCAGTCGCAATGGAATTGTCAATACCAGCACTTAGGTAGGCTCTGACTTGGTAGGGGAAGGGGCGTAGTCGCTCGCACTTTCCTTCCTGCTTCTTTGTTACGCAGCAGTTGCAGTTGGAGTGGGCTGGGCAGGTGACTTGCCTGCTTCTCCTCGTCTCCATCTTGTTCACGGACCTATGCACACATAACTAGCTCTTCAATTTCTTATGGGAGTGGGTTGCGCAGATAATTTTTGATCTCAGGGAGTAACTGCAACATGATTATTTCTACTTTAGCATCTTTAGATTGGCCTGACTGTAAGCATTGAAGTAGTAGTACTTTGCACCTAATGAAAATTTCAGCTTCTTCCCTGGGTTTTTGCTACTGGCTGTACAGTTCCTCGGTCAGTTGTGACAGCACTGATTTCACCAAAAAATGGGTTACTAGTCTCTCTGAGAATTGATCCCAGTTTGTGACAAATTCACCATAGAAATTCCACCATTGGCAAGCCTTTCCCTCCCACTGGGCTTTGGCTTTTGTTATCCATAATGATTTTGGGAGCTTAGTGCGTGTGAATTTTTGGCCTTGGAGGCCTCTATTAATTGTTGTGGGTCTTCCTGCAGTTTCCCGGTGTATTTAGGGATTATTAATACCTCTTCCCCCGTTGGCATATTTTCTCAAGGCGGGCTACATGCTTGTGCGTGTCTCTGGGCGGTACACTATACGGTGCAGCTATACGTGAGCCCTTCCGTGTTGTGGGCTTGGTCTGGCCAACCGAGGTATTTGAAATGGTACAGGCAGGGGCAGTCATTACAGGAGTCTCTGTATAGGCCTTCCCTGACTCTTTGGGCTGTGTCGCAGTGGGCTTGTTGTTCTTGATATCTGGAGCGGAATTCCAATCCGTCCATGTCCTTTCCTTTTCTTCCCATCCTAAACACAGGTAGTGGTAATTGTCGCCACAGTGTGCACATCGAATGGTCATCAGATTTCCCTCTCCCGTGCAGTAATGCTTATGAAATGTTGGGGTATTGTGATTCTTCTCATTCAGTGAGGGACTCCGGCTGTTTTAGGTCACCATGATAAAAATGTTGTTCAGGGAGCTTGGGCGTAACTGAGTTTTTTGATCCTCTCCGAAGTGTTCGGGGTTTGAATGGAGCAGCGATTGCTCTTCTCAATAGTGAGGCTCTTCTCCGGCTGTTCCATTGTTTCACTAGCTCTACCAGAGCTTCGTGAGGCCTCACATTGGGCGCCAAGATATATCTTGATGCCTTAATACACTCAACGTGGTGACAATGAAGGTGTAAAGGCCCAGTATCACTCTAGAGATCAGGGAAATGTGGTCTCCTTAATGAGGATTATTACCTTATTATCTAAGGGATCCTAAGGTGTGGGCTGGCAGTTCGATACCTTTTCGGACCTAGGATGGTGGAGCCAGGCGGAGGGCTGTCCTTGAATGGGTCCTGACAGGGACAAATATGAGGTAGCAAGCCAAGTGGTGTTGAATGAGAGCTGCCTGGCTACTGGCGTGCCAATAAGCCACATAACTGCAGGTAAAGCCCGTTTCGGAGGCGTGGCGGGAACAGATGATACGGTTTATGTATACTGTACCAGATGTCTCATGACATTGGTGCTGCAGGTACTGAATTCCAGCTGTGTGTGGGAATGCACCGTGGCCTGTCTCAAAATGGTGGCTTCTTTGTGTACTCTTCCGTGTAAACCATGGGTGCGTTAGGTTCTGGTTCACCAAATCGCGTAGTGTGGGCACTTGCAATCTTGGCAGCCTTTTTCTCGCTTACCCGGTGTCGTGGAATTTAGGTAAATGGCTGTGGGAACACAGCTTGACACTTCCAGTGATGTTATGTTAATTCACAGGGGATAAAAAAAGAAGAAAATAGATTATTACTGTTTTAAGAAATTAGTGGGTGTTCTGGAGGCGCAGTTATGACCGTAAGTGTTGTTTAAATTTATATAGCAGCACGGGATGGACAGTTCTGGTGTGGTCCATCCAGGAAGGAATATACTCTTCCTGGGGCCAGTGCCTTGGGGTAAAGCCCTGCCGGAGTCTTATCGCTCATTTGGCACAGGAGCGTGCGCTTCACGAGGATGGTACTCAGGCCTATGGCGGCTTGTGGAGAGGGTCCCCTGATTACCCTCGGTGATAAGTTGAGTGAGTGGCGCTACCTGATACTGACTTCAACTGCCCCTCTGGGTTCACAGTGTTCCCCATGTGAGGACTCCACGGCTCTCAGGTAAGTGGCATGACCAGCTTATAGCCTGAGAGTCATAATGCTCTTAATGTGTTTTTCTCCTCAAGTCTCTGGAGCCTCTGAGAAAGGTTCTCTCCTCTCTTGCCACAGTGGTACTAAAAGGTTGACACTACCAGACAGGAACCAGCTAACCAAACTTTGACAAGAGGTGGGAGCGCTTTTCAGTGGGGACTTTGGTTTGACACTCTAGCACGGCGATTGTGCATGCACCTGGAAGTAGATGCTTAGAAATATACACAGCAGGCAAAGCGGGGAACGGGAGGTGAAAGCTAAATAGAATGATTGGACAAAAAAGAGGTTAATTGGTATAGGCCAGCAAGATACATGGGACCATGCGCAGACCCCAGTTGTTGATGTGGCGCACACAGCTGTGATGCTGTCTGCATTAGGAGAAGTGGAGGGGATCAGTTACGAGCTCCACTCGGGTGTGTGAGGTTTGCTTCTGCGCGTCATGTCAGGACCCGTGTTACACGATACAAGTGAGCCTACCCTATCGACCTAGGGAATGAAGTCTAACCTTATTCCGGGACGGCCCTTACAAGGACAGGTGCATGAAATAGTTTACAACGTTGCAACATATCTAAAAGAAAAGAAGTTGTTGTACGGCTAAAAATTCAATGTTTCTGAAGCGATAAGTGCTGCGACAGGTGTGTCTCAATCAATAGTAAAGAGGCGAAAGTAAAAAGTAGAATTGGTCTGAAGTCTTGAACACCAACGGGCAAAAAAAAAACTAATGCAAAAAACGTATTGAAATTGACGACTTTACATGTGGTGCACTACGGAGAAAAGTACACAAATTTTACACTGTCAGGAAAACTGTTCCAAATTTAAATTAATTGAATAAGGCTTTGCAAGATGACGAGGTTTTGTTCTGCAGTAAAGAATTTTTAAGAAAATTGTTAAAGAGACTGGGATTTTGTTGGAAGAAGTGCCAGTCAAGGAGAAAGATTTTGATTGAGAAGCCTGATATTGCAGCTTGGAGGAGGCGCTTTCTAAAAGAAATGTGAAAGTTTCGAAATGCTGGTCAAACAATCGTGTATGTTGATGAAACGTACATCCATGCTACCCACAGCGTTAGTTCTTGTTGGCAGTCAGACAAGGAGCTGGGTATCAATGACCCAATTGGCAAAGGCCAGCATTTGATAATTGTGCATGCAGGAGAAGAAGAAGGCTTTATACTGAACACATTGTTGATATTCCGATTAAAACAAAAACCAGTAGATTATCATAATGACATGAATTTTGATAACTTTTCAAAATGGGTAAACCAGAAACTACTCCCAAATTTATCTGACAACTCTGTAATTGTTCTCGACAATGCAAGTTATCACAATGTTCAGAGAAAAAAGAAATTCACATTTGCTAGCACAAGAAAAGATATTCAAGAGTGGTTAAAAGTGAGCAACGTGTCTTTCTCCTCTGACCTAACAAATATCAACCTGCTGTTACTGGCTAAACAAGTGCCCTCTTCCAAAATCTTCAAAATTGACGAAATCATAAAAATGAATGGTCACAAAGTAATCAGGCTGCCTCCTTACCATCCCGATCTCAACCCAATTGAGTTAGTGTGGGGATACATCAAAGGAAAAGTTAGCGAACAAATACCGTCCTCACTCGAAGACAAGAAAAAATCATGTGAACAGCTGTTTAGTAGATACTTTGTAGAACAATGGAAAGAATGTTGCCAACATGTGAAAAACACTGAGAAAGAATACTGTGACACCGGCTAACAGCCAGCGGCATTAAAGACCATGACGGTGCTCACCACGCATGTATCACGTGTCCTGCACATGTGCAAAGAGGCCAATAATTTTGAACTTTCGTATGAATGTTATTTTCAGTGTCAAATGTGATATATTGTATTTTCAGTGTTTAATATTTTTTAAAGTATTTATACTAATTTTAAATTATTTGGTTATAAAATTCAAAGCACCCGCGGCACCTAGATTAAGAATACTTAATATGAATGACATGAACGACATCATAAAGAGACACTAAAATAATATTTAAATTCATATGAAAATTATATAAATGTAAAACAAAACTTAATTTAATTTGTGCCATTTTATTTTCAATAATTAAATATTTAACTCTGCGTGCATAGCACTTCCGCTTATGTGGACCCCGTAGGCGGCCATGGTAGGTCCGTGCGACACGTGTATCTGGACAGTCTGTCGAGGAGAGCTGGCGAGGTAAGACACTGTCACGTATGCACTACAACTTTTGTTCACTGATTTATGTTTCCATAGTCAATTTAGTTTACCAGTTAACCTTTTCTTGCATACGTTTTGCCAGACATTTTCCCCAGCATTATGCTTCCGCTTTATTAATTTCTTGTGCCCTTGCAGCATTTTCTACTTAATCAAGGAGAAGGAGAAAGATGTCTGAGAGGTCACGTGACCCGTGCAATTTGAATTAGGCGCCATCAGCCTATGTTTATGGCATGTCATTGTAACTTCTGCATAATTGCTACATGCAGTTTTAAGAGCTTTATTTTTACGTATGTATTGGAGGGTATTTTTCATGTTTGAATATTTTACAGCAACATCATGTATAACCACGTGGGCAACCAATGCCAAGTCTTTGTACACGCCATCGTTGCATATGAGAGCTTATTTGTGTAACATTGCATGTGCAATAATTTATTTCAGGGTTTTATGTCAACTGTATTCAGTTTTCAATGTATTTTTCACATGAATTTATGTTTTTTGTACTTGACCACGCGGTCTGAGTAATGTTTGATTTTACCGTCATCAGGCATGTTACACGTCTGTAACCACTGCAATCGTAAAAAGAATAATTTTTTCAGCAAGGATTATCTTTTGTCTGAATTTAGTTAGCCGTTTCCACACAAATATATTGCAATTTCACCTCAACATGTGGTCCGCTACGAACTTCATCCAGCAGCATCTGCGCCATCTAAGCTTGTTTTCACACATGTGTGTGTTTATTGTGAATATTCATCTCATGTCCCATCTTGTTTCATGTATCATTCAAGGGTTTATGTAATTTTGTAATTAGTGTACGGTGCAATTATTCCCGTCCTAGCCGGCTTTGTGTATAGGCCATCATCATACTACCCACGTGCTGGAGGGCGAGCTCCAACGAGTTTGCGTTAGTGATGCCAAGTAATCACACGTGGTAATATGTATTAAGGGTTTCATTTGTAATTCACCATGTCCTGTCTTCAGGAAAAACCGTGAGTCCACCCTAGCGGCTTTCGGCCCTCTTCCCTTGTGAAGGCTATGCTTTCACGCACCTAAGTGAGATCATCCATCTAGGCATGCGCTAGAGTAATTGCGGGCTGGGGATCACCCAAGCGGAATTGGCTAGTCATGACCGAGATAATAATTTCATTGGCACGTTGATGTGTATGCATAATGACAATAAAAGCAAGTCTACAGTGAACACAATTTTTTATTCAGGAATGACAGTGTCCTAGCCACATATATTTTATTAAGTGTTTATTTCAAGTAATGTTTAGTAAAAAGATTAGTATTGCCAATGTATTTGTAAGTACGCACAGGTGAGACGGACACACAGAACCCACAGCATCACTGAGAACCCTGAGTCTCAATAGTGCGGTGATTGGGAAGCACCGCTGGTGCCCAAATTACCAGTAAGTATTTGTGTCATCATTCGTATTGTGTCTCACCCGACGGCGTCAATTGGCACCCAACGTGGAGCCAAGTGTGTTCATCCGCATCGCTTCATCCACATCAACCGCAAGAAGATGGCGCACACCACGCCTGATCAACCGTTAGAAACCCTCAAAACATCCGCGTCGACAACCGCGACATCCGCGAACGCAAGCGAGAACTTGTATACGTTCCTTGCAGTGTGCGAAGAAAAGTTACATAGGCATCGCGTGCATAGGGATGATTGGACGGAGGTAACTGCCAACTGGTTAAGGGGAACCGCTGCTACGTGGTGGAACTTGGTCAAGGACTATACAGTCACGTGGGAAGAGTTTTGTGAGAGGTTGCTGGGTCGGTTCGACACTGATGGAGATGCTATACAGGCACAAGTGTGACTATATCAAGAACAATAACAAGAGTGCAAGGGAACTGAAGAGTTTATACAATGCAAATTAGGCTTGTATAAGCATTTACACCCAGGACAGGCAACCCGTAGGGTATTAGAGATAATTGTGGCGCTATCAACATCCAACATTAGGCCGTATCTACGGAGTGCGACACGTGCCATTGTAGAATAGTTCATGAGAGAAGCATGTTTGTATGAGAGGGACGTACGCGCTAACCAAGAGTATCAGTCACAGCGGTGAAACCACCACACGACAACACCTACAGTGCTGCCAGATGTTACGCGACCGCCACCAATGTTTGCAACTGCGAGGCAGAACCACGGACATGGAACAAATTTTCGCAACAGTCACCGCGAAAAATACTACCAGGGCAACAGGTCGGGAAACTAAGTTGAGATGTTTGCAAAACAGCTCCTGCACCAATCTCACTGCCAACTCAGAAGAATCAGCATACCAAAGGTGCAAAATCGTTTCAAGTGACTGACAATACTGTGAAGCATTAAGGAAATGTGTTGAACTTGAAAGGAAAAAATGTCACAGCTGTTATTGACACTGCCGCTAGTCACAATTTTGTGCGTGAGTGTTTGATACAAGCAATCACAACTAGGGTGCCACCGAGAAGCTTGCAATTTGCTACCACACACAAACAGGGAGAAGCGAAAAGTGTTATGCACATAACGGTAGGAATCAGAGAGCTGCGTACCAAGTGCAATGTTTACATTGTACCAGACTTGTGCGAGGAAGTGATTCTGGGACTGCAATGGCTTATGGACAACCAAGCCGTGATAGAACTGCACCTGAATCGTCTACATGTGGGGACACGTGGCCAATGGACCGTTTACGCCATGGGAGCAACACCACCAACTACAACAACTGCTGTGCCACTTGCTGACTTCGAGCGCGAGATGTCCGCCACACATCAGCAACGTCTGCAACATCTGCTGGACCAGTATGCCAGTGTGTTCCACACTGAGGGAAGGTTCAGTGCACTGATATCACGGAGCATGTGATCATCACAACGCACGAGGACCCGGTGTACTCCAAGCCATGAGACCCAGGTATTTTCTGTAGCAGTGTCATCAACCAGCAGGTATGTGAGATGCTCAATGATAACGTTATTGAACCTACACAAAGTCTCTATAATTCAGGTATTATCCTTGCTCCAAAGAAAGATGGCGAATGGTGATTCTGTGTCGACTTCCGTCCCCTGAACAAAATCACCGTAAACGTGCCGCCTCTAGTCATAAACTAGAAATACACTTTGTCAACATTAGGACCAGCTTCATTATTTATATCACTTGATTTAAAGTCTGGATATTGGCAAGTGCCTATCCACCCACAGGACAGAAAGAAAACAGCCTTTATTACCTCAGATGGCCATAGATTTCAGTTTGTAGCCATGCCATTTGGTTTAAAGTGTTCCCCTGCAACGTTTAGGAATTTAATGGTTAATGTATTGTATGGATTTGTTGGAGACTTTGTGAGGGCATATTTGGATGATGTACTTGTTTTGTCTAACAGCTGGGAACAAAACTTGCTCCATTTGAGCCTTGTGTTTGAATGGCTTGAACGTAATAATTTTACGTGCAAAGTGGAAAAGTGTAAGTTGGGTATGAGTAGAATGGAGTTTCTAGGACACTATGTAACAGCAAACAGACACGACCAGAACACACAAACTGGACATTCAAAACAAACCCACACCCAAGTCATGTAAACATGTCAGGAATTTCTTTGGCTTAATTAATTGGTTAAGGGAATTTGTCACAAATTTTTCCGTAATCATTGCACCGTTACCTGCATTGTTGTGTGAGAAACGTAAGTATTTTCTGGACACCGCAAGTCGATCAAGTATTTAAAGACATTAAAATAGCAATTCAAAACTGTAATCCGCTGTCTAGATTTAACGCAGAGCTACCCATAGTTGTACAAACAGATGCCAGTCAAGAAGGCATTGGGGCCGTGATGTATCAAGAGGGAACATATGGGGAAAAACATACCATCAGTTACCACAGTGCCAAGTTCGGGCATGCTGAACGTAAATATCACGTTAATGACAAGAACAAGAATGTTTGGCCATTGTACATGCATTGCGGAAGTACTGGCCATACTTGCTAGGAAGGCAGTTTACACTCAAAACTGACAACCGAGGCCCGAGTATTTGTTGTCAGACAATGGAACACAGTTTGTAGGGCGAAAATGGAGGGCGTAATGTACCAGGTGGGGAACAGAACACCGTACCACCCCAGCCTACCATCCCAGGCCTAACCCAACCGAGAGACGTAACCAAGACGTCAAAAGCCAATTACATGTCCGGATAGGCGACGACCATACTAGGTGGGCCGAATTGATTCCCAAGGTAATGTTTTGCCTATGGAATAGAGTGAATGCAGCAACCGGGAAAACACCCGCCAAGATGGTACAAGGTTGCAAACACTGTGCTCCCGGAGCACCTGAACAAATTGTCGAACACCAGGCACAAATACATAAAGAGGTCTGGGCGAACCAGCTCAGTTATTGTAATGGTGGGTACTGGATAGCAAGAGGCCGCCACCCGAACTTGTAGCCGAGATATATGTGTAGTACGAGAGAACCCGTTATCGGCCGGGGTGAAGAAGTACTGTGCTGGACTAGCACCTAGATGGACAGGGCCAGTGAGAATGGTGGAAAAGATGGGAAAAACCATGTATCTAGTGAAGGTGGGGCCCTGACGCGCCACGAAATGGCACCGTGGCGACCTGCAGATTGCTCGACCGCCTGTAGGGAAGAGAGGCAAGGAGACAACGTTACACCCAGTACCTCAGCAAGTTCGGAGAATTTCACCAGGAAGTACACAGGAGAGCAACAACACGTACACTGAGGAGAACAACAACAGTAACATGGGAACACCCAGCCAAAGTAATGAACTGTCATTTAAGGGTTTTGCACCGACAGAACACTCAACACCTAGTAGTGAGGAGATGGAAGCAAGTAGTACTGCAACACCATTTCTGGGTCTTTCTGATAATGTCTGTAACAACACAACAGATCAGAGTGAATTTAAGGGATTCCCAAGTGTACACGAAGAAAGTGGTAACATAAGTCTACATGTAAATGTCGACACAACCTGTGCCAGTGAGTTGAGTTTTAAGGGGTTTCCCCAGGGCACAGCTTAATATAGTTGTAACCAAAGTGTAAATGTAAATATTGATACCACTTGTGTCATTGTTCGCCTCGTGTCTCACCCGATGGCGTCAACTGGAATAATGATAGGTTGTTAGATGCTGAAATAGATAAAATTATTGTTAACCTTGAAGATTCTTGTGTCGAAGATTCCTCGACTGACATTGAAAATGAGAGCTTCACTTCGGACTCAGACTAGGTAAATAACTTATTATAACTATTGAGTTATGACAGTAGATTCCAGCTGGTAAAAAGCTACGTATATGTAATTTTCGTGCATTTTTGCCTCGAACAGATGCAAATTATCAGTATTTTATATTTTAGAGAATGCTATTTTGACAAGGCCGTTAATAGATTGCTAATTTTAAATCCTGTTCTAAAATTCAAAGAAAGTTAAATTTAATTCAGAGAAAATGTTTGTTTAGAATCATGTTTTCACACATGTTTTCAAATTACCATGCTCTGGTCTATAAACTTTATTTATTTGTGTGAATATATGTATGTAGTTGAGTAATTTCAACGTGGGTTGGCAAGGTGGTTCTAGTTGCGATTACATTATGTCGTCCATGCATTATTGTACCGCGTTCGTGTAAGTCTGGCTGACATTCCATCACCTTAGTTTGAGGGGTGGTGACTGCACAGTCGTGCCTTCCCCTCCGGGCTCTGTCACTGCGCTGGAGGGCTGGAAAGGGGAGGGTGAACCACGCACACAGCGAAGATGGTGCAGGTTCACTTGTAACGTGCCACCCTATAGATAATTATTTTATTTTGTCTGTAGGAATTTACATGACATATATCTCTGACCTGTGCCTGCTAACGTCTGATGGACGCAGGAACCAAGTTTGCTAAGCTGATTGCAGCAGGGCGATAACGAGATATCGATAGATGTTAGGGCAAGAGGGACCATGGTAACACCACACCTGGCGCAGATGAGGCACGTGGCCAACACTCAAAACAAAAGGAAAAAGCTCTGCGACAAGAGCTTCTGCCTAGTGTTTCAGAAACACGAGTATTGGAGAAAGTAACGTCCTACTTTAAGTTAACGGTTGCTACTGAAGGCAAGCAGTACGGTAAGTGTGGCGAGATAGCAAGTGTTACAAATGATGATCCAGTCAGAACTGCTTGCAAACTGCCCTGTTTGGAGGGCGTGCATAGAACTAAATACCCTCGAGAGAGGTGGTGAGTGAGGGATAGCTTGAGGTGGCCACATGGAGAGGGAAGCCTCTCCTGATGCATGGCAAGTGTGTGCGTTCTGTGCCTGCCGGCCAGGGGATGGGTCCATCCGCTCAGACTGGAGCGCATCGTCGTGCGGATTGCTGGCCTCTCAGACGGCAAGGAGTTGACTTGCTTGTGAATAGGAACGGTACAGAGGTGAAATGAGTGGCAGCAGTCAGTGCTACAGTACATCAGGGCAGCACCGGAGACTGAGGCTGGGATAGATATCCGACAGCACTTGTGGCGCGACAAAGATTAGCATGACCACAAATATTGTTGTGGAAAACACCTCTCCCTAATGATGGGCCAAGGAACCACTGTGTTGAAACAACTTATATTATGTGGTACACACTGGAACCTCTCTAAGTGAATGCACCAGAGTACTAAGAGACATCTGTCTGCTGACTGATGTGATGTTAATAGCGCTGCCCACCAGCCTGCTACCACACAGTTTAAATCGGGATTCATTGTCAAAGAAATGCCTTCTCATTGCATCTATTTTCTATTTTAAAGATAACTGTTTGAAACAAAAGGTTTTGTGTATGATATTTCTTAAGGAATACTGCTACGTTAAGAAATCTATGACAATTTTTTGTCATATTTTTCTAGAATTTAATATCACAATTAAAATTTTTCAAAAATAAATTATGAATTATTAAAATATTTTAATGTGTCAATTTTCGTTTAGAAAAGCTGTTGAATATTTTTTCTTTCAAATAGGTATCTTAAAAATTGTGGCATTAAAAAGTGATTACTTTAACATTGATTCATCATTTAAACTTCATGGCTGCAGGTTTGGTCAGCAGAATACTTAACTACAGACAAGCAAAATGACTGTATCAAGTGTTGCTTTCAGCCTTTTTTTCCTTCTGAGGGGATAAGTGAAGGTTGTCCTGTCGCAAGTGGAATAACATTCCCCACCTTCTCTAGGAAGGGCATTCCATCCTTTTCCAAACTGCCATACCCAGGCAATGTAATGGTGGAAACCTGCAATAGGCCAGCCACTGAACCACTGTAACTCAACTCCAAGAGCTCACAATTTTTTTTTGTTGCTACAGTTAGTTTGAATGCTATCTCACACTGGCTACCCAAACAGCATCTTTCATCAGAGATGTCAAGGTGGAAGGGCATTGTCCTTAAAACTACCTATTGGGAGAAACTCGATCACAACAACTTAATGTGGTCAGCCCCACGATCTGGGTTCAATTCCAAGCGGCATCACCTTGTATTTTTACATATGGGTGATGTGGTGGACATTGCTAATAGCCAAAGGGTTTTCTCAGGGCACTCCCATTTTCCTAACATTTGCATTCTGCATCTTAGGGCCTTGTTTCATGCCACACTATACTACAAAGTGTACTTTCAGACAACATTTATTTAAACTGTTTATACATAGTAGTAATTTATAATGAACAGTTTTTTTTGTAGGATTATTGAGTTAATAAAACTGAAATGGCATAATTGATTTTGTATTTGTACAGAAATTTTCAAAATGTTCTATTGTAATAATAAAACACTGTAAAGTGAAACCCTTTTTTTATAATGCAAGGCGTTATAAAGAAGGCAGTTCTATTGATGCAATACGAGCATATATTATGATTTTTGTATGTTCGTTGTTCTTGGCAATACTGTGTGTATGTGTCATACATTCAGGATCAGATAATGTTCTCCCATTGATTGTTACATGAGAATTAATGACATCCTTCCTATGTTGCTGTTACAGAAAGTCTTGGGTAGAATCTTACGAGATCAAGATAACTGTGTAATTAATGTACAGTGTATAGAACCTCTTCTTCCAGTGTGTATGGGTGACATTTGTTTTAAATCTGATTACTTCAGAAATTCAAATCACACTGAATTATGACTATAGTTGCAACTAATATTTTATTGTTTTAAATGTTCAGAGAAAATGTTGAATAATACATAATATTGACTTTTGCATGTTGTCAGATGTGTGCCAAGATGTTATAAGTGTCCCTTATGGCATAACTGAAAAAATTGATGGGCCTTATTGAAACAATAATCGACGTCTGTGCAGGGCAAACAACAAGTGGGATGGGGAGAACTTCATTCCTGTTGAGGTTGCCAAGCCTGTGGCGATCACACCACGCAGGGCCAGGGTGAGGATGGGCACTCGAGCCTTCACAAACAGCCAACAGCATCTCTTCTTGCCAGCAGACAACTCACTGAAAATATGTAACATCGTGACTGGTGAGTGCTTTTCACATGCACCTGCATGTGGCAGCTATATGTATTAAATTCCATATTATTAAAAATATGATTGCTTCACTCCAACAAGAAACTGTCTAAAATAGTGAGTTTAAAAATACTAGAAATTTCATTTTTGCTCCTGTGATAATGAATTGTAAATTTTGTTTAATGTCTTAGATAATGTTGACGCCGTTGGGTGAGACACGATGACAAACGAATACACTATTACTTGCTGGTGGGTAGGTGCCAGCGGTGGTTCCTATGCACCGCACTTGGAGACTCAGAGATCTCAGGGATGCTGTGGGTTCTCGTGCGTTCGTCTCACCCATGCATACTTTCAAACACTTTCCAATACTAAACATTGCTCTTAAATGAAGTAGAAGCTGGGTTTTGATGCTACAAAGATACATAAATTTGCACTGGGAAGATTGATTTTATTGTGCTTCAGTTACACATCATGCCAGAATGAATATTAAATGTTAACCTCGGACGTGACTAACCAGTTCCGGTGGTTGATTCCCCCAGCACGTAACTCATCTTGCGCACTCCTAGATGGATGATTTCTCCATGGTGTATGAGAACACAGTCTTCACAAGGAAAGGGGTCTACAGCCGCTAAGGGTGGACTGTAGAATTTTCCTGAAGACAGGAGACAAAGGGAATGAAAAAAAATTAAGTTACCACGTGTGTTTATTCCGTCTCTAATGCCTACTCAGTGGGACTCGTCCCCGAACCACGTGTTGTTTGGCGATGGTCAATACACATAGTGGGTTAGGATCAAACAATACCACCATACAAAATATCTCTTAATAAAGAAGGTGGGACACGACATGAACAGGCAGAATAAACACGCGGATGCATGAAAACAATCTTATATGGCGTGGATGCCTCTGGATGAAGTTCCTAGTGGACCACATGGGCAGATGTAAAACTCAATATTTTTTGTGAAAATTGTTAAATTATTTCTTTGTGTGATTCAAGTATACAAAAGCTTCTAGCATGCCTGGTGGCGGAAAATCCAACATATGCGAAAAACCGCATGGTTATACACAAAAGCATTAAACATGGAAAATTACAAGAACCCTTAATTGAAATAATACATACTATCCTGAGACATTATGGCACACATGAAACTACAAGAAGAACACTTTAAGCGCAAGGATGGCGCAGGTATGGACTTGGCGGCTGTTAACCATGTGGTCGTAAATTATATGGCCGTAAAACAATTAAACATAACAAAACCCTAAAAATATGCACGTACAAAGTTACCCTCAATATTTCCCGTAGCAATTAAGCAGAAGTTACAATAGAAACACCCTTAACATGGGCTGATGTTGCCTGATTTACAAGTTGGGCGGACTGCGTGGCCTCTCCGCCATTCTCTTTACTCATCTCCGTTAAAATTCAAAAAGCCACAAGGGCATAAAGTAATTAGCTAAGCGGAAGCATATTGCTGGGGATGTCTGGCAAAACGTATGCAAAGCAAAGATTAACCTTTATACTACATGAAAACTATGGAAATCTAACTCAGTGAAAAAATATGAAGTGCGTATGTGACAGTGTCTTACCTCGCCATCTCTCCTAGGACAACTGCCCAGAAGCAGGGGTTGCGTGGACCTACCATGGCTGCCTACGGGGTTCACACTAGCGGAAGTGCTATGCATGCAGAGCAAAAATATTAATATGTGAAAATAAATGGCACACAAATTATTTTTAATACAAAATTATTAAAGCAATTTTAAATCATAAATATTGTTATTAAAGAACTGTCTTTTGAAGGCATTCACACCGGAATATCAGTGTCCAGCTCTTCAGCACAGCGCGCACTTTAAATTTCAAAAGCCAACATGGTGCAATATTAGGAAAGAACATTTTTACACTCTATAACATATTTTGCTCTGAAAAAGATGTACATAATATTCTTGCAACACATTTGGACCCTGAAATAAAAATACATAACACTGAGATAATTTTTCGTTGGGAAAGTCTGTGGTCGTGGCAGGCTGTGCGCAAGGGCTACTCTGGTGTGATTACCGGCGAGTGCAGTCATGTCCTAATTGCCACTGGCTCTTAGCCAGCGTCAATGTTCAGATTGTTTTAAAAGTGTAAATTTTATTTTTAAAATTTTATACCACAGTAGACTATTAGTAATAATAATTTTGCATTTTAAGACCTTTTGTGTATCTGTATGGATTTTGTTATTTTTTTTAAACTTATTTCTTGGTAATCATCTAAAAAAAATTTTGTACAAACCTATGTGCTTTATTAAGTGGAATTGATATATCCAGTTGTTCAAAATATTGTTACAAAGTGCCAAGGGCATATCAGAGCTTGTAAGGGATGGAGGTCTTAATAAAATTAAAAGAACTTAATTGAATTTTCTAATTTATTTTTACAATAATATAAAAACACACACAGCTATATTTACAACATTAAACTACCTAGCTTTACAATTAACACTTGTTATTCCCAGTAACCACAATAGTTAATGAAAATCTCAATTCTAATTAAAAATCTTATCACTGTCTTTATTTTGGTTAGTCACTCAGTTCACACTTTAAATTACACATATTCAATCCAACTGTCTATTGCCATCATTCCAAATGTCTTTCACTCATTCATCCGGTCCCACAGTCTCGCCAGTCAGTCTCACTCTCTACTGAACAGATGCTTGCAGACTTCACTTTCACAGGTTACTGTCCACCGATCATTGCTTCGCTGGCACCACACACCTTGTGCTTAAGGCCTAACAAGTCTCCAGACTCGGGAGGCTCATTGTGCTTGTGTAGATCAGCTGGCTCGATACAGAAGGTACCTTGCACTCCCTGTCGTTCTGATGGAGTAGAGGGCGATGACCAGAACATTCAACATTCTTCAACGATAACCTCAGACATTAAGATGGGGCGCAGCATGAGTCCAGAAGCTTATCAGGGCACATGTCAATCTTCCATGGGTGGCTAGTTTGTAGAGTGAAATCCAAACGAGAAAATAGTGTGCAGAAGTCCAAAACACATCAGGTGATTTGGGAGAGCCTATTGCCGCTGCATGAAGGGGTGGGGTTGTTCAGTCCAACAGCAACAGCGGCCGAGTAAGGTAACCTGAAAGCGGCTCTGCATATGCATATTAACTGTCAAAAAATCATAGGTCAGGCAGCATTCTATTTAACAGTGTGGTTCTAGATAGTGATATTATCAGTTTAGTCTGTATAGCACCGACAGTGTCACATGGCATCCCTCCCTCCAGTGGTGTGTGTTCATGAGATCCCCCCCCCCCCCCCTTCCCATGTTTTCACCCCCAAACCTGTGCAGAGGTTATTTTTCTCATTTGAACTTCACTCTACGTTCACGCTTGCTCATCTCTGGGTACTAGTAATGTGCTTGGAACACTGTGCGGGCATACGTCAAGTGCCACCTTGTTGACTCGTTTGTGCCCCTCTCGTGCTACTGGTGATGGCCTTGAGTATCAACACCTCACACACTGAAGGGGGAGGGAGGAATAAAAGGAAAGGATGCAAAATGGTTGCATGTAAAAATATGCTAAGTAGTAATTTAAATTCTGTTCTTTTTTGTATATTTCAGTACTCAAGCACTGCATGAGTTTGCCACGTCCCCATAAGTAATTTACTTCTGAAAGCATATTCGCCATGATTGCATATGTTTTAAAGTATCTATTGTTGTTGATTTGACATTGTAGGTGTCTAGAATGAGTGTTGTGTCTAATTTTGTTCTTACAGAGCAACATACAAAGGGGACACCAGGAACTACCATGAAAAAATCACCAGTTTCAGATGCATATGTTATCAGTAAGTTGATATACATTAGCTGTTTGTATTATTTTTTAATTTGCAAAAATATTTAATTACTAATTTTGTTTATTTACTGTTATTCTTTATCACACTTGCATGTTTTTAAAAGCATCGTAAACCTCACTAGGGATAATTTTTCCCTCCTGGTTTGAGTTAAGCTGAAAAGGGTGAGTTGATCATCAACCTGATTGATTTTTTTTGGGAATAAATGCCTAACATTGTCCTTTTTAGACATATTTTTAATTAATGATCAAAAATTATGGTTTATGAATATTGTTGTCTGAGCAGTACCAACAGCCTCCTGCAATATTCATACTAAATTGTAAAGTCTGTCTTCTTTTATTTAGGAAAATTTTCATATTACATTGACATTCTAATGAGATTCTTCACTGATGTCAATCTGCCCAAATACAGCACTTTCATGAGGATATCAGACACTTTAGTAATTTCTGATGAAACATTCATTGATCAGTACTCTCCCCTAATATGCATGTTTCTAAATGATCAATCAAGCATTTATACCAGCACTTAAAAGCTTGCTTCAAACCATATGAGCTTCATCGTTGTTTACAGAGATGGTTTGAACCTTTGGCACATCCCTTCACCTTGAGAGTCCGTCTTCAGTGGAAAAATTAAACAATTATCATCAAGTTTACTTTATGTTGATAATTCTGCTACATCCTACATTTGATTTTTATGTAAAGAAATAATTTCTTCGTCCTTGGCCGTCTTCCAATTTTTAGCCTCGTCGTAAGCCGTGGCTTTGTCATAGTTTATCAGTGCTTCTTGAAATAAGAGTACTTTAGAATGCTGAAGTGAGTCTTAATCTCTGAAATGAGTAGGTTTTCTAATTTTACGTCTAATCCGAAGATTGTATGGGGTTTTCATTAGTAGTTTCTTTGTGGTCATCTTTCTGATCTGCCTATCGTTATCATCATCATCACTTGTGTTCTTGTCTTCAGAATTGTTGAACTTAGGTTATTCAATTTGTATTTCACAATATTTTCTTTTTAAATGTTGCATCATGGTGCACACAAACTGAATGTTCGCTGAGTAAACAACCTTCACAAAATTCATTATCTAATTCATCATCTATTTTGATATCCATCCTTCTCATGCCACATTTGCAGGGTACCTTATTGTCCAGCTTTTCCAACAGGAAATAAATTACATTTACTATCAGAGCAGTATCACACATCTTCAAAATACTTTACACTCTGATTACATTTACTATCAGAGCAGTATCACACATCTTCAAAATACTTTACACTCTAATTACATTTACTATCAGAGCAGTATCACACATCTTCAAAATACTTTACACTCTAATTACATTTACTATCAGAGCAGTATCACACATCTTCAAAATACTTTACACTCTAATTACATTTACTATCAGAGCAGTATCACACATCTTCAAAATACTTTACACTCTAATTACATTTACTATCAGAGCAGTATCACACATCTTCAAAATACTTTACACTCTAATTACATTTACTATCAGAGCAGTATCACACATCTTCAAAATACTTTACACTCTAATTACATTTACTATCAGAGCAGTATCACACATCTTCAAAATACTTTACACTCTAATTTTTACCATTGAAGGGGTTGTGGTGGTTTAGTGGTTAGACTACTTACCTCCCACGTGTACGAACTGGGTTTGATTCAGCTTGCTCCCGGATTTTTGCATGTGGGAATCGTGTCAGATAATACTGCTGGTCGGTGGGTTTTCTTGAGGATATCCTATTTCCCCCGCCCTTGCATTCTGGTGCTGCTCCATACTCACCTCGCTTCTCCCTCATCAGCTCTCAAGTCCTTGATGTTAGGAGCCGCCCAAATCTTTTCACTTACTTTAACCACAAAAAAAATAGTACATCTATTTTGCATGTGCCTAATGCCTCTATTTGTACACCCTGACTAACACTGTCCAATTTTTTAGGTGAACAAAACACAGTAAAAGTGGCATACCCATCTATCCTGTTTGTTATGATGGGTTGCTTTATTAAGATTTTAGCATAAATATGATAATGCAAGGGAAATGACAACTCCTGGATTCCAGACACACATTTGATTGTTTACTTCTCCATCTTAGACTGACTCTCAGAACAAAAAGACACTCATTTATTTACATAAACAGTTAGAATCACTATTGCCAACATGATATAGATAAAATTACTTTTATCATTACCAACATGATTTCTGGTTTCATAACATTCGTTACATGCTTCACTGTCAATGGAACACTTTCCGCTGTTTAGTTTGCTTACATCAATGATATTTATGTCACCCTCAGCAGAGATCATGGCGCATTCTTTACTGGAATCATGATCTGGACATTTGTTTAATCAATGACCTTATCTCTTTCACTTGAAATAAACTAAATTTAAACAAGGTTAACAAAATCCAGGCAACCCACTTGAATTTCTGACCTTTTACATATTTTTTGGTAGCCTAGTGGCCTACTTGTAACCTTAATTTAAACAAGGTTATTGTTACTTTGATCAAGTCTTCGCTTCACTGTTTAAGTTGTGCCAGGGAAATGTAAATATAGTGAAATACTTTCGGTAATGTTTGCAAAAGCATTGCACACATGTCCCCTTCATCAAATGGCTTTAGCCATCAGCATTTCTGTTTGTATATTATTAAATTTTGCCAAATAGTCTTGCATACCACCTGACCATTCCCATAGAATATTGTCAAATGTATGTCTTAATGAGTCAATGTTATGCCAACAACGGCCTCTTAATGTAGTCTATCCTACTGAACTGCACTAGTTGTGCGCCAGGGAGGATGGGCTCTGCATCCATCCTGGGCAGTCCCCAACTAGCAGGGCTTCAAAACTGGAAGCCCTGTTGCATGAACATGTGACACCTGCTTCTACCAGTCATCAAACTGCTTTAAGCATCTATGTATCTTAGTGTTTTCCATTTGTAATTAACAAGTATATATTTATTTGTATTTTTTCTTACGTGGCTCAATTCTGTAGCATCTCTGTTTATCATGCCCAGGTTCCATGTGGGACTTTGAGAGATGTTCAGAAGCCATAAGTTAGGAGTCTACTTTTTTTACAGTGTTCACTCATTACATTGTGACCGCTCCTCTATGGGAGTTCCGTTAGCTGTATGGCTAGCAGAAACCTGCACAGTGAGAAATAACTTGTCCTCTTGCTGTCATACCTACTCACACTGGCAGTTACCATACATTCTGTACTTACTCCAACAAAAATCATACAAAATATATTGAAAATATACCTATCTTTGTGTGAAAAAAATATTTTTCAATGTAATTTTTGGTTTACTTGTTTCAGATTCAAGCATCAAGTCAGTAGATGAGAATTTTGTATTAAATATGCAAGAGTCACTCAGTGAATCGTTCCTGCAAAAATTCAACAACATTTCTTTCTTAAATGAAAGAATATTGAAAAATGTGAGGTTAGTAAAATATATGCTTTAATAGTGTAGGCGACCGGGTCCTAGGCTAGTTGGGGAAAATGAAAATAAAACTGTTGAGGATTGCTTACACAAATTTACCTCTAACCGGGGCATCTGTAAGTTAATGTGTGGTATGTATTTAGTAGCTACAGAAAGCTTCTGGTCGCTATTGGCGATTGCCGTCGCTGGAGCATCTGGTCGCAGGTGCTGCAGAGCTCTGATGGCAATGTCAAGATAGGCAGCCTGGTGGCTGCTGAAGAGTGTTAAGCAGTTGGTGGCAGCCTCTGGAAGGGCTGCTGAAGATCTAACAGTAGTCGGAGGCTCCAGCACTAGAAGTAGTGGAGCGAGCTCGAAGACTGCAGGAAAGTACCTGGTGAGGCCCGCGCACACGGACTTATATAGTCAGGGTAGTGCGTGTCGAGGCTGCTGGGGGGGGGGGGGGTGACGCCCCTCTGCTGCGAGGCCGGAGGGGGGGGGTAGCATCCTCTGGTTATCTCTTGGCCTTTGCGTATCTTCGGTGGCGCTCGGGTATGCCCCGAGACGGCAGGCGGCTTGTATGCTCTCAGCGCGGTGGTTGGGGGGGGGGGGGGGGGTTACGCATCACTGTCTTGCACAACCACTCGTATCCACGTGTCTGATTGCCCTCCAGGATTGTGGCAGGCTGCAACTTCTGTGTACAGGTTTCTGCGGGGTTTGACTCACTTGGGGGTAGAAGTAGGTATACTAGGTATGCAGTGAGATGAGTCGTAATCGTTGTAGTTGGTATAAGCGACACATGTCATTTGCCCCCTCTTCGTTGCGTGAAAGTTCGGTGGAGAAATGCATAGGCCCCCTCATCTGGAAGTTCTAAAAAAAAATGTTGAAGGTGGGTAGACGGGACCATTAGGGCCGGTTTCACCAACAAGGAATAAACTAGGATCTAGCAAAGTGATTCTTAAGCTTAAGTGACGCTCAAGGATGTCGAGGTGTTTCTCCATTATAAAACTCAGTCTTAGCTGGGCGTTGCTTAAAGAAACAAGTTGCAAATATTCTCATGTTGGTAGTGGCGCATTGTGGTCATGTGTCTAAACAAACCGATGAGAATTATTTCCATGAAAGGAAAAAAAAAAAATTTTTTCTCCTGAAATGTTATGTTTACTCTTATTATGAGTATTACGAATCCTAACCAAATATTATTATTTGCTGAGTAATAATAAAAATAAATTAAAACAAATGTCACTGCATATACGAAAAAGATATGTGTACTCAATTTGTTCAACTAACTACGTGTACCGAAATTTATTTAGGTTATAATTAAGTTTTGTGAATAGATAAGTTTTTAATGTTTCGAGGCTGATTTATTATCGTGGAAGTGTTGTGTTGTAATTCTGTGATGTTTTATGATTGTTTTTATTAATTATCAGGGCCAAGAAGTGTGATTTTTCGTAGCATAAGTTACTTTCTATATTAGGCCTGGGCTGTTTTTTACCAGTCAGTATTATAATTGTTTTATATTTTATCTACTCGGGTAATGTTTTAGACTTGTTACATATATTTAAGTAGCTTTTTTCAAGCATTTATATATTAAAAGCTTTATAAAAATAATACGCTAGGTTACTAATGAATTTTTAAAATGAAACTGTTGTCTTGTTTAGGCACTGATTAAATATTCCCTAAATGTAATGTATATTCCGTGTAAAAGATTGTATTGCCCTCAAAAAAACAACACTGGGCCTACATTTACTACAGTCTACAAGGTCATCCCGAATTTTTCTACTTTAATAGAACTGTTTTATGTTTTACATACAACATTACTGCTATGTTTTAAAGATTTGATTTGACTTTCATCACTAACCAGAATTTTACTTTCTGAAATTGTGATAGTTAGTTGGTAATAACATTAACGATATTCAGGTACAATTTAGGAACGCCCAGTGCCCGAATTTGAATAAATATGATTATCATGTCACAACAGTATGACATCTTTAATTGTGCCCTCGTTAACTTTTCTATTTCAAAACAAATTAGAATGTGTGCAAAACTTGTACTGCAAATTTGTCATGTGTAGTAAAAACGTAGGTATAAATGCATTATATTATGTCAGTCTCAAATTCTTTCAAAGAAATCATATATTTTTAGGCCTTCATATCGTACATACATGCAGTGTAGTGAAGGCAAACATTTTTTCTATTATATATGCGTACTCAATAAATTCATATTTTATTAACCAACTTCCTGCCTTTACACTCAATTTCCTATTTATATATTGGGTTTGCCTCTTGAAAATACGTGCAAAATGTACATAAACAAATATAAGCCTGCCACAAGCTTTGTTTTCGACAATCGTCATAGGTTTTTTCAGCAAATAAAGACTTGCACCCAGACTCGATAACTTTGATACAAAAAATTTCTTATTTTCATTTATAAAAAAACTTAATTTATAAAACTAAATACTTTATAGCACATTTGAAATTATCAACACACAACTTTTTCAGTAGCAGCTATTTTCCTTTTTAATTTGTTTACAATGATTTAAGCAGAGCTTAAAGAGTTAGGCATCCAATTTTGGCTGCCTAAACTAAGAGCTGCTTAAAACATTTTAAGAATAGCTTAAAGTTGGTGAAATGGTACAAGGTGCGAGGCACAGCTTATTCAGTGTTTAAGTAGCGCTTAAATTTTAAGATGTGTTAGTGAAACCGGCCCTTAGTGTCGGGCTGCTTAACCGCTGTAGCTGCGCTCGCTCTGTGCTTCAGGGCAGCTGGGAAACGCCGGGCGTGTGGCACGCCGGCCATAGTTCTCTCTCTCTCTTCAGGCGGGCTTCCTCTCTCTTCCCCTTCCCCTGGAGAAGCAGAGCGTTGCAAGGTGCTAATTGGTTTTCCCCCCTGTGGTGAGGATTAGTGTCAGGACTACCCACCGGGTGCACCATCGATCTACTTCATTTACTGCATTTCGTCACAAAAATCAACATATCGTTGTGGTTATTTACAAGAGAATACATACATTAAACCTGGAATAGAAAACACTAAAAATGACGACATGCAAAAAACGAGGTATAATAAAAAGTATGCGCAAGCCTTACTTGCGGAAGGTGGGGAAAACATCTCTAATTATCCTGGAGCTCGCTGCAGTGTTTACAAAAGAAAAGGAGAATCTTTCGGGGGCAACCTGTGGGTCTTACAGCAAGCTGAACAGTTATGTGTGACAGGTTGAGAGTTCGCCAACTTCAGGTCTTCCATCACCTGGGTTAGCGGGCTAGATGACATAATGCGAGTAAACTTCAATAACATGCATGAAATTCGCAGCAATTGGCGAATGGAGGTCACTTTAAACACACACATAAAACACTTTAATAAATTGAATTTTAGATACCTGGCACAGGGTTTCACTGTAGTTAGTTCATGGGAGCTCTGTGGCTCAGAGTTCAGGTTTGATTCTTTGGTGGTGCATAGGTTTTGCAAACGTACATAAACACTAGCAATGAATGAGAAATTAAAAGTATAGTATAAAGATACGGTCCTGCAAAACGGCATTCTTTCTTGTAGGTGCCTCTTCACACATACACTGAAAACTCATAGTTATATATACAAGTTTACCTACACATCAATTCATAATCCTATAAATCTAACTTCCTCCTGTACCTATCGGTAGTCCATCTATCTTACCAGTTCATGATGTAAGTTCATAGAATGTTCAAGGCAAGTACACTAGAAAAGTTAGAAGGAAAACATATTAGGAAAACACGTAGCCCTGCGAAATAACATTCTTCTTGCAGTTGCATCTTCAAAACCACACTATAAAAACGTATGAACATATTTAATTGTGTACTTACACATCAAATCATTATAAAAATCTAAAACTGGCTAAAAGTCCTGTTATCGAAGGTTAAATCTAACATGTAAACTATGGAAGTCTCTGTCTTCTCTTATCACGCGCACTGTGGTGAGTGTCTATACATGATACGTTCGTAGATATGGCACTGTGGTGAGTGTCTCTAAGTAATTCTACGTAACTACGTGGGCTGTCGGCCACTAATTATTTGGAACCTTATCTCTGGCGAGGTGAAAATGTCTAAATTATACTGGTTCTATCACTACAACGTAATGACTGCTGTTATCACAAGTTCTGTTCACACCTAGTCGAGTGTTGAATAACTGTTTATTATAACTACCTCAACAGCTCCTGTGCTTACCCTGCTCTTAATGACAGCTTGGGTAGGCACTTACGCTGGATACACACTTTATTTAAATCTAGCCTAAATTGTGAATGTTCCTGGGTTTCACTGTCTTTGACTGGCAGCTAGTTTAAATTACACTGATCTCAGGTCTGTAATGAGTCCTGTTCTGTTTTTACATAGTAGTCTACGACAACATGTGTACACATTCTTCATCGCACTTGACTTATTTGATTCGGTGTGTGCGGGTTTAGCTGGCCTTCCTTTTAGACGTAGCTCGGCGTGCAGCGGGTACGGCCACGTGTCCCTCAACATGGGTCGGCACAGTGACTCTCGGTACCGGCCAGGCGTACAGTCGGCCTTGGCAGCACGAGTTGGCATCAGGCATCGAGGCTCGTCACGTGGCGCTGTCGCGTCTGCCGGAACTGAGGGTGAGGGCACAGCTACTAGAGACATTGTGGCAGTGCAGGGGAGTGATCCCATGTCCTCCACCCAACTGCTCGGGTTCCTACCCGTAGGGCAGGATGTTTCTCTGCTGAAGCTTCTCGTCGTGGGGCCGGGTAGTTGGAGGTGTCGACGGTCTCTGCGTCCAGGTCTTAAGGCGAGGCAGTGTGAGGGAGAGGAGTCTTGACCTCAACTGCTGGAGTTACACCAGGTGTCAGGTGGTCAGGGTATCGACAGTCTCAGTGCCTTCTGTATCGGTGGCCGATTGAGCGAGAGACAGATTGGGTCTCTCGTCCTCAACGGTGCAGTTGGGTTGTGAGCTCGTTGTCCGGTGGTCTAGTGACGTGACGTGGGTAGGCACTTCCACGTCGGGGCTCGAGATCGCCTCCTTAGAAGGTGGAATGACCTTGATCTTGGGCTGGAGAGTTGTACCAGGTGAGGGGGTAGGCACATGGGTAGGTTCTACCCCCTCACTGAAGGTGTTTCTGACCTTTAGCTAATGCGACTAGATTGACGGGGTGTTTGGTAGTCATGGCAGTCTCGGTGGCTGCCCCATGACACTTCGGAGCAGTTCAGGAATGTTCCCTCGGGTCGTGCTGCGACTTTGTCCATGTAGCTGCGTGGCGTGAAGGGCAGTTATCTTATGCTAACTGTGATCGGTGTGTTTCCCCGTCTGGTCTCCATGGTTGCACGCAGCTGGGTGCTCGTTCTATGCCAAAGAGATGGTTGCTTCAGATGGTTACATGAGTCCTTGGTCAAGTTCTGGAGCTGCCCTTTGGGGTTGTGGTTATCCTCACTGTCGGAGTCCTCCAATGTTCCCCCTACGTCGTTGGCATGTTCTCCTCTTGGCATGTCTCACGGATAGGGACGTATTTGACCCCAGGTGGCTGTATGTATCCTTCCTCTGACTTCTTCAGTCCATTAAACGTTATCCTGTTTGCCGACTATTCGGTAAGGCCCGTCCCATTTGTCAGTGAGGCCAGCACTAAACTGATTGCTGGCCTTGCTGACGGGATGTGTTCGGAGTAACACAGCTTCTCCGAGGTTGAATTATCGAAGCCCGGTCTTGGGTGGGGGGACTTTCTGCGGATATACTCGTCCTGGGCTGTCTGGGCAGTGGTAGTATGGGCTAGTGTGACTAGCCGGATGCTCTTGGGCTGAGGCATGTTGGTGGGTTCGCTATCCCACTACCAGTCACCTGGTCGGTGTAGGGTCTATCCCAGGAGGAGTGTACTGGGGCTGGTGTCTACCGCTTCGTTCATGCGACGACGCAGGGCAAACAAGATGGTGGGGATATGTTTATCCCAGTGTTGGTGGTCATTCCCCACACTGATACAGAGGTATTTCTTGATTTCTTGATTCCTCTATTCAGTGGGGTTGGTATGGTGGAGTTTTCCACATCTCGACTCCCTATCCCTGGCATGCTGACTGCCATCGGCGACCCGTGAACTGAGTACCGTAGTCAGTCAGTATCGCCTTCGGGTATCCCCAACATGCAAATATTTCTGCCTCCATCTTTCGCACTATGGGGCCTGTTTCCTGGCTGGGTAGAAGAAAGGCTTTCACCCACCTGGAGAATAGATTGGTAATGACTAGGAGGTAGCGGTTTCCCTTCGTGCTCCAGGGATATGGTCCTATGAGATCGACGGCTATGTGTGTCCAGGCTGTATTGGGTCTCCTTGATTGTGCTGTCAGAGGGGGAACCGGGTAGGCCTTGCCACGGCAGCACGTGACGCAGTTACTGACATACTGTCAGACATCACAGCTCATTCCGTCCCAGCTATAGCGGATCCCGATGTCCAGCAGGTTTCTTGGGTCCCCGAATGTCCGGCTTTGGGGTGGTCGTGGTGGTGGCTGAAAATGTTGGCTCGCAGCTGTTGTGGAACTCAGATTTTCCAACGAGCATTTGGTTGGCCACTTCGTGTCCACAGGACATCATCCCTGGCTTCGAAGCGCTGTGATTGCTCCCGCAGGAGCCGGTGCACAACTGGGTCCTCCTGCTGGCTTATTGAGATTTGGTTTCGGGGGTAATCTGAATCTGGGATTCTCTCTACTTGAGGGGGAAGGGATATCTTTTCCCCTCTCTTCCTCGGCTTTCTCCTCCAGCGATGGGAAGTGGGACAGGGCATCTGGCAGGTCGTTCGTTGTCCCTGGACAGTGCTGTACCTCAAAGTCGAATTTGGTGAGAAACATGTCCTACTGATCGAGTTTGGCTTTGCTGTTTCGAGACTCATGCAGCCATTGGAGGGCTTTCGAGCCAGTTCGTAAGATGAAGTGTTGCCCTTCTAGATAATATCTGTACTTGCGCACTGTCGAAATGACTGCCAGGCATTCCTCTTCATTAATGTGATAGCGTTGCTTCATTTTGTTGAGGCGGGTGGAGGCATACGCTATCACATGTGGTTGGTTGTTAATGTCCTGCTGGTAGAGGACTGCTCCCAGCCCGTTCTGGCACCCTTGGTTTGTAGGATCGGTGGTTGATCTCCTTGGGGACGATGTAGCTGTTGTATATTTCCGAAGCTTGTCTTTAGGTCGCGGGAGGCCTGTTGTTGCTCCGGTCCCTATCGCCAATGTGTGTATTTTTCCAGGAGCGGATGTAAATGTGCCATGAGTTGTGCAATGTTCGGCACGAAGTCGTGTAGCCAGTTGCACAGACCCAGATACCGTGGTAATTGTCGTTTATTTGCTGGTTCGTCTGCGTACTCAATGGCTCGTATGGAATTTCGCTGCGGGAAGTTCCCTTTGGATAATACAACATGTCCCAGATAATCGATGGATGACTTTCCAAAGTAGCTCTTGGATAGCTTGCAAGTCATCCCATGGAGTTTTAGGCATTCTAGTACATGCTGCAGGTGCTCGAGGTGTTCCTCCCAGCTGTTCGAGTAGATGATCACATCGTCGAAGTAAGCAAAGCAAAACTCTCCGACATACTCGGTCAATACCTCTGCAGACACTAGGCGTTGGAATGTGGCGGGGGCATTCTTCAATCTGAACTGCATTACCCTGAACTGGAGGGTTTTGCCTTCTGGCGTGGAAAATGCTGTATATTTGCGGCTATCGGGGTTTACCGCAATTTGCCAGTATAAGGATTCCACATCTAAGGTACTGAAGGTCGTAGCCTTGCCAATGTCCTGTAGAGTATGGGTGAGGTTGATATCTGGAGGAGCAATATGGTGCGTTATCTCATTTAGGTCCTTGTAATTTACGTAGAATTGCAGTTTTCCATCTTTCTTGGGTACGAGGACCACGTGGGAGTTGTAGGTTGAGTTAGGGGGTTCCACAATCCCCTGGTCCTTCATGTCGTTTACCTGGTACATTATCAGGTCACAATGGCGAGCTGATACTCGATACGGCCGATTATAAACGGGGGTGTTGGTTGTCATCCAGATCTCGTACTGGATTGATAGAGTCTGGCGTAACAACCCCCCATGTCCGAATGCGCTAGCGTGTTCGTTCAGTACATGCTGCAATTGGTTGAACTCAGATTCATTGAGTTCTTGATTGATCCGCGTAGGATCTATTGGTTCGGGTATGATGTCATCTCAACTGTGATCCCAGTTTACCATTATTCTCTCATGCTTGCCCATTCACTGGTGTTGTCTAAGCCAGGGGCAGCCGAGTATAACTGCTTCTTATAGTTTAGATGACACTATAAATTCGGAGGGAGCTGAGATCAGGTGTACGTTCACCTTTATCGTAGTACGGCCGTCTACCTGTAGGGTTGCGTCTGGTTGAGCCATTCCGACAGTTTTGGTTTGCGGGCACATGTTGGCTAATTGATCTGAGATAAGTATATTGCATCTAATGAAGTTCGCTGTAGCAGCTGAATCAAGTAAAGCCATTACGCTGTCTCCATTTATCTCTACTTCGATATGTGGACTATGGGGAGTGTCTGATCCTCGTTTAAGCCCTGGATTCTGGGCCCTTGTTGTCCAGTGGTGGCGGTACGCTTCACACTTTGGCGACTGCGTTTCCTGGCTTTATAGCGGGGGTCTGTCTTTCGGTAGCTCGAGGGGCTGGCGGCGCTGAAGTTCAATCAGATTTGTACGGTGGAACTACTGGTCCAGCTGTCTTGCGAGGGCAGTCCTTGTTCCAATGACTACCGGAGTATAACCAACATTTTGGAATGAAGGGTGTGCGTGACGGGGACGCAGGCACATTCTTGGGTGACTCGCCTTGCGGGGCTCGTGGCTCCAGAGTTTTTACTGGTAGTGGCTTTTCCAGACTGGCCTGTGCTGCAAAATTCTTTTTGGCTTCCTGTGCCCTCTCAACTAGTTCATCGATCGTTGTTGGTTTGGCCATGAGGAGGACGTTCCTCAGGCTAGGTAAGAGCATCCTGCCTATCGATTGCACGGCCATTGCTTCGGGGACTTCCGGGAATACATGCCGTAACATTTGCTCTTTGCGACGTATGAAAATCTCTGCCTCATCTTCTGGTATCTTTGTCTGGCTGTAGAAGTGGGTTGTTGACTACACTAGCACCTCCTCGCCGGTGAAATTGGATGTGATGCAGTTGCAGAACTGCTTCCAGTCAATGAGAAATTCTCCATATCTATCCCACCAGGTTAATGCCATGCTTTTCAGGTGTAGTTGGGCCCTGTCTACCCATTGTTTCAGTGCCAAGTTGGTATCCCGGAATTCTTTTTCACACTTTTGGTGAACGCTACCGGGTCTTCGCGTGGTTGACCGGCGAACTCAGTAATTTGTATATTGTCATCGCATCCGGTCGTGGGGTGGCCGGGTGCTGTCCCAGCCTGTATGTAGATCCTGGACGGTCTCGATTGGCAGGAGTGGGAGACGTGTTTCCGTCTACATTTTTCACATTGGTATGCCATACCTGGCATAGAGTTATGCTCGTCGGGCCATCCTATGCACAGATTATGGAAGGGTTCACTGCACATGGTGCAGCTGACGTGGTTAATGCCTAGGCCAGGGCAATTAATGTCCCTACAAAAACTTGTTGGCTGTTGTCGACAGCCTTCGCAATGGTACTCGAGGCCTGCTGTATCTCGTACTTCATCAGGCCAGCCTAGGCAGATGTGATGAAATGTCTTTAAACAATAAGTGCATTCGATTCTTAACGAGCCGATACCTGGACATTCAGTATGGCTGCACTTCGGGTCTGGGGTGTTAGATCTAGAGTCATGGTTGATGGCTGACGCTGTATTGATCTCGGAAGTAGACATGGCTATCATTTCTTGGGCGTCACTGGTTTTTTACTTGACTCCCCGAAGTCTGCTGGGCTACCCTGGTTTGACTCCTTGGTCTCGAGGTCGGGTGACCTGGTTCAGCCTCTTACTGTGAACAGTTAATTAGCTGATGCCCCATGTTGGGTGCCAGAAAATAACTTGACGCATGTCCGATTAGCTAAAGCTGGATCACGGTCGTGTGGCTTTGGTTGCACTTTGGTCGGTTGTGCTTACAGGCGTTTGCAGTGTCTGGCGAGGCCCGCAGCACACGGACTTATATAGTCAGGGTAGCGTGTGTCGCGGCAGCCCCGGGGGGCGTGTGACGTCCATCTGCTTCGAGGTCAGAATGGGGGGTAGCACTCTGGTCGTCTCTCAGCCTTTGCGTATCTTCGGTGGTGTTTGGGCATGCCCCGAGGTGGCTGGCGGCTTATAGGTTCTCAGCACGGGGAGGGTGGGTGACGTGCTGCTATCTTGCACAACCCCTCGTATCCACATGTCCGGCTGCCCTCCAGAATTGTGGCAGGCCGTAACTTCCGTGTACAGGTTGGCATGGGGTTTGAATCTCACGTGTGTAGAAGTAGTATACTAGGTTGCAGTGAGATGAGTCGTAATCGTTGTAGATAGTTGGTATAAGCGGCACGTGTCATACTTTTATATATTTGTATTTGGTATTTGGTGACATACATTCTGTAGTTTAATTATTTTTCATGTGGTTTGGTGAACTTGCATGTTTGTTTGTAGTTAACTGTTCTTCTTAGACAGTACATAATAATTTTCTACCAATGGTGCGATCTTGGGAGATGTAGCAAATTTTCAAATCAGTTGCCATGGGGAGAGGTAGCACACATTAGATACCGTGGCTGTGATCATGTTCAGTAACAGGTTTGCAAGTGTATGGTTACAAGTGCACCAACTATTGACAAAGTGAAAAAGTGAAAAAGAAATGAATAATTAAAATGTGTTTATTGAAATCTTTATACTGCAACAGAGTTGCCTTTCCCTATCCAGGTTCCCTTTTGAACCAAACTCTCCCTTTGTCTCTCATTCTCTCCAATAACTATTGTTATTACAATTTATTCTGTATTTCTGTGCTCCACGCTTTACTCTTTCTAGTTTACTTTTGTCAATGTGTTACTTGGTCTTCTCTGTTGATACAGAGAAGTGAAATTGGAGCAGTGCTTTCAGACTATAGGGTTGTCAGCTGTAATCCATGACAAGATTGCGTGTGTGTGTGTGTGTGTGTGTGTGTGTGCGCGCGCGCGCGCGCGCGCGCGTGTGTGTGTTTTTTTTTTTTTTTTTTCTTGTTTTAGTTGTAAGCGTAAAGGTGTTTTGTATGAATTTTGTCATCTGATTTACTTCTTGTTATAAAGCAACAATGTTAAAAGAGAATGAATATATATATATATATATATATATATATATATATATATATATATATATATATATATATATATATATATATATATATATATATATATATATAAGTTACACGTTTAATGCTGTGTTTGGTAGGCTCCTGGTACATATTTGTATGTATTCAGATTTCCATATACTATTGGTTTTGAACTTGCAGGTTGGAACGAGATAAGTGTGGCAGTTTAGGTATTCAGATTACGCAGGGTTCAGATGGTGGGTTGTACATCCAGTCCGTTCTCCCAGATGGACCTGCTCACCAACTGGGAACCATCCACAAGGGTAAGACGTTCAGTTGTAGAAGTGAAGCTGGAATCATGAATCAAAATCATTAAATTATTTTTACATTTTGCACTATTGTATTTGGTACTATTGAAATAAGTCTTTGAAAATATTAGTCCCCATAACAGCAAATATTTATCGTAGACAACAACTGGAATATCCACAGTAATGTTGGCAAAGAACTGAGACAAGTAGGTATCTCTCTTAACTCTTTATTAAAATTTTCTATTTAAATTGGTGACAACTGGAATGCATTTCTTTTATTTATACTCATAAGAATACGGACCATTCTGCATTGATATGGATACCAGACTATGTAAAACAGCCAGTGTTCAATCTTCAATGGTTACTTATGGAAGAATATAAGAAAGCTGGTCACCTCTCAACTACTCTGTATTTGTGAATTTATAAAGCCAGTTATAATTAGACATTACCATAAACTGTGGAGTGAGCGAAAGTGTATGCAAACTGCCTCTTCGTCTACTGACCACAACATCCAGCCTCTGAATCTGGAAGAGAAGATTGACACAGTCTCTCATCTAAAGGAAACTTAATTTAGGATCAAAATTGTATTTGGTTCAGTCTCATCCAGGGTCTCATTGAACAGATACAGTGGCAGAAACATTGTCAGCCTGGCTTGGATAAAACAGTTCTGGCTTGGCTAAAACAGTTCTGGCTTGGCTAAAACAGCTCTGGCTTGGCTAAAACAGCTCTGGCTTGACTAAAACAGCTCTGGCTTGACTAAAACAGCTCTGGCTTGACTAAAACAGTTCTGGCTTGGCTAAAACAGCTCTGGCTTTGCTGTGCATTGCAGAAGTTGTCACTTGAGCTGTGGGTAAATCACATGTTGCCATTGCACCGCTGCGACAGAGGTTTCTGTCTGCCTCTTGTACAAGTCATTCTGAGCTACTGAGATCGCACGGAGCAGACCCAGCCTGTTGTTGCAATAGTTGGTATTGCCTCTCCCTGGAAGGACCAGTAGGCAGTGGATAATTGGACGTACTGATCTTGTTACTGCAATACTTGTTCCTTACCTATCAGAACCATTGTATTCAGCAGTCACCTTATCTTCCTTGTAATACTGCATAAGGATTTGGTCTTTTGTGTGATTCTTGAGGGCATTTTCCTATTCATGCTTGACTTACTATACCAGTTTGACTGTAAGCTGGGCACAGCATGTTCTTAGAATTTACAATGGAACCTCTATAGACTGTTTGAGAGACCAGATTTGAAAATGATGCATGCAAGCTTGCCCCTAAGTCTTGTGCCTAGTGTAAAAGTTGAAGTACAAGTACATTAGAATCCCAGTTTAAAACGGTTGAGTATAATGCCTTTTCACTGACACAGCTGTGGAAAAATAAACAAAACAACTAATTACAATGTGTTCAGCACTGCAACTAGACTTCTGACAGTTCGTCTCTTGGGAAGTCAACATCAAACTGTCCCAATGGTGGTGGGGGAGTTGTAGTAGAGATTAAGTGAAACTGAAATAATGAGAGGCAAAACTATTAACAAAGGGTGTGGGGGGGGGGGGGAGAGTTGTAGTAGAGATTAAGTGAAACTATGAAATAATGAGAGGCAAAACTACAAGGTTTTTATGTGAAATGAAGAACAGGGTTGTGCTTTTATTATGTTCCCACATTCAGTCCCCTTCCACTTCCTTCTTCTCCTCCTTCTGGTTCCAAATTGAAACTATTGTGTACTTCCCTTCGTCCCTTTGCCCACTTCCCCTTCTGTCAACTTGATGTTGCTTCTATCACAGCAGGGTGTCACCTGAGCCTTTCTCAGTCTGTAGAATGGACGTGTGCTTGGGACAAATGCTACATTCATTGCTGCATGAAATGTTGGAAAATTTACACTCCTTCTCAGCTGCTACATTCTAGGGACATCTAAGAGCATGACAGCATCAGAGAAAGAGTGATTCCACTTCCGTTGTTTACAGGCATTGTGTGCTTGGTTTTTGTTCCAAGTGCAGTTAACTACCAGATACTTACCATTTATAACCTGACACATGCCAACATGTTGCATACGCGCTCTACGGGTGACTTTGCCTTATCTACAAGTGACCTGAACTCTGGGCAAGTCAGTAACAGTAGCAAATGTAATTTCACGTTATCGAACAACAAGACTTTGCGCATTGGATAGCGTCATACGTAAAAGTAATTGACTCGTTTAATTACGAAATGTACAGCCCGCCCGAAACCCGAATGCAAGCGCCACCCCTATGAATAAATTAAATATTTTTGATGAACCAATACCTTACAGATAGCCATGGAAGAAGTTCAAGCAAACCCAAGAGATGGCAGCACCCCTGTGACTTTGTGATGTCACATCCTGCCAGCCTCAGAAAGAGGTCTTTTAATTTGTTGTTGCCTCCAAGCGGGAGATAGTAAATGAGCGGCGCCTCCGCTACCCTGATAAACCTACCCCTGCGTGCAAATACTACTCTACCCCTGCACCCCGGAAGATTGCTGTTCAAGGGATTTTTCCGTATATAAGGAAGTCCAGAACCACGCTCCAGCAAAGACGCCGGGCTCACCGGCTGCATAGGTCAATGAGCTCTCCCTGGTCTGCAAGACGACCTCTCTCCTCTCCTCAGCCTGCAACATGGCTTCGATCTCCTGCCCTGCAGCTTGAGAAGACTGCACTAGCACCACTCCTGCAGCTTGCGAAGGCAGCACCCACTCCAGCTCAATAGCTTGTGAAGGCTTGTTCATACCAGCTGACCGCAAGGGACAGCTCTCCTTCTCCAGAGGTAATCCAATGCACTGTACCCAACAACCCTTTACCCCAGTCAACTTACTTTGACTCCCGCGGTAACAGGTCGTTGTGATACTAAAGTCTCCCTGGACAACCCCTTTACTGAGGTTACGCTTTGAATTGCATATATTAGTAAATTAGTATTTTGTATTTAATTTTATTATTAATTAATCTCCAGGCTCACCTTCGCCTATTACCAGAACGTTATATATATAGTTTTATTTTCTTTTCTTAGTATTTTTGCTAGCTAGTTAATTCTGTATAAGTCAGCCGGGGCTTTCCATTTTCTGTTTCGCCGTAGTAAATATTACGTGGAATTGTATTTTGTCTCGCCTACCGTAATTCTAACATTAGTTCCCTTTTCATTTTGTTTTATTAATTGTGGTGTAATTAAATTGTACAATAGCAAATCTCGTTGAGAACCAGCTGTGAGGTGCATCGAACTCCACAGGAGACGGAGCTTGCAAATGTTTTGAGCCCAAACAGGGCATGCCGCTGCTCCTGGGTTTCCGGTGTTCCCTCTGCTGCTACTTAACGTAGTCCTATATACCGGACTGCAATTCATACGTCAGGGCCTTGGGTACAACTGCCTAAGTCGAACCCCCCAGTAGTGTACGTGTGCAGAAAGGTAGAAGGCTGTACTCAAATGCACACTAAACACGGCGGTGTTAAGAGCCACATAAGGCGTATAGAGAGTCACGCTTTACACAGACAGGTTACTGCAGAGATAAACATTGTAACCTCTAGTACAATAGTACCTCCACTTACGGAACCAGAGTGCTTACCCCTGTTTTACAAATCTATCTTACCACCCACACAGGAATCCCCACTGGACCACTTATTGGGTGCTTGTTGGCCGGGATATGATCCGGAATGCACATGTCCCATCTGGCTGGAAACTTCAATACTGGTATTAAGCCTCACTGAGTCTAAGGTACTCCCAACGAAGGTGAACTCCCCGTACTCGTGCATAATAAAGTTAGCATCAGGAAAATTCATTCATGTTCGACACCCGCCGAAGGTGGTTCTGCCAAACTCCTGCATGATAAAGTTGGCATCGGGAAAATTCATTCGGGTTCAACTCCCACCGAAGGTCATCCCCAAACCACGAACAAACCATCCCCCTGCCAACTATATCCCCACATGCCGACCGACGAGGCCTCTGCGGATAGCCCCTATACTCCCATCCAGATCATCCACCGCCACCATCAGCCTCGATTAATCACCCCATTTTACTATTTATACACCCCTGGACTGCTGGCATTCCGCCTTTTGGCAACCCTAGTCGTGAGGAATGTTTAACACTCTCGGCGGGAATCAATCTCGATCCGCCTCACTCTGGGGTTTGACTCCCCTCTCCTACGATGTACCGGGGAGGGTGGTCAGCGCCCTAACTTCTATCCCTAGATAGTCAAGAGGGAGCATGCGTCAAACCGTAGTAACAGCTGAGGTGAAGGCAAGCTGAGTAGCTAAACTGCAGCTGAGACTCTAAAAAGCCATAAATGCAGAAAAATTACACTTTAGAAAATCAAGGGCACTACTTTTTTTTAACACTTTCCTAGGGAAAGTTTCTCAGAACTACACCAAATAATTAATGGGCACAGAAAAATTATAGAAATGAGAGTGGTGCATACTGTTTCCACTATAGTTAACTATTTTTTTCAATTCTTAAATTTTTGCATTAATTTCTATTTAATGTAATTTGTGGCATCAGTGAACTCCAGGCTCAGTACATTTTTGAGTCACAAAGTATTAAATCTTTTGGAACTGAGCTGTATTGGTAAAAATTCAGGTTCTGCTGTTAAGCATCATCAAAGCTAAAGTGTTTATTGGATTTTCAAATATTTGACATAAAAATTTGTGCTTTCTTTTGAGGCCCAGGGTATACCTATGACACCCCAAATATACAACTACAAATACTTAAAAAACCAAAGTATCTTTCAAAAGCAAGGTTAGCTAAGGAAAGAGATATAGAGTATGCACGAAATGTAGTTATGAAGCAGAAAAATAAATATGCTACCAGAACCCCTGTTTTAAGTTGTACAAGGTCAATTTACACTATCAAATAGAAACATGAGTAAATTTAATATTTATTTTTAATATAGCAATATTCTTTCTTTTGGAAAACATTACAAAGACCCAAATGATCTCAACAAAATACTAGTTTACCAATTTTTAGAAAGCTGATAATCCGTACAAAATATTTGTAGTAATATTTCATATATATATATATATAAATTTTTTTTTGTGTGTGTGTGTATATATATATATACACACACACGCGCACACACACACACACACACCTTGTCCCACAAGGACACTTTCAATCAAGTATTTTCTTTGGTTATCTCACAAGAATGATTAAATCATGCACCATATTACCACTAGAATAAAACCTAGGTGTTAAGTCAAATGGTATTCAAAACTAGAATAACATATGCACGTGCCTGTGCATTCCATTAATTACTTCAATATTCTGTTAAATCTTTCACAAAATACTTTAAAATGGATCATTTGTGACTTATCCTATATTTTCATCTTTAAAAAAATTCACCTGGCCATAACTTTGAAAAGCCACTTAAAATTTTTGCTCTTACTTTTTTTTTTACAACAATCACAAAAAGTTTATGTCTCCCAACGTGGCCACCTAAGATTTTCATGGCCATTGACAGGTATTTTAAGGTAATTATTTCTTACTTAAAATTACTGAAGGTTTCAGTTTCAGTTGCCTCTCGAGACGATGAAGCTTATGTATTGCTTGGTTCTTAGATTCCCCTATGTGTGGTCTTGATTGACAAAAGGGCAAAGCAACACTGTAGCGCCCTGTTTGGTCTCTTGTATGAGCTGTTACGAACATATCTTCACAGAGTGCTTCCTGAGGAGAGTGATGTGTTTTCTGAGGAACTTCTTCTAATTCCCAGAACCTTTTGACAACATATTCAAGTGATGGCGATGACATAAACAATGAAATACAACATGATATTATTGGTTGTGATGGAACAGCAGTTTTAAACCCTTCCCATGAGGATCCATCCAAACACAGTCTCCAATGCTGTGGGCATTTCCTTGCTTCCATTCCTTTTGCTGCCAGTCATCAAGTGCGGAAACAACTCGGCACCTATCACCAAGTCGACTGGGCCTGGACGGGCAAAAGGATCTGCGAGTTTCAGGTGTGTTACAGCATCACAAATGCTAGAGGGTAGCTGAGCATTAGGGAGATCACTTGAAATGCGCGATAGAACAAAGGCATCCAGACTGAATGATAGTGAGGTTTTTCCTAAAGGTCTAATTAGGCAAGTTGTGGTTGACTTGGAAACACTGACTGGCACATTGGATAATCCATGGATCTAGAGCTGAATCTTCTGTCGGGACAGTCCCAAGCGCTGTAAGCAGGCCTTGGTTATGAAACTAGCCTGACTAGCCAAGTGTAGAAGGACGCGCACTTGTGGGAGAGCTCCAAATGCATCCTGGATTTCTACTACAGCAGTAAACAGCTAAACAGTGGTGGTAGCTGTCATGGTGGTATGAGCTGCAAGTGTGGATACAATTTTAGTTTGGCCATCTCCTGTATGTTCTTCTATTGTGATATCCGAGGGGTCATCTATTTCAGGGGTCAATGCATCCTGTGATTTAGCAAAGTGTAGGAATTTGGTGTTACAGTTACACGTGAATTTGGAGTTACAGTTTCTAGCTCAATGTGATGCCCTGAGGCAGTTTAAACAGAAATTCAATCTTTTGGTAAGAGTGTAACGTTCCTTTGGGCCTAAACTCAGCAACTGGGATCACTGGGAATGAGTGTGGTCTGCCTTACATAAGGTACAATTAGCAGTAGCTGTTTGTGTCATGTTCACCATGGAAGTAGTTCGACTGTACGAATTATGTTTGCTGGATTTGGACACAATTGAAGTCTTTGACATAGAGGTCTTGACATGGTACAAACCGACTGCTTTGACTGATTGACACTGCTTTTCTAAGAACTCTATGAATTCTATGGTAGTGATGAATCACTTACTGTCAGCTCCCACTGGGTCCAGTTTCTTCTCCAACAAGTGAAACAACAACAAGTCCTAGTGATCCACAGGAATTTTCAATGCTCGCAGAGCACCCATATTTTCGGCTAGAGCAGTTAGCAGTGCACACATAGAGCTTGAAGAGTCAGATGATACCACTGGCACTTGAAGTAACGCTTCAGTGTGGTTTGAGGTTATGAGTCTTTTACTGTCATATCTCGTATGCAATTCTGTAATTTTCCTCTGAAAGTGGTAGGGATTGGATTAACGACAATGGCTCTGCAGTTAAACACGACTTCAGGTGTGTGAAACGATCCTCCTGAGATAAGTTATCATTGGTGGCTACCATAGACTGAAACAGGTTTGCAAAGTTCAACCATGACTTTGGGTCACCATTGAAACTGGGAAGCTGAATAGTGGGTAACTTGACATGTGATGTGTTTGAATGTGACTGGGTGGCTCCTTTGTCATTCCTACCATTGCTCGCTATGACACGGTCATGTATGGCCATTACAGCGTATTACTCATCATCAAACTTGATAAGCCGTTGGGCATGGGACTGGGTGTCAAACTCACTACTGCCTTTGTGCACAACTTCTAGTGCAATGTGGTCATCATCAAAACATTCCAGATTTGAGCTAAGTCCCGGCAAGTAGAAAGGAAGAGGCGTGCGTCAGTACTGTCACCTTGCACAGAAGCTGACAATGTATATGCGCTGTGTAGTCGATTTTCCGCTCTTTCGAGACGTCACTGAAGTACCAGGTGTTTATCAGCCATGTTCACCACTATTCCACACTATTAAGGCCAAAATGTAACATGCCCGTGAAGCTTGTGTACGCTGATAATCCTGTTTGTAATAGTGATTGACTGATTAGTAACAGTGATGTTAGCACTTTTTTTAAAATTAACAGTGATTTATAACTGTGATAACTATGATTTTATCACAGTTTGTGAAACTAAGTAGCTGTGATTTCGTTACTGTTCCACTGTACATTAACCTTATCCTTAGTACGTGTAGATCACTGTGACTACGAACAAGATACACACATCAATACAACTAAATGCAAATATGCCCATCTTGACAAAGTACTGATATATAAATGCTCTGACAATGTGCTGGGACCAAATTCCACCACAACTTCTGAAAACTCAAAGAAATACGTGTCACAAATGAGGTAGCACGAGTCACGACCGAGGTAGCACCGCTCGAACAAGTACACAAAACAGCAATGTGGTAGATAATTAACTATGTCGGAACAATATCTGGCGCGGTTTGGCCAATAAATGTTGCGTCGAACATCGTGATGGACTGTGGTACACGAATGTTTGTTAATTTGAATACTGGCAGGCAATAACAAAACACCAGTTTTCCCGAACAAATTGGGAGACAACTGACTGTCAGATGTGCTAGTTCCTAGAAGCACTGCTAGCACGTCACTCATGGCAATGGCGGGAAGTTCAAATCTGTACTTAGTAATATTTACAAAGACGGCTATACACTCAGTACCATAAAAGTGCATAAATTAATTTTACGTATGAGGCTGTCCAGCGAGTGGAGTCTTTGTGCTCGATACGTGAAATTACATTTGCCAGTGTTAATGAATTGCCTCGAGTTCAGCTCACTTGCAGATGGGGCGAAGTTGCCTGTAAAGCGTGTATCTGTGTTGACCAGCACGTTGGTATGTGTCAATACATAGCAAGCTCATGCTAGACTGGAAGGTTCCTTTCTGATGTAGAACAGAGCCAGTTTCCATGAACATGAGTCATGGATCTTGCTGGCAAATAATTTCTGCATGTAGCGTTAAAGTTTGTGATAAATTGGTCTCTTCTGTTATAGTAAAGTAAATGCAAAGCCTTTTAGGGCCATTACCAAAATAAGATGCAACAGCGAACGATGCAGACCGTCGTAAAAAAATTTGCATGTATCACTCACAAGTCCATATCCCTTAAGGTTGATAATCTAAGACATGTATTCCAGCCTATCTTGTTGAGTAGTCATTTCAATGGATTTATATATATATATATATATATATATATATATATATATATATATATATATATATATATATATATATATATATATGTGTGTGTGTGTGTGTGTGTGTGTGTGTGTGTGTGTGTGTGTGTGTGTGTGTGTGTGTGTGTGTGCGTGCATGCGTGTGCGCGTGTGTGTGTATGTGTGTGTGTTTTTTTGTCTGTGTGTGTATGTGTGTGTGTGTTCGCCTGTGTGTGTGTGTAATGTTATGTAATGTAATGATATGTAATGTTCTGTAATGTAATGTATGTATTGTATGTAATGTATTTGCTAGGCTAAAGATGTCATAGTGAGAATATATGAAATTTTTACTCTTAATTTTCACCAATTGGTTTGGCTATAAATATGGATTATATTCTTGGAAATGCAATTTCTCCTAGAAACAATTTAAACCCAGTGGTTAGGTCTCTAGATACCTTAAAATATAGGGGATTTTCATATTAAAAATTTTGTATGGTACAATTTGGAAAGATTTTGATATTAAAGTTGTTTAAACGAAAACTTTAACCATAGTGTTTTCATAGTAGCAAGACTTTGTAAAATTATATATTAGTGTATGCTGTATACAAATATTTTTATTAATCAGCTATATATTGAACCTGATATACATACATGCAGTCATTTTATTTTCAACAGTTCACAAATGAATTTGGCAATATTAGTTGGAAATTTTTGTAATTCATACAGCATTTCAAATTCCCGTTGGTAGATAGTGAATATTGAACGTAACACAGTTATGCTTTTGCTTGCTAATAAGAGCACCAGACAAGCTTAACTTAATGTGGAAAAATGTGTAAGTTTAAGTGTATGGGACAGCTTCTATTTTACAAATCTGTATTGAATATATTTTTGTATTTTACAACTGTTGAACAAATACCTTGTCACCAATTTTTATTGTCAGAATTGACAGATATTGTGTGTTTTAAAATAAGTTTTCTTCTTTTCTTGTGGCAAACAATCTTTACGGTTACATTTTTCAGGGGATCAGCTGATTGCAGTTAATGGCCACAGCTTACTGAGCATGAACTACCAGGAGGCACTGCAGTTCATCCAGGGCCTGGACAAAGAGATTGAGCTTGTCTTGTCGCAGAGCCACAGCGTGGTGAGCCCTGGCAACAACAGTGCAGATGGCAGCTGTAGCAAGAAGACAGCTTCACCTAGTGTGTTGTGCCACTCTGCAGAACCTGCAGCCTCTGTACTGAAGAGGAGGCTGGACTTCAGTGGGGGGGAGACGGCCAGCGAAACTTTGTGCGAGTTTCCTTCACGGAGGAGCAGCAGGTCGAGAGCTCAGTCGTCTTCCCACAGCCGCGACAGCATGAGCGCTGTGTGCTGCATGGCTCCAGCCAGAGATGAGTACGACCAGCTCTCAGAGGTTGGCGAGGAAACATTCCTCTAGGAGGTGTGTTCTCCTTTTGTTGCTGTTTTACCTTTATTCACTTTAGATTTGTGTTCTTATTGTAGAAGTGCCATTGGAGCACTGTGCCTGATTGTACAAGCAGAGTTCATTAAAAAGTAGTACAGACACTACCAAAATCGTAAGAAAAGTGCGAGTTGGAAGTAGGCTGCTAGGCAACCAAAAATATATAAAAGGACAGGAATTCAAGTGCTCACAGTGTAATGCTTGTCAACAGGCGCACACACACAAAGGACACACATTTTCCATGTGGTTACACGATCACTACGTTTTGCTTGCTAGGCCAGCTTCATCAGGTGTCGAGTTCTAGGACACTGCAGTATGGTGGAAGGGTGCTGTTGGTAGTAAACCTAGTGTCCAGGTGGCACACTAGGGCAGGGCAGGAAAATTGAATATTTTCCCGTATAGCTGATGAGTGTGATTTGGAGCTGTGATTATCTTATACTGAGGCCTGGCGGCTGCCTGGATTTTATTATAAATTGGTGAGCTAATTCCCAACGTCTTGAGTTTTGATTTATTGTTTGCAGGTGGTAGGGCTCCTACAACTCTGGTACTGTAGCAGGAATTGAAATCTTTGTTGTGTGATGCTGCATGTGCTGCAGCTGGTTTGTCTTGTAGGTTATTGATGTGACCAGCTATGTCTTGTTTGGTGTCTGCTCTATGGCCATTCATACTCTGTGTTGGTGGTGAGACCGATGTATTCTGCATTATAGTGTTGGTACTGTAGCTGAAAAATCAGATTATCTGTTCCAGAGTTATAGTTGCTTTGGATGGGGTATATATGGCTAGTGAGTCTGCTATTGAAAGAAGTTGAGGGTTGGTGGATGGCACAGGAGCCACAGCGTGAGCTATTGCAGGGGTGGAATACTCTGGAGGTGATAGTTTGGTCGGCATTTGTGGTAGGCTGTAGCTTTGAGCGAACCAGTTTGTTGCGGAGGTTAGGTGGCCTTTTGAAGACCAATCTGGGTGGTTTGAAGAGCAGGTCTTGTGTTTTTGGTGAGAAAACCAGAATTTTGTATCCAGAGTGGAGAATGTTTCTGAGTTTACTTTGGCCTTCATGATATTGGCCCAACAGAGGCATATCAGAGTTGTTGACTTGGTTTGTGTTCCGGTATATGAGATGGTTTGCTGTATCTGTTTATGGACGAGGTGCCAGGGTTATCTCCTATCAAGGAATGCTCTGATTATTTGTTCACACTGTTAGTTGAAATCACTGTTGGTGGAGCAGATACGTTTGGCTCTTGTGGCAAGACCTTATGGTAGGGATTTTTGGCATGGTATGGGTGGTAGCTGTTGAAATGTAAGTACTGGAGGTTGTTGGTTGGTTTGATGTGTACAGCAGTTTGAATAGTACCATTGTGGAGGGTCAGTTCAACATCCAGGAATATGGCATGTGTTTTGGAGTATGACCAGGGGAACTACTTGAGTGAACTGTGTGCGTTTAAGTTGTTCAGAAAGTGAATTAGGCATTCTTCAGTGGAAGTCCGTATCATGAAGATGTCGTCGATGAAACACATCTAGCAGTGTGGTTGGTTTGGTTGGTGACAAGGAAGTTTTCTTCTAATATGCTCATAAACAGATTGGCATACGATGAGTACACCTGACGAGTTCAAGGAATGCTCAGGAATGCTGTTGAAGGTTTGTTGTGTGAGTATCTTTGCTTTAGGTAATATTCAATGGCCGACAGTCCAAATGAGTAGGTATGTTAGTATAGAGAGATGTAACATCTATGGTGATCATGTGTGCATCTTGGGGATTGGGGCCCGGTTGTCTCAAGCGTTTAAGGAAGTGGCCAGTGTCCTTGACATATGACAAAAGCTGCTGTACCCAGGGTTGAAGGTGGGCATGAGATTCTCTCAGTGGGGATGCCAGTCTCTGATACAATGGGACGTCCTGGGCGTGGCTGCTGTTCCTTGTGTATCTTCGGAAGCAGGTATAGAACTGGTGTGGTGGGTTTATTTGGGTTGAGCACTTTAATTGAAGCCTCTGATAGGTCTTGCAGGGGGCCCTGAGACACAAGGAATTGATTGATATGGTCTTAAAATCTGGTGGTTGGGTTTTCTCGTAGACATTTGTAGGTGGATGTGTCCTTGAGTTCATTTCCTGCTTCTAGAATGCAGTCTGTTTTGTTGAGAATCACTGTAGGATTTAATCTAGAATCAAAATGTGAGCATATTTCCATTCTGGATGCTTCAATAAGTTTATATTCAGTCAAAATCAAAGTATGGCCATTTCTTACTACGGTAAGGTATCCTATCAAATGCTGTGTGTTTCAGTTTCAATATCCAATGTAGCTCCTCTTTCTTGCAAAGCTGTACTCTTAACTGTTTTTAGAAGTTATTACTTTAAAAGCCATGGCTGTACATTCTAATGTTTTCCAAGTAGGTAATTTATACTATTCAATTCAGCTCGTACTCCTGGATTGATATTAAAATCTAGAAGTAAATCAGTCAACTGTGTCTTGATTCCAGGAAGGTGAGTGGTAAAATGCTTAACACACTTCTCCATTTCAGTATTTGCAATCTCTGAAGGTTGAACTAAACATAGCGAACAATTTGGAAATCGCTTCAAAAAATGTAATGACATAAATTCAACTCTTAGCTGCATGAACACACAAGTTCAGACTATGACGTGCACTAGGTGGAAAGAAATTGAACTGATTTTCCTTCATAATATGTACGTGAGTACTTTCTTTACATACCACTCTTGTTCCTCCCATTAACCTATGAACATACATGCTTGGTTAGGGTCTGAATGATTAATCCTGTAATTGATGCGCTAGTCTTTTGATTACAATTTATGACAGTTAAAAAATTTCCAGAACTTAATACCGTAGCTGTTTGCTATGATCATGTAAGTGATCATAGCATAATATGAATAATGTTCTAATAGAGAAAAAGCTGAATCAGGTATCATGCTGTCCATGATGGAGTAGTATTTTGCAGTTTCTTTTTGCAGTAAGATGCAATCCATTCCATTAAAAAAAACCTCTGTCTTGTAAACTATAAAAGAGTGTCTTGTCGGGTGTAGACTAATTGGCTGTCCAATTTATTACATATTTTAACTTACTATATGGCTGTACCTGCAGAATTGGGTATCTCTTTTCTCTGATTACAAATTGTATTCAATTAGTATTTCATTAATAGAAGACCAGGGGTTGGGCCTGCAAAATTCATGGGCTAGGCCACCATCGATGAAGCAGGTACATGTACAATAACTACTCGAGGTGCTCGCTCATGCTTATCTGCAGCAATTACCACCACCTAGAGTTCAACATAATAATGTTACGCACAAAGTGCCAACAGTGTATCTCATACTGTTCACAAATAATGGCAGAAAAGTCTTCCCGATGACATTTCTTTTGGCGGCTTGCATTGATGTAGATTATCATAGTTTCACTTTAGTATACCGGTCAACCTTTGCTTTGTGTATGTTAACCAGACATTTCCCCAGTATTTTGCTTCCACTTAAATTAATTATTTGTGCCCTTGTGGCTTTTTAAACATAATCTAGGAGAAGGAGGAGAAAGATGTTGGAGAGGCCACGCGGCCTGCGTAACTTTGAATCAGGCACCATCCGCCAATGTTAAAGGCATTTCAGTGTAACTTCTGTTTAATTGTTATGTGCAATATTAAGGGCTTTATTTTTATGTATGTTTTTGAGGGTAGTTTTCATGTTTAATTATTTTACGGCCACATCCCGTACAACCATGCGGTCATATATCGCGGAGTACGTATCTGCGTCATCCATGCACTTTCCTGGTATATTTGTATAATATCATATGCACTTTATTATACATCGGGGTTCTATGTATTTTTCATTCAGTGTTCCGTGTAATTTTCACGTAAATTAATGCTTTTTATGTATGACCACACTGTCATTTTCATGTCTGATTTTCCCGCCATCAGGCAGGCTACAAGCCTATAAATGCTTCCATCATCAGAGGAATATTTTTCTCAACAGCAATAACAATTAGTCTGATAATAATTTGCAGTTTTTTCGGAGAAATATTGCAATTTCACCTGCACCACTTGGTCCGCTACAAACCTCATCCAGCAGCATCCGCGCCATCTAAGCTTGCTTTCACGCATATACGTGTTTATTATGACTACTCATATCGTGCCCCATTTTGTTTCATCTATATTAGTTTATTTGTGAAATTTTGTACGGTGATATTATTTCTGTCAGAACCGGTTATGTGTATAGGCCGTCACCACAGTAACCACGTGCTGGGAGGCGTGCCTTGATGAGTCCACAGTAGTGATACCAATTAATAACATCCCTTCATGTTCAGATTCATCTTTGTAATTCTCCGTGCCCTGTCTTCAGGAAACATCTACAGTCCACCCTAGCGGATGTAGACCCCTTTCCTTGTGAAGGCTGTGTTATCTAACACCACGGTAGAAGTCATCCATCTAGGAGTGCACTAGAGTAATTGTGGGCTGGGGAGCACCCGAATGGAGTAAGCTAGACATGTCCAAGTTTTATCACAAGTAAAATTCCTGGCACATCATTGTATGAGCGGTAAAATAAAAAGTAAGTCTCACAGTGTTTTAAGCCTTTTCTTTGTAGTGACAGTATCCTCGCCTCTCATATTTTTCAGCGTTAAAATTTATTAAAGATGTTGAGTATTGCAAAGTGTTTTGTAAGTACGCTCTGGTGAGACAGATACACAGAACCCACAGCATCCCGGGGAACCCTGAGTCTCAACAGTGTGGTGACTGGGAAGCACCACTGGCGCCCATCATCAGTAAGTAATAATTTGTGTCTTCGTTCGTCTCGTGTCTCACCCAACGGCGTCAATTGGCATTCCCAAGTGGGGTCAGTGTGTTCATCTGCATTGCGTCATCCGCGTCAACCACCTTCAAATGGCGGACACCATGCTAAAACATCCACGGAAGGCCTCAAGACTTCCGCGTCAGCAACTGCAACACCCACGATCACGAATGTGAACTACTTAGTCATGCCGGTCGAACGTTGCGTACATTGTGGTATATTAAGTGAAGTAAATTTGTTTGCAAAAAATTCATGGTACCAACCATTGTGCCAATGTACATCCAATACCACATCCACGCCATCAGAACAATGCCTGTGCGCGCACACCGAATGTGACGAGGCGGGAACAAAGTGGGTGCAGTGCCAGCATTGCAAACGGGACTCTCATTTGTGACGCATAGGGCCAGAAGAATTTACCACCTTCCGCAATGATGTCATAAACTGTGACGAGTGCCGTACGAAGAACTTTGTTGAGATTGTGCCATCACCAACATCAGAGGCGAAGCCCACACCGCCACCAGTATTGGCAATGTACATGCCACAATGACTAACAGGTCCGGATCGTAATGTACTTTTGCCAACTTTTGTAGTACTTGATGCCGAAGACCCAGGCATGTTCTTAGCGGTATGCGAGGAGAAACTCCACAGACACCTGGTACACTGCAAAGACTGGATGGAGGTCACCGTGAATATACGTTGAGAGGAACCTCTGCCACATGGTGGAACCTCGTGTGAGACTATCGCATAGCATGGGAGTAATTCTGTGACAGGTTATTGTGACTGTTTGACTTGGATGGCAACGCTATCCAGGGGCTAGCACAATTATATCATGAACAGCAGCATGAGCGGGAAGGATAGAGGAGTTCATCCAGCGCAAGTTAGACCTTTTTAAATGCCTAAACCCAGGACAGCCTACACAGGAAGTGATGGAAATAATTGTTGGGCTGTCAAAACTGATCATTAGGCCATTGTTGTGCGGAACCAGCCAGTAGAGCGTGGAACTGTTTACACGGGAGGCAAGTGCCTATGAACAAGATAAGCAGGCGGAATGAAGAGAATAAGTGCCGGACCGACACAGTGAGCCACCCACACCTGTAACCCCTGTGCTAGCAATTAATGTCACGTGACCGCTGCCGCTTGTCAGGCAGATTACACAGTCATCACCACAGCAGGAAAACCTGCCTGTTACATGCGCAAGAGTGCTACAAGTGAATGACAGTACTGTATGAGCATTGAGGGTTAATGTAGAATTGGAAGGGAAAAATGTGATTGCTGTAATTGACACTGCCGCAAGTCATAATTTTGTACATGAGGGGTTAATCCAAGCAATAACAACAAGAGTGCCACCACGTCATCTGCAGTTCGCCACGACCAACTAACAGGGCGAGGCGAAAAGCATAATGCATGTAACCGTGGGAATACGCGAACTCCGTACAAAATGTGATGTGTACATTGTGTCGAATTTGTGCGAAGAAATTATTTTGTGGTTACCGTGGTTGATCGACAACGAGGCATCTTGATTGACTTCATGTGGGGACGCGTGGAAGATGGACGCTGTACACAGTAGGAACAATGCTGCCGGTGACAACAGCTGCCGTGCCGCTCAACGATTTCGAGCACGAAGTGCCCGAGCAACATCAACAATGGCTGCAACAACTGCTGGACCAGTATGCCAGTGTGTTCCACACTGATGGGAAGCTGCAGCACACCGACGTCACCGAGCACGCCATCATGTGAACATTTTCGCACTTAGTTTGGGGTTGGAATTCATTTTCATCCTCACTGTCTGCTCGGGAGGCAGAATAATGCTGTTCCGCTTGTGCATGGCAATGCACGTGGCACGTTGATGCACGTGTCCCCAGAACTGTTCATGCACGAACGACTCATTGAACCGTTCCATGACCCAAACACACAGCATCACCAAGAGTAAACTACGTGGTATGTGTTTACAGTGCTAAAGTGTTGTGCTCCCCCAAAAACAGAGTCTCACGTAAACACAGGGAAATGTTATATCCCGTTTGTTTCCCCTGAGTGTTATGTGTTTCATTAAAGAGTGCCCGGCCACATGGCCTACGTATAATTATGAACCCCTGAACTGTCAAACTCTAAAATAATCTTTGAATTTTCCTATGTGTGTGTCATGTTTGTTTTAATTCTAAAGGGCATAACTACATTTTATCATATTTGTAAAATGGAAAGTAAATTGACCTTGGCATTTTCGGCATTCGCCATGCCAAATCCCCTATTTCAGATTCTCAGTTCACTTATTAAATTATAAATTAATATAATAATGTTGGTTTTAAAGGGTTTTTGTGTATAAAGTGCCTTGTGTGTTTTAATTTTAGTTTCCTATGTGTTTTACGAGCCATCCTAGCTTTTCTCAGGTAAATGCATTTCCCACAACATGCTTAGCAACAAAGACTGGCGACTTTATAAAAGAAAACAGAAGTGTCGGAAATGTTCCTTTAAATTTGCTGAGTGTTACAATGTATTTATTTGCTCATGCTTGTATACTGTTCGGTATGTGTATTTTTATGATTTTTCCCTCTTGGTGTTGGCGGGAGATCTCCTTTGGGTAACGGCATCACCGAGCCACCATTTTTAGTCCTGACCGGCGAGCCGAATAGGGCAGACATGCATCACGTACGCACTGCGGGATCTTCATCTTTTGCATCCATCACAGTAGCTTTAATAGTAAGTGTTAAATTACCGGAACCTTTTTAGATTGTTTTGCTCCTCCCGCATAGACATCCTCCTCCATCAAACTCTTGGCCCTGGAGAGTTTCATACATGTAATTCATATGCGGTTTAGCTCCTTTTTCCTAAACGTTGAGTTGTATTAGTCACTCCAGAGTTTGTGCCCTGCCGAGTAGCCACACTGCCTGTTCTGTACACGGGAAAAGCACCCGTCCTTAAGCAGAACTGAACACCCCCAAACATTAGAGGAGAGCCTGACTCAACTCCTCGACAAAGATCCACTGGAACCGTCTCCATCATTTGCCAGACCACAGTACGTATATGTTCGTGGTACGTCATGTGTCGTAACAGTAATTAAGTTCTTTCTGAGATATTATAAATCATAGTATTTTTTCAGCATTAAAAGTTTTGCTTGATGAATTGCAACCAATGGGTGGCATGTGTTTGGGTTATCCAAAATTGTTTTTGTTATTGCTGCATGAACTTGGTGTAATTACATTACATTATATCTGCTTAAAGTTTTTGATGTTGTTAGTGTGGGTTTTGGGGCAGCCTACTGTGAGAGCATTTTGGGTAATAGTGTGATAGAGAATGCTGTTCAAATTGACGCCGTCGGGTGAGACATGAGATGAATGATGACACAAATTACTTACTGATGATATGGGCGCCAGTGGTGCTTCCCAATCACTGCACTGTTGAGACTCAGGATTCTCAGGGATGCTGTGGGTTCTGTGTGTCCATCTCACTGAGCGTACTTACGATACACGTTTGCAATACTAAAAAAATTTTAACACTTGAAAAACACAGGTAGCAAGGACACTGTCACTACAAAATAAATGAATGAGTCACTGTGAGACTTGATTTATCCATACCATGCGTGCAAATCACGTGCCAAGCAATTTAATGATGAAACTCGGTCGTGTCTAGCTAACTCCGCTGCTCCCTAGCCCGCAATTACTCTAGCACACGCCTAGATGAATGATCTCACAGTGGTGTATGAAAACTCAATCACCACAAGGGAAGAGAGTGGACAGCTGCTAGGGTGGACTGACAATTTTTCCCTGAAGACAAGACACTGTGAATTCAACAATGAACCAATTGATGATACATAAACACATGTGATTACTTGGTATCACTAGTGCAAACTCGTCGGGGCTCGCCCTCTAGCACGTGGGTAGTGTGGTGACGGCCTTTACACATAGCCGGCTAGGACGGAAGTAATATCACTGTACACAAATACAAAATTATGTAAATACCCTTAGAAAATATGGGGCACGAGATGAATATTCACAATAAACATGCACATGCGTGAAACATGTTTATATAGCGTGAATGCTGCTGGATAAAGTCTGTAGCGAACCACGTGGTGCTGGTGGAATTGCAATGTTTCTTCGTGGAAACTGCAAATTAAATTCAGACAAATTGTTATTCTTTTTGAGAAAATTATCTTCTTTATGATTAAAGTAGTTACAGGCTTGTCGCAGGCCTGATGGTGGCAAAAGCAAACATTGAAGAGACCACGTGGTCAAACACAAAAGCATCAATTTACGTGAAAATTACACGGAACTCCAAAATAAATTATTGCACACGTGATATTACACAAATAAGCTCTTTAAGTGCAAAGACTTGGCGGCAGTTAACCATGTGGTTGTACATGACATGGCTGTAAAATACTTAAACATGAAAAATATCCTTAAATACATAGATGAAAACTAAGCCCTTGAAATTGCACACAACAATATTACAGAAATTACGATGGAACGCCTTTAGCAGAAGTGGATGGTGCCTGATTCAAGTTTCGCGGGTCGCAAGACCTCTTCGACATCTTTCTCCTCCTCCTCCTCGATTAAGTTGAAAAATGCCACAAGGGCGAAATAGATTAGTTAAGCGGAAGCATAATGCTGGGAAATGTCTGGCAAAATGTATGCAAGCAAAGGTTAACCGGTATACTAAAAGTGCTATTGAAATCTACATCAGTGTACAAAAAGTTGTAGTGCATACGTGACAGTGTCTTACCTCGCCAGCTCTCCTCGACAGACTGCCCAGAGGTAAGCATTCACACGGACTTACAATGGCTGCCTACAGGGTTCACATAAATGGAAGTGTTATACACGCCGAGTTAAACTTTTATATATTGAAAATAAAAATGGCACAAATAATTTAAATATTGTTTTACATTTTAGAATTTTGTTGTTGGTTTTGTGAATTATTTTAGTGTCTCTTTATGATGGCGTTCACTCTGGAATATTACTGTTCTTAATCTCCATACAGCGCACACTTTGAATTCATAACCAAACATTTTCAAACTGACAACAAACACTTTTAAAACATTTTAAACCCTGAAAATAAAATAACAAGACACATTTTACACTGCAAAAATAATATTCCGTTGGGAAAGTTCAGATTTGAACATCTTTGCGCACATGCATGTACACATGATACGTGCGTGGTGAGCGCCGTCATGGGCTCTAGCGCCGCTGGCTGTTACTTGGCATCAGAATATGTTACTCATAAACTTCTGCCCATTCTCACAACCCCTGCAGGTGATGTGTAACTGTAGTCTTCGCACTGGGTATTGTAATGCAGTTTCTGGCATAGCTGTTGGGTGTTACCAGCAGTCTGGTAGTGTCATGCATGACCTGTGGCCTTATGTCGTGGGTGCCTGTAGTATTATATTATATCAGTGTGGTTACACGTTATGGATTATAATCTGTAAGATAGTGGAGGGTGGTGTAGTACAAGTTGTCTAATTACTTTATCTGAATTGGCCTACCCTTAGTTGTTTAACTTGGAAGTTTTGAGTTTTGTTTTAGATCAAGACTTGTATTTTTACTATGACTGATGGCCTGGATGTATGCTTCTTGACAACGCTTCTGCTCTCGTATACGAGTGTCCGTTCTTGTTGCTGTACTCAAGTGTCATTGTTGTGTGTGGTTGTAGCTAAGGCACTGTCTCCAAATGTAAACTTGTCACACAGAGCCAGCCAATTCTCCAATTCTCCTGATTGTTTTGGGCTTTGTTGTCTTGTATTTTGGTTGTTCTCCAAGAACTGTAGTTCTTAAAGATAGTCTTTCTCGTAATGCGTATAGGTGGAAGAAGAGAGTTGTGTCTTAGTTTGGTACCCCTGGTTTGTACTTGTCATAGTACATTGTGTAGCAGGGTGAAGTATACTGCACAGAGTGATAGTCTTTGGATCATTTAGACAATCACTTGATATCCTAATGTGACCTGAAATTGTCCTTGCTCATAGACCCTCTTGTTCCCTACAATGAGATCTCCACTTGCGATGGATGAGGTCTTGAACAGATCTTACAGATGTCGTCGTCAACTTACGTGGATGGTAGGGTAGGTATAGGCTGTTCACGATAAAGTGAGCACTTTTTAAGGCCCTGCTAAATTTTTCCTTTCAATCAATTTCTATCTTTCTGCAACTTTTTAATGTAAACATTGCAATATAACTAATAAACACAGGGTATACATTTCATCACTCGCTTAAGTTTACATCTGAGACTGCAATAAAATTTATTAGGCATTAATGCCTTTTGTGAGGGCCTTAAAAAGTGCTCACTTTACCGTGAACAGCCTATAGTAATACGAACTTGGTGTGGGTGTGTCTAGTTAGCGAATGTTGTTTAATAGTTCATTAATGTTGTCACATGGGTCCTTGACATATGAACCTCCTTATTCCTCTTTCTTTGATGGCCATTGTTGGTGGCAGAAAGATTAGCTAGTATGTCACTGAAATGTTTTATAACTTGCATTTGATCAACATGGGTGGTAATTGCTTATCACTACTGCATTGCCACGGTGATTTTCAAACTAGTCATGCTTATGCAATGAGCTGCTGGGTGGGTTCATGACTCATGTTTATTCAAATACATATGCCATGTAGTTATGTGGTTGTACAATATAGTTTACTCAGCCAATAATTGTTGATAATCATGTCAAGTAGTATGGAGATGTGTTAAAATTCAATAAACTTATTTTCAGTGAGAATTTTAAAATTGTAAAGTGTCAGTGTTTTGACACCTGCGCTGAAATTATTCTCAATGTTAAATAGCCACTGCACTGTAACAGACTAGGCAGATCGACTGATCTTGCAAGTGACTGCTTGAAAATTAAACAGGTCTGTGGTGATTAGCCAAAATTATTTTCAAAGTTTAATGAAACCACCATAATGGTTTTATCAGCAATGTCTAATTTTTTCATGGACTGTTAACATGACATATTCATGACTGCAATGTTCTGTGGAAAGTATTTTTTGGTAAAAGAGACTAAAGTAAATAACTTCAGATGCCACCGCTGTCTCCAGCTGCAACAGATTTCGAAACCAAGTGCATCTGGGGGGGAAGTAATAAGTCCGTCCTTGCAGCCACAGCAGCAATGTGCAAGGAGAGGGGAGTGGAACTATAGCAATAGGATTACAAGCTGTGAGTCAGTATTATCCTGTTACGTAACTAGACCGTAGGTTCTCCAGCTGACATAGTCTGGCTTCACATGCGATCTCTCTTACATGTGTGTTCAGTAACATGTTTGGTATCTTTCTCGTGTGTCCGCTGTCCGCTGGAAGGTGTTTGCTTAGTTTGCCATCACACTATTTTTTTTTTTTTTTTTTTTTTTTTTTCTCTTGTGTATTAGTGGGTGAATATTGTTATGAATGCATGCAAGATCAAGGCTGAGCTATGCACATAGCTTATGGTGAGTTGAATTCAAGACAGATTTCTGAAATAAACTGTGAACAATGGTTTTTTCTTTAACTTTACCTTTGATGTGTTCGCAGGAAATTTATCTAGGCCTTTTATTTTACAGTTAAATTTATGGCAGTGCCATGCATAGTTTATCAATTTTACAAACCTCGTGGAGGCAATATTATGTGGTGTTATTTTAAGGCAAATTTTGTTTTTAAAAATACCATATTTCTGTGTTATCTCTTATATTATGGAAGACTCATAGATTGAAATGTTATTACTAAATTATGCATTATTAAAGCCAAAATTTTACAGTATTATTTTAATGCAACTTTTATTATGAAGAATTGTGGATCAATTTACAATAATGTATCCTTATATACATATTTGCATAAAACTTTTTTAACGTTTATGAAACTGAATTAACAAGACAAAGGATTTTTTTTAACTAAGATACACAAAGCATTACCATAGGCAGAAAGATCACTTTTTAGGAATTTTAGGTTGTTTTCTAAGTCGTATGTAGAGTTTCTTAGACAGTGTGGATTTTTGTTGCAATATTACACAAATGGCATGGATATGATTTTATAGAGAAAAAACATGTTATGCTGGGAATGAAACTACTTTTATATTTTCTTTTACAGTTTTGCTTTTTTCATTAAATTATTATTTTAATCTTATTTACACAGTATATAATACTTACTGCTGTTATTCGCTCAGCCTGAATGATAACTACCTAACTTTAATTTTTTTATTCCCATAATCCGAAAACATTATTCTTTGTTAGCACTTGGTAGATAGGCCCTACACTTTTGGATACAAATTGTTGGTCATTGTTTCCCAGAGTAGAGTATTTTTGTTCAGTTTAGTTTCATTTCATGTTTTAAATTAAAGTTTGTTGTTAGGTGGTGTATTAACTTGCATTTTTGTGTTACTTTGGTTTTATAGCTATTCCTCTTATATTCTTGGCTGTAATTATTTGGTTATTATCACAATAGGTAGAGTGTATCATTATCTACTTCATATTGTTTGATGTTTCACATTCAGTTTAATGTCACTGAAATGAAGACAGTAAAATGTGGCAAATATAATCATGAAATTAACAACTTTTGTTTCTGTACTGTACAGTACTTCATTATTTAACATTTTGAATTATTCATAAATTCACTGAAGCATGTATTTACAAATGCCAACTATTTTTAAATGACAAGATAGGTGTTTGCATTAAAGTACAAGCTTTTGCGAAATTTGGAATGAGGTAATGCATGCTAGAAAAACATTTATATACTACATCCTTGTTTTGTAAATTTCTTTATGGTTGAAAATTTTGAATTGCTTGTATGAAAAGTACTTTTAATGTTTGGGTGTAGAATTTTTCTGCAAAACATATATGTTTTTTATGAAATTACGATGATAAACATTGTGAAATGAATAAGAAGTGCACCTAATATGCTACATACCTAATGTCATCAATATTCTTTGGTACAAACTTGACATGGGCTTTTGTGTAGTACAACAGTTTTGGGTCGTACTTGTGTCCCTTGATCATATGTTAATTCAGGTTCAGGTGTGCGGCTGGTTTCTGAGGTGTAATGATGGAGGTTGCATGGCACATGGCCATCCTGTACCCCACAGTGCTGATGTGTGCCCTAGAGTGACCTTGGTGTGCACTGGTGGTAGCCTCAGGACTAGTGTAGGGATTTCTGTCTCAAAATGTCCTCTGCAGGGGTGGCAGTTGCCGGTATTTCTGCTTCTTCGTGCTACCCTCGCCACCAGAGGTATGGTATGCAGCGGGGGTGGCTTGCTGTGGCAGTGCTAACATGGATAGTTGTACTGCGATGATCACATTTCGTCATAAGATTGCATCCCTAAATGGTTCTGAGGGTGGCAGCACTGATGGCAGTAGTTGTTGCACAGTTCACAGACATGGTGCCAGGGTAGACTGTAAACATGTCCTTTTCAGTTTTCTCCCAGCCGGTGAAGGTCTTTAATTGTTTCATGGTGTCAAAAATAGAGAGTACAGTACCTAAGTTGTAGTTAGAGTGTAAGCGAAGGGAAGGTACTTCACCCGGAAAAGTTTCCACGGCCTTGAGCTGATTGACGCTTGGTATGCAGTAATGCAGCAGTCTGGTTGGATAGCTGTCCCTTCACTGTGGAGGGATTCTATGTTGATTTACCAACACTGACCACAGAATGTGTTACGTATAAAATTCCATTACTGGGTTGACTCTAAATTATAACAAGATTTAGAAAAAAAGTTAGTACTATGTATCACAGTACATGCATGTCGCCATGACTGCTGCCCGGCTACTGGTTTTTGTGTTTGTTTTGTTTGGCTGCTGTTGTTGCCAACCTAAACAACATACTACATAAACTAATTCTAGATTAACACAATACACAACAGTTCCTCCCCATTTAAAATGTGACAAACTCGTCCAACTTTCTTGAAGGTACATGCTGTCATGTCGAAGCTCTGCTCCGAATACCTTTTTGAGCTTTACTCACACAAAACCTTCCGAAGGAGAAGATTTTTTGGAAAGAAGCTAAACCATTTGCCTTACTCACACAAAATCCTGGGAAGGGAGAAGATTCTCGGGAAAGATGAGCCATTTGCCTCTTCTGACTTTTTCGGAGCTACACACGGGAGCCCTGAAGCTTCGACTCCACCTGCAGTTGTGGAATCCTCCCTGGTGTTTTGGTGGGTTGCAGCCGACGTTCCAGCATCTGTTGATGCAGAACATTGTGGGTCTCTACTGCTGTGAGCAATCCTGCGCCCGAACTGCTGTAACACTCTGGTTCCTGTCTGAACACGGTTGGAAACTGCTTCTTTGGCCTCCGAATCTGACACTGGTTGACAACTTCGCCGTTGCAGCTGGTCTACATGCCTTCCGTGAAAATTGCCCTGCTCATCTGCGACGTTGTAAACCAACCGTCCTTCCTCCCCACTGCTCCAGCCTGGTATCCACTTGAAGGCAGTCATGTAGTTGTGCAGCCATACGGCCTATCTCACACTGTAGTGTTGAGCCCTCGCCACAACTGCACCTGCTACCTGTGTATCCTGGGAGGTTCTTCTGTCTGTACCTGGATGCAGTTTGGCCAGAACTGTCTGTAGTAGTCGTCCCATTAATAACTTTGCAGGAGTCTTCCAGATATTATTTCCCCAGTGTCGTGGGTTGTCCGCGAAACTAATAACATGCATGCCAACCGTGTCCGCCAGTCACCTTCAATAACTTTTCGTAACGTCTGCTTCACTTTTTTATACACTGCTTTCGGCTAACCCATTACTAGGATGGAATGGGGAGAAAAAACCATTTCTATACCATTATTCTTCACAAACCCTGTAATTTCTTGTGATAGGAATGCAGTCCCATTTTCTGCTACAATGACGCCTGGCAGCCCATGGCAAATGAACATATCGAACAGCTCCCGAATGACTGATATGGCAGACAGACTTCTGACCTGCCAGACTTCAGGCCATTTGGAAAAAGCGTCAATTACATTTAGAAAGGTTGAACCTTGAAATGGGCCGGCAAAATCAATGTGAAATTGTGACCATGGTTTATCTGGTTTTGGCCAGGTAACCATTTTCACTTTAAGTGGGTTATTTTGGCACTGCTGGGCTTGATGGCCACATTCAGTTTTGGCTTCAAGAAATAGCTTTGGGCCACTGCTTTCATATGCACTACCCCATTATATGGAGCATGCTGTAGATTCATCACCTCTGAACGCAGCTGGGATGGAATCATAACCCTGTTTCCCCACAACAAACACTCTTTACGTATAGACAGCTCCTGACTGCACACAAAATATGGCTGCATTTCCACAGCCACTTTTGCTGGCCGTCCAGTTGCCATGTACTCCACAACCTCAGACAGTAACGTGTCCTTACCCGTTTTTCTGCTATTTTACCTGGCTCTACCAACACCTCTGCTGCCTCTTCCAACATGAGAATGTCACTAGGCACTGGTACCTCAAATTCTGGTGTCTGGAGCGGAAGTCTGCTGAGAGCATCTGCACGTTGTATCTGGTGTCCTGGCCTGTATTCCAACTCAAAATCGTACATCCCCAGCATTAGACTCCGGTGCAACAACCAAGGGGATATTGTATCTTCTGGAAGGGACTTCTTAGGATGGAGCAGCCGCAAGAGAGGTTTATGATCCGTTACTATCTTGAACTTCCTACCAATCACATATTGTTTGAACTTGTTTATTCCAAAAACCATAGCCAGGGCTTCTTTGTCCACCTGTGCATAGTTTCGCTTGTTCTTCTGTAGGGTCCTAGGGCCAAATGCTATTGGGGCTTCCCTCCCATTTCCCCAAGTCATGGGCCATTATCGCTCCTACACCATACTCTGAGGCATCGCACGTTAGAATTAAGGGCTTATTGAGGTCATAATGAGACAGTGCCTGCTCAGGCTGCAGCTGCAGCTTGGCATCTTGAAAAGCTTTACTGTGTGTTTCTGTCCAACGCCATGGAGCATTAGCATCTAATAATCGGTGAAGCGGTTCCAACACTTCTGCCTTGTAATGAAACCTCTCATAGAAGTTCAAACGTCCGAGAAAGACCTGGAGTTCCTTTTTGTTTTTCGGTTCCGGTGTCTCATGCACAGCATCCATCGTATTGGAAAAGGGATGAATACCTATCTTGTCGATTCTATGTCTCAGGAACTCCACAGAATTCACTCCAAACACACATTTGGGTATTTTCAGTCAGAGTCCTGCCCTTTGCAGTCTTTCTAGAACTTGATGCACCCGACTCCAGTGATCTTCATCCTCTCCTCCCAATATCATTATATTAGCAAGCAATACTGTCGTTCTTGGTATGCCAGCAAGCAGAGTATCCATTAACTTTTGGAATATTGCTGGATCACTGCTAACCCAGAATGGCAACCTCTTCACCTTGAAAAGCCTTTTCATAGTATTAACTGTAAGCAGTTTGGCTGTTACCTCATCTACTGCTGCCTGCAAATACGCTTCCTCCAAATCGAACTTGGTAAATAGTTCTACTCCCTCCAGTACTGCTAACACCTCATTATATGTGAGCAGTGGATACACACACGTGGCACGTAAACTTTTTACTGCTCCCTTATAATTCCCACACAGCCGAATTGTGCCATCCTTTTTTAAGAAGGGTATTACAGGTGTTGCCCATTCTGAAAAATTTACAGGTTCATAAACCCCTCGCTGTACCAATCTCTCTATTTCCTGACTTACCTTGTCTCTCAATGCAAAGGGTACTGGCCGGCCCTTTTTAAACACAGGGATGCAATTTTTGTGGGACTTTAATGGTGACCTGTGGACCCACATATTTTCCCAGTTCGCCTGCTTTGAATATTGCTAACAATGTAGTCTACCAGGTCTTCCCGAACTTTGTTTAACCCAATCAATTTAATTCCAAGTGGCTCGAACCAGTTACGTCCCAACAAGTTTGTCCCTCATCCTTACACCACAACTAACTCCAGTGTAACTGCCTTACACCTCTTAAGTTACACTGCAACTTCCTTGACCCCCAACACTTTTAAATGTTCACTGTACCATGTATGCAATACAGTGTTCGCATTTTTCAAAGGTGGCTCACTGGGCCACAGAAACTTGTATTTGTGCCAGCTGATAATGGAACGGCCCACCCCAGCATCAACTTCCATGCTCACCGGTTGTCCATTCAGCAGCACTTTGATGCACCATGACTTTGTATGTGCTTGCTCCTGCATCCTGTACAAAGTATATTCTGAACCTACACCATCTGCAATGTATGTTGCACTTCCTGTGTGGCACAAGTTCACTTCAAGTCCCTAGTACTCGAACCTGCCTGCTGTTTTGTTTTGGTTGTGCATACCCGCTCAAGGTGTAATTTATTTTTGCAAAAAACAACACACTGTATTTACATGCCAGCATTTATCGATTGCATGATTTACATTGCACCACCAACATAGCTGATTCTCTTCCCTTATTTCCTTCCTTTGCCTGTCAACTGATACACTATTTGACTTTGCTAATCCTCCCCTGTTCACATACCTCCCAACTGCATTGTTCATTTTGTGCACATTTTCCTCCACAAATTTACTGCCTCGCAAGTCCACCATGTTATTTCCTGTCACTTCTGTTGCCATTGCGAAGTCCACTGCCTCTTGAAAACTAAATTTATCTTTAACGAGGAAAGCCTGTTGTTCAGCTTTGTCCTGAACCCCACAAACTAGACGGTCTCGTAACATTTGCAATCCAAATTTGGAAAATTGCAGTGTGTGCTTAGCCTTCACAGCTCTGCAATATACACAGCAATTGTTTCCCTTATTTTTGATTGCGCTTCAGGAATTTAAAAGTTTCAACTACGGTGTAAGTCCAACGTAATGAGTATGCTTTATAACAAAAAGTCTGCTATAATGATAACTTTTATCGGCACCGCCAATAGCCCAAATACTCAGTAGGAAAAAGAAGTCGATAATAACAAATGCAGTGTGGGCTTATTTTCGCTATAATGATAGCTTAAATAGCTGCACTCAGCAGTTTCCTTCAAAACAATGCAAGAAGAAATGATTGCATAAAAAAAATTAACAAAATATTTTGGCTTCCGTGCGTAAACTTTGTGAAACATGACAACATTGCTGCTGCCAGCTGGCCACGCGCAGACTTGGCAATGCCACACAGCTTGCCTGTCGTGGCCGCGTGGCAGGCGCCATGTTGTGTGCTGTCCAGTAGTGATGGGAAATATAGTTCACTAGAATGAACTAGGTCGTTCCGAACTAGTCACATTTGAGAACAGTTCATTGGGAACCGTTCTTTTGAACTATATAGGTCACAGTTGAATGATCACGCGTACTGGCAAACTACTGAGCGCAAGTGTAACCTCTGTCCGAGAACTAAATAGGTCTCTCTCTGTATCTCGACCCAAGAACTAGATAGGTCTTTCTCTGTTTCCTCCTTTACAGTTCCATTTCCCCTCCTCATTATAATCTAAGCAAGTGTGAAACGGAAAGAGAAGCAAATTAGTGATGTTTGTAAATTTATTGCTAAAGAATTAGTGCATTATTCTTTGTAGATAAAATTACTTCTTTTTCACATAGAAGTAAGATAAATTAATAGTGTAAAGTTAATTTTTCGAAGTCAGGCGTGTACAATCTCAACAAAAATGGTTCCAACATGGATTTATTCGTACCAGTATTAGAAATATTTTAACATAACTTTAATTACAAAAATTACTTAATTTTAATATGATGCAAATAATGTCAAAAAGCTATATCTGAAGTATTGAGTGAATATACTAGAAAAAAAGTAGTTTTTCACTTCTTTATTGCGAGTGTGTAAAACTTGACATTACATCAATGAGCATTTTTCTGTATTTTATTGTCGTAACTATACTCGTATTAGTGCGGCTATAGGCTGTTCACGGTAAAGTGAGCACTTTTGAAAGCCCTCTCATTTGGAATAATGGTCGAAAACTGTGTTTTATTTTAGCTTTAGTCATTAACTTCCGAGTGTAGTGGAATATACACACACTGTTTATTACTTACAAGGCAATATTAATTTATAAATGTAGTTAGAGGATAAAAGATGGCTGAAAAAAAAAAGTAACTAGGGCCTCAAAAGTGCTCACTTTACAGTGAACTGCCTATATCAGATGTATATTCTTACAGATACCGGAATTTTCGTATGTCTGGCAACATCGTATTTATAGTACGAGTGAGTGAGAGAGTTTTACGACACCGACACCACAACAATGATGTCTTTAGTGCCGATGAGGATGAAGCAAGTTAGATGGACTACACAAACATCCATACCCTGACTGGGTTTCGAACCCGGAAGCCCTCGCACCGCAGACCGGCATGCAACCGACTACGTAATTGGGGTCAGCACGAGAAAGTAAGAAAGAACGAAAGATCGCTGCATGGCCATAGGTCTGCCAACTGTCTCGCTCTCTCTCTCTCTCCTGCATTTCCCGACCGATTTGCGACTCATGTCACTATTGAACTAGTTAGATCTGCTATCCCTACAGTTCATGGCAGTGCTGAACAAGCTAAAACAAAGATACCGATAGACAGAGGCAGATAGATAAGAAGTATGCACGTTGCGATGTGGCCAGTCACGGAGGAAGGGATAGCTGGAGGGGGAAAGCTGCAGGGAGCGACGAACGACAGATTATCTGAGCATGCGCAGTGGCGCACCTGGCGTAGTTACTGGAAATGAGAGAATGACTGACCGATATCACAAGAGACTAGTTCTTTTATGTCGCCATGAACTACGCACCTAGTTCTTTTTCAAGACCAGTTCAAAATGAACTGGTAGTTCGTGAACTACCCATCACTACTTGCCACCCTTCCCGCTTCATACAGTGCATGCGTCACGTCTGTTCTCCGCTAGTGATTGAATTTTACGCCATATAAATTTAATTTTAACGAGTTATATTATGTCTTTTTATGTTTTTGGGTTGTGCCATTAAAGTTAATATACAGCACAAATACAAAATTTGTAAATGAGCGATTTAAAAAAATTTTTTTAATACAGAAAGTCCGCTATAGCGACAATTTTTTTGTGCCGATATAAACTGTAGTTACAAAACATTTTCACTGTATTTCACTGGGCTTCAGGTGGAAGTGATTCATTAACCTTGTGAACACTTCCGCCAGAGGTACGGCATCTGCAGATTTTGTGATAATAATAAAGTCGCCAGACCGTGCAACTCTGGTCCACATACTGTATGAAACACTGCCCGCTTAGCTTCGTCATCCTTGATGTTGTTCGTGATGCACTAGAATTGTAGACATTCACGATACGAGTTCAACGACCCCTTCTCTGGAGCAAACTCGCCTATGGCTCCAATTGGTGCCATTTTTTGTGGACATGGACCACAAGCAATATTTTAAACCTCGTCGCCAACTATTGTGTATCACAATGTGTGCACGTCGCCATGACTGCTGCCTGGCTACTGGATTTTGTGTTTGTTTTGTTTGGCTGCTGTTGTTGCCAACCTAAAAAACATACTACATAACCTAATTCTAAATGAACACAATACACAACAGTTAGGTGAGGTTAAGTTCATCTCATGGCTAAGTAAGTGTCTAACTCTAATGGAGCACCAAGCTGGAGAGCATATCAGGTGTCATCCATGTGGACACATACTTTACAGAATATCTGAATAGGTCGATACACTGTCTATTGGGACTGATCTTTAATTGTTTAAAATAATTGATTCTTTGTGTTAATTATAAATTGTATTAAATTTGAGTAATTAGTTGTGAACAGTACGTGATATCAATTTATTGTGAGATTTTGAGTTCAGAGAATTTTGCTGTAGTAAAATAAGGAAATTATAATTAATTGTTTTATTTGATTAAGACCTCCATCCCTTAATGAAATCGGTATAGCTCACTTAATTTCTAGAGAGATAAATTGTAACAATATTATTAAAAAGAGCATGTAATGCACTATCATAGAATCCATGTCATCTTTCTACTGCAGGCAAGGGTGCCTGGGGCTGCTGCACACTTGGAACCCACAGAAAATATTACAGGGCTGGAATTTATAAGTACACAAAAAAAAAAAATTAAATTAAACTGGTGTAGGTCATTAGCTTGAACTCAAACGATCAAGTGGTTTAAGATAGTTAGCAAGTAGTTTCTCACTAGCAGATGACCAGATAGGACCAAGGCTGGATGAAAACATCCTTTTTAAGGCTGCTGGGTACACTAGCATGTGTCTGGCTGGAAGCCTTTCAGAATATGTTGGGGTTACCAGCATCACTCTAAGTCAAGCTGGCAGTGAATGATGCTTATGTAGATATCCTAGTTTTGGTGGTTCTTTGCTAGAGGGTCAAGTTCAGAGCACTTCTCTGTACGAGTTGGTCCAATAAGTGCCACAGGTTACTGGTGGAGAACTGTCTCAAGGTCTACAGTACACTTTCGCAAGTTGGAATTGTGCTGTATGATGCAGCTGGTTGGCGGGTTTTCTCGAGGATCTCCCGTTTCCACAGCTCCTGCATTCTGGCACTGCTCCAGTCTCACCTCATCGGATCTCAAGACCTCGTTAAGAACCACCCAAATTTCTCAACTCAACTCTGGGGCACACGAGCCTATGTCCACCAGTATCACTTCCCTTCTGATACCAAGGGCTGCTCTGTTGACTCACTCCCAATCTGCATTGGTGGCGCAGACCAGATGTGCCTGGCCAGTCAGCTGTGGAGGTGACAGTGGGTTACTCACTTCGTGGGTTGAATCGGGCTCGCAATTAAACACTCAGTTTCTTTTTACATTTCGGGCATAATTCCCTCTTCATCAATGCAGGAAAATTCACTCCGTTATCCTAGTAGGCTTGTTCCGTGCTTGTTTGCTTCACTGAACTGTTGCCCAGCCAGATGTCTCTGTACCAGGTTCTGGGACATCACATTTAGAAACTTCATCATATTCTCCACACGTCTGTTGTCTTCTGGCCATGTGTGTTTACTAGTCATTGGTTCAGAGACATGTCAATCTCGGTAGGGGCAGGGAGCGTGAATCCTTGTTAGGCATATCAGTTGTGAAAAATTGAGGTATAGCATGCATCACACATCATTTACTCCCCTTCCCCCCTCTCCAATGCTTTCTGCAACGTAACTATATCTCCTGGCATTTCATTGGGTGTATCCGTCAGGTTTTAACTTCAATTGAGCCTCTGGAAGTTTCCTTCTACTTTGTTCTGCGTACTTTTGCTCACTGGGAGTCTTGTTTCAGGAGCCATGTTATCTTGTATGCGTGAAACTTGTCAGAGGAATGAGCAGAGGGTAGCGAGAGGGGAGGAATGATTACAAGTTCCTACCTGTAAGGTAGCATTTAGGTGTGGGTGTCACTCCCCCCCCCCCCCCCCTCATTATAATTGTTGTCGAGCTGAGCTCTTTGTAAGAGTTAAAATTGTACTAGACATTTAGGAGTTCTCAAAGGGGGAGTCACTAAAAAAATTAATAAAGCCCTCAAATTTAAATCAACAATAAGGACTTAAAGTATGCTTATAACCTATTGGATTGTCAGGAAAACAAACATAAACAATTAGGCTCTTGGTTCATGAAATCAACACTTTATATTTGTCTATTTTATACTTTCTACATGCTCCATAAGCATGCCTCAAGACAGAGTCCAACATGAATAAAAAATTTAATTCTTAACAATTGTGTCTGAAAAGAATGTATATTATAACTATGACCAGAAGATCTGCGACATTAAACTACGAATTAAATTTCATCATTAGCCATTGACAGAACATTATGGAATTTAAAGACGGTACAGACATGTCAAAATTTTATAAGGGGACTGGTCTTCCTGTGAATCAAATTATGTATTGACCCATGATGCGTTCCTGTGCATTTAGGATGTGCACTCTACTTGACAACTTTGCCCCATCTTTGAGCGCAATGTTCATATCTGTGCAGGTTCATTAATCACAACAGTACTGAAGAGGCGGAACACATGCCTACAGGGTACCACATGGCGCATGTCAGAAGTTACTACAGACACATGATCCTAGCTTGAACTGTTCGCCCAGACTCGCCAAGAAGCCATCACGCCAAAATCCCCCGGCCGCAAGATTGTACTGTTGGCCAAGCCACCGACCCCTACATCGAAGGTCCTACTAGTGTCACAGTGTGCCACTGGAGGGCAGCACGAATATTTTACCAGTATTTTACCACTCCAAGCCCATGACGCTTGGAGTGGGTCACTGGAAATGCACAACACCCTTTGCATTGGCAGGGCCAGGCAGGGTTGTTGTGTTTGTTACAGCGTGTAAAACCACGTGCGGGCTGTCGACTGGGCGGACACCCTATTTCAGGACCTGGCGCGGATGCGCAGTACACACTGAAAGTCAGGCCTCACCGTCTTAGGTTGCAAGATGTGGGTGACATCCTAGCCGAGTCTTCTCAATTCAGGGAACGTCCGTTTTTCCTGGCACTTAGATGCAGTAGAAAAAGGAGCGAGCACCGAGTCGACAACCAGTCCAGGAGCAGTATATCTGTGTGGGCTCCACCATTCTATCTACAGCGTAGATAGAAAGGGTGGCCATCTAGGATACATGTGGGTGGCAACAATGTGTTTTGGCTCAAATGAGTAACTTCTCGGGATCACCTGCATTGGCCTTGCATCCACATGGTCAACTGGGATAGGTGCAAGTCTACAGGAATTGTGTAACTCAGGATTGCAGCAAAACACACATTTTATTTCCTTGTTAAGGAAACAACACGAGATGATGTACAACCTCCTAACGTCGGCACAAGCATCTGTCGGGAAGCTGTCTGCATTGTGCTGGTAGCGGTGACCAGTTCCTAACAATAAAGATAGGGTATGCTAGCATTGTGAAAACAACTGAAAAACTAGCTATCACTGATTCCTATTGTTGCCCTGAGGGGGTCGCTGTGCTTAGTGGGTAGACAATGTTACGGCGTAACTGGCACAGTGCTAGGTAGACTAAGCAGGTGTGACAGGACAACTATCAGGTAGGGCGTAAAGGACTAAAATACCCTTCTGGCACGAAAGTGCAGTGAAGGAAGGTAAGTTAGGAGTTTTCCTATAGATTTAAGGGGGTAGAAGAAATAGAACTGAACTAAGCTAAGGTTTAAGTCATAGGCTGGTCAGTTTCCGAGCAATGGGTGTTGGACGGCTGAAGACAGGTGACAGTTTAATCCTTCCCTGGCGGCTAGTGCGGTGAGAGTAAGAGAACTGGTCTGGAGTCGAGCTGTGACTCTCCTTATATACTAAACTCAGGCCGCTGCTCGGCGCTGGTTGGCTGGCGTCTTCATAGGCGAGGGATGATCGCAGAGAGGGGGTGAAAAGCATAGCTCTCTGGCATGACATGACATTGCCATCTGGCTGGGAAGCAAAAAAAAAAAAAACAGAATCCTACTAGCGGCACTATCTAGCGGTGGATAAAAGAACTTGCTGCTCTAGATGCATAGTTACGGTGGGTCGGTGAATAAAACAATTTATTCTTTCTAAGACGTCCATCCTAAACTGTAAACAGTACAATGCCATCACATGGCGGAATAATAACAGTAATGCAAACTTCGAGACTCAAAAGCAAGGCTATGCGTAGGAATGAGCTGCTTTTTGCCCTTTGCCACTGCTGTTTGCCAGCCCTAGAACAACGAATGTATCTTCTTTACTCTTTTACCATGAGGGCTGACGTCACATGGCCTACTGCTCTTGTAAGGACAGACACGAATAACCCATAGTATATCTAGTAAATGGATTGAGAGATGTTGAGTATGTAGTTTTGACTTGGAAACAATGTAAAATAATAGACCAAATTTTTATATGGATATTTTTCATTATTTTCATGTCTCATGTCCATATGTGAAGTAGGTCCCACATGTTATGAAAAAGTCTATGTTCTGAAGTGTGTCGCTTTCCTGTTAATTTACAACTATGACTCGTCTGCCTCGCATATTTCCACGTCACCCGAGGGAGAGTTAAACCCAGCAACAAATTACATGAGTGTTCTTAGATCGCCGCAACCCTGGAGGGTGATTCTAAACATGTGGAAAATAAGGTTGTGCAAGCCAGCAAGCATGCCCCCCCCCCCCCCCGGCTCACCGTGCTCAGAGCCTACAAGGCATCATCTGCCTCGGGGCTAAACCGAGCGCAGCCAATTATGCACGAAGCCGAGCGCTGGGCAGAGGGTAGCTTCTCCACCCCGGCCTCGTACGAGAGAAACGTCATGAGGCAATGTCACACCTCTCACCGTGGCCTGGCGTTGCACCTATCCTGCAGATTATATAAGTCCATCCACGACCAGGCTCGCAAGTTATTCTTTCTCCAGTTGCTTGTTTTGACACTTTGTGTACTGGGGCCTGTTTCCTCCCTGTTCGAGGTAGTGTGTTCCGATGGTGCAAAACCCCTAAACAACATCTCTTTGGCAGAACTGTTGTTTACATTCTCCAGCCCGGTGTTTCCCGTGTTAGTGTTGTTGTTTACATTTGTGCACGTGTTGACATTTCCCTGTGTACTTCCTGGTATGCTACACCGCACTCGGTGAGGTACTGGGCATAATGGCATCTCCTTGCCTTTCTTCCCTGCAGGTTACCGGGCTATATGCAGGTCGTCACGGTGCCAGTTCGTGACACATCTTGGTCCCAACTTCACTAAAAATGTGGAATTTCCCAGTTTTTCTACCACTCGCACTGGCCCTGTCCACCTAGGTACCAGCCCTGCACAATATTGTTTTGTTCCTGCCAATAGTGGGTTCTCTCTAACGTATACAAACATTCCTGGTTGTAACTCCGGTGGCTATTTCCTACTCTCTAGTACCCATGAGCAACAGTACTTTTCTTGATTCTCTCTAGCCTTCGTGTGGATCTGTTGTTGGTGTTCTATGGCTTCCTCGGGTGTTACCGGAGGTTTTTCTCTTTGTTCTCCAGGCGCATGCAACTCGCGGCCCTGGACCATTTCGGCTGGAGTTTTCCCAGTGGCTGCATTTACCCGGTTTCTTATGCAAAACATTATTTCAGGAATTAACTCCACCCACCTGGTGTGGTCTTTGCCTAGCCAAATCCTCAACTGGATTTTTATGTCCTAATTCCGGCGCTCGGTCAGGTTCACTCGGGGTGGTAGACTGGGGTGGTACGGTGTTCTGCTCCCCACTTCGTACAGTACTCTCTCCACTTTCTCCCCACAAACTGGGTGCCATTATCAGTCAATAAAAATTCCGGATAACCCCATCTCGGAAAAAAACTCGGTTTGCATTATCTGCGCGACTGTGTGGGGTGCATACGTTACTTACAGGAAACGCCTCAGTCCATCTTGTAAATAAATCCGTAACAACGACCAAAAATCTCTTTCCACTTGAGGTGCGGAGACATGGGCCGAAGATATCTAGTACTACGGTTTTGAATGGCTCCATGAGCATTCTCGGTTGTTGTGGAGCATCGCTGTCTGTTCTCTGCAGCTTCCGGGTATTACATGTGACGCACCTCTGTATATATATATATTTGCACATCTCCCTGGATCCCTGGCCAGTGAAAAAATTTTTGTACGTTCCTGCATGTCTGTTCAGTACTTGGGTGTCCATGTTCTGGACTGTCATGCCCGTACTTTAACACAAGTTTACGTGTTACCTTCAGTACATACTTTTGCCATTGTGCGCATTTACCGGGGGTTTCACTTGAATTTCCCGGTCTACTACTCTCCAATGCTCAGAATACCGGGTGGCACAATGTTGCCGGCGTTGCGCAGCATCTGTGGAGTTTTCCTGTGATGCGTGAACCTCCTTAATACGTCACGGATGTTCAACGAGACAAGTTTGCTGGGTGTTGTGGCGACAATGTTTTGCAAGGAAAAAGTTGGTGTGCCTACTGTCGGGATGGTACGGCAAGGTGGCAGCACCTCTTCCCACTTCATGCCGTTAGTTACCATTAGGTTCGGACAGGGGTTTCTGGACAGCGCATCTGCAAGCTCATTGGTTTTCCCCGCCACGTGTTCTACCTTGAAATCAAACTCTTGGAGTAGCAAGGCCCAGCGGGCAAGTTTACTTTTCCCGTTATGCATGCCCTCTAACCACACGAGACAACGGTTATCTGTTCTTAACGTGAATTGTTTCCCTAGCAGATACGGCCGGTACTTCCTCAGTGCATGCACGACTGCTATGCACTCTTGTTCATTAACATGGTATTTGGGTTCTGCCTCGCCAAACTTTGCACTGTGGTAATTCAGGATGTGTTTTTCCCAGTGTTCTCCCACTTGATACAGCACCACGCCAATACTTTGCTGACTTGCATCGGTCTGAACGACAATGGGTAGTTCTGACCTGAATCTAGCTAGCGGTTTGCAATTTTGGAAAGCGAGCTTGATTTCACGGAATGCCTGGTCAATCTGAGGTGTCCACACAAGTTCATGTTTTTTACATAGCAATTCAGTCAGTAGTGCAGTTATCACAGAAAAATTCGGGATGAACTCCCTTAACCAATTTATTAAATCAAAAAATTTTCTAACATGTTTATGTGACCTGGGTGTGGGTTTGTTTTGAATTTCTTGTACGTGTTGTTGTTCTGGTTCGCATCCATTCCCTGTTACATAGTGTCCCAAGTACACCGGGCCTTTGTGTGTCGTGATGTTGTGCTCAATGACATCAGTGCGCAGCAGCTTCCCATCAGTGTGGAACACACTGGCATACTGGTCCAGCAGGTGTTGTTCGGGTACCTCGTCCGCGAACTCAGCAAGTGGCACAGCAGCTGTTGTTGTTGGCATTGATCCCACGGCGTACACTGTCCACCTGCCACGTGTCCCCATGTGCAGACGGTCGAGATGCGGTTCAATTATGGCTTGGTTGTCAATTAGCCATGGCAGTCCCAGAATCATCTCCTTGCACAAGTCCAGCATGATGTATATGTCACATTTTGTATGGAGCTCACGTACACCTACGGTTACGTGCATGACGCTTCTCGCCTCGCCCTGTTGGTTGGTTGTGGCAAACTGCAGGCGACGTGGCGGCACTCTTGTTGTTATCACCTAGATTAGGCCCTCTCGCACAAAATTATGACTTGCTGCAGTGTCAATTACGACTATCACATTTTTACCCTCGATGCTCGTACAGTACTGTCAGTCACTTGCAACACTCTTGCATGTGTAATGGGTGGGTTTTCCTGCTATGCCAGCAATTGTGAAATCTGTAGGACAAGCGGCGACGATCGCGTGACGTCAATAACCATAGCAGGGGGTACAGGCGGCGGGGGTTCACAGTGTCGGTCCAGTACTTGTTCTCTTCGTTCGCCTGCTTATCTCATTCATAGGCACGTGCCTCCCACGTAAACAGTTCCACACTCTACCGGCTGGCTCTGCGCAACAACGGCCTAATATCAGGTGTCACTAATGCCACGATAATCTCAAGCACTCCGCGGGTTGCCTGTCCTGTGTGTAGGAGTTTATACAGACCCAGTTTCTGCTGTATGAACTCTTCAATGCCTTCCCTGTCACGTTGTTGGTCATGGTAGAGCCTGGCCTATGCTTGTATGGCGTCACCATCTGTATCAAACCTTTCCAGCCAAGTGTTCACAGAATTCCTCCCAGGTGACTCTGTAATCACGGACTAGGTTCCACCACGTGGCAGCGGTTCCTCTTAGTCTGTCGGCAGTGACTTTGGTCCCGTCGTCCCTATGTATGCAATGCCAGTTAAGTTTCTCCTCGCACACCGCAAGAAAGGTACCCGGGTATACGGAATCGTGCCCCGCGAAAGTTGGCAACAATACATTTCTATTGGGTCCGGTCAAACCCTGTGGCATGTACGTAACGACTACTGGCATAGCATGGGCTTTACCTCTGGTGTTGTCAGTGGCGCAATCTCAGTACAGTTCATCTTACGGCACTAGACACAGTATATGACACCATCGCGGAAGGTTACATACTCATCAAGTCCTATGCACCGCAACTGTAAGTCCTGTTCACACTGCTGGCATTGCGCCCACTTCGTTCCCGCCCCGTCAGATCCGGCGTGATTCTGATGGCGTAGATACTGTAGACGTGCAATGGCATAGCGGTTGATTCCACAAGTTTTCCTCAAACAGATTGATCTCAATTATCCTTCCACAATGCAGGCATCGGTCGATCGGCATGTCCAGGTAGTTCGCGCTCGTGGGTGTCGCGGTTGCCGACGTGGAAGTCTTGAGACCTTCTCGTGGATGATCAGCTGTGGTGTCCGCCATTTTCTCGCAGTTGAGATGTAGATGAATACACTTACCCCACTTGGGAACGCCAATTGATGCAGTCAGGTGAGACACGAGACGAACTGTGGCACGATAAACTTACTGTGGGTGGGCGCCAGCGGTGTTCCTCAGTTATCGCACTGTTGAGACTCAGGGTTCTAGGGATGCTGTGGGTTCTGTGTGTCCGTCTCACTCGAGTGTACTTACAAACACTTTGCAATACTAAACAACTTTAATAAACTTGGATCACTTGATAACTAGGCGAGAGGTTGCTGCCACTACAAATGAAATACTTAGAGCACTGTGTACTTTACTATTATTCAGTGAACCATAGAGGATCATGCCAACATTACTCTTATGAAAGACTCAGGACGTGTCTAGCTAACTCCGTTCAGGTAATCCCCAATATGCAATTTATCTAGCGCACTCCTAGGTGGATGACTTCTCTGTGGTGTGGGAAAACACAATCTGCACAAGGGAAGGTGTCGACAGCCGCTAGGGTGGACTGACGATTTTCCCTGAAGATAGGGCGCAGAAAATAATGAAATGGAACAGGATGAACAAATTACACAAACGCGTTATTATTTAACATCACTAACGCGGACTCATCGGGGCTCGTCTTGCCGCACGTGGTTGGTGAGGTGACGGCCTATACACATAGCCGGCTGGACGGAAATAATATTACCGTACCCTTTACATAAATTACAGAAATACACATGAGATATGATGGGGCGCGACATGAGTGGTCACAATAAACATACAGATGCATGAAAGCAAACTTAGATGGTGCGGATGCCGCTGGATCAGTCTCGTAGCAGATCAAGTGGTTCAGATGAATTCTCAGTTTTCTTCCGTAAAAACTGCAAAGTCTATCCAGATAATTTATTATTTCTTTTGGGAAATTTATTCTTTTGCAGATTTACTTGGTTGTGAGCTTGTAACATGCCGGTTGGCAATAAAATCAAACTTTGAAATGACAGCATGGTCAAACATACAAATCATCAATTACATGAACACTGAATAACATTTACATAGAACCTAGAAATAAATTACGGCGCACATGACTTTACACAAATAAACCCTTAAAGCACATGGATGGCACATACATTGACATGACGGCGGTTGACCACGTGGTCGCAAGTGATGTGGCCGTGAAACAATTAAACATAAAAATTACCCTGGAATACATACATGAAAATAAAGACTTTAAAATTGCACGCAGCAATTATACAGAAATGACAATGAAATGCCTTTCGCATAAGCAGATGACACCTGATTCAAGTTGCGCGGGCCGCGTGGCCTCTCCTCCTCGATTAAAATTCAAAAAGCAGCAAGGGCACAAATTATTATGCTAAGCGGAAGCATAATGCTGGGGAATGTCTGGCAAAACGTATGCAAAGCAAAGGCTAACCGGTTTACTAAAGTGAAACTATTATAATCTACATCAGTGCAAAAAGTTCTGAGTGCGTACGTGACAGCATCTTACCTCACCAGATCTCCTCGACGGACTGCCCAGAGGCAGGGGTCTCGTGGACCTGCCATGGATACCCATGGGGTTCACACAACCGGAAATGCTATGCATGCCGAGTAAAACTTTCATGTGAAATTAAATGGCACAAAAGTAATTTTAAATATTGAGTTACATTTTAGAATTTTCTTATTAATTTTTGGTATTCTTTGAGTTTTCTTATGATGGTGTTCATGCCGAAATAATAGTGTTCATAATCTTCGCGCAGCGCGCATTTAAAAAACGTAACCAAACATGGTGCAATATTACAAAACATGCATTGTAACACTTTTGACACTTGAAAACCTGAAAATAAACAAGAGACATAATTTTACACTTGAAATAAATATTCCGTTACAGGAAAGTTCAGTCTGGGCCTCTTTGGGCACGTGCATGCCCATGTGACACATGGGTAGTACCGGCCGTCATGGGCTCAGCGCCGCTGGCTGTTAGCCGGCTGTTAGCTCTGCCTACGTACCAACTTCAAAGATCATAAATTTAAAAATTTCACTCGCAGTATAATGTCAATTGTTAATTATTGTTTTTATTAATTTACTGCTAACTTAGTAGGAGTGTTCATGGCAGTGTGTAATGTAGCATATGTATGTAGTTTTATTATTATTCTTCAAACATATGTTTCAAAAGTGTTTAGTTTACCATGAACAACGTATATAAAGTTGAATTCCATTTTTCTTGCCAACAAAGGAACTGGTTGTAATCTGGCTCCTGAAATTAACATTTTTGAATTATTCACGGCATCTTTGGTTGTTTTGTTCCACTTACTTTTACATTGTGTTTTCTGTTAGCTACTGCATTACACTTGGAAGTCACCATAGTTCTTTTGTGCTTATTTTTTTCAGACATCATGCTAACAACACATCCAATCCCTGCCCGAGACTGAAGAGAATACTACGCATGCAAGCAGTGGACTCCCAGGTTGCCAAGGCACCACCAGTTCCACCGCCAAAACGACGAAGTAGGTCTAACACTTCTGTAGAGCTGGCATATATAATGAAAACTAGTTCAAGTGAGATTACCTCGACCAAAGCCAGCAGTATTATGTCAGAAGCACCAAGTAAAACCAGCAGTGTAGAAAACAGTAACCTTTTGATACAATCCGACAATAACATCATTGCCTGTATGAGCAAAGATTCCCGAACCACCCTTCAAAGCAACTATGAAGATACTGAGGATATAGACAGTGGTATTTATTTTGGAGAAGGAATGTCCTCAAGGAACAATTCTGTGTCTGGGATGGACAATACTTATGTTTGTCAGTTTTTGACTGAGAACTTAAGCTTGAATGTAGATAAAGAAACTGATGATGTATTTGCATTCCAGTTAAGTTCACTAGATGCTGACAGTGATGGTGTTGAGGTAGAATATCCATTCGAGAAAGAAACAGATCTAACAAATCTAGGCAATCGGGGAATTCACAACATGGTGCATAAAGTAGTAGATGAAAGTAAACTAGAGGGCCTAAATGACATGAAACAAGTCTTCCAGCGTGATAATGTAGCGGCAGCTAAGTTGGAGGAATGTATGGGTAATGTAACTCTTCTTGATGTCGAGGCAAATGCAGAGTCTGATAATAATCTAAACGAGCACAAATATATGTGTGCAAATGATGTTTCTGGTATGAACACACTGCTACCAAATGATTTTAGTGAAACCAATTGCACAGATGTAAATATTTTAGAAAATAATTGTAGCCAAAGTATGTATATTTTGGATAGTCAGGAACCTAGGTATAACAAAAGTGTTTTGCATGAAAGTTGTTCCAATATTTATTCATTGGTAGGTAAAGTTAGTACACCAAATGTTCCTCATGAAATGTGTTACCCAAATATAGATGATTCCAAAGCTTTAACCGTCAAAAATAACAACAATAAAATTGTTAACAATTTTCATTGTGAGGTAATAAAAAGTGAAAACGGTAATGAAATTGGGAAAAAAGAATGCCAGTCTGTTTCTAACAGTATCACAAAAACTTTTGAAGCCTTCCTTCAGGACATGTTAGACAATAGTAATGAACAAAATACAAGCAGAAATGTTCTAACCAAAAATGTAGGGATACATGTTAATAACAGTAACATGCAGCTTCCTTCAGAAGTGTGCAATTTGAAGCTGTCTTGTGATTATGATATTATGAGTTCAGATTATGTTTGTGATACAGGTCAGTCAGATCTCTGTTATGTTGATGCTTCAAATATATCTGTTAAATGTAGTATCGTAGATTCTATTTCAAAGCTTGATGTAACCAAATGCACTTCTGATGTGTTTTGTCAGAACAATATTGTATCAGGTGCTGTGCTGGATGATCATACTGACAGCACAGGTGCATCTGACAGCTGCATAATGAGTAATGCAGTAAATCACCAGCTACCTTTGTCAGAAACCACCAGACTGACTGCCGATCAGTGTTTCAAAAAGTGTGATAATTTGTATGAGACTGACCATAGAAATTTTATGAATGGCCTTTGGATGCTACAAGCGGAAGGACCATCTGAAGATGTAGAAAAAGCTTTGAACCCCAAAGTTGAAATAAATAATGGATTTTATAATGTTCATTTACAAACTGTTGAATTACCCACCCATCCTGCTAGCATTATCATGGAAGAAAAACAGTACTCCTCCTGTGATGGTTCTGAAAGTTGTGTGTCTGAAAATACCACACACAAAACTTCAGTGCCATATTCTGCAGATACCAGTTGTGTGGTTGACAGCTGTGCAGAAGATTCACCAGGTATGTATTTTGCCTTAATGTTCCTGTATAATCGTTACATTATAGATTTCCAAAACAAAAGTGCTATTTGTATGAACTATGTACCATATTAGGTACATAACTTTTTAATATTCTGCTTCTATGGGTAGAGAAAATATTTTTCGCAGTACAGAGGAAATTTAAAAAAAATGTCTGTTTAAAAGAAAGTAGTATTATGAGAATAAAATACTTAGCCATAGCTAGGCAAATGTTTTTTAGAATGTCAGATTTCGCAGAATGGTTACAGATGGAACATAAATTTGTATTTAAGAATTTTATACTGTGTTACTGGCGTCAACTGGTAATAAGTGAAAATGTCTGAACAATAAATATATGGGGCGCCAGGCCATGAATACACGCACTGCCATGCGGTAGGCAGAGTCTTTACAGGGCATGACGTCGCCACGTGGCTACTTATCTGATGACGGAAAACTGTTGCCCTCGCTCTTCTGTTTGCCACAAAACATGCCTCACACTGTAACACTGCTCAGAGGGTGCTATACTATAGAGAAAGAGTCGACCACATGCTCGTTAGAATTGGGTGCCATCCAGTTTGCAATTGGCAAAAAAGTTGTACATTAACACCCCATGCCATACAGAAAATACATAAAAAAAAGTTACACTATGAAATAGCAAAGCGGCCACTCTCAAATTATGATGAAGTTCCGTCTGCTTCAGCCCAGGCACACATTACAAGTTCACATCAAGTTGAAAAGCCTTGCTGCAGAAATAATTAAGTCCCCAAAAAGGCTGGTGGGCCAAAAGCCGGCTGCGGAGGTGAAATAAAAAGGTTTGGAATGAATTAAGAAACAGAATTACTATGATTGGCGAAGGCAAAGTGACAACAACCCCTGCAGGTCGCGCAGCACACAGCCGACCGGCTCGAGCTCCGAGGCATGACTGATGAATGGTGGTTAAAAGCAAGAGTACTAGCTCGCGCCGGAAGTGGCGGCCCCGTCCCGACCACAAAAGGATAGATGCAATTTGAGCTTGGGTGAAAATGGTATGGAACAATTTTAACACAACAAATTGTTATAACATGGGCAGGAGTGCACAGCAAAATTATCATACAAAAAAAAAACTTAAATTTACCAGCCCTTCAAATTACAACATGCACAGGAGTACACTGCAAAAAAAACATACAAAGAATACTTAAATTTAGCAAAAGCCTTTTTACTGTAGTCATCGGCCGTCGGGCCTAGCCCTGCAGCACTTTACGTCAGGTACAGATGCACCAAACACACATGGCACACGCAAACATAACCTGCATCTCGTACATGCATGACCAATAACGGACTTATGCCGGCTGAGGAATGAGGTCGGGTGACAATTGTTAATATGATGACTTCATAACTTAATGACAAATTCTTTAAATACAGTAGGTAGAGAGCAGATTAGCACATTTGCACTGAGCTCGTTCAGCTATTATTAGTACCAGATATTACATACATACCACAGCCCGAATTTTCTGGCTTCAAGATTAATAATTGTGAAAACATTTTTCAGGTATATTTTTTGTCAGATATAAGTGTTCAGGGATTATAACATTATACATTTAGTTTGATGCGTGACGTCTTTCTACATATTATTAAACTGACTTCTACTCTTCAGTGAAAATGCACTTGGAGCACTTTCAACAGAGTTTGATTTAATGCCACCGCCAACAAAACATCAGGAATAGTTTTATCTACCAAAGGCAAAGGATGAACACTCCATGCCAGATATTATTTGTTGCCGGCCGAGCCACCAAAGCCATGCATCAGAATCAATTGAGTACAGCAGCACACCACCAGATGCCACTACTAGAACGAACGCCAAGGAATGAACCTGGATCCAGCACCAACCACTGATGTCACATTCACCGAGGATCTATGGCATGCACTTCGTAGCTGCTAACCCCCTCTCCAGGACAACCCCCTATGCCAGCAGAAGAAGGGACAAGCGGCCGAGCAGTATAAATAGAGGGTCTCAGCAAGGCTCGTGACCAGTCTTCAAGCAATTGATGTCTATCTTGTTCCTTTACCTCACTTCTTGTGCCACACGAACCATCAGCTCTCCTACCTTGGTTTTCATTGCATCCTAGTGGTGCTGAAGACATTTCTGCTCCTCAAGACTTCACCGCAACTTTGGGGGCTGAAGTTCCTTCACTTCATGTCGTGAGTCGCAGCTAACACTGAGACACGTACTGGTCCCTTCAGTTGTTTTAACAGCCACTTTATTGCCTACTCTGTTAGCCTAGGAGCAGTTTGCCTTCACCTGTTTTACGTAGGGTGTTTAACTTTCATTAACTCATGAATAGGAGGTAGTACATTCACCATCACTGTTTATTTCTGTTAAAAGAAATAATCACAAGTTTAACTCACTTACGAATATCATTCCCGTAGTCCTAATACCTCTCCTTGTAAATATTGGGCCTATATGAGGGACAACAGGTGACTGGGATTTTATTCTTTCCATCAAACACCTCACACCAACCACAATACAATTTTGAAAGGCCACCCATTCACTGCATATGTGTAGTGAATGGTAGAGCCACGACACTAGGATACCCCTTCCTTAGGAATTGGACTGCCAGTCTGGGGTTTGCTGAGATGAGTATTTCCCTGGGCTTAGGGGGACCAGTTCCTCTGGGACACTCACCACACCAAAGTTGGAAGGCCACCGTTCTCTGCACCCAGTGTAGTGAACGGTAGAGCTACGACACTAGGTACACTCTCCTATTAGGGTCGGCTTGTTAACTCGGAGGTTGCTCTTCTCATTGGCAACTAGTGGTGTCGAGGGGAGTACTTCTCCGGGTCTGGGGAGACCAACTCTATCCGGACTTCACCTCGTATTGGGACTGTAGCCAGTGTTACGCAGGTCGACTAACCCCGCAACCTTTTTATCTGTGTTTGAGAGTGAGATATGATATTGGCAGGCAATCGCATTACTCACACTAATGACCCAAACCTATATGTTAACTCCCCTACTTCTGCGAGGTCCAATTGTAGATTTATCTTTCTTCATGCCATTTACCTATAGTGGTAGTATTCATAAGAGGGTGAAATGGGCAAAGACTGCTTCTAAATATGCACTGGCGTTTAAAACCCTTCCTGGCGGGTTTGAGCTACTCAGTTCACGAAAGCAGGTAGTGGTATTTCACAGACTCTCCATTCCAACTGCACAAAACTATGAACCCGCTATGTTTGAACCGCCTACAAGAACGGCCGAGGAACTTCACCCCGCAGATCAAGCCAACCTCAGTGGCCAAGACCGGTCAGTTGGAATCGCTAACCCCTGGATCTGGGGAACGCCACGAAACCAGCTTACCTCAACGACAACCGAATGCCGCACACCCAGGCCGAATGGAACACCCACCACAGCACGGGGGCAGCCACTAGTGTACTGCCAGTCGAGCCTGAGCCGGCACAGCCACAGGTTAATCATCACTCAGGTATACCCGTACGAGTGGTACTGCCGAAACACAAGGTAGTGCTCACCGAACCAAACTTTGTTCCCTACCAGAAAGTGACTCGACCAGTACTGTACACTGACCGAGCTCCCTATCTGCCTAGCAATTAAAGAATACCTGATACCAGGACACACCTAGCCTAGCGTCCACCAAAATCCATTTGGTCACGTGACGTGCCACTTGCCGAAGGCCGTCACCCATCAAGTTAAAACATGCTTTACACACAAAATACAATTCCAGAGTGATTTTAAATACCTCTAGCAAATAATCACACCGTTTTCATTATAAATAAAGTAGTTTCCTTGTCAGTTTCTACTCCTTTGTTCCTCTTTCAGCTAACCCCACCCGACTCCCCTGCCCATTTGTTTTCTGTACTGCCAGTGAAAACTTTGCCTCTCTTTAGGCCTAAGAGCCACCACTGGGGGAAAATACAATGTTTCTCTACTCATGCAGAGCAGTGGTGATGTAGTGGTTAGACTACTTACCTCCACCAAGGCTAACCGGGTTCAATTCCTGGCGGAATTACTCATCAAATTTTCATACATGAGAATTGTGCCAGACGATGCTGCTGGTCATTGGGTTTTCTCATGGATCTCCCATTTCCCATGCCCGTGCATTCCATCACTGCTCCATTCTTCCCTCACTTCTCCTTCATCAGCTCTCAAGACCTAGGTGTTAATAGCTGCCCAAATCTCTCCACTCTACTCATATGCAGGAAAATGTGTAATATTACTCACGTAGCTGCATCTATATTATTTTAAACTTCCTCCCTTTCCTACTGTATTGTATTACTGATGGCCATTAAATTAGGTCTCCTGATGTGTTGACAGATTAATCATCATACTCTGCATTTACAACTGATTTGAGGTACTACAAAAAAAATTTATATTAATAAACAAATACTGTATTGTGTCATAATTAGTATAGAGGATGTGTCTGAACAACACAGACAAACTCAGCTTGCATATTCCTTACAAAAACAAACCGACCTATGGTCAAAAACGCTTTCTAAGGGCAATACACACCCTGTAAGGTGGAGCTAAAACTTAGGTTTATTTTAAATACTACAGAAAGTATTTGAAATGGAACAGTGACATTCAGGATAATGTGTAGTTCAACAAATATCTACAACCACTGCAAAATCTGTTGCTTCCATCTAATGTTGTAGAAAAATAACCGTTGCAAGCCTGTTGTCGCATAAAATTTCATGATGCTGATGCATAATTGGTTTTGCAGTAATGGAGTATTAATCGGCAAGTAAAAATGAACAGAAAAGGTTGTTGTGTGTCATAACTGCAAACCACACCGTTATCTAGGAATTCGTTCATAAAGTTTGAAACCACTGATTGCACCTGGTAGGTAAGCAACGCTCATCACATGTAATGTTATTATCGGGTGTAGCACAGCATGTATACATTAACAGATGTTTGTAAAACACAGGTTGATGGTCTCCAAATGAGTGATACAAAAATATGTTTTATTCTTAATTTACAAATTGTCACAATGTTGTGATAACTTGCATTGCTGTTCACAGAATGGGTTTGAAAATCACACACCGTTCCTCAGTGCAGGCAGACCATTGCCACATCCCTGGCCTGTTGCAGGTAGCGACACCCTGTCCCAGCCCCATACAGACCAAGACAACGGCATCCCCAAATCCATGCCAAACCAAGCTGCAGGCCCCCCACAACCGTGCTTAGAAGACGTGACAACACCGCAGTCCACCTTTGAGAGTCATCGGACACTCCTGCGAAACAAACATGGGCCTCACACGATCCTCTGCAAATCCATTGAATATTGAAACCAATAGCAGCATGAATCCCAGGTCATCCAGTTATAGTCTTGGAACTATTTCCATGGGAACCATGTACATGACTGGTCAGGCCGTGCTCTTTTTTCCTTTCACATGCGAGTTTTCGAGGCTGAGAAGCAAAGTCCATCATTGGCAGAATTTGAGTTTGGACCGCAACGACTGTTAAGGAGTTGACAAGCCTGCCACCTGGCACCGATGTCATGTTTGCCATTGAACTTGTAGTGTTTCCTGGACGTATCTCTTGTTGTTCTCACAAAACACTAGCTTGAAAGTAGCTCAGTGTGATTTTGAGACTCTGAATTAATAAAAAGTTGCAAAGTTCGTTGATTCTCAGCAGAAAATAAATAAAAGATGATTATACGATTCACTGGAAAGTTGATTGCCATCTCTTCAAACAAAGGCACTCACAGAAAGAAAAAAGAAACGAAGCAAGATATAATGGCAGCGTGGTCACTCGCTACTCTGCACAAAACACTACATCGCTGGACTCAATGAATGAACTGCGACAACTGACAAACTATGAATTACTTGTGAACTGTGACAACAATAAAGCCAAGCTAACCCTATTTATATGCTGACTGAAATGTTGCATCAAATAAACATGGTCCAATCGTGGCTTCACGAAGTGCTCTAATGTCTAAAAAATAGCCCTTGAACTCTAATGTGGGTCTCGGAATCAAAGTATTACGTGCACGCAAGTCGTCGCGTCAGCCAACTGTGACATCAGTACACTCTAGTTTCGTCAAATGGTGCAACACATGGCTGTATGTCTCGCTTACCAACTCTTTGGAAAAGTTGCACTGTCATCCTATGATGATGTTCCTGCTGATGCAATGACTCGAATAAAATAACACATTTGGAAAAACGAACATGTACAAAATACAAACAAATTCTTATTGCCACAATCTTCTAAATATTAAATGAATTACTATCCTTTACACAGAAATATATAGCAAATAAAATCAATTCCCGAATATATAAATGATAACATATTGCATTGCTACAAACTACCCGTGCTTTACCAGGGAGGCACATACTCCTTTCAACTTGGATTGGAAACCTCCGGGAGTTTGTCATGATTGCCGACCTGACAGTCATCCACTGGTACTACAAATAGCTGTGGGTTTCCTTGATCAGCAGAAGCTATGACTTGCGCATAACTGGCCTGTTCACATGGCTGCGAATCGCTTGGTTCCCAATACTAGGACCAGGAACGGTCCCTACACATCAGTCGGCGAGCTCCCAACCATGTGGAGTCACAGCTGCTCCTGTAAAACTCTGTTGCAGAAAGGATTAATTTTAAATTCTTAAGTGAATTAATAATAACACCATTAAAATTGTCCTCCGGTTATAAAACTTGGCTTGATATGAGGTTTGTTTCTTTCAACCATAAAAAGTATAGCTAGTATAGTTCCACCATTACCAGCTTTTGACAGAAATTTTCTCTGTGAGCAACACAAATTTTTTTGGGGAATTTATATGTTACACGAGCATGAGCGAATAGTATTATTTGCTTTTTGTAATTAATATTTACTGATTTAATTGCATTCAAGTCATATAAAAACCCTGCAACCTTCTGATCATGTCTACAGAGTTTGTCGATTCTAACAATCTTAAACCTATAATTTTATAAACCTGATACTTATTATTTAACAAATCATACAAAAAATAATTGCTGAAATCTTCAAGTAAGTTGTACCAAAAATTCACGTAATTTCAAATAATATTTCCTGTCGAAGAAAATAACATAGAATATTGAAGGTTACATTAATTTTATCTAATTTTCAAATACACTTTACAGTTGTTTTTGTTAAGAGAAACCTCTAAATACTACTTAAAATGAATGTTCAAATTTGCATCCCGTAATGAAAAAGAGATCTCTCCTCAAACAAATAATAAAGAATAGATACTCTAAACTTCACACACTTTTATTTGCACTACGTCAGTTACACCACGTCCTCGAGACTGTTGTAATTTTGGCTGCAATAAGTACACCAGTGTAGCTGCACTGGTTCAGAGAACTGGTTTGTTTGCCTGTGTTGACTGTATAATTTAAAGAAATGTACTTACGAAGTTTACACCTATGTATAGACCTATACAGTATATCAAGTACATCATTCATACAAGAAAATATACATTATTTTGTTTGAGATAAAAGTAGCTTGTAGATTCAGTTTTTGTAAGTTTCAGGACTCACGCCATGTATGTGGCATTCTGAGAAGGGTTTTAATTCTCTGCTTCCTTTCTACAGGCTGTTCATGGTAAAGTGAGCACTTTTGAGGTCCTAGTTACTTGTTTCCATCAGTCATGCTTTATCCTTCCACTAATTTTTAAAATAAATATTGCCATGTAAGTAACAAATACAGTATTGGTATTTCACCGGACTTCAAAGTTAACGTCTAAGGCTACGATAAAATTTATTCATTGACTATTATTCTAAATGAGAGGACTTCAAAAAGGGTTCACTCTACTGTGGATGGCCTATACATACTTGTTAGTTCAGAAATTTCTTGTGACTTTTCCATGTAATTTTTACACACAGCTTGCTAGCCAAAGTACTGTGCATGCATCTATATATACTGTACATGCATACAGTTGTCATGTGCTAGAATTTGCTTCAAACAAATAATGAAACTCACACTGATACACAATCCAGGTTGTTATCACCACTTTACACATTCTCTGTCCTATACTGTAATTACAGATTGCTTGCCCTCACCAAACATTTTTGCTAGTAAAAAATTTGCTTGAACTTTATAGTGTTGTAAAATTTACACGCACGCATATAATGTGTGTGTCTGCTCTGTGTCTGCATGCGTGCGTGGGTGCGCATGTGTCTGTGCATGTTGAAATTGACGCGTGTTGCCTTATGGAACTTCAGACACTGTCAATGTGGTTTTATGTGTGCTATGTCAGGTGGGCTTGGTTTAGAACTGCAATTATGCTTTTGAGTTAGGTTTTTGACTTGCTATTCGTACTGGTTTGTGTCAGTTGGTGACTGGGTACAAAGTTAACCACTGATGGAACTATGATAGGTCTGGTTGGGACACTGGCTCACTTTGGTGTACTTGTCTTACCAGGGACTGCCTATGTCACTGTAGCTGAGGCTGTTGCTGGCTGGATGGAACTGCTGACTCTTGGAGAAGGGTGGTGTGCATCGGTACTGTCCTGACCAACACTGTGCTGTCAGTTCCACTCTGCTGCTTCTTGGCTCCAAAACAAAGGGTTGGCTGCCCCGTACCTAACCTTTGTGCCCGTGAACAGAGTATGTACCACAGGGTGTTAGTCTTGGGCTAGGTGAATGTGTGCAGGGAAATACGCGAAAGTAAATACTGGAGAGGAAGTCTTATCCAGTTGACGGCGGTCTGAGCTCTCTACCATTCAGCTTGTCTACTAACTGCAGAGGGGTCTGATATGTACACTCTCTTGGCGGCGTTACAGACCACCTTTTGCTCCTCCCTCTATGAGCTGTGCCTTTCTCAAAAGGCATGGAGGTCTTGTCAACACTTAGTACACTTCCCGATCGACGTGCACTCGAGACAGAACCCTAGCTAAGTGTAGAGCCAATAGTGGTTGATGATGCGAGCTCGGTGGTGCTCTAATCAGTTCCCAGCCACAAGCGCACAAACCTAGACTGGTGAGCCATGTGGGCTGTCTTCCTACCACAATTGGGTGAGAATGGTGTGTGTGAATCTGCAGCCCTACTCTATGGTTCATACTTCTGTAGCAACACCCGGTCTCAGTTGACATTGTACGGTAATATCATTTCTAGTGGTCATAGAAATTACCTCTAGAATAGAAATCCCAATGAAAGGAACAAGATGTATTTATTAGGAATAATAAATACAGTAATGCGTGCTACCTCTTAAACAACCAATGTGTGATATGGAAGTAACCTATGGTAAACAAGTGTAGGCTACCTGCTCCTAGATTAACCAAGATAGCGAATGACTTTGACGGCTATGAAAATAACTTTGTCGCAGCTTCTCTAACCAAAGGGCATCTAGAAGAGATTTTACAAAAAGGGAACCATTACTTTTAAGGGCAGTGGGTGTAGTTGCCTCTACCAGCAGGTAGAGGTGGCTGCTGACCCAAGAAGAACAGCAGCGGAAGGTGTGACGGTGTTTGCTGGTTGTGGGAGGAGAGTGTCTGGAAGATGCTGATGGTGGTAGACGTCAATGGAGCTTCTGGTAGCTAGTGGTAGAGGCTGCAGAAGTCTCTGGTAATGTCTATGGAGATTCTGGTAACTGGTGATGGCTGCTGAACACTTGGTAACAGTAGAGAGCCCCAGCACACAAAGTATTAAGGCAAGCTACTGGAGAAAGGAATAACTCCCGAGCCCGGGTGTGCACGGCCTTATGTAGTCCACTGGACAGGTGAGTGCCGGCCCGGGGTGGGAGTAGCTACCCCCTGTCCAGAACTCGGCTTCGTGCATTCTCGGGTGCATTCGGCTTGTTGGCTATCAGCATAAGTAGGCGTGCTTCTTGACGGCTTTCGCAACCTTATATTCTCATGTTTAGAGTCACCCTCTAAGGTACTGGCGATCTAAGGACTCTCGTGAAAGATGTTGCCGGGTTTGACCGTTGACTCGTGTTACATAGAAATACGTGAGGCTGATGAGTCATAGTCTTTTAGAAAATAAACGGGAAAATGGTACGCATCAAGGTTCTGAAAACTTTTGAAAGATTAATGTTCTAATCATTAAAAATAAATACTCTAAAAGAATTTAAGGATCACTCGTTAGTTCTTTCATTTTTTAACGCTGTTTACCTGACAGCATTTATTCTGATACAATATAACACATTTCTGTTACAAGTAGCATTGTCGAAAATGCATCAAGGTTCTGAAAACTTTTGAAAGATTAATGTTCTAATAATTAAAAATAAATACTCTAAAAGAATTTAAGGATCACTCGTTAGTTCTTTCATTTTTTAACGCTGTTTACCTGACAGCATTTATTCTGATACAATATAAAACATTTCTGTTACAAGTAGCATTGTCGAAAATGTTCATATTGTCTGCTATTCAGTAAGAAACTGCAGTGCAAAGCACTATCAAAAGCATGGTAGCCTTTGCTTGTAGAGAAGATAAATACCTGTCTGCTATAAATGTTTCTATTTCCACTTTTATACTACTGCCGTGAGCTTGCCTTGCTATTCCTAATATCCAGTAGCTGTCGTATTTTATTTATAGCATTTGATGTGCTTAGTATCTAATTCATTTTAAACTTCAGAAATTTTTTTGTGCAGTTTCTGTTCATGCATGTTATGTTTTATGTTTGTTCTTTCAAAGAAGGTGAAAATGCTTTTAACCAAAATGTTTATGTAATTAAATTATTCTTCTGATATCTGTTGGTACTTATCATCATCATGGATCGTTTCCACTCTGTGTTCAGGTCAGCTTCTTGGTAAAATTCTTGCCATCTTTGTCTGTCTCTCCAACTCTTGCTCATCCCATTTCTCTTTGCTCTTCCTTCCAGCCTTCTTCCATCGTACTTCAGTTACAACCACCTTCTTGTCGAACTCTCATTTCCCATTCTCGTCAACATGCCCATACCACCTCATTTTTGCCTTCTATGATCTCTGCCAGTCCCTCCCGTTCATGTACCTTACTCTTCATTTCAAATTATTTCCTTTCTCATTACTACCATTATGCTCTTTGCAGATTTCATGCCTATTGAGGCAAAACTAGCCATGTTTCTGCTCCACAAAATACAATGGGTTCTGCATGTTATATAATATTGCCACTGTTGCTTGCAGATGATTGCATGACTGGTACAGATGAACCAGATGATAGCTTGCATGCTGTGAATGATTTTCTCACAGTTGATCACGAGGATGACAACCTGTATGAATACACTGTCATCCTCACCAAAAATTGGGGCTCTCTTGGTCTGCAGATACAGGTAATTAGTGCATGTATGCTGACCTCATAGAATTACTATTTCTTAAAATGCTGCTTTTCATCTGCCACACAAATGTAGTAGCACTACACTAAATGTGTTTGCATGTTGCTTTGTAGAGTAAACAATATTTTTTCTTTTCAATTCACATTTGTGAAATTTAAACTGTTGGTTGGATGTCCTAACATATTTTAATTTTCTTTTCTGCCATACTGTGTGGCTTATCCCCACACCAGTTTGGTGCTGGTTTACAAAGAAACTTTGCAAAATGGAAACTTTAAAACTGATCATTGACAAGCTGACACAATTGAGCAGTGAGTGTACAATTATTGTTGAAGAATACTACTTGTTCCACTGTAAGTGTGAAGCTTCTGTCTTTTGTGTGACAATTAAAAAATAACTATTATTTTGTGCATCCCGTCCAGTGTTCGCGTTTGATGTTGGTGGTTTATTTTATCAAACACACACAAAGACTATTAATATTTGTATTACATAAATTTGCATCACAGAAAACCCACAAAGGACTTCATTACTACTCAAAATGCTGTAAATTTCATAATGACATTAAAATTAATACTGATTCTGTTGTGTGGTGTTCACATTATACACAGGTAACTTCCTCACTGTGCATTGTGCTGCGACTTCAGTTTTCATCTGATATTTGCAACTATTAAAGTTGTACAAAATTAGTGATGCTTTTAAGTAAAATGAAAAATAATACAGTAGAAAAACTATACTAGAATTTTAACCATAAGTGCAAGGATGTTTTCAGCATAAAAAAACTAAGCAACAGTGTTTATGGACTTGCTCAAAGATAAACAGTTTATAAGCAAGAATCCTTTAAAGAATGTTGTACCTAAGAGGCTTGTAAAGTACCATTTTCTCTAGTTGCTGCCATGATGAGTGGGTGGTTGCATCAGGGTGCAAATTAAACTTTTTCCCTTTTGAAGATTTGGTATAAATATTATATTAACATGTAATTAAATAACATGCACATTATTTGTAAGATTTAGTCTTATGATACCTGAAGTAATAATACTGGGGATATACCTAAATTTGACTGACAAACTTCGCCTGCAGGTTGATTGCGAAAAAAAATAAGTCGGAAACATGTATGTGACCTATGGTCGAAAGTGAATATGAACTAAGGGTGGTACATATCTTTGAAGTTGGACCTAAAACACTTGTTTATTGCAAATATTGGAGAAAATTTTTGACATAGTACATCACGACACCTGTCGTTATCATCAAATTATTTCATGTAAATAATTATGGTTACTAGCATTGTTTGGAACTTACCTCCATGACGCAATATCATAATTGGGATTTAAATGATGGATTATTTCTGCATGTCACAATTAACGAAAAATGTTGTGTAATCTTGTGTAAATACCTGGTTTCTAAGCCTCACAGTTTTCGAGTAATTTGTGTTTTACTTTCAAATAATACCAACCAACACCTGGCAAGTTGGGCATGCACAACACCTAATAACACACTGTTGCGGCTGTTAAAGGGACGGGAAGATTCCAAAGAGTGGTGCATAACAGTGGCACCGTAATAAACTAGTTCTTCAGTTACAACTTCAAAAATGTGTACCTCCCTAAGAATTCATTTTAGATAGCAGGTCAAACACACACACACACACAACCACACACACACACAAAACACACACACAAAACACACACAAAACACACACGCGCACACACACACACATTTTCAACTTCATTTTTAGTGATAAACCTGCAGTCAAAGTTTGTCGGTCTAATTTAGATACAACCTGTAGGTATATGAGGTTAAAATATTCCAAATCAACAATACAAATCCAATGGTTTTAAGTTACCGTTAATGGTAGATTTTTAGCAGTCAGTCTATCTTATTAGTTTGTGGCCTCATGTGCTTTCCAGCCAGTATTTTCCATCTGAAATAGACATAAAGTTTTGTTACTATAATTCGTACGTGGGAACGATTCGTCTCTGTAATCATCGTGCATTGTTACTCCTCAAGTAGGGGAACCACTTTCCCTAGCAGGGAAATAATTGTTCTTAAATAAGCAAGGGGAAAAAAATATGGGGGGGGGGGGGGATTGTGTGGCATTACCCCTCTCCTTGCCTCCAAAAAAATATGGACTTCAAAAGACACTGTTGTTTAAGAACTGCAGAATAAATAGATCTACCTTAATGAGCTGTTTTGTACCCCATGGCCAAAAAATTATGTGGTAAATATTCTGTTGCTTGGTGCTACATGATTATATTATGAATTTTCTATTGAGCTTGTGTGCTGGGTAGGGTAAAAACTATGTCGTCTCAGCTATAAATTCCCAGGGCAAGATTCAAATTGATACCTCCTTTTTTTAAGGAAAAGACAATCCTTATTTTTAAGTTGATTAACAACAGATTGCAACACAATACTGACAAGGTAATACATACAACCACAGTTTCTTCAAGTCCCAAGCAGGTTTCATTAATGCAGTTAACTCCACTTGCATATAGCCACAACAGGAGTAAAAATGTTAAGTAAGATATAAGGTTTGTCGTAGTTTGGAATACTTCAGAATACAAAAATAAGCTGTTGCAAAATGTAGTAATTCACATTAACTGGCTCAGGTTACATATTGAGGGGCTCGCAATAATAACAGCTCCGCTGACTGATTTTTTGTCATCACAGCAGTGGTTTGCATGGACCAATAAGGCGGAAGCAGCATTCCAGGAAATCGAAGCTCGTTTCCGGACGTGCCTGACCTTGACCAGGTACGACCCAACACGTCACCTCTACTTGCAGACCGACGTCAGTCAGGAAGGACTGGGTGCAGTCCTATACCAGTGCACAGAGGATGGTGAGCTGCAAATAATCTATTTCGCAAGCACAAAGTTAGGGCAGACAGAAAGGTGCTATGACATAAATGAGCACGAATGCTTGTCAGTCATCTGGGCGATTCAAAAATATAGGGCCTACTTAGAATACCAACAATTTACTTTGCGGACGGACAACTGCTGCCTTATGTGACTGCATAATATATAAGAAAACTGAAATGGTGGGCGTTGCTTATGAAGTCATACGACTTCATTATAGAGTGCATCCTGTATATACTGACGTAGTTGTGCAGGATGGAGCCGAGTCGGACGACATCCTACTCCCGGACACACAAGAACCGCTCAGGGAGGAGAAGTTACAGCAGATGAGTGTTGTGAACGGCGATTTTCTAATACCTATCCAATCTATGGCGGGAGTTAGTGGATGTGCAAGCAGGATGCACATTTGCAAAAGAGCGAAAGGAAAAAATGTGCCATGCAGAGTGTTGCACAATGGTGTGTAGTCGATAGCAGATTAGAGACTTGCTCATCTCAGGATAAAAATATTTGGAGGCTGTATGTACCACCGGAGTGCAGGGGGAGAGTTTTTGAGCAAGTGTATGCGAGTGCCAGAGTGGGACATCTGGAAGCCAAACAAACGACCCACAACATCAAAGAGCATTTTTCTGGCCCGTCTTGATGTGCTGCGCACGGAATGTTCAACAGTGTGAAAAAAAGTTACAAGTTCAAGTCATGCAGAACTGATGGTGCACAACAGCAGCAACCAACATTTGAGATCATCAGCCTAGTCCTGATGGGGCCAAATCCAAAATCTGCAGGCAGAAAATGCTTTATCTTAGTGGTGATGGATAATCCCCCCCAGGATCAAAGCAATGCAGGGCTACACTAGAGATTTGTTGACCAACGATAGAACCCAGTTCAATGGGATAAAATGGCAGGTGCTTTGCAACCGAAGAGGAGGGTATGGCACATGAAGACAGCAGTATATCACCCCATGTGAACCCCACGGAGCGCTGCAATCAAGAACTCAAGACACAGTTGCAGCTCCGAGTGGGGGGAGCATCACATTACATGAGCAGAACATCTGCCTGCCACACATTTTACTCTCTGCCGGCGAATCAACATGGCCACTGGCCGGTCCCCAGCGGACGTCCTATTGGGCCAGAACAATCACCTGTCAGGAGAAAATGATTATCCAAATGACAAAGAAAGCAGTGGAACTGAAAACAGCGGAACAAAGAGGGAGGACGTCAACGCCAACAGTAAGAGCTACTACGACAGCAGGAGAAGTACGCTGCACAATGGGCGCCACAAACCACCTACCCTCCACCAGTTCTCAAACAATGTCAGTAGATGTATATGCAAGGACTGATAAAATAAATGGAACATATGAACATTTGCAGAAACATGACACTGAACGGGGTTGTAGGGGCCCGTGCCCTGAATAGCTGAACATAGTAAATAAAATGTGCAAAATTTCTCAAAACGTTTATTTCATGAATGAGTTAACACTTCCTTACAGAAGAACTTTACTGCTTTGCCGGGGGTAGCCCGCTGGCCTAGGCGATACTGCACAAAATTGGCTTGAAGCCGAAAAATGAATTAAGGTGGAATAATTAATCTCCCCTTGTGGATGTAAACCACAGGCGAGGAGGGCAGGAATCTCCGGTGGCAGAAAATGAAAGGATCCGGTAAATTAACACATAACTATGGCAAATTAAATGATCAGCGCGAAAAGTTGCTGGCCCCCAGAGTGCGAAGAGTAAAGCCTAGGCTACAATCACCGTAACGTTCCCGTAACAAAATAACAGTGGCGTTTCTGTGAAAGTATGAAAATGAACTGGCTACAACCACAGTAAGAAAACTGTTATGCGACTAATGAGAAACGAGCACAGTAAAAAAGGCAGGCTGTACATGTATTGCCGATATTTTCAAACAATGTGTTGGCTAACCTAATATTTATTTTTATTTATTTACTTGTGATGAAAAAAGTTTCGCGGGGATCGTGTTTCGGGATATTTAAAGTGTGGTATACAAGTTAATAATTGCGTTGACTATTTAAATTAATGGAAATCTGAACTGTACTTTAAAATTAATTTAATAACTATGTTCTTGTTATAAGTTTGCTTATAAGCTTGCACTGCACTGACTCTCGTGGTTTGAAATGTTGTCTCGTGATTGGCCGGCGTAGAACTTGACGTAAGAGGATTGAAAATATTCAATCCTCTGAATGACTCTGCCACGAGCAGGCCACCATCTTACGCCGATATGTTGTGTTGTAGCTGGTCCCATATACAAGTGTGGATTCAATTTTTTATTGTTAATTCATTTGGTGATTGTAGCTGGGGCTTAACATGGTTTTGCCCTTGGGCACCTAAGATGCTACTGATCAGGGCCTGCTATCTCTATAGGGATTCTGTTGACCGTAATTTTAGTTCATCACTAACTGCAGTTTCATTTCCGGGGCTAGTGTTGTTTGTTTATTTCTGTCTACTTCTGCCCTTGTAAATTTTTTTATTGTGTTTCAGATTAATGGCGATCATTCTTAGATTGTGTTTATTGCCTACTGAAAATGCGTATAAGTATAAATAATAAATAAAGTATGTGATGTGATCTGCAGGATGACGAAGTACTTTGTTCCAGGTTGCAAGGACAAACCGGGAAGTTAACACAGGTTTCCTGATATTTACTATGCACATCGATTCGAATTGTGGAACCGGTTATTAACGTCGCCAAAATTTAAGGAATTGAGTAGTGACTATATCGACAAGAAATTAAAGATTTGTAGTTGGCATTTTGGGAAAATGTGTTTCAGACCTAGTACGAAACTGCTGAATCCTAATTCCGTACCTACCCAGAATTTGCCAGGTAAGAATTATTATTGGTACAGTACAGAATATGTATGTACTTTTTGGTCTTCATTATGTTACGGGTAGGATAATTGTATACCGTATTTGTCACTAATTTTATAATCATCCTTTTTGTTAACGAGGATGTATCCAAAATATCTATGGTGGGAATTGTGTGTATATTTACTTACAGCATCACCCTTCCACCTACTGAGTACATGATAGACAGAATGAAAATGCATTAGTCTAGTTTTTTTTTTTTTTTGTTACATGTAGGCGTAATGAATCTGACCCATTTATTTTAATATAAATTAGACAAATTTCGAAGATGATATAATTGTATAGCTTGTTCATGGTAATGTGAGCACTTATCATGAAGTCTTATCAGACATATTTTAACCAATAACTACATTTCATTATGGCCTTGGCTAATCAATTCTACCTATAGTACTGTCAACTGTACCTACCTTAAGTCAGTAATGTGAATATAAACACTGCCATGTAAGTAATTAAAACATTTTATGCATTTCCCCATACTCTAAACAAAAGGCCAAGGCCATAATGATATGTTTTTATTGGTTAAAATACGTCTGATGAGATTGCATCATAAAGTGCTCACTTTAACATGAACAGGCTATACAAATATATCATCTTTATAAATGTATCTATGATTAATTTATATTGATAAAAATGGGTCAAGTTCAGTAGGCCCTGTTGTACACTTGTTTTGTTTGTAATCGTTGGCAACGCTGTGTATGTGTGTTTTTGTACCGATGTCCGGTAATGGCGATGTAGTGGAAGCTTGTGAGCAATAAAGAAGTATGTTGTATGTGCAATATGCGCGGTTGTAATTTAACATCGTTCCCTACAACATACGTCAAACATGGCGCAGTCGGGCGGAGTTATTTAGTACTTACGTTTTACATCGGTCTCCTATAATACGTGTGCGCCAACCTACAATCATGCAATTGGTATTTGCAATGTGTTACGCATTTTACATGTTGCAGTAATTACGAATGTAAGTGACCATATTATTTGTCTGTTTCGTCATTGTGGCAGTATTGTAGTGCAAATATTTTGCCAAGGCTGTTCTTAATATCGTAAAGCTTCCAGACAGTGTCGATTTGGAAAGTCCCAGTGCCCGAAAAGACAGAAGTATTTGAAAGAGACTTCGAAAATTATTGAATTGTAACTGGTCAGGATGAGAGCCCTGATAAAGTCAATATCGCGCTGCTCAAGAATATGCTAGGCTCGTAAGGGAGAGATCTCTTCGAAACTTTCGACATCACGTCTGAGGACAAGTTAGTGTATTCTAAAGTAAAGGATGTGTACCGAGTGTTTGTGGCACCAAAAATAAATCCTCTTTACGAAAGGTTTATGTTTAATCAGCGTGTGCAACATGAGAGAGAGAGTCTTTTCATCATTTCCTAACTGATTGCCGTCGTTTGATAAAAACATGTGGTTATGATCACCCAGTGTCGCAAGAGAAAACATGCCGATCGACCTCTTCGTACAGGGCATCAGCGATGCATCCGTTCGGGAATCACTGCTGAGGGTGTAAAATGCTGCCCTTGCTAAAGTTGCTGCACATTGCCGTCTAGTAGAGCAGAGTCAACAACAGGCGAAAGAGATCCAAGCAAGGAATTATTTTCAAGATAGTGCCAGTGGTAGGGCTAATGGTGATTTCGTATCTGCCAAAGATAAGAAACCTTCACGCCCTAGATCTAGCAGTAATTTTGGAGATAACAGTGACTACATTTGTTCTAGGTATCAGACAATGCCCAGCATATGGGAAAAAATCTGCAAAATGTGGCATTATGAATCATGTTGCAGTATCGTGCAGGGTTCGTAAAGTAAGAATTCTTCTAGTGAATCTCTATACTGTGATGCTGTGACTGGCAATTCTGTTTATCCAAGAGGGACTAAAACAACTTAATGTTAATGAGTGGAGGGAGCGTATTTTAATTGAAGACAAAGTAGTGAACATAAAACTGGACCCAGATGAAATAAATATTTGACCTTTTAGTCTGTTCAGGAAGGTTGATAAACTATTTAAGGTTAGGCCAACATCCCTCAAAATAGATGTCTGAGGTGGTACTATTCTTGCAGCCAAGGGAGTGGTTGATTCGTGTTGTTCTGTTAACGGCCAGGAGTCGTATGTTGAATGTATGATAATTAATTCAGACAGTACTCCATTGTTAGGTTTACAGTATTGTGTCAACTTCAATCTTCAAGTACAAATAGACGAAGACTCGTCCCACAAGTGCTGTTTTTCGACACCATTTGGTTGTTACAGATATTTACGCATGCCATATGCCATAACCAATGCCCCAGAAAATTTCCAGAAGTTTATTGAACAAAATTTTGCTTCTATTCCTGGAGTTGTGATGTTCTTTGATGCCATCCTCTGCACAGGCGAAATGGAGGATGAATACGATGAGTGTGCTCAACAAGTGATGGAATATGCATCGAGTCTTGGCATCAAGTTTAATACAGATAAGCTTCAGTACAGGGTGTCTGAAGTAAGGTATGTAGGTCAGATATTCTTTGCTGTAGGCATGTCACCAGATCGCGAGAGAACCCGAGAATTGACCAGTCTACAGGCTCCCAGGAATCGTAAAGAACTGCAAAGGTCTTTGGGTATTGATGGCTGTCATATCTTGGAAAGGGCTTGATTGGGTGCGGCTTGCTGACTAACTTCCCGCTGTGGCGCGAGGGCTGGCGGTGGCGGGCCCACGACTCGCAGAGGGATCTACTTGCACACAGGGAAGAACATATTTAATGTTATATGCTACAATCAAAATTAAATGCTGCAAATATAAATAAAATAATTATCTCTGAGGCTTGCCTTGGAAAAAGGGTAAAATGGAATGGACAAAACACTGCAAAAAAAAAAAAAAACAATAACATTGGGAGTAAGGGTTTCTAGGCATTTTTACTTTATTTGCTGGTCACGTGTCCTCATCACGTGTTGAGAAATATTCCTGCAAAAATGTTGATAACCCTTTTGATACAATAGTACATGTTTGTGTATCACTCCACCCGCTCTCTCGGACATGTAAATGCATGTGACATTGCCCTACGTTGTACTGAACTGCACTTGCCCTATCATGCACTCATACGACACTGACACTACTCGCCGGCGATCAATCATTGAGTGCGCATGCATGCTACGCTGGGGAGCGGTCGGCGTGAAAAATGGCCTAAGGTGGGGAACGACACACATCAAATGGCCCACCCTTTCTGAGGCCGTTTGTGGGTCGACGCCGCAACCTGCAGCAACGAGTGTCCTCGGGGACCTCTGAGGGCATAGGTTGTAGGCCCTTCCCTGCTAAGCCATACCTCCTCCCAGTGCTTCTGCGTGTCTGCGGCAAATTGTGCCATGGGTGGCCGAAGTGCACCCACATTGGGAGCACTGCTGAGGTGGGTGAACCCGCCGTAAAGTCTTGCGGAGGCGAAATGAAGCAACTGACCGACCCACTGTTTTCACTCGCGCCTATGCTGCTGCTACTTGTGTCTCCTCGCCTGCCTCTGCTGTTTCTCCTCTTCTTGCTGTCCTCTTCTATGCTTGCATTATGCTGCTGTTCTTGGGTGCGACCCAGACAGTCTCCTTCCTCCCGTCCACTTACAGTGTTTTCTCCTGCTCCTTCCTCTTCTATTGCATCATCTTCCTCCATACTTGCTGGTGTACCTGCTGTGGGGGTCCCATCCACAGGTACTGCCACCAGAATGGGTACCGTATCATCAATGGTAGTGCTTAAGGTACTTTGCTGTCGGAGAGACCTGGGTAAGCACTCCGTCGCTCCCTGTTAGGCGTGATGGCGCCAGGTTATGGCGGGTCTTCTGTCCTCTCTTATCCACTTCCTGCCGGAGGTACTTCTGTACTTTTCTCCCGTCCTGCTTGCTCAGGGAGCTCGTCTCCCATGAGGCTGTCATGGAGCTCACAAGGTGGTTCCCCAAGTGCATCATTTTGGGTGAAGCCGGAGCTACTTCTTCATCCTGAGGTGCCGTTGCAACTCCCTCACCTCTTCCTGCTTCGGCGAGCTCGGCAGTGCTGTCGTCGTCCTGGGGCTGAGGGGGACCGGGACCAACCTTGTAGTGGATGACAGCCAGGGTGAGCAGGATGTCATCCTGATTTACCCTCACCCGTCTCCCGCCTAAGCGGACCGTTCTTTTCAGCAGTGAAGCATGCACAAAAATCCTTGTGACATACGCGGTGTGGTAGTCATGACGAGGCAGCACCTCTCTAGCACATGCGAGCATGGGTGTCAACGAACCGGTCCCGTTCAGCTGTCTGCTAGTGTGTGGTACGAGAGGTGAGTGCGGGGAAGGAGGGGGACTTCTCCTCCCTTCGTTCCTCCCTCCCATCCTGCTGGGCGCTGCTGCTGGTGGCGCAGGGGGTGGCACAAGCCGCCCTCCCTTCCTTTCCTTATTCTGCATCATGCCTGGTAGCGTGACTCCTGACATCACACGGTGCACCAAGATGGCTGCCTTCTCGTCATTCTACCCCATTTCCCCCACAATGGCGACAAACCAGCTTTAGGCGCTTATTTACCTGCAGAGCACGTGTTCTGCTTTCTGGCGTCTGGAAGGCATCACAGCGCTGTAGATGTTCTCCTCCGCTTCCTCTTGTTGTGGGTAGGCTTTTAGACCGGGTTAGGATGGCGTAAATGGACAGATTGAGGTAGGGAAATTTTAGAAAGGTTGGTCGAAAAATTCATACATGGATTTTGGCGAGAAATTTGGCAATACGTGAGGGCGCCAATATGATGGCCGTCATGGCTTGGAAAGGGCTTGATTGGGAAGTTACAAAGGCGGTGATCAAAATTTGGAAAGAGGTGTTTGAAATTATATGCCTACTAGGAGCCAGACGTCGCTGAGGCAGCATCAATGATGCTATTGCGGTAGAGCTGAGTCCTCGTTACCTCGGGTTTCTGCAGGCCGATCACCCAGCCACATTTATCCGCGATGATCTTGCTGTTTACGTGTTATGAAGGCCATGTTGTTTGCTAAACTAAGGGCTTTTCGGGCGGCCCAATCACAGCGAGGTATTGCGAATTAATGAATTGGCACAATCAAACTCCCTCCGCAAGGATTGTTAGGGCCAAACCACACGTCCATAAATGCTATTCATGGACTTTGTTTAGGTTGTAGCACACATAAAATTAATATTTACCCTTCTGAAAATCACACAACACTTGCATAAGAAAATGGTGGGTTTAGGGACCCATGCACTGAAATGCCTTTCGGTGACCGAATAAACAGCACTCGTCAGTTCATACTGGTTTATTAGGTAATTCTAATGTTACCTCCAGGAGAACAGTTTACAAAGTTATACACTTTCAGTTTGTGTGTAGGCTACAGGATAATAAAAACACTAGGCTAGCATAGAATTAGGTGTGCTGATATATTTACAAACTGCCCAGGCGATGCAATTCCTGGGGTTGCCAGGTGAAGTATCCTGGACAGCAGAAAACAAACATTTATGAAACACAACAACACTTAAAAAAAAAAACCATGACACTGAGGGTAAGAGTTTCTAGGCATCTTTACTTCCTTTGCTGGTCATGTGTCGAGAAATATTCCTGCAAAAATGTTAATAGCCTTTGTGATGCAATAGCACGTGCTTGCGTATCACTCCATCTGCTCTCTCCGGCCAGTAAATGAATGTTGTGTTACCCTACTTTGTACTGAACTGCACTTGCCCTATCCTGCACTTGCGTGTACCACTCCTGCACTCACACGACACTGACACTTCTCACCGGGGATCAATCGTCGAGTGCGCATGTGTTCTGTGCAGGGGAGCGGCCGGCTTGATAAAAGTCATAAGGGGGGGAGAAGACACGTCAGTATGTTCAATTTTATTTGCTGCTATATCCCTCATATGTCTAGTGTGTGTTCTCCGCTGTATGGACTTATAAAATCTGATGTGGAATTGGTGTGGCTACCCTGACATTATAAAGCACTTAAGTCACTGATTACTAGTGCACCTGCCCTTGCAACTTTTGATCCCAAAGCCCAACTTGTTATACAGTATGATACATCACAGAGTGGACTTGGTCCTACTCAGTTACAGGTGGACCCCAAAGGGTCTGAAACCGGTACCTACACATTGCCTCCAGATCACTCACAGAGGCAGAAAAATGCTATTCTCAGATAGAGAAAGAGCTCTTAACAGTTTCCTTTGCCACAACTAAATTCCACTGCTATGTTTATGGTGATACAGTCGTGTGAAATACAAGACGAATGATGACCCAAATACTTACTGGTAATTTGGGCTCCAGCGGTTACATCTGAATCACCGCACTCTTGAGACTTAGGGTTCTCAGGGATGTTGTGGTTTCTGTGTGTCCGTCTCACTCGTGCATACTTACAAACACGTAGGCAATATTAGACTTTTTACTAAACATCACTGGAAATAAAAACTTGATGAAACATATGTGGCTAGGCCACTGTCACTACTGAATAAAAGATATCGGTGCACTGTAGACTTGCTTTTATTGTTGTTATGCATACACAACAACATGCCAATGAAATGATTACCTTGGTCATGACTAGCCAATTCAGCTTGGGTGCTCCCCAACCCGTAATAATTCTAGTGCACGCCTCGATGAATGATCTCACAGAGGTGTGTGAAAGCACAACCTTCATAAGGGAAGAGGGCCGACAGCCACTAGGGTGGACTCGCGGTTTTCCCTGAAGACAGGACACTGTGAATTACAATTAAACCCTTAATACATATTAACACGGTGATTACTCAGCATCACTAACACAAACTCGTCGCCCTCCAGCACGTGGGTAGTGTGGTGACGGCCTATACACAGAGCCGACTAGGACGGGAATAATTGCACTGTACACTAAGTACAAAATTACATAAACCCTTGAATTATACTTGAAACGAGATGGGACACGAGATGAATATTCACAATAAACACACATGTGTGAAAACAAGCTTAGATGGCGTGGATGGCACTGGATGAAGTTCGTAGCAGACCACGTTGTGCAGGTGAAATTGCAACATATCTGCTTGGAAACAGCAAACTAAATTCAGACGAAAAGTTATTCTTGCTGAGAAAATTATTCTCTTTATGATTGCAGCGGTTACAGCCATGTAACATGCCTGATGGCGGTAATATCAAACATTACTGTGACCAGGTGGTCAAGTACAAAAAGCATCAATTTACATGAAAAATACATTGAACCCTGAATAAAATTGACATAGAACCCTGAAATAAATTATTGCACATACGATGTTACATAAATAAGCTCTCAAACACAACGAAGGTGTATACAAAGACTTGGCGTCAGTCGGCCACGTGGTTAAACATGATGTTAAACACAATATTCAATCACGAAAATTACGCTTAAATACATGCAAAAAATAAAGTTATTAAAATTGCGTGTAGCAATAATGCAGACGTTATAATGAAATGCCATTAACATAGACGGATGGCGCCTAATTCTAATTGCGAAGGTCGCGTGATCTCTCTGGCATACTTCTCCTCCTCCTGGATTAAGTTAAAATTGCAACAAGGGCACAAGATATTAATCAAGTGGATGCATAATGCAGGGGGAAATGTCTGGCAAAACGTACACATGCAAAGGTTAACAAGTAAGCTAAATTAACTATGCAAACCTAAATCAGTGAACAAAATATGTACTGTGTATGTGAGTGTCTTACCTCGCCAGTTCTCCTCAACAGACTTTCCAGATACAAGCGTCGCACGGACCTTCCATGGCCGCCTACGTGTGGTGTGGCAACAATGTTTTGTACAACGAGAGTTTGTGTTTCTGCAGTTGGTATTGCCCGGCAAGGTGGTAGCACCTCTTCCCACTCCGCATCATCAGATACTGTTATATTCGGACAGGGATGCCTGGACAAGGCGTCCGCGAGCTCGTTGGTTTTTCCCGCCCCGTGTTTTACCTTGAAATCGTATTCTTGCAGTAGCAACGCCCAGCGGGCGAGTATGCTTTTCCCATTATGCATGCTCTCTAACCATACAAGGCCTCGATTGTCATTTTTGAGTGTAAACTGCCTTCCCAGTAAGTACAGCCGGTACTTCCGCAATGCATGTACAATGGCCAAACATTCTTGTTCATTAACGTGATATTTACGTTCTGCATCTCCGAACTTGGCACTGTGATAACTGATGATATGTTTTTCCCCGTATGTTCCCTCTTGATACATCACGGCCCCAATGCCTTCTTGACTGGCATCTGTTTGTGCAACTATGGGTAGCTCTGGGTTAAATCTAGACAGCGAATTACAGTTTTGAATTACTATTTTAATGTCTTTAAATACTTGATCGACTTGCGGTGTCCAGATAAATTTACGTTTCTCACACACAATACAGATTACGGTTCAGTGAATACAGAAAATTTTGCGACAAATTCCCTTGACAAATTAATTAATCCAAAGAACTTCCTGACATGTTTACACGACCTGGGTGTGGGTTTGTTTTGAATGTCCAGTTTGTGTGTTCTGGTCGTGTCCATTTGCTGTTACATAGTGTCCTAGAAACTCCATTCTACTCATACCCAACTTACACTTTTCCACTTTGCACGTAAAATTATTATGTTCAAGCCATTCAAACACAAGGCTCAAATGGAGCAAGTTCTCTTCCCAGCTGTTGGACAAAACAAGTACATCATCCAAATATGCAATCACAAAGTCGCCAACAAATCCATTTAATAAATTATCCATTAAGTTCCTAAACATTGCAGGGGAACACTTTAAACCAAATGGCATGGCTACAAACTTAAATCTACGGCAATCTGGCGTAGAAAAGGCTGTTTTCTTTCTTTCCTGCGGGCGGATAGGCACTTGCCAATATCCAGACTTTAAATCAAGTGATGTGAATACTGAAGCTGGGCCTAATGGTGACAAAGTGTCTTTCATGTTTACGACTGGTGGCAGCATTTTTATGGTGATCTTGTTGAGGCGAGGAAGTCAACTCAAAATCACCATTCGCCATATTTCTCTGGAGCAAGGGTTGTACCTGAATTATAGAGACTTTGTGTAGGTTCAATAAAGTTATCATTGAGCATCTCATATACCTGCTGGTTGATGGCACTGCGAAAGAAACTACCAGGGTCTCGTGGCTTGGAATACACCGGGTCTCGTGCGTTGTGATGATCACATGCTCTGTGATATCAGTGCACTACAGCTTCCCCTCAGTGTGGAACACACTGGCATACTGATACAGCAGATGTTGCAGACGTTGCTAATGTGTGGCAGGCATCTCATGCTCGAAGTCAGCAAGCGGCACAGCAGTTGTTGTTGTTGGTGGTGTTGCTCCCATGGTGTAAACGGTCTATCAGCCACGTGTCCCCACATGCAGACGACTCAGGTGTGGTACTATAATGACTTGGTTGTCAATATGCCATGGCAGTACCAGAATCACTTCCTTGTACCAGTCCGACACAATGTAGACATCGCACTTGGTACACAGCTCTCTGATTCCTACCGTTACGTGCATAACACTTTTCGCTTCTCCCTGTTTGTGTGTGGTAGCGAATTGCAAGCGTCTCGATGACACCCTAGTTGTGATCACTCGAATCAAACCCTCACGCACAAAATTGTGACTTGGAGCAGTGTCAATAACAGCTGTGACATTTTTCCCTTCAAGTTCAACACAGATCCTTAATGCTTCACGGTATTGTCAGTCACCTGAAACGATTTTGCACCTTTGGTATGCGGATTCTTATGAGTTGGCAGTGAGATTTCGTGCAGGAACTGTTTCGCCAACATCTCAACTTAGTTTCCCGACCTGTTGCCCTGGTAGTAGTTTTCGCGGTGACCGTTGGAAAATTTGTTCCATGTTCGTGGTTCTGCCTCGCAGTTGTAAACGTTGGTGACGGTCGCGTAACATCTAGCAGCACTGTAGGTGTTGACGTGTTGGGATTTCACCGCTGTGACTGATACTCTTGGTTAGCTCGTACGTCCCTCTCATTCAAACATGCTTCTCTCATGAACTATTCTACACTGGCACGTGTCGCCCTCTGTAGATACGACCTAATGTTGGATGTTGATAGCGCCACAATTATCTCTAATACCCCACGGGTTGCCTGTCCTTGGTGTATTTGCTTATACAAGTCTAATTTGCGTTGTATAAACTCTTCAATTACCTTGCACTCTCGTTATTGTTCTTGATACAGTCGCACTTGTACCTGTATAGCATCTCCATCAGTGTCGAACCGACCCAGCAACCTCACAAAACTCTTTCCACGTGACTCTATAGTCCTTGACCAAGTTCCACCATGTGGCAGCGGTTCCCCTTAACCAGTTGGCATTTACCTCCGTCCAATCATCCCTATGCACGTGATGCCTATGTAACTTTTCTTCGCACACTGCAAGTAACATACCTGAGTTTTCTGAGTCTTGTCCCGCGAAAGTTGCAAGAGAACGTTTCTGTCAGGTCCCGTCAAACCCTGTGGTGTGTACATAATGACCATTGGCGGCATGGGCTTCACCTCTGGTGTTGGTGGCACAATCTCAGCACAGTTTGTCTTATGGCTTTCAACACAGTTTGACACAATCGCAGAAAGTTACATATTCATCAGGTCCTATGCATCGAAAATGTAAGTCCAGTTTGTACTGTTGGCACTGCGCTCACTTCGTTTCTGCCCTGTTACATTCGATGCGCACACACAGGCGTGGTTCTGATGGAGTCGATATGGTTTTGTACGTGCATTGACATAACGGCTGATCCCATAGATTTTCATTAAACAGGTTAACTTCACTCACCCTTTCACAATGCACGCATCGATCGATCAGCATGCCCAAATAGTTCGTGCTCGCATTCTCTGGTTTCCCGGTTGCAGACGCGGATGTATTGGGGGCTTATTGCTGTTATTAAGGCGTAGTCTCCACCATCTTCTTGTGGTTGACGTGGATGACGCGACATGGATGAATGCACTTGGCCCCACTTGGGAACGCCAATCGACACCATCGGGTGAGACATTAGACTTACTTATTGGTTATTTTTGGCACCAGCGGTGCTCCCAATCACCGCACTATTGTGACTCAGGGTTCTCAGTAATGCTATGGGTTCTATGTGTCCGTCTCACTTGTGCATACTTACAAACACTTAGTAATACATATGTGGCTAGGACACTGTCACTCCTGAATAAAAGATATAAGTGCACTGTAGACCTGCTTTTTTTGTTATTATGCATACATCTCAACGTGACAATGAAATGAATATCCCGATCATTACTAGCAAAAGCTGTTTGGGTACTCCCCAGCCTGCAATTACTCTAGCGCATGCCTAGATGGATGATCTCGCCGAGGTGCGTGAAAGCACAGCCTTCACAAGGGAAGAGAGCAGACAGCCACTAGGGTGGACTCATGGTTTTCCCGAAGAGAGGACATGGTGAATTACAAATGAAACCCTTAATACATATTAACACATGTGATTACTCAGCATCACTAACACAAATACGTCAGGGCTCGCCCTCCAGCACGTGCTTAGTGTAGTAAAGGCCTATACACAGACTGGCTAGGATGGGATAAAATGCACTATACACTAATTACAAAATTACATAAACCCTTGAATGATACATGACACAAGATGGGACACGAGAAAAATATTAACAAAAAACACACGTGTGAAAACAAGTTTAATGGCGCGGAGGCTGCTGGATGAAGTTCGTAGCGGACCACGTGGTGCAGGGTAAATTGCAACATTTCTGCTTGGAAACTAATTTTCAAGAAACTTTTCAAAGTAATTTTTTCCATTTTTAAAGCAAGCAGTATACTGGGAACATGTATTCGCAGAAGGAAAGCAAGGCACAGCGAGAAATGGTAAATATCCCCCTCCCCCGTGAAGTGCGACCGAGGGCTAACCAGGTAACAACACAATGTTTGACCTGGAAGCACGCGCTACACAGCATGCGGTGGTACGAGATACTTTCCAGAATTATTTGAACTGTTGTACAAGTGCAGGCAAAGTAAAGCCGATATGTTTGATGTATGTACAACTCACGATAGGAACAAATCCATTTGAAGAAGTAATATGTCAGTGTAGTGAAACACAGAATTTAAGAATTCGCAAAGAAGGAATAACCACGGCAAACAGAGCCTAAGTTGGCAAAATGTGGAGTCATAACTGAGGTGGTACACCAGCAATTTTGTGTGCCCACTGTGGCAAAATTCAACCCACGCAAAATAAACTAGGTTTGCCAAGCAAATTTGTTTGTCAATGTAAACAGCCACACTTAATCGATTTCAACTCCACAGTAAATGTAATTACGCATTGGCAAGATGGCAGGTGTGCGAAACAAATTACGTGTGCAGGAAGGGGAAATGGAACCATAATTTGTGTACAATGTGCACATAGTTTTCATCCAGAATGTTTGAACCAGACTGAAAAAGCCACCACAGATAGGCAAGGCCATATTCTCTGCGGAATGTGCAAATGCATTCATTTCCGAACATACAAAATTTCTAAAGCAGTCAAAACAGAACATTTTCAAATGTTTGGACAGTGTCAACAGAAAATTTTCAGGCAAGGTTCACAAGAAACCCTGAGATGTGAGATGTGTGGACGCAAAATTCACTGGCAATGTCTGACCAGGCAAGACATGGCAAATCCAGCCTCCGGAAGATTCCGCTGCGGACAATGCGTATTCCCATCGCCATGGTCAGAAGTCAAGTCAGTAGTAGGAGCCGAGTGTGTTGTGCGCGGGAACATTCAGAATGGACCAGTGTGTACCAAAGCCCACTGGTACATTTAATGTCCTTACCCAGCACTAAAAGAGACGTCAAGACCCACGTGTGTCACGCACCTTTAACAAAACAATCATAATAATCTAGAATCATTTACAGCAATCACAAGAGCCATCGAAGCCGGTACAACCCCGGCCCGATTTCAACGGTTACCAAAGTTTTCAGGCCTACCAGGCATCCTAAACGACTGCACATCACATTTAGAGAAATACAGAATGTGCCAGCAAGAGTGGCCAAATGTTATAGGGACTCAATTGGCCGGCCAGGCAAGTAATTGGTGGAAAACAATCAGTCACTTCGGTATTGAGTGGGTAGAATTTCTTAACAGCTTTCAAAGTCGGTTTGCCAATACCTACTCCTCATTGCAAGCACAGAGCAGGGGTGTGCTAGAAGTGTAAAAAGCAGGTGAATCCTTGACCGCGTTTGCAACGAGGAAGATTGGGAAAATCTAAAACTTTCATCAACACATGAGCGAGAATGAGATCCTCGAAGTAGTTGAATCAACTGTAAGAGCGGAAAACAGGCTATCAATGGCACCCTTAATTCACAGTAGCGCGGAAGACTTCATGCGCTCTGCTGCATTTATGGACTAATCCAGCCTACAGCAAAATGTCACGACTACAGAAGGTGATGGGTATCATTCGTGCCGGAGAAAAGATGCAGAGCGGAGGGAGCGGACAGAGGAGCAACCGACAGTGAACAATTTAGTAAGAGTAGGTGTTTTCCAGACAAGAGCATACCCCGAACCTAGGATGGAAGCGCGGGCATTAGCAACCTCGGGCATTGTAAGAAGCCCAATTGAGCAGCCATTTGCATGCCTTTATTGCAAAGTAGAAGGCAAAATGCATTTGCAGAATTAGTGCCCAAAATGCAACCAACAGCAGAACATCAACAAACCATCGACAGGAAATGGACTGTTGGGGTAGGCGAGCCAGATGCTCACTACCCCAGGGCAAAGGGCCTCCATGGTACAATGCCTCCTCAACAATTAGAGCAGGCAGAAATCAAAAGTCAGCAACCCAGCATACAACAAATCAATGTACCTGAGGAACCAGAAATCAGGTTCGAAGATCTACAGACATGCGTTTTAACTGCACAACTACAGTGTACAGACATCCAATGTCGTGTCACCTCCATCATGCAGAGTGAACAGGAGTGGTGTCGAATGAACGGTATACGCATCGAGACACGACCGCATCGTCCTGAAGAAACCTAGAAGCTGTACAAACCCAAAAGTGCACGAGCGCAAGTGCTACACCATGCACACCATACATGATTTGCAGGCCACCCTGGTGCATCACAAACCACAAGAAACGTGCAGAACTGTTTCCACTGGCCCGGTGTTACCAGAGACGTCCGACAATATGTGAGATAGTGCGTAAAGTGTAATCTCTGCAAGAGTAGGAGAGCAGATGGAGTAACACAACAACCACGGAAGCCGCAGGAACCAGTCGAATCTATCTCACTGTACCTGATGGGGCCATATCTGCACACCCCTAACGGCAAAAGATACATTATTGTGGTGAGTGACTCGTTTTCAAGATGGATGGAAGCATACCCAGTTTCCAGAGCACGGGCATGAAATATTGCCCGTGTACTGGAGACCGAATTCTACCCCCGATGGGGCTACCCATTCACCCTCTTAACAGACAATGGTACACAATTCATGGGGAAGTATAGGAGAGAATTGTGTACCAGATTGGTTGTCCAGCATCATACAATGGCCGTGTACCAGCCGCGGGCCAACCAAACTGAGAGAAGAAATCAAGACCTCAAGACTCTATTGTGCCTGCGGGTAGGATCAAACCACGCAAGTTGGACCAAACATATGCCAGCGGCCTTGTTCACAATCAGACAGAGGGTGAACCTTGCCACAGGTCAATCACCAGCCGCAATTCTGCAGGGAAGGGAGATGCCCCACCCTGGGGAATTCAGAATCCGACAGGCAAACAGCGTTGTAACAGAAAGTGCAACATACAGGCGACAGCCCCGAAAGCAATACCTGGAAAATGCACTCATTCACCAGGAGAGGTACATAGGACAATGGGTACCAGCAACAACACACCTACCAAAGAGTCTTAGGCCCGGGCAATATGTTTATGTCTGCGAGCACAAACTGAGCAGCGCAAAGTGTAACTTTTTTGCAGGGTTTGACCCTAAGTGGAGCGGACCACATGTTGTTGTAAAAGTGCTGAGTTATACAACTTACCTCATCAAGATCAGTAGCAGGTGCAAGGTGGCCGTACACCGCGACAACCTTCGCCTAGCCGTGCAATGACCCAGCGCAGAAACTCCTGAGCAAGAGGCAGGGCCCAATGGCCAAGAGCAAGTAGCAGAAAAGCCCAATGGTGGAGCAGAGGCAGGCTCAAGCACAAATGGGAGTACTCTTTGGCGCCTTTTTCACACTGCCACACCTGGTAGTCATAAGCTTATATGGTTGGCAGGGGAAGAAGAGGATTAAGAGGAAGAGGTCAGACCGTATCAAACATATCATGGCATCAACATCGCAGGTGTTGCAAACCGAAGTGAGCCAGACGAGAGAGTCACGACATCCAATGTAGAGACACTGCCTTCGGAAGACATCGCACAAAGCGAGTCAGTGGGAGCAACTCTGGGGCCAATCAGCCCACAGGGAAGCTGCCCACAAGACTTCGCCACGACGCCAACGAATACTACGATACCAGCTGACCTTGCATCGGAGGACCGCATCAGGGGCGCAGGGGAAATTCCATCAGAAGGAGCATCAAGTCCAGCAAGGTGCAGTATACCTTTCCCCTCACCAGAAAAAGGAGCATCGAGAGGTCCGAAGAGCATCGACAGCATCAGCAGCAGCATCAATGAGTCGACGGAAGAGCGGGTCTCGGACCCCCACCCCCCTGGCCAATACAAGCGTCAGCATCTACATCTGTCAGAGTGCACCACTTGTTAAAAGGAACAACCCCCCTTGGCGAGCACGGGCAGCAGCACTTCACCATCAGTAGGGTCATCGCCCTGAAGCATCGGCAAGCAGTGTAGCACAGCATCTTCGCGGATCTTACAACCCGCTGCCCTGCAACCAGCTGCGACCGCTGACATCCTGTTGCGCCTGGCGGCATGGCACTCCCTTGGGTCTACGAGTAAGAAACTGTCAACAGAGAAGGGGGCGTTTGACGTGTTACTGATGTCCAGGTATCCTTTGTGCCCATTTGTTCCATCACAGACGTATTAACCACACAGAAACACTTAACCGATCGACATTAAGTAGCTGTCTCGATCAGGCAGGTCGACAAGAACATTGTTTACACTTTTCTTGCCACACTGTAACTCGTGGCCACGGGTCATAATATTTAACGTTCATCTCAAGAGGTAACTCTCGTGATGAATGGATATGTGGCCTAAACGAGAGTGCCCCTTTAAGTCACAACCATTAGACAAAATACCCATTTGAGAGAACACTGGGATAAGCTGCCCCGCTTATTCCCATAGCTTTCCGATGTGCATGTTGGCACCGGGCCCTGTGGCCGAATTCGGAGTGCAACGTGGCTCCAATGAGTGTCAAAAAATGGAGAATCACATTACCGCAGAAACTGTAAAGTGGCGAGCAGCTCCCTAGCCTGATTAATTAATACAAGCATTTTTAGGCATTTTAGTGCTGATTGCACCACAATTAACTAGAGAATCTGCCCGCTCCAGTATAGAGAGTAGATAACATACCTTAGTGACGACATCCGTGTGTCATCACATCCATACGGATTCCTGTAATTATAACCATTACGACACATGCTGATTTTAATATGTTAATTATAAGATTTTACATGTATTTATCTATCGGGGATCAGCCACTTGAGCCATAAATTTATTTAATATCAACCTTCAAGTGTGGTGAAATACTCGTGACGTCGCATTCTTAGCCATATCTGGGGCTCCGGTGTTCACGAGTATGTCAGCAATTTGTTTTTGTTTAGTGTTCATAATTTCATACAATGTCAGTTTCATTCATCATGTTAGTTATTAAGTTACGTTTTTTTCATGTTTCCATTTTGGCGCCGGATTCGCCAGACGTGTTGTGAAGCCGACACCATATCGTTGTTAGTCAGACTTCCACACTCGAAACAACCGGCTGGGCAGACGGTATGCTCCGCGTACCCCCCTCGGCAATTCAATCTAGGGTCCATTTTCTTTCATCGCAATAGTTACCATAATTCAGGAACATTTAAGTACTTTTAAATAGCCAAGGGGAGGCCTCCCTGCATCCTGAAGTAGCATACCAGGAGTTCATGTGCGAGATGTGTATTTCTGTAACTCTAATTTAAGGGCTACGCCTTACTTTCCACAGTAGTGACCACTGGCAGGTCCAGAGTGCTGGATCCGCTCAACCAAGGGTACATATTTTCATGTGCAGTAACATTTCGTTGTACCTTGGCGGTATTCAAACAAGTCATACCTTATTTTGACGTATTTTATTTGTTTTGACTCTCCTGAGGTCATCGGATCCTGCGCCCTCATATCAGCATCAACTTTAAAATGTTTTTCAGTGTATGTTTTGTGTTTACGGGGCCTGCCTCTCTCAAGCAGAGTAAATTCAGTGATAATACAAGCATGCGAAGTGGCCGACAGCTTCGCCCCAAAGGAAATATTTAACATTCAAAATAATTTAACTGGCAATTAAATGAGCTATTCTTCATATTCACCGCGTATCCAGAGTCGCCGTAGGCCATCGACCATACTACCTCATTCTACATCATTCTTTTTACTGAACGTGGCACTGGGCACTTCACCAGTTCCTGTTCTCCACCTGCCTCCAGGTGGGACACGAACACATCCCAGCACCCCTGGAGGTGCAACGCATCACACTGGTAACAGTTTGAAATAGCATAAACTTTGATTGACTTTCATTTGATTTGGTAAAACTGAATTATATTATGTTATACTCACAAACCTTGATTGGTTTAACTTCATTAGATATATATCTTTCATCACTCTGCTAGGGGATGCCCCTTAATAAATATTAATAGGTTGATTCTCATATTTACTGACTCTGCAGTTATAATGCCAGAAAGTAAAAGTTAAAATTTGTGGCCTTGACTACCCTATGCGTTGACTGACATTTAAGATATGTGTTTGCCACATTTACACAAAATTATATAATGCTGAAACAATATTTTGACTTATTATACTGGTATACTATATAATTTCATATAGTTAGCTAATTAATAGATTGTAAATGAATAACACGTGGCTGAGGTGTCGAAAAAATTTGTCAGTACCTGTGAGTATTGTAACAGTCATTTGCAATGCTATGGTAAGTTTTACATTCATAAGTCATTTCGAAGAAGCACTATGTTTTGAGTTTCTTTTAGAATACTGAAGAGTTTTGTTGTACCATACACGAATTACCTTTTACATTAATGATTAAATTAATTCTGTGGACAATGTTCTCGAACATATGGACATGACAATAGTTGGCAGCCCTTCCCCACTGCCCTTAGGCTACGTTGAAAGCTAATTGCTTAGTTACCTGTATTCATGCTATTAAGGATAATCGTCAGTTTAATTAGCTTAAACTGCATAGTAATAGTGTGGAATAACAATAGGCCAATAACTGCAATGGTATTATAATCATAATTAAGTGGGTCTATAACATTAAATAAATGGTTGCTTTCAAACTTGCCAGTAGTGCAATGGGAGGATATGTCTTGTATTACTGGTAGTGTGGTGTGGTTAATTTTCCAATCTGTGTTAAATGCAGTAGTTAGGTTTGAAAAGTGGATACCTGTTGTAAAATGTAGTTGCTGGAGGGGGAATGAATGTTGGTGTAGCCAATGTGCATGGACCACAATTTGCTGTAGAGGGGCTGTGGGAGCCCGTATGTCACAAAGTGTGTTAAATCAATGATAGTTTGAGTGCGAGTGGCGGCATAGCATCCGGATGGAACGTGAATCTCAATAGTGCACAATTTATGATCGTGGATGTCAGTGTTCAATTATCTGTTGCAGCATCTTAACGTGGGTGCCTTCTGGGGGGTTTGTGATGGTGTATTGGTGGGGCAAATTGGGGTGAATGGAAAACGAATTGTACAGGAAGCATTGAAACTTACATTGGGAAAACAATTCGGTAGGATCTGATAGGATGGCTTGTTTGACACATTGCGCATTTTCGCATGTGATGGCTTTATGATGGCTAAAACATCTGGGGACATGTCTTACGAAGGCGTTATTGCCCGACAATGCCCTTGTCTGGGTCAAGCACCACAACTGTGGATATTATATGGATGATGCAGGTGTGGTTCTGAAATAAATATGGTACGAGCATGAAATTATAAATGTTCCAATTGGCGTTTGTAGATACAACAGGTATCTGAAGTTGAATGACCATTTGAGTGGTGGAAAAACTGCATTCAGCCAATGTACTTGTGTAATATTTAAGTACATCTTTAGTGGGGATGGCAAGTGTGAGACCTAGTTTGTTTAGTTGAAGTTTTAAATTGTGCAAGTAATTTATTAATTGGGTGTTGTTGACTGCGCTAAGGGGCAATTAGTTGAGTTGGTATGACTGCACATCTGTTTGGACTACCTGTTCAATGACAATATTATTTAGCAGTTACAAGATGGCTGTAGACAAGAACGTAAATTGATTTTCAAAGTTAGTGTACATGGTGATTTGTGTTTGTTGTTGGCTTAGAATGTTGGACATGTCGTTAATAGTCTGTGACAAAGTGTTTACTTTGTTAGTGATTTGGTGTTCTACCTGGTTAGTAACTTTTGTGGTTACATTTAGCGCCTGGTTAGTGACCCCGATGTTAACAGTTCATTTATTGATTCGGGCATCAAGTCCAGCTACGTTGCCAAATAGTGTTCTCAGGTGCTTATTGGTGTGCACATTACAGCACCAGGAGACTGCATCACCTAGCAGCTGAATTCACAGCTTCCTGCAGGAATGGGGGGAATCTTCGTCAAGGAATTCCTGTAAGATGCCGTTCTTTACCTCCTTTAAATAAGCATACAACAATTTTGCATTTGCACATAACGTGTACGTACTATTCAGGCACTCCACATGCAAGTACTGTTCAGTCATTTCTGGTGTTTGAGGCATTGTGAGAGGTATTGTGTAAATGATAGGCAGACTGTCTTCATAGTAGAAGTTCAACTGTGTAGGTTGCCAGTAAATACTGAAATGCACACAGTACTTGGCCAGCTGGGTGAACACAACTGGCACGAGGATCGTGCACATGGCTGCCACGGTCGTGACTTCCAGGTGATTGGCGAGCTGTCCCTCTCCTTGCCCTGGGGGCGGTCCTTGGTGATGGTTGCCATGGGAACCATTGTGAGTTTGTGCAAGGCGGTGCATGGGGAACTTGACATGTTGCCAACTGTGGTAGGCCGCTCCTGCAGGGTCACATCATGTTAACTGGGGCGACAGGCTTGTGGTGCAGGTGGCAGCAGTGCTGTAGTATCCGGCTCGTTTTCCGGCTACTGACATGGTGTGACATGTGAGCAGTAAGGAAGACTAGCTGTGCCTCGCATTGCCACCTGCTGTCACATGTTTCGCTGAACACGACCAGACACAGCGAATTCCAGGCTGCTGGGCGGAGCTGTAAGACGGGCATGTGTCATTATAGCTCCACACCGTATTTGATTAGTTATTGTAACACACTTTCATCCAATATTAATATCTATAAATAAAACACATCTAATGCACATTCCAACTATTAACCTATCGGACATAAGCCAGCTTTGTATGCTGTGTGCAAATAGTATTGGTTATGGGTGCACCCATTTTGTTTGTCTGGATCCGAATCATAGATTCCCTTATTACCTCTATGACTCTATAGGGTCCATGGTAATGGTGTGTTAATGCCTTCTGGCGGACCCTGTTTCATACCCATACAAAGTCATTATCTTTGATTGTGCTTTTTTTGTGGGATTTGTTCAATTGGCGTGTTTAGTGTTGCTGAGCTTGCATCAAATTAACTCTGGCGATGTGTCTGTTTTGCCGGGGTTTCTCACACCAATTGTGTGCTTGTGGTGAATTTTCTTTGATTACCACCCACTCTGGGAGGGTGGCCTCTACTCCGTGCATTAAATAAAAGGGTGTAAAGTCCTTGGTGATGATAAAGGTGTTGAAATTAAAACAAATAAATTTACATAGAGGTCCCAATTTATTTGGTCAGCGTTAGCGCAGACGGTAAGATGGTTCCCAATTAATTTATTGGCTAATTCTACAAAACTGTTACAACGTGGGTTGTATGCAGTGCTGGTTAATTTCTTTGTGATGAGAGATTGTAGCAATTGATTTAACAATTCGTTTGGGCAGCTCGTGCCCCTATCAGTAAGGATCTGCTCAGGACAGCCTAATTGCAGAATTACGTCTTTAATGAATTCTGTGCATGTAGCCATACCTATAGACAAGGATATATTTGTTTTTTCGTGCTGCAGTAGAGAGGGTACCTTTCGCATCAAGAGCCCAAGTTTCGAGGAGGGATTGAGTTGGGATAGAAGTCATCTGCCCTGGAGGTTGTGTGTTGCTGACTTTGGTTTTCTGACATGTGGGGCATGATTTTACGTAATTCATTATGTCTGTGAACATATTATCCCAGTAGTAGGACTGTTTTATTTCCTCCAGGGTTTTAGAGCACTGGAGTGACCTCCCACAAATATGGCATTGCGGTGGGCTTGTATTATTTCATTTACGTAGATTTTTGGGACAAGTGTTAATTTTGACAGGCCTTGAGGTGTACTAACTTTCAAAAATATGTCCCCATTGGCTGCGAGTTCGTAACAGCTGCTCGAACGACGGTATTTTGTGTCTGCTTGGTCGGGATTTAGTAAGGCTTGTTTAATTTTTATATGTGGATCGCGAACGTACTCGCCGGTGAAAGGGGAGGTATTAATGGTGATAGGGCATAGCAAAAATACAGAATCGTCACCAATTGTTATGTATTCCTGCACGTGGGTGTAAAAGGGTAGGTAATGTAATTTAAGTGAATGCAGAAGGATTAGAATGGTACATTTTAACACGGGGTCGATGCATGTTGATTCGAGTGGGGGTTTGACAAACCTGGATAATAATTTGAATATTGACTTCATATAATGTGATAATGATTTTGAAGATAGTAGCCATAAGGAAAAAAAAATTTTGTGCTATTTCAGTGGCGATTCTGTCCTTTTCTTTCATGTCATGTTTACTAAAATTATATTTAATTTCATCCCAATGACTTTTTAACATATTTTGTCACCACATTCCTGATTTTGTCTACTTTACCAGGGTTTTGTAAAATGGCTTATGCGAAAGCTTTGAATAGGAAGTACATGACAACATAGTTTCTTTGATTTGATATGCCTCTTCGTTGACTACGATATGATGACTGGGTACTGGGGGTGCGGTGGGTATGCGACGAAGTGCGTCCGGGAGGGTGTTTAATTTACCTTTCACTATTTGGGTGTCAAAATGGTATTCACTAAGTGCGATGTCCATTGTCTTGGCGTGGCTTAACTGGACTATATGGGGTTGATTTGGATTTACAAAGGCGGTGGGCACCAGACGTTGCTGTTGTGGCGTCACTGATAGTGCTGCGGTAGAGCTGAGTCCTCGTAACCTCAGGGTGCTGCGGGCCGATCATCTGAAACACATTCCTGTGTATATCTTACAGTAGTTCACCTGCTGTGGAGGCCTCGTGTTTCCTAAACGCCTTGTGGCAATCGAATAAACACAGTCATTAGTTCATGAGGTTTATTACAAACTTGAACATTTCCTCCAGGAGAATAGCTCACTTTGAATCTACTGCGAAGGCTATACAGTATAAAAAGAAGCCATAGGCTTACACAAAGGTTACATGTGCTGATTACGTAAAAAAAACTCCCCAGACGATGCAATTCCTGGGGAGGCATGGGTGAGTGTCCCAGATAGCAAAAACGAAAAAAGGTTCTTGGTAATTAACTATTGCTTACAAAGGTGATCGGTGATGAAAGTTGATGCCGTCTGGATGGGAAAAGCGCGAACGTTGTTCCACATCTGCCTCCCCCTCTGGGTGTGACTTGCTGACTGACTTCCCGCCGTGGTGTAAGGGCTGGTGGTGGCATGCCTGCGTGCTGCGCAGGAAACAATTTGCACACGCAGATACACAAATATACCATTACATGTTATCAAATATGGAAATATTGCACAAAACACAAATCAATAATTATTCTTTAGCTTACCTTGTGGTTGAAATTACATCGGTGAACATAACATGGGTGGTGGTAAGAATTAACATATGTGAAATAAAACAATAACACTTTAAAAACACTAACGTTGGGTGTAAAGGGCGTGTAAACATATTTCAATCATTTGCGTGTCACGTGTCTGTATTACGTGACAAGAAATGTATTTTTGGAAATTATAAGACCCTTTTTATGTAACACTCATGCCTGTGTATTTTTCCGCTCGCTCTGCCGGGCTATGTGGGCGCACGTGGCGATATACTCCCTGCACTACACTGCTCTTGCCCACTCCTGCACCCACACTACACTACACTGTTCGCGGGTGATCAGTCATCGAGAGCGTGTGTGTGCTGCACTTGGGAGCGGCCTGCATGACAAACAGCATAGGGGTGAGGGCGACACACGTCAGTCTGTATGCAGATGTTGTGACCGGCCCTGGACCGGAGATAATATAAACTTGTGATCTGTTTCAATAGTGAAATGGCAACCATATGTGTATTGCCTGAAATGGGTACATAAATATCTAATCGCCCCTAGCTCTATCTCTGTTGTATTCCAATGTCACTCCTGGGGTGGAAACTTTTTGGATGCATAGGCGATTATATTATGTTCTTTAGATTGGGGATCTACTTGTTTAAGAGCCCTGCCTGCTGCCTCATTGGTAGCAACAGATGCTAATATTATTTCGCAGTCCTCGTGAAATTTATGAAGAATGGGGGCTTCTTAAATTGCCGTTTTTAACTGTATAAAGACAGTATCTTGCTGCTCTGTCTATTAAAAGGGGGTGTTGTTATTCGTGAGTTCGATAAGTGGTTGAGCTATGGAGGCGTAATTTCTAATGTATTGGCTTGGGTATGACATACCTATGAATGTTCTTAACTGTTTGACATTGCATGGGGGGAGAGGTGACATTTTGACAATTGCCAATACCTTGTCAGGGTATGTAGATATGTTGCTAGGTGTGATGATATGGCCAAGGACTTTAAATGTTTGCTCTGCAAATGTGCATTTGCTTTGTGTTGACCTTAGCATAAAATAGATGGAGCCATTTAAATACTTTAATTATGTTCTCTAAATATTCTTCGAATGTGTTTCCAAGGATAAAGATATCATCTATGTACGAGATTTCTGCTGTCCATCTAATGGACCCTAAAAGTTTATTAATAAACATCAGGATATATTGGGGGCTTGTGCTTAACCCCATTGGCATTCGTTGATACTGGAAAAGTCCTATGCCGCCAATCTTAAATGCTAATTTGCGTTGGTCTTGAGTCCTAACTGGGGTACAATAAAACCAAGGAAATAAATCTAAACTAGTGATGTGTGTAGAGTTGAGGAGAGCATTTAGAATATCTTCAGTTCTAGATAACAGGTATTGTACCCTAGTTAAATTTTGGTTCAACTTCCTGAAATCAGTTAAAAACCATAGGCCTCTGGATTTCTTAGCTATCACAAGAGAAGGTGCCGAATAGGGCTTCTTGTATTATTCCTGCACCTACCATGTATTTTATTTATTTTAATAGATCATCCCTAACCTTAGGACTAATCATATATGGTCGCTTTGTTACTGTTTTATCTGTGATAAGATTAATTTATTTCAAAATCCCTGGCTTCTGTGAGCTCCAAAATCGAATTGGCAAATCTGTCCTTGTATGATTCTATAATTTTTTGGATGACTCTTGCCTGACTGTTCGTTACATTTGAGGTTATTTGGGGCATTTAATAGTGTTGTTGTCAAATGTTTCTAGTGTAGTTATGCTATGTTCAATTGATGTAACGAATTCTGTATTGACTGTTGAGAGATGTAGGGGGACTTGTACGATTATGTCAATGTATTAGCATTGTGTCATATTTAAAATTGGAATTTTATCGTGATGCTTAATTAAATCTGTGCCAAGTATTAAATCCTGTTTCAAATTGTCTACTACTAATGATCTTTGGTGGTACATGTGGCCTGAAATGTTTAACTTCACTTGAGTTTCGAACTTGGGTGAACTTGTCGGTCTGGCAAATGTGATTTTTCCCCAGAGGGGGGAAAACTGTTGATCCGAAACAAGTGTGCTGGCTATACTACTGCGTGAACAGCCGGTATCTAGTAGTGCATAGTAATTAACACATTTTAGTTTGACCAAAAGGCGGGTTGTTGTAGCTGTGTACACCACTTGGAGGTGAGGTGCAGGGTGTGAACTGTGTGTTTTGGTTTTGAGCGTGGTGCAGGGCAAAAACTTGCTCAGTAATTTATTCTGCAATTCATTTTCAACATCACAAGCTGGCCACAATGTGTTTTGGAAAGAGTCATTATAATGGCTGTCGTGCAGTTTTGTGTTGGTGAGTATATTCTGATAATGTGTGGAGTGAGCTCAATTTTACATTTAAAATGCTTAAAACTATCCCCAATATCTGTTGCAAATTGAAAGTTTTGATAGGGAAGAGGGGTTAGTGGTTGGCCTTATGTCCGACATACAAGCATAGGGCGCAGGTGGCTTGTTTGAGGCTGTGTGGCCCGATGATTTCCTATTTGTGAGTGGAGTGAGATGATGATGTGGCAACGGCACCTTGAAGGTCTCGTGGCGGCAGTGGTGTGGCAACATTGGCGGGTTTTGAGTCAGGGGGAGGGGGTGTCTCGCACCTGCAATTATCACGCGGGGTCGGCTGCGCTCGCACGGCATGATGTTTTGAAACATTGCTTATGGTGACTGCCGTTACTGGCCTTGCCGGCTGCGTGTGTAACTTTTTCAGTTGTGGAATGTGACGTGTCCTTGTAAATGCAAGCTGGTTCCGTGTTATTTGTTTGGACTCCTAAGTGCCTAACCTGCCGCTTGAGCAAGGTTGCACGGACAATGCGGAAATGCTTGGGTGTTGTGGCCTTGTAATGTCGGTTTATGTGCTGCTGTGTTTGATGCAGGGGAAGTATGCATGTTGTATTTTCTATGTTTTACCATGGTGTGTATTCATTGTGGATTGACAGTGTTATGCAGTGGGGTTTGTTTTTGAATCGGAATGTTGCTGTATGAGTTAAACTTAGTAATCTCTGCATATGTTCTGTGTGGCACAACTTTGTTGAACAAAGCACTACAGGCATCGCGAACCCGGACATTATTCGCTTGTGTGGAGGAGGGGTGCGTTTACCTGTACTGATTTCTGAACACGTGGTCCCGTATCGGTCCATATTGTCTGTGTTCTGCACTGAAGGGGCCTATCTGGGGGTGTGTGGAGTTTATAGGGCCTTTGGTGTGTTGTCTGTAAGGTCCCCTATGCTGTATCCAGTGTATTACTGTTGGTCTGCTGTACCGTGTCTGCTTGTACGTGTCTGAGTGGGTGGAGGGTGGTGGTGGAAAAATTTTTTTTGTGTGAGTATGCTTGACTGGATGTGGGGATGGTGCATTATAGTTGTTGTCGGTTTTGAGTGTGTATTTGTTGTTCTAATAACTGTATCTCTGCTTAGAGTTTGGCATGTGCGGTATGAGATGCCTGTTGTATAATTTGTTGGTGTTTGTATATGCCCACCTCAATATTCTTGATGATGTCGATTAGCTGTTGTAGTGTATTGTTAGCTACCAGCGCAAGTTTTTTTCTGCAATGGTGGGTGTTAGTGAGGTCCAAATTATGTTCACAAACTCCAACTCTGACAGTTGTGAGTCACTTGTGCTTATAAAATGTCAAGTTTTCTACATGTGTTAGTGTACACTGATATGATTGTTGTTTTGTTGTTTGTAATAGGTGATTGTAGTGATATTGTGTATCTAGTTTTCGGAATGGGGTTTAAAAGTTTATCTTCAATGTGTTGCCAAGAGACTTCCTGCGCACCGGTGCAATAAAGGTTTTCGTAGGCCCTCTTTGTCATATCCTGTAAATGGAATTTCAAACACCATGGTTTTTCGAGGTGTGACCAACTATTAAGCTCACTTACAGTTTGAATGTTTCTAGGAAATCTTCGAATTTTTTATGTCTTTCGCCTGTAAATGTGGGAATGCGATGTATCTCTGGTATCACTATGCATACTTCATTGGTTGTTTGTGGTGTTTGGTTTTGTGTTAGTGACAGGAATAGAAAATTTATGTGTAGTTGTGAATTGTCTGGTGCTTGTGTGGTGGTAAATGGCCGCTTGTATCTGGTTGGTAAAATGTGGATAAGTGTTGTGGTTTGTTAAATGAATAATCGAGTGATGTGTTTTATTGTGTAGGGGATGTGCATTGAAGTAGTGGGCTCTGTTCTGTGTTAGGGGTATTTAACTGTGTTCTCAAGTTCTTGTGTAGATCCAGTGTTTGTGTCGGAGTATTTTAACAAAGTCTCTAATTGTTTGTGTGGTGTGCTCATGACATTTTAGTATAGGTGGTGTGATGTAATTGGTGTCGCGCCCTTGTGTTAACTTATATTTAATTTAACTTACGAGGAACGAAATATTGTGGAAACACTCCTATTTCACTGCAGAACAGATGGAGTGTTTCCTGTTATAAAAGGGAACAGATGTTCCATTATGCAATTATAAGCAATTTACACAGGCATTAATACTTCACACTAAAAGCATAAGCATTAAAAGGGCATGGCAGGAAGGCAAAACATTGCTGCCCTGTGGCAAGGTTTGCTGTGCGGTTATGCTGACTAGTGCACGTGGTTCGTACTAACCTACCACAATTGACATGCGCCGCATACTGGCCTTGATCGCAGGTAAGCTAACAGCTGGTTGCCCGCTCCCACACCTCCGCTGCTTTATATACAATCCTAAGCAACTGGATTTATTAAAACTGGTGTAAAAGGATATACAGAATAATTCATTGTAACTTGATTACTGCAAAAGGAGAATAAGCCATCTCTACTCACGCCATGGTTAGCATGAGGCGCTGCCACGTGGTTTTCGCTGCGAATGTCTAATTAAACCAATGGATTTATGCACGTGGTGGAGTTTACCGCTTGAAGAGAGGGAAGGAAGGACTGCGCCTCCACCAGTGTAATAACCTTCCTACCTAACCCTGTGACTACGTCTATATTTAAACTTATATCTCTTACTACTCTCTCCTAGTCACGATATATCCAGTTAGGAAGTGGTTTACTTGGGGGTAACAATTACTATAGCTATTCAATGGAAGAGGGGAACACAACTGCATACGTTTATTACAGTACTTTAGGTATATATAAAACAATACTTGACACAATACTACAATAAGGATCTTCACACGAAACTTACATAACTTTACGCTGACTCATAAAGGAATGCTGTTTTACAATAAGCTGTACATTAATTATACTGACAGAAGGGAATACTGTAATACATGGAACAATGAGTTAAATATAAGAATGTAAGAGAATACAATTATACAGAGACCCTAGCCATGTCACGTGACAATTACTTCTTAAGACAGGACCTCGATATTGGGAATGCCGCCCTACTGCCTATCCAGATTTATGCTCACCAATGAAAATGTTCAGTATCGTGCAGATGGGCCGGAGCTCCCGGACCCTGGTGTTCTTCTGTGTTGCTCCGACACTGATGTTGACAATTCACACGCTGCCGACAGCCTGGGGTAGGGGGTACTCGTTCAAGTCTTTTATAACCTGATTTTAAGAGGTCAGTCAGGTTTGTTGATTAAAAACAGGGGGTTCGCTCAGGAATCTATATCCCGTCTACATTTAGCTCATAGTGTGAGGGCCCCCTGGAGCCCGCTACCATGTGTTGCATATTATCGCCACTTTGTGCGCGGTTTAGAAAATTGTTCACATTATTTGTTTGTGCCTGTTCCTGCCTCCTGGGTTGGTAGTCCTGTCTGTTCACTCGGCGATTCTCACCGCGGTTGTAACGAAATCACGAGGTCATTGGCACACCCATGCGCCTCCTATGTCATGTCGCGATACTCCCTCCTGTGCTGCACTTAAGAATTATTGTGGCGCACATAAATTCTGATCGGCCGTTGTTCAATAGTGGGACAAGAGTTGGTCGTTATTCTGGCAACACGGTCTCCACGATTGCCTCTAGCACTTCCCGTTCCATCAGACCTGGGCGGACCCTCCACACAATGTGTGTCTTACAGTTCATAAACACTGCCAGTGTTTCCCTTCCTGCTGTTCTTGAAGGGTTAATTTACTTTGTGCCTGTATTGAAGTAAAGGTGTCTCCGAAATGACACTGGATCACGTGCATAAATTCTCCCCAGGTGAGTTCATAGTGATTCATATATCGCCACCACTGTCTTGCTTCCTCTTCCAGTTGCTTTTGTATGTATACAGTCTGCTCGTCCTCCGAGACCCCATACCGCTGCAGGTGCATGGTACAATCCTGCATGAAGGCTGTTGGGTCTTCGTTCAACTGTCCGGAGAATGTCTGCAGTGTCTGGAATCGGGTTGGCATTAACTGTGAATCTGTCTGGTTCTTTACACTGGGTGTTACTGTTACTGCACTGTTGACAGTTGGTTGCACATTCAGGAATGGTGTTGATGTTGGGAATTGATTTGGTATACTATGTAAAACAGCAGGGAAATTTTGTTTGTACAGGTGTGTGGAGTAGTAGGTTTACATTTGTGGTACATAGGGTGTTATTGGTATTAGTGGCAAAGGGTTGAACAGAAGGGTAGTTGCAGATGTTGGTTGTGACTTGGGTGCAGTAGCCCTCGGTAGTATCGTGTACGTATTCTGAATGTTCAGTATAACAACAGGTGTTTCCTTCTCCTTGGCCATGCAGTCTCCACATGGTCCCCTATTATCTACTGTTCCATCTCGGTCTGACACTGTTGATATACCCTCATGTTACATTTGCTGCAGTTGCATGTTACTCCATCCGAATTTCCCGTGCATCCCATACAATCGTACGTATTCATCCGCTGTAGTTCACCAAAGAAAGTTTCCCAGTTGTACGTAACATTTCTGGGCTGCACTGGTTGTGCATTGCAGTGTTTGTATGAAAACATTAATAGTCTGCTAATGGTTTGAAGATCATTCCCATCAAGGCACTCGGTACGATAATGGTTGCTTCACTGTGTACATATCAAAAGGAGAGTGCACCGACTTGGGCAAAGTAGATCGTGGCACCGATTTGTTGCTTGGTTGTACAAAAAATTGATATTGAATTTCTGTTCGGGAGTTTCTGATTCACTTTTTTGTCTGTCCTCACTTTCGTGGTTGTTACCAATGCATTTGTTCGCAGGGCTGGTTTTACGTTCGCATGTGCAGTATCTTGTGGCTCTTGTGGGTTCAGACAATGCAGACACAGTAGTGTTGTTTCGTCACTAAGTATATGGTCAGCCATGTTGTTAGTAAACAAGACCAACTGGTTACGGAAAGGTTGATGTAGGTGCATGGCATGCAGGAGTGTAGTCAGGAGCAGGCGATACTTGGCACAGTACAGGTTACATAACAGCACAGCAGCCCTGCACGACGCAGAGCATGGCAGGAGTCAACATACGGCGGGCGCACAGCTGACTACTGGTGCATTGATCGAGTAGCGTGAGAGGGAGGCGATTTTCTTTTTTGCCATCCCACCAAAGGGGGAGGTTTTGCAGCCCCTTCGTCTGCATTGGACCTGGGTGCCGCGAGCTGGCTGATATCACAGCACACCAAGATGGTCACTATCCGCTGTTACTCTGCATTCTCCCTCGTGGTGATTACAATGGCGTCATCCCTGTAGATACTGCATGCTTTTTCTCTCTGACCACATGCATGGGCTTTCCGGCATACTGGGGCATCGTGATGGCATCCCATAGCTCCAACCAGAACCTTGGGACACCTTCTTGGTTTTGGTGTTGGTCAGGGAAGGTAGGAAAGTTGTTAACAGGAATTTTGAAACTTTGTGAAATTGTGCAAAATTTTGGAATAATTTGCAATTACGGCTGAAGTTAGGAAAAGTTGGCGGAAGGACCTCGCCCCTAAGTTGGAAAACATTTGACGGTCGGATGGTGGAGCAAAAGTGTTCAGTTTACAGGTTGGGAGTCGGGTAGGATTTTACCGGAGTTTTCTTACCAAACCTCTGAAGTATTTCTTGGGCGCCAGGCATTACCAGGATGCAATGCCAAGTTCTCGGTAGAGAAGACTCCTTTCTCCGGGTCGTGTGTCGACGAGCACGGCGATATCATTCCGGTGCTCCATCTGTCATGATTAATAAACATAATGCTTTACCAATTTATGCAGTGAGGTCTCTGGGCGACTCACACACCCATTATTAGTTGAACATAGATATTAAAACATTGAAAAAGACACGAATAACACTTTGCACACTACTCTTATTAATTGGTGGGAAAGTTGGGGGCCCACACCCCTATGGCGCATAGGCAACCCCAATGAGAACACATCTTGCATTGATTCAAATGGATTTTTCTTAACTGTTCCTCCAAGAAACACTTGATACACTTTTCCTGGGCTTAACCTGCAGCCAGGGTAGCACTCTACAAAGGCACGGGCCATAAAGAAATTTCAGATAAATTATGCCTCCCTAGGCGATGCTAAACCATAGGGAGGGAAGAGGTGAAGAGTTTTATGTGGCTAATTAAATATAGATTCCTGTATACTAAAGTCTATATCACATTAGATTATTAGTTCAAAAGTTGATGTGCCACCCAAACACGTGAAACTCGACCCTGACGGTCCGCACGTCCACCTCCCTGAGACACACAGGTATGACTAAATGACCAGCGTGGCATGCTGGCTGGTGTTTGGCAGGCAGGCAAGCCATGCTGGCTATTTTCTTAAACACAAAATATTCACTAAGCATATCCATGTTGCTTTTATGTCTGCAACAATTACATAAACAAATACTCTGGACATGTAAACCCTTTAATAACAACAAATCACTGGATGAAACAAAATGAGGGTGAAACACACGAAAATGTTATATAACAGAAATTGACAAACAAGTAAATTAAACCTGCAGGGACATTTAAATGTGGTAGGGCTTCACGTTTTGCCGTTGCATGGAAGGGCATCCTTGAGCCTTTAATAATAAATGCTTCTTTAATTTGCGCACCATTTCACAGGGTCTCATTCAAAAACATGTGTGCTTGGGCGCACATGGTTTGCTTTTCACTCACACTTTCTTACACTGCTCACGACATGAGCGCGTCAATTCGAACCTCGGCCGCACTCGTAACAAGCTTCTTCCTGGTATAACTGCTGCAGCACACTACCCGACCAGTGCGCACGAGCGCCCGGTAGAGTGCTGGTTGCTGCAGCAGCTGCCAGCGACGGCGGGCAAATGGGCATGGGGGAAGCGGATGACATCAACATGTCTGTACTAAGTATCTAGTGCAGTGCATTAATGCAACTTGTGTATTTATTTCTCAAAAGGCGTTTTTAAGTTACTGTTATATTTGTGTGCATAGTTCTATTTTCCTTTATTCTTTTAATACTACATGGGCAGTGCTTCGTTGTTTTGTATGAATTTTTATATTATATATGCAGTGCTAAAAGTCTAACGTGGGTTTTGTGCCACGTGTACCACAGGTTGGTTATTTATTATATTTCTATTGAAGAGGCTCTTGTTAATTATTTAGAATTGAAGGTGCTGTTTATTAGGTGATTTTACATGTAATTGTGAGTTTAAAATGGGTTGTTTACATTTTACATACTGAGTGTAACGGCATGTCATGTCACTGCAGCATTAAAATTGTGTGCATATAGAGCACACATTAATATTATGGAGTAAATCCATTATAAATATGAGGAAATTTTATTATAAGGACATATGATTAGAGCGCACAACAGTTTACATGAATAATTTATATTTTCAGACAAACCAGTAATGTCCTGTATCATAGGCAGTAGTGGTCAGATACATTGAGGTTAGGTATGGGCACATAGCCGTAGAGCCTTTGCCATTATCATGACCATGTAGAATTCCTAACCTAAAATTTAATATTTTTATATTAGAAAGTATTTTATGTTTAATTAAGTGTGTGCAAATAAAGGTCCCATCCTAGTGTCAAGGTCTAGATATTAAGTTTTATAAATAGTGATTTGCTCACATCAGAACGACAATATGAAAAGAGGGGTTTTTAGGTTAGACCTTAAGGAAAAGGCAACAGTTGTTATAACTTCAACCTCTGAATAAGTTGTGTTTTAGATTTTATATATTTAATTGTTTGAATAAAAGTAGAGGATTTTATGTTTGTCACATTCCATCAGCAATGCATAATCAGGCGCAGCGATCAGGCGCAGCGCAAGTGCAAGGGCATGCCGTTGCAGAGCAGCTGGTGGTTGCCATGGAGACACCTCAAAGGAGGACAAAATAGGCCGATCATTTGAACTAAGAGTATAAGGCCTAATTAAAGACATTGTTGGTGTGTTTTAATTAAAGGATTTATTACTTGTTTTGTTTATTTGAGTTTTAATTGTTTACAATATGAAATCTGAGGAGCTGTGAAATTTTGGAAATGGTTGTTTTAGGTTGGTTTTGGATGAATTTACCCGGGGCACCAGGTATTGTTGAACAATGCCGTGTGAAAGTAGTAAAGCATAGCAAAGCATATCATAATCGTGGACTGCAGCTCTTCGTAAAATATGCTGTGGAGTTATTCCAACTGCATAGTTAATTATGAGCTGTTAGGGTCACCACACACACACATTTTTATGATTTATGTTGCAAACAAAAGCTCGGCGAATATTTCCAAGTTGTGTTTTGCAACATGACTTATCTAGACTAGTCACACGCCTTATGTTATCACACATTACGACATATGCACATTAAATTTTGCGAAAGAAATACATCATTATAACACTTTGAAATGGGGCAGGTATTATGAAGGCCCATGCCCTGAAGAGCCCAGAGGTCATGAAATAAGTTTCACACAAGAATTTTCAATGCTTACCCACTTGTTTATTGAACAAGGCTCTGCGGCCTACACTTGACATACAGAAACACTTTCAGGCTTAAACCTGCCGGCAAGGTGATACTACAAAATGGCGCGAAGCCTATGAAATGGTTATGTGTAGTATTATGCTCCCCCAGGCGGTGCAAGCAGGGATTAAGAGGGGGTGGTGTCGCGGGTGGCTAATAGAACAATGGTTCCAGTATTTAATATGCTATTGTAGTTAAATGATTGCAAACAAAAGTTGAATGCCACCTGAGCACGCGAACCCGAGCCGTGGTAACACGCTACCACATCCCTGTGATGCTCGATGCTGACTAACTTGCACGACGTGGCACGCCAGCCGTTATTGGAGGGCCAGCGGACCATGCTGAACTACTTTCTTAACACAAAATACATACACAACATTTTGTACTGCTTACCTGGTGTTGAAACATATATAAATAATTATAATCTGTAACACTGCATTATCTTACTCTGCTAGAATTTGGTAAATGAGATTAGGATAGCACACATTATAAATTGTACATGAAAAAGAACACTATTAAATACACTTTTTTAGACCTGCACAGGTATTGGGTTGTTTCCTTGCAAGTCCTCAGCACACACGTGGACACAGGTGTGGCTAGTTCACATACAAAAAAAAATTATGTTTACCCTCAAAATCGGGATTACTTTCATATTCCTGCGCCCGCTACAGCAAGTTGTGCTCTGGCATCACACATTGTGTTTTGCACTTAATGTGTTACTATCAAGTCGCACGACACTGAACTGCGCCTTATGTTGAGTGCGCATGTGTACTGCGCCTCTGCATTGTGCTGCGGTTGTCAAATGGGCTTGCAACCTAACCATGTAAGCCTTTATATCAGTTAACTATTCTAGATCTCGCTGAGCTACAGTGTCGACTATTAATTGTGTGTGTGCCCAGTATGGGAGTTCAGTGAAAAAAAATATGTGTAACAGAATTTTCACTTTTTTATTTAATTAGCAGAATCTCGGCTACATCACCGAACTTATGACAACTGATTTTCACATAATTTATTCAAGGCCGAAAGTGACCCATAACACCCTGCGGGAATGAGTATTGCATATGAAGCGGCGGACATTCCTCACTACACAAGGTAATTGGATTTTAGTTAATTTATCAGTATCAACATCTTCAGACCAATGATGCCGGGTACCAGGTGAGGCTATGTGGGCGAGCGGTCCACGACCCAACAGCATTACCACCTCGTGCTGTACGCTGAGAGCTGGCGCCCGATGGGAAGAGTCTTCAAATATCTATCCGAGACACATAACCCACTAATCCTCCTGACATATCTGATTTACTATCGCATCGTCTTCTAATGTTTGATGGAAACTGAAGCCAACAAACTATCTCACACGAATATGGCGGCGTTTATGAAATACATTTTATGCCCTTAACTATCTAACTTTATTTGACCAATCTTATTTGAATCAGTTGACGGAAAAATTTGACAGGTTTCGGGTTGGAAAATCAATAAAAATGTTTGGCAAAAGGAAAATTTTCGCTACTTGGTAATCAGTAGTATTGCATGCGTGCAGATTTTCCCTAGTTTCTACACAAAAAAAAGATATATTGCAATAATCATTAATCAAATATATAATTACTTCATACATAAACAGATCTTCCGCTTTTATAATTTACGTAGCTAAAAATTTTAATTATTATTTATCTTTTGAAAAACTGCATACCTAACACCTGTAATGTTCCCTGTTTCAAACTCTCCCACAAGATATCGTGCTTGTAGCGTTACGGGTAATCGATTCTTTATCCTTTGTGCTGCCACCTGTTATGTGTTTTTATTTGTTTGTTAAAAATCGATCATTGTTCGTTGAGCCCAGTACTGCGTTCTGTAAAATATTAAAATTACTACCCAATGTTTATTTTGTTCATTAAGCATGTATATGCTACGATAAAAATTTTCGTTCAAGCTCTGGAGGCAGCTACCTCAAGACTTGCTACTTGAAGTGAATTGCATGCAAGCTCGTTGCAAACAGATGGATTATCGCCGTCCGAATTCCCAAGGTCCCATATCCCAAAATCATGTTCCAAATTGTTTGTTTTGTTTCCTTTTTATCGCGTGCAAACTGCAAAAGTAATTAGCGGGTATATTATTTATTATTATTTTTAAAACTTGCTGTTTGTTCGAAGTAATATTCTCGTACCTGTGAAAACGAGACTTAGGTAAAATACAAAAATTCACTGACTGGATCAAAAAAATATCTAAATGAAGTTAAATTGAAGCAAAATCAAAACGTACCTATTCGCATAATTCAAATTAGTAAACAAAATAAAATAAGCTACAAGAAAAATCAATATTTATTAGTAATGGAAATACAATTTATTGACACGCCGATTAGGGTGCACTCTAGCAAACGTGTGTGAAAGCTCTTAAGTCTCGAATTCGAATTGGTGCACTCTGGTGCCAGTATTAGAAAGCTTAGCTTCGGACGTCGTTACAGTAGACAAACCCATAGTGACGTATTACCACGGACCATTCAACTGCAAATGAGCTATTGTGGACCATGCCTTAAAGAAACCTATCCAACAATACTTGCCTCACAAGTAAAGAGGAGTGCATTTTTTGTGATATTACTCATGCAGCTGTGGTGTTTAACAATCTTCACTTACTCACGCCTTCAGCAATATGCGTTTTAGTCGTATAACACGAATGTTTACCAACAGCAAAACTACTCCTCGGCCCTCTCTGTTTAGTTAGAATTTCAACCTTGTAGGAAACATTCTGTTGAATTTGCACACGTCCACGAAAACGGCCGGTAGTCGGCCAAATCTTCCATAGAACCATCCATACAAGCGGTTGTTTATAAACCAGGCAATCAAGTGAATGCAATACTATCTATATTTATACTACAAAGCACTGACGCATATTTGGATGTCCTTTTTCAGGAGCTTCCTGAATCGAATGGTGCAAGTCCTTCTATCCATGTAACTGACATGATGCCTGGTGGTGCTGCGCAGATAGACGGGACCATTTCAAAAGGTAGAATGATTCACAACTTTACTACAATCACCTTATACGCTAGATTTATAATTTTACATATATTCAATATTCCACCGTTTTGTAAAACTTTAAATTTAAAACGAATTTAAATTGTATTATGGAAATATTTCAAATTTTCTACATAAATTTTAAATTGCAGAAAATATTCTGTTTTTTTTTTTTATATATAATATTAAGCACCAAAATTTTACGGGTTCCTCTGGTAGCTCAGTTGGTAGAGCGGTGGACTGTAGAATAACGTATAGGTGGTAATCCATAGGTCGCTGGTTCAAATCCGGCCCGGAGGATAAATCAAGCTTTTTCCTCTCCCACACTTGCATCAAATAAATTAATAGGATGTTAGCTTCAAAGGCAACTTTTCTTAACTGCTTTATTTTTCATTCCGTTAGTTTTTTACTTTTGTATTTTCATTTCGGCGACAACTGCAATCAGCATGACCGGAATATTATCGAAAAGCTATCAAATTACGAGCCCAAGTACTCTGTATACTCAGACCGTATAACCATTCGCTTCTAATTGTTTTGGAATGACTATTTTGTGTGAAATCTGTAAGCACGCAACTAAAGAATGTAATGATGCGCTACGAAATAATAGTCTCAAATGCGGCAAATCAAATAAATTTTGAATTTTCTTTTAGTGTGTGACAACTTACAAAAAAAAAAATAGTTTCCCTTTGGACAAATAATTCTTCCTGGAATGAATGAGCAGCCAAGAAGATGATTTTGTGCGTCGACACCTGATCCGGAAGGTAATGCACTTCATCACCTATTTCAGACAAAATAGTATTTTCTGTGTGTTAAGTGAGTGAGTGAAATGAAGGGATTTTCCAGTGAGGGTGATTGAGGTAAGTATGGAGCAAAGCCGGAATGAAAGGGCGGGGGAAGCGGGAGATCCCCGAGAAAACCCGCCGATCAGCAGCATCGCCCGGCACGATTTCCACATGCGAAGATCCGGGAATGGCCCGACCGGGGATTGAACTCATTTCGCGTTGGTGGGAGGCGAGCAGGCTAACCGCTCAGCCAACGCGGCCCCAACGGCAAGTAAAGACCAAATAACTCTCTTACAAGTAGACATGTTAAAAAGACTTCTAAAACTAGACAGCTTGTTTCTTAAATAACTTGCACACCACAAATATATAGCTCTGTCATTACTTTAAAGTTTTGTATTCTTGAATAAATGAAACTTTAACTTAGTATCTGTTGCCTATTCAAATATTTAAATTGTTTAGGTAACACTGATGGAAATATATTATCAGCGGAAATTAAGGAACGTAGGGGCTAGTGACATTGTGGATTTTTTTTTTTTTTTTTTTTTTTTTCGTCTGAGGAAGAAGTTGGAATTGGCGGAGCGGAGCTTGTCGCTTTCTCTCTATCTCTATCTCTTCCTCCCTCCCTCCCTCCCTCCCTCCCTCCCTCCCTCCCTCCCTCCCTCCCTCCCTCCCTCACAATTTCGCACTTTGCACCACTAGTATTAGCTGGAAAACTATACATGTTTTCAATTTTATCATATTTCATACTTACTACAGCAAAAATAATTAATTTTTTTCATTTTTAATTAAAAACTGGAATGAGATTTTATTTTTTGTATATTTATTGTGATATGTTATAATGTGATGGCGGGACGGTTACAAATCCGAAGTTGGCAGACGTGGCGACTGGTGACATGACATAGTGTGTTTGCTTGTTGCTGAACGAAGTGGTAATTTTTCTTCCTGCGAAAATAATTAAAATTACCACATCAAGTTTGTACATTTCATTTTTAAACCTGCCTAGGCAAGTTACGATGATGTGATAAATCTGTGTTTTCACGGCAGTAATAAATATACTGTGACACATGTGTGGTGACTACTACGTGTGGAAGAGTATTGCTATCTTTATGTTATGTTGGTCCAGTGTGTATGTGTGTGTGTGTGCGTGCGTGCGTGCGTGTGTGTGTGTGCGTGTGCGCGTGTGTATGTGCTTGCGTGTGTGAGAGATTGCAATTATTATATGTGCGAAATTTATAAGTTTAAACCGTGAACTGTTTTCGTGGCAAAATTAATTATTTGTAATTCTCGTCTGTTTATTTATCACAACTTTTGTAACTTTGCCTTAGCTGGTTGAAACGCAATTGTGTAACGTGCTTGCATTTCTGCGATTTGAACGTTCGCCACAATCCCAAAGCAAAATGCTAAGCCCTACTAGGAAATTTTAAGTAGATAATTAAATAAACCTAGTAAAACTTAAATACCTATGCAAATAAACATGAGCGTAATAAAAAGTTGCTGTGGGCCTATTTGTGTGCATGTTCACCACCGCTATCTTTTATTAAGTTTGTCACTGCTATGTACAAATAATAAGCGACTCGAGTTGCATGCTTGAATTTACTCTCTTTTCGTAGGACTAGTTGCTCCTTGGTTCTTATACTTATTCCAACTGAAGCCGTCCTTTTAAAGAAATAACCCAACATATAGCAGTGGTAGGATTTGACCGACTTTGATGCAAGGGGATGGGGGTATAAAATTTATTTCTAGGCATAATTGTGTGAATTCATATTTCATATATTATTTTATATAATTGTAGGTGTATATAAATATATATAGAAACAAAAATTTTTTACATTTATTTTACACATAATTATGTACATTCCTTAACTATGTATGACAGTACCTGAATTTTTTCTTCTGGGGTGAACAAGTATTTCGGTTTTCTCAGAGTTCTCCCATGCCACGAAGATTAATTGTGAATACGAAGGCCTGCCTTTGACCTCAACGATCATGGATCCTGGGACTGCATCATAACTAACTGGTTGTCGTCAGTGTCGATTCTGCGATCGAGTTTTCACCTATGGTCAAAATGCTTGTCGGCATGAGAGAATGATCTGTACGAAGAGTCCTTTTCGCGCGATGAAGCAAAACGACATTGGTCGCATGCAGTTTGTGCAAGGCGATACATTGAAAGAACATACCGAGATCTGAATTAGCAAACATGGTGGGGGCCTGCCATGGTGCTGCATTGTTCAGTACTGAGTCCAAGTTGTGCATCGACCAATGGCAAAGCATGTTGTGTGCAGTGCTAAGTGCAGTGCCAGATTCAGTACTAACTATGGTGCTGATTGTGGTGCATGCAGTGCTGATTTGTGGTGCATGCAGTGCTGATTGTGGTGTATGCAGTGCTGATTGTGCTGTGTGCAGTGCTGATTGCAGTGCGTGGAGTGCTAAGTGCGGTGCTGATTGTGGTGTATGCAGTGCTGATTTGTGGTGCATGCAGTGCTGATTGTTGTGTATGCAGTGCTGATTGTGCTGAGTGCGGTGCTGATTGCAGTGTGTTAGGAGCTGATTGCAGTGCTTGCAGTGCAAAGTGCGGTGCAAAGTGCGGTGCTAATTTATGGAAATATTAATCCCAGCCGACTGACTCCAGCTGACTGACTCCAGCCAACTGACTCTAGCAGACAGACTCTAGCAGACAGACTCCTACAGACCGACTCCTACAGACCGACTCCTACAGACCGACTCCTACAGACTAACTCTTTCAGACTGACTCCTACAGACTGACTACAGCTGACCGACTCCTGCTGACTAACTCCAGCATGCGATTGGTCAGCTGCAACTACGTGGCAACACGGTGATATGCTGGTCGGTACTTGAGCAATGTCTTAATGGTATAATATGATTGGTTCAAGGTCAATATAATTTCATAGGGCCTACATACTCGTGTATTATAAGCAGCAGGGACCAGCTGAGAGGCTCAGTTTGACAATGGATGCCATGAAAGATACATCGTTTCGGATAGCTTCTACACCAGGTTATTCATTACTAGTTATGCTAGAAGTGGAGTGGATATTGTCCGCCAATGGTTTCTCGCCATCGATTTATTCTTCGAGTGAGATGTCTCCTGTTTTACCAGCGCCATCGACTTCTTCAGCTGCGATGGCTACTTCACTAGCAGCATCTACTTCCACCAGTGCAGTACCATCGTTTCATATTGGTATTGTACCATCGACTTCTTCAGCTGTGATGGCTACTTCACTAGCAGCATCTACTTCCACCAGTGCAGTGCCATCGTTTCATATTGGTATTGTACCATCGACTTCTTCAGCTGCGATGGCTACTTCACTAGCAGCATCTACTTCCACCAGTGCAGCACCATCGTTTCATATTGGTATTGTACCATCGACTTCTTCAGCTGCGATGGCTACTTCACTAGCAGCATCTACTTCCACCAGTGCAGCACCATCGTTTCATATTGGTATTGTACCATCGACTTCTTCAGCTGCGATGGCTACTTCACTAGCAGCATCTACTTCCACCAGGGCAGTACCATCGTTTCATATTGGTATTGTACCATCGACTTCTTCAGCTGTGATGGCTACTTCACTAGCAGCATCTACTTCCACCAGTGCAGTGCCATCGTTTCATATTGGTATTGTACCATCGACTTCTTCAGCTGCGATGGCTACTTCACTAGCAGCATCTACTTCCACCAGTGCAGCACCATCGTTTCATATTGGTATTGTACCATCGACTTCTTCAGCTGTGATGGCTACTTCACTAGCAGCATCTACTTCCGCCAGTGCAGTACCATCGTTTCATATTGGTATTGTACCATCGACTTCTTCAGCTGTTACACCTACGAAATCTTCAATGGAGCCATAGAACATTTCGGCTGACGTACCTAGAACACCAATGCGAACATTACATGCTTCTTTAGCTCCAGCACCTACGTCTTCAACAGGTCCGTCCGAGTCTTTGCCTGAACCACTATGTCTTCATCAGTGTCACTTTTGTGACAAATAATCCTTGTTGCATATCATATTTGTGTGACAGATGCGGTAAGCAGTTCAGCAGTAGCGACAATTTACTTACAAATGCAAAAACCTATAAATTTGAAGTGCATTTCTCATCAGTACCTCGGTACCTGGTTTGCTGCAAGCAGGTCTCTTATGGCTTCGGCACATGTCCTCAAACGTGTAGTTACCTAAATAACCTGCCCTGCATTGTGTCGGTGTAATAAATGTGACAACATTTTCGCACAAGGACAACGCGAGTGTGAATAGCGAGATGCATAAAAGACATAACCTACAGCAAATTTGCATGTATTGAGATATATATACATATTGAAGAATATTGTAATATTTTGAAGGCATGAGCGACTGTAATAAATTAATTGGATAAAAAATGCCAATGATTAAAATTGTGTTTTTTTTTTTCATGTTTACCTAATTTTCCAGAATATAATTAAAATTTAAATAAGCAAAGAATTAAAATCAAATTAATCCAAAAGTATTGTATAAAGTACCATTGCACTATATGTATAATTACATAGTAAAATAAATATTTTTTAAAATCCAACAACTTGAATTGTTTAATAAAAACATATATTTATTGAACTATGCATGTAGTCAAGGTCGGGCATAATTCATGTCGGTATACAGCTGATTGGAAATATCTTTCTTTTAAAAATAGGATGGAAAATTACATGTGTTTTTATGTCTATAAATATAAGTGTCGACAGCTCGCTTGGCAGTGAAATCGAGAAATTAACACTGCCTCAACTTAAAAAAAAAAACAAATATGGCCACTGCCTGATGGGTGAATTAACACACTACCACCACCTAGGTGACGAAAACATATGAAATCCAATATGGCAGTCGAACGAATGTGAGAGACAAACTCCAGCAATGTATAAACAATGACAAACGAAAAACAATTGACAGTTTCCAGCAATGCATAAACAAACGACAAACGGAAAAACAAGATAGTGGCCTCCAGCAATGTATAAACAAATTACAAACGAAAAACAAGATAGTGGCGTCCAGCAGTGTATAAACAAATGACAAACGAAAAAACGAAGATGGCAGCCCCCAACAATGTGTAAACAAATGACAGACGAAAAATTCAATATGGCGGCCGCCAGAAATGTATAAACAAATGATAAACCAAAAAACCAAGAGAGAGGCATATGAAAGAATAAATATAGATTGTAACACGTTACTGTCCTGTTCTCTCGTTGCAGTCCTCAGTAAACACCAACGAACTAGCTCAGCGCGAGTTGGAGACTTTGATTACATAATAATGAAAGTTTGTTGATGTTGATACCAGGGTTGACAATAAATAAATGAAGTTCAATATTTACTGGAGATTTATTGTCGTCTCGGCAAAAGCAAACAATTGACACTCGCAGCTCTGACGAACAAAAAAAAACCAAGACAGAATGGCAGCCTTCATAAAACAAAACTTCTCACTTCAAGAGTTACAAAGAGGAGAGAGAATCGTTACTTTTCTCTCCCGGCGCCCTATTGACTCCTCGCACCGATGGAAAGTAAATTTAATAAATATTTGAACTGAAATGTCCGAAATACAAAAGAAGGTTTAAGTCGCGGGCGCTAGTCGGTGCAAGTCACGTGATCACTCGTTGCAGGCTGTCCGACTGACAGCTGACAAACGATTGTGCTGCGACGAACTGTCACGAACTGTTGTGATGTGATGATGTGGTTGTGATACCCGAGAAAGGTCGTGCTTCCCTATATATTGATCGAAAGTTTCCTAATTGAAAACGTATTGTTTTCAAATAGTCAGTCGCATAAGCTAAAGGTGACCTCTGTTATTTTCCTTGTTTCGCCATGTCGTGCAATGGTGAGGCGACGTGTTTATTTTACTAACCCAGTGACAAGGAAAAGATGCGCTATCGTCCTATGGCGTCTGTTGTTAACGTCTGTTACTACTGATGAAATAAGGAATTAAAAATAATAAATTTGGAAAAATGAAAATATGTGAAATACAAACAAGTTGTCATTGCCACGACCTTTCACATATTACATGAATTACTATCCTTGACTGAAATATATACAATTGAAATACTTCCCATATATACTAATTATATATATCTAGCTGCAATGCTACAAGGTGATGGACGTGGGGTGAGGGGGCCAGCCGTCTTTAGGCATGGTGTTGGGGGACCTCCTGGAAATGTACATTTTTTTTAATAAATTTTTTTATAATGTTTTAATAATAAATTTCAATAATTTTTTAATAAGTTTGTTGGGATTTCTTAGATTTTTTAGGGGGAAAAATGGAAGTTTTAATGGAAAAATAAATAAATTTTGAGGGGGAAAACGGGAAATTTTCAGGGAAAATGGCTGCCGAGGGATCGAAAATTTGAAACTATTTTTTAAAATTGTTTGTTCATAATTTGTAATAAATTTTTTGATAGTTTAAAAATATCTTTTTACAATTGTTTATAATTTTACTATACTAGTTTTCGGATTTTATTAATTTTTCAATTTTTTTTTTTTTTTTTTTTTTTTTGTATTTTAGAGGTTAAAGGTAAGGGTCACATGGATCCAAGATCGTGGACGGGTGACCGGAATGATAGAACATGAACAGCTCCGATCTCCACTCCCCCATCCCCTTGCGCCAAAGTCAGTCGAATCCTGCTCGTATCAATAACAAGAGGTAGATTACTACAGTTCTTTCCCCCACAGTTGTAACATGGTTAAACACAGCCGCGGAATAATATTAACATGTATTACATCTACTGTGCTATGTCGTGTATAACAAATATGTTAACAATTTAAAATAATAACCGTAAGAACTATCGTCAATAAAGCTGACCTAAATGGTGAACATTTGTACGAAATAGTATTTAAAATATGACGGCATTCTTTGAACAGCTAACAGTAAACAAAGTATTGGACAGTTAAAACGTAGAAGTCACATGCCAATGTTTATGTTCTCATGTAGCGGAAGGATACGTAATCGGTAATCAAAAGTAGAACTTTAGCCGGGCTCCAGAAAGTGTGAAGTATCCGTGAATGGCCTATACATGCAGTTAAATGAATCTCGCCATTTCTCCACAGACAGCTGTCCGCGTCCCAGCAAGGCCACATTAAGATGCTGCATCTTCATTCATCTACACGGGAACCTTCCCAGCAATGTGGTGCACTCAAAAACATGTTCTGTCTAAAAATATTGTTTGTATTACACTAGTCTATGCTATATACTATTATATTACATTACACTGCACAGCATGAATGAATTTATATTATATTGTTCATATTAAAATTCCAATTAAAATTATAATGCTGTTTATAGTGTTATTCTGTTTACACGCCACTCTGAATGATGTGAAAATACGATCGCTTGTTCCATGGAACATCCTCCGACTGAAAATCCTGTTGGGACTTATTCATATACTGAATACTGTGCATGCACAGAATGAATACGGATTAAATACAGCCGCACGTTATTCAAGAGAAATTAAGTCGATACGCCTTTGGTCTGAGGTTTTTTATAAAGTTGAGCTGCAGCTGAACCAATAGTTTATTGGAAATAGTGCAAGAACATTTAGGACGTAACATAAAGAGCTCTGATAATATGCATACAATGAGTCACAACAGCCGCTACAAAACCTGTCACATCCTTCGTATCATTATACAGAATGATTCACAAGCAGTTACCACCTCTCACAGGGCTTATTCCTTACATCATATGGAGCAAAATACGTCATATAAATGTGGGTCCTATTCCCAATATTTACAGAGTAATTCGAAACATTTGAAAAACGACGAATAAGATAATAACCCTTTCAGAAGTAAATTCAGTGAGGCATTATCATACCGTATTGTTTACAGTTGATCATCATAATTTCATCTAACAAGCTTACAAAAGATGTTCAAAAATGTTTCCTTCTACTTCCATACATTTGGCCGCACGCTTATGAACCGCATGTATTGCTCTACGTAGATGCACATGGCTGCCCTTGATTTCTGTAGCCGCTTGCATAATATGGACAAGTAATTCCTCACACGTTTGTACAAACCTTTGGTAAACAATATCCTTCATCCATCCCCATACGCAATAATCTAGTGATGGTAGATCTGGCGATCGAGGAGGCCATGGGTTAAAACGGCCTCGTCCTATCTATCTCTCAGGAAAATGCACATGTAAGTGTTCAACCACATCACAGTGAAAGTGAGGTGGTGCACCATCATGCTGGAAGATCATACGACGTCTCACTGCTAACGGAATATCCTTAAGTAAGAGCTGCAGTTCTTCCTGCAAAAATTGCAGATACACCACACTAGTCAAGCGTCACAAGAGAATGAATGACCCAATCAGCTGATCGTGTAGGACACCACACCACACATTGATGCTAAAATTGTGATGAAACCTCCTTTCCATTGTAAGATGGGTATGCTGATTGTCGAATTACTCGGTAAATATTGGGAATAGGAACAACATTTATATGACCTATTTTTCTCCAAATGATGTAAGTTGATCTACAGTTTGCTCCACATTACCTAACGCGATTGCTTGCATTTCTGACAAGCGTCACAAGAGTGGACATATTCTGATACCTTGCTCTTCAGCGTAGGCCAGGCGAAGTAAGTAGCAATTTTATGAAATGTCTTGCTTATTCCCTGGTGACCACCAAACCCTGAATCGTGGAAATGGCGATCACCATGGGCCGCAAAGACAGGGGCACAATGATCTTTCGGGTACGCCCACTTTTCCCAGTGAAAAATAAGACGTCATTGTCCACTGCGTAGGGCAACACAACACCTGAATTCAAATCCGCTTTCGCCTGTGAACAAAAGGCATCCTCTGCCTGAGCTGTCGCAGCTTTACGAAAAACTCGGAAAAGTCCTATACTAGGCCAATGGACGCTGTCGTTTGCCTCGGCTTCTTCAACTTCGAAGTCGTCCACATTAAATATGTGCGATAGTGCATCGGTATCCTGATTGCCAGTGCCGCTGACGTAATGAACCTTAAATCTGAAGTGCGACAAGTACAAAACCTAGCAGCCCAATTTCCCTAGCTGCTTGGGATGATTCAAGGCCCAACTCAGAGCATGATTGTCCAATGTAAGAAGCGAACTACTCCAGACCAAAAATACACACGAGGATCTCCTTCTCATAGGTTCCTAGCCTTCATTCAGCCTCAGTCAAACTACAGCTGGCGAATGCTATTGGTGCTAGTCCCTGTTCCATCAACTGGCTCAGGACCGCGCCCAAGGCCAGAGAAGAAGAATCAACCTAGACTACAAAACTGCGTGGAAAAATCCAACAGATGTAATGCTAGTGGCGACGACAATCTTTCCTTAAGGGTGGAAAATGCTGTTTCTTGCTCTGGGTCCCATTTAAATTGAACACCCTTCTTCTTAAGAAGGTTTAAGGGTGCGGCGATCTCTTAGTAATGATCAATAAACCGGACATAGTAACCCATTATCCCAAGAAATTTCTGCACACCTTTGAGTGTTTTGGGTCGTGGGAAATCCATAATAGGAGCCACACGATCGGTATCGATAAATAAATGCCCCACACAGAGCAGATACCCTAAGAACTTAATCTTATTTAACCCCAGTGTGACCTTATCTGGGTTCGTGGTGAGGCCAACTTCTCTCATCCTAACGAAGACTTGCTACAGATGCGATAAGTAGGACTATAAGTCGTTGCTGTAAACAATGATATCGTCGATATAATTGAACATAGATTTATACTTGAATTCTGACAACACATGATCTAAAACACGTGACAAGGCCTGACTTCCGAAATTCGAGACCATCGGAATACGAGTGAACACGTACCGACTCATGGCGTACTGAATGGAGTATATTTCCGGCAATATGGGTCTAGGCATTGGTGAAAACTGTTATTAAGGTTCAAGACTGAGAACACTCAGGCCTTACCTAAATGCTGTAAGATGCATTCAATGGTTGGCAAAGAGAAGAGGTCTTTGTGGATCGTTTTATTAACACGTGAATAATTTACGACCAATCAGAATTTTTCACTATCCTGTTTACTTACTTAAAACCTAGGCGAGCAGTACTGAGAAGGAGAATAGACGATTACACCTTCAGCTAACAACTTATTGGTAATCACCTGAAAGTCATGGAGGTTCGGGGGAGGGCACCTAAACTGATTGTCCCGCATGGGTATTTCATCTGTCAAAGCAAATGTTTAAGGGAGCACGTCGAATTTGACTATTTGTGGTGTGATAACATCGCCAAGCGTCTCCCTCAACTGTTTCAACCGAACCTTAAAATCGGCATCGGAAATATCGTCCACCAGGGGCGTAAATATTTCCGGAACCGCATCGACATGCAGCCCATTACGAATGTTGGGGGCGAAACCAAAGGAAAGGAGGAAAGAATACAAATTAACAAGGGCCCTCGTTTTACCCAAAAAACTATAAACCCATTATTACTTCCTGGGAAAAATGCGAGAAAACCCAAAGGAGGAAGGTCCAAGAGAACCAACCAATTTTGAAATGCAGGTCATCCACCATGCCAGATTCCATGTCACCGTTAGCGACATAAAGACATTTCTCCTGGACTATGCTGATGCACTCTTTAGATATTTTTTAAATCCATGAGACAATAAAGGAAAGACTCTCTCATATCACAATGCATGGACCCAGTGTCGATTAAGGCTGGATCATTGAGATCTCCGCACGTAATAGTGAGGGAGCACTGTTGAACAGTGTGCAGGGTTCCGCTGATTATGACTTACAGGCCTACGCCCCCTGCCAGTCACCCCTCATTTCCCAGTTTTTTACATGAGCGCCTGAGGTTGAAACACGCACGTCTAAAAATACATGCGTGGTCTCTATATTTCCCCCTTAAGCCCCCATTCTACCGTTGTTATAACTTGGTCTACCCGCAACACGGACCTTGTAACGAGCGTTTATGTAAACGGAAGACATTTTTCTCAGCGCTGCACAACACACAAAAACACAAATCTATTTATATTTATGATGTTACTTACAAATTACACCTTTGAAACACTTACATGTGCTTGAAGATCATCGTTGAAGTGGAATTTACGGCCCGATGTAGCACATGAACATAAAATTAAAATATTCACGAACGCACATCGACCAGCAATGTTTTGTTTCGACCAGCTCATAGAACACTGTGTTGGGACGATTGTACCGGCGCGGAGCGGAGCTTTAACGCGCGCCTGATAGATGGCAGGCGTGTTCCTTCTTCAAGTGTACCAGAAAGAAAACTTCGATATGATTGGTTGGTTCAGATAGTCGGACTTGACGTCGTAAGTTGTGTATTGTTCTGACCCCTCTAAATGGGTATTTGTTTTCTCCATGGAGACCAATGTATTTTCATGATACCAGATTGTTCGATAACATCTGGGAGTTGTTGTTCCCCCGACAGGACTAATGTCATCATGCCTTGGTTCGCTATTGGTGGATGATTTGTGTGACCCCTATAGCCAGTCAACGGTCATTTTTGTATTTATACGGCCTGCAAATCCAAGAATTTTATCAGATGCTTGGAATCGAGAGAGCGCTTCCCCATGGAGAAAACAGATAAGGTAGCTTGGTTATTTGTATTTTCGTAATGTAATACCTTTCAGAATGCAGGAACGTCACTTTGAGGTTTTTAATAATTTCTTTTGCAGTCAGTATAATTTTTTAAATAGAGCAATTTAATGATGCCTACTCAAACTTGTTGGAATCGAGCATCATTTTTCTTTGACAAAGTCAGTGCTTGGTGAAAGACTTGGAACCAACTTCTTACTTGAAATATAATGTTAATTTTCTAACTTTAACGAAAACTTTTGCTTGTACTAGTTATCTGCCATTTTCGTAGATTGAATAGGGGCAGTAATGGTTTTGTTAAGCCCACCATTTTGGTAGGAATGTTAAAAAAAAATTAATGTGGCTTCGGCCAGTTTAAACTTTTCCTATTTATTTTCGTTGCAATAATATATTGATTTTCAGGTGCGAGTGACAAATAATCTCACTAAAGTTAATCTAAAAAATATTACAGACCTGTTGTAGTGGCCACAATAATCTGAATTTGCCAGGAGGAAACTCTATGTCGGGTGACAATTATGTTTTTATTTGCGATCTTTTAATTTGTGTAATTGAAGTAATGGTCTCAAGAATAGGCAGAGATTTATTTCGTGGTAAAATCATGGTAATTGAAACATGCATTTTATGGAGGTGCAGAAAATTTTGGATTCTTCCATGTAAATTTTAGAAATGTTTATACATGCATAAATGGCTCAACACTGTGCCTGATGTTTAAGTGTAATCCGATATTGTGTTTCAAGGTAAAATAGCTTGAGGAGATGCGAAGATACTATAAAGGAGTAAAAAATATATGGTGTCACGTTACACCAATTTTTCATAAACGGGTATTAGAGTTGGTACCAGATAACATACATCAATATATGATTAAATTTAGATAGCCACGTCATAAAATTATGCAAAAGGGTAAAGGGGCTTAGGAGTTAAAGCATTGAGTACATTTTGTGATGCCACGTATGCAGCCTTGAAGTTCAATAGCTAACCGTCGCAGCTCACGTAAATTACCAGGAGCTGGAAGCAGCATACATTGAGCTCTCGTGTGCTACGCTAAGTTATCCACAATTACAGATATTAACTCATTTTCCATTAACGATAAGCAAAGTGCTTCCTGATAAGCGCACATGGAATCGATGAATTCGCACGTGAGCTCATTGGGCCTTTGAAAGTGGTAAACAAAATTCCTTTCACACTGTCTCATAGTACGTGCGGGAAACAGGGCCTGCAAAACACACCATTCAAACCCAGGAAAAGGGACCTCATTCTAACAACATGAATTCCTCCTGTAATAACTGTAACATGAAGATTTCTACTTTAACTGAAAGTACCTTGAGTAAACTGTCTTCAGAGCAAAGGCCCAAACTGGCTATTTTACTAACGGCAATGAAAAAGTGAAGGATTAACGCCGGGTTCAGAGAGACGGGCGGTGAAATTTGCTCTAGAGAAATATAAAAAAGTTTATTCAGGGTATGGTTGGTGCCACTCACCGAGTCAAGTTGTCTGGAAGGGGGCCACGCCATAGAACCTTCATGCTCTTTCCAACACTGGACATCAAGATAGCGCAACTGAACTACAGTAAAGTTGTTCTCAAACAGGACATCATAGTCCTGGAGGAAAGCGACCAATTCATCCTGACAGAACTTATATATAAAGCTCACGTTGCTGGTAGTTGGTGATGGTGACATGCAACAAGAATAAAATACAAACATTAGTACAATTAGCAGAGTAGCGCAGATTAATTTGTACTGAACTGGTACAAATTATTATAGATGCACACTCAGGTTCAACGTGTTTAGTTTATAACATCGACAGAAATGCAGCTTAAATGTTCCAGTGACATATTCAACATATTAAATTGGTGGATACCTCGAAATACCTTGAACCTTTAAAAACAATTTAGATGTTGCTTCGTTTAATTTAATGTTCAGTACACCGCTGATTTGGATCACATTCATAGATGACTCTTAGCAAACACGGCATATATGAGCCTTCAAGTATCAAACAATAATTCGATTACACAAACAGCCCACAGCTGGTTGAATAAAGTGCAAATACATAAATGGCTCGTACTATACACGCGTTGTTAACATCCCTTAAGGTTTAGCAAAACTTCATTAATATGATGTACCAGCACTGCTAAATGAAGTAACAATCATAGAAAGCCTCTTATTAAATCACACGTTATAATGAGGCATTGAAAAACTAGGCAATGTCTCAAAATAATCATATAAGTAGCAAGCAACTGAATTAAAATATTACTCAGATATGGCCCGACATTATCTTCTCAAAATATTTTTCCAGATATTTTGGTCTTGTTTATCTTCCTCTTCTGCACCAAATCTTCTTATTGTTATCTGTAAATTTTGGAGCCAGGTAGTCATGGATCGTCCTCTTCTTCTCCTTCCTACAACTTCCCATTCCTGTATAAGTTTTGGTATTCTTATAACTTCCATTCTTCTTACATGGCCGTACCAGTACAGCCTCCTTCGTTCTATAATTGCATACATTTCTTCTTCCACTTCCATTAGTCTTATTATTTCGGCATTCCTTGTCTTTTCTTTTCCTCAAATTCTTTCCCGAAAACCATTTCTAATGCTTTCAGATTCTCAACATGTTTTTGATTAATTATCCAGGTCTCTGCTCCATACAAGACTGTACTCTCTAATAGGGATTTAAATATAATTATTTTTGTTCTATTCATAACAGTCCTGCTCCATAAGATTGAATTGAGCATCCCAATTACTTTCCATCCGTTAGTAATTCTTTTATTGATCCCCATGTTTGTTTTCCCCTCCGTTTTCTAAAATTGAACCCAAATAGCAAAAATTATTTACCTTCTTAATTTGCATTTCATCAACGTACAATTCATCTAGATCATTAGTAAGATATTCTGTTTTTTGATAGTTGATCTTCAAACCCCAATTTTTATATTCCATTGATAGTTGATTACATATGCAATTTGCATCCTCTCCATCTTGCGTTATAATGACTGGATCATCGGCGAATAATAAATGATGCAGATACTTTATTTTAGAGAGGGATGTCAAATTCTCTATGAGACCTTGTCCCCCAACTCTTTCCCGAAAAAGTTTCCGGCGGCCTGCCCTGGAGGGTGGGTAGGCACAGGGCTGTGCAGGGAACCTTGGGTGTACGGAAATTGCGTCGCAGGCTGCAAGGGGAAGGAAACTTGTTCGGCTGACTGTACCTTGCAGGAAAAGTTTCCGGCGGCCTGCCCTGGAGGGTGGGTAGGCACAGGGCTGTGCAGGGAACCTTGGGTGTACGGAAATTGCGTCGCAGGCTGCAAGGGGAAGGAAACTTGTTCGGCTGACTGTACCTTGCAGGAAAAGCGGATAGCAGTACAGTCAGAGGAGTGAAAGAGAGGACTCGGGCTACGGTATTCGTCCTACACTCTACACTACTGCGCTGAGATGAAAGTTTTTCCCAGCCAACAATATACCTGTTTATACATGGCCAGACCCACAAATATGTTTATTAGCTCCAGCAAAATATTTCGTTGATTAAACAAAACCTGAAAAGCAGCAAAATTAATTCTGTTCGTCCAACAAAACACATGCCTGAATAGACAAAACATCTGTGGTGGGCCAGCAAAATTAGACTGTCAACAGAATATTTATACAGTTGAATCAACTGTATGATTTCTCTTGGCCATGCTCATTTGCTTTACTTCGATCGAAAATACAGTTCGAGAGTTTGTTTGTAATTTGTTGTATTAGTGTTGTATTTGCGGATGCTTAGTAATGGTACGAAAATGCCAACAAAATAAGTTCAACAGGAAACTACAAAAAACAGGAAACTACAACCAATTGATTTGATTGCGCCAAATAAACTTTGTTTAATTCAACGAAACTTTTTTTCCTCGTTCTACTTTTGTCTTATTTTTTACTGCAGTTTCTTCAATTACGTATGCTCAGTTCTCTGACGGAGATATCTCCATTGCTTAAAACAAAGAAAAATTTAGTCGTCGCCTTCTCTTAAAGAACGAACAATTCAGCTGACAGCCATAGTCATTTATATCGATAACTGACTAACCATTAACGGTGAACAGTGAACAAGTATAAGCGCGGTAGAAATTTTGCCGCAGACAGGTGCTCAATGCTGTACGTTCCAGCTAAAACATTGGAGGATCATAGTCTGTATAGTAGAAAAGGAAACTGGTTTCAATGCCCATTCAGCTGCCGCAGTAGCAGATATAGGAGAAAGCATTTGGCTAGTTTTCGCGACCATAATTATACTCTTCCAATTCCCTACGGGCAGCTAATATAAGATGATGGTCTTATTCGATTCGATGAACGTCTTAGTTTAAATCAAATCAATTAACTCCTAATTTATTAAACGGGGCCGCGGTGGCGTAGTGGTTAGACTGCTCGCCTCCCAGCTAGGCGAACCGGGCTCGACTCCCGGCGGGCAGTCCCGCTGGTCGGCGGGTTTTCTCGGAGATATCCCGTTTCCCTGCCCCGCCACTGCTCTATATTCACCTCGCTACACCCTCATCGGCTCTCAAGACCTCGATGTTAAGAGCCTCGCAAATCTCTCCACTCCGCTCCAAATATATATATATATATATATATATATATATATATATATATATATATATATATATTTGTTTCCATGGGTGGAACTAGGGCATGACACTTGGGATTTCCGAACCATCACGTCCAAAATGTCGTACACTGCATTTTCAGTTTCCGGGCGTGATTAAATATGCATTCTTAATATAAACCTGTACTTCTGTTCACGGTCTCAGCCGAATGTACGGCTGACTGCATCTCAGGAAGGACTGGTGTGGAAATGCTTTTATGAAAATCAGCGTTCTTTGGACTTCTGTCTTCGTTCCCGCTTTCGATTTGTTGCGAAACGCGCGTAACACTTCTGGTGAAAAAAAAATGGGGGGGGGGGGGGGTTGAGGAAATGTAGATGTTCTCCATTTCCTCCGACTCTCAGCATATTAAACGAAAGGGTTACAACCGCCCTTTCTCCTTACATCCCCGCCAAGAGAGAGCCCCGACCCCTCCGTGATTACCATGCGGGACTTGGAGGCAAACAAGACAGCTTCCTCTCTCCGCGGGTCCTTCTGTGGCCCAGCTCGCGTCAGCCTGGATAACACACACATGGCTCTTTCCCTCGGCAAACACGGCTTTCAGGAGGTTAGGAAACCTTCTGTTCCCATCTCAGCCGGGAGTTGGGATTGTAAACACTTTTTTACCCCTCAATTTTTTTTTTTTTTTTTTTTCCATTCTTAATGTTTTTATTTACGTTCCTAGCTTCGTGCTTTCCGACTGTCGAGAAGGCGTGCTGCGCCTGAACGTTCACTGAGAGAAATTTGAACTCTACTTACAACATGTTTTGCACTGAAATGTTCTTACTGTCTTACTACGGATCGGAGATCGGTACCCCGCACTGGGCGATTAAGGTGGCAGGTCGCCTGGGCAGGTTGCCTGGGCAGTGTGCACAACTCTAGCAGAAAAGTTTTATTATTAAACCGTCCAACGTGTCTGAGTGAGGTTCGCTTACGAATAGCAACCAAGAAACGCTACGCCTCTGTCTATGTTTCCCAGTTCCTCCAGTCCTCTCTAAAGCACTTTTTTGTGACAGTGAAAATGACGATTAATACAGGTGTTTCCACGGTCATTTTTAGTTATGAACATTCCGGTGCAAAACATTAAAAAATGAATAGGGATGTGCATCAAACCTTTATTTTTATTATTACGTCATAGCATGGTAGACTCTCCGCAGGAAGTCTTACAGAGGCGGGTATTCACGGCAAGACCTGCACGCCAGTTCAGTGTTTTGCGCGTAGAGGCGATGAGAGGGTTGATGCGCATGTCTCGGTCGCCCCTAGCGCTCCCACGATTCTAGGCCTCAGACGTGCAAAATTCCTTCAACCAGGTGGCCACCTTAATAACGAAGGCAACTGACATCTTGGTCCGTTAAGAACGACTCATTTCACTGCCTTGCCTCTTTTCCTTGTGAAATGTTTGCCCCTTTTTCAATTTTAACAAGTGTTCATAATAACTGAATCTAGACAAATATGCTTATTTTAGTTATAAACTGGCAGTGCTCTTGAACTCACGTGCATCAATCACACTGCTTTAATTACATGCTCGCATCTACTGCCTGCTTCTTTTCTATGAACGACTCAATGTGCGTGGTTGAGACTACTTACTAAGTAATACCTAGGGGAAGGAAAATTTCCCGAATTCATTTCGGGACAAGGTAAACGTCAGACACAAATACAGTGCAGTCACTTTTGCAATTGGATGACAGTTTATTAGACACGCCCTGGGCGCCGCTGAGCCAATAGCAACCTTGCAAGGAAACAGGTAGCTAATCCCATGCGGGCAGCTGTAGGGTAACACTGGCTGCTGCTTTGAGGCAACAGTCAATGGACAGACACCCAAGGCTCAAATATACACAGGGCTGTGGAGTTTAGCCTACAGGTTATTGAACTCACGAAATTATCCAATACCTAGTTATACCTGATGACAAGTCACTCCCACTGCTTCCTGGAGCCTTCTCGTTTGTGGAAGGGGCTGCTAGATCGGCTTATACGCCGCTGAGACGAATATAAGTTTCAAAGGTGCAGGGATATGCAGGAATACGTTGTACACCCCGCCCCTACAAACTTCTATTAGAGGCTGTTCACGATAAAGTGAGCTCTTTTAAAATCAACCTTAGAAAAAAGTCACTGCTCCTACCTGCATATATTTTAACGGGCGCACTGAGTGACATGCACCTTGTAAAGTTGATAATGATGGATGGAAAGTATTTCCGTATCTCAACATTAAAAAAAAAAATGTTAGTTAACCATTTGTGGTAACATAAATTATTTCTTTCGCTTTCAGCTTGTAAGTGCGTCGAAGTAAAAAAATTACCATATTTTGTAAAATATTTTCTTTTCCAATAATTTCACAGTTTATCCTGACCGACGCATGAATAAAGTGACGAGCCCCATGGCAATGTTAATTTTGCATAAGGCGGAGGAATACACAACGTGCATGCAAGTAGATCTTAAGCAAGGCTTTCAAAAGTGCTCATTTTACCGTGAACGACCTATACTGTCATGCCCTTTAATACCATACTTTAAAAATCGTACAGGAACAAGAATCTCGACTTCAACACAATTGCCGTTTCTCAGCACTGTATTTGTTTCTTTTCAACCAGTTAATGGGTTGCAACTTTAATTAATTTAAAAGATACAACAACATTATAAATTGTTAATCAGTGGACAACCACTGATTCGCAGTGAAATTCAACTACTCGAATCAGTGAGAATGGCTCCACTGATTCAATTAGCGACGTGAAACAATTTCACTGATTGAATAAGTGACGGCTGACTACAGTGGCGAATTAAATATTGATTTTATTGAATTCAGCCAAACAATTACGTGAAATATACACATATTTACGATAATTTACTATTTATATTGCGCTATTTACCATAATTAGGCCGTTACCCTACCATCTGCGCAATCAAGTCAAGTTGAAAAATTAAGAGGGAAATATATGTCATAGTTATCAACGAAATCGTGAAGATTTAAATTGTATGCCCTTAGTTTTCCTTTTCGGTTTGATCTGTACAGTTAGGATTGTTAAATCGAGTGCACGCTCTTCGCCTCGTTATAGGCAGTTTAAAACTTCAAAACAAACAGTGAAGATTACGTGAAAACGAAAAACAGACTGAAAGGCTGACTGTTGATGTACCTCGTAAAATTGTGTTTTAAAAGGCGAAACACATTTTAGAAAGTAGTTTGAATTGTTTTATAATTATTTTATTCGTTGTTATTTCACTTGATACGCGTTGATTAACGGCCATTTATAAACGTCGTTTGGCGGTCATTTCTACACGTCGTTTAACTGATCCATCAGTCAAAAAACAAACCACCGGAAAAACAGTGAAAAAAATTACTGATGAATCACTGAAAGTGAAGGAAATCTGGCATTTTTCACTGAATCCATCAGTTAAATTCACTGAAGTGACTGGTGAATCAGTCAGGTTCTGTTGACTGATTGAAACAGTGGAATTCTCACTGGTTCAGATTTAGAGTGAACCCTCCCATTGTATCTTGGTATTAAAATTTTGGCCGTGTCTCTCACTCACTCTTGATATCACAGAGAGCCCTCTCTGCTGTCCCAACTCCGAGGAGAGAGCGCGAGAGGAAGAGTGAACGACGATGTACACTCATTGCTCACTCTCGCACCCTCTCTGGCAGCCATGTTGTTTTCAACTCTAACCTCAAATATCCAGGCATATATTTTGTTGTTTCTAAAGCAGTATTTGAAGTATTTTATCGACTTAACTTAATCATTGCGATTGTGAAATGTGTAATAACAACAATATTCCGTTACATATGGAACATAGCAAATTATGATGTTATTATGTTCACGTTTCATTTAGGTTAATTGTGTGCATATTATTAAATACTGTGATTGCACAAAACAATTATGTTTTTAATCACACAAAAATTTAACAAATTAAAATAAGTTACTATTTAATAAAATACTGTAGATTTATTCGAGGAAAGTGAAAGGCAAGCAATATTATATTTTTTTACTATTGAATAGTTTTTCTGTCAGATAACTAATGCCGAAGGCTTGCAGAGAGCACAAGTCTCAGTTCGTTAGAGTGAGCAGGAGTGTGCCAGAGTGAGAGTGGCGAGTGAGTGTGAGCACACTTTCGAGCTGAGACACGGCCTTAGTGTTGTCAGCAACATGATAGTAGTGACGCATACTGACAACAGATTTCGTGTGACGACACACACCGACAGATGAGACTGTATGTTTACGTAAAATATTTACTAAGCTAGACTGCAGTAAAAGTTAAGTTGGTGCGTCCTCAATAAAGCGTAGCTTAAAACCGTTTTTTTTCCCCCGCCTATCCGCCGCCTTTTTGAAAATGTTCGTCTGTAGTTTTTTGTTTATAACTCAGCTATTAACCTGTAACATGACAATTTTAAATTTGAAATGGTTCCATCGCCACTGAGTGGTGTCAGCAGAAAGCAATGTGGAATTCCACAGACTGGTGATGTGTTGTCTTCGGTAAATAATCATGGTCTTACGAGGGAACAGATGACTGTTGCTACAGAGTCTGGAGAAGTGTCGGCGAATGCTATATAAAATCTGTTCACGATAAAGTGAGCACTTTGATATCAACCTTACAAACATATCACTGCCCCTGCCTGGTGATGTGTTGTCTTCAGTAAATAATCATGGTCTTACGAGGGAACAGATGACTGTTGCTACAGAGTCTGGAGAAGTGTCGGCGAATGCTATATAAAATCTGTTCACGATAAAGTGAGCACTTTGATATCAACCTTACAAACACATCACTGCCCCTGCCTGGTGATGTGTTGTCTTCGGTAAATAATCATGGTCTTACGAGGGAACAGATGACTGTTGCTACAGAGTCTGGAGAAGTGTCGGCGAATGCTATATAAAATCTGTTCACGATAAAGTGAGCACTTTGATATCAACCTTACAAACATATCACTGCCCCAGCCTGGTGATGTGTTGTCTTCAGTAAATAATCATGGTCTTACGAGGGAACAGATGACTGTTGCTACAGAGTCTGGAGAAGTGTCGGCGAATGCTATATAAAGTCTGTTCACGATAAAGTGAGCACTTTGACATCAACCTTACAAACATATCACTGCCCCTGCCTGGTGATGTGTTGTCGTCAGTAAATAATCATGGTCTTACGAGGGAACAGATGACTGCTGCTACAGAGTCTGGAGAAGTGTCGGCGAATGCTATATAAAGTCTGTTCACGATAAAGTGAGCACTCTGTCATCAACCTTACAAACATATCACTGCCCCCTGCCTGCATATATTTTAACGAGTCCACTGAGTGGCATGCGCCCAGTAAAGTTGGTAACGGTGGATGGAAAGTACATCCATATCTTACCGTCGAATAAAAAGAGTAAGGTAACCATTTGTGATAATTTAAATTATATATTTCGCTTCTTGTTCTTTGTAATGTATCGAAGTATGCGGATTTGTAAAACTTTGATTTTGTAATTGTTTTACACTCCCACTTGACCGACGCTTGAATAAAGTGATGAGGCTCATGCTATTGTTAATTTTACATAAGGCGAAAAAACACACGACGTGCATACAAGTATATCTTAGGCAGGGCTTTCAAAATTGCTCATTTTACCGTGAACAGCCTGTACAGTCGCTGCACGTCACATACCACTGGTGTGATGTTCTGATGCTGGACTTAGAATGCCATGACGAGCTCGTCCCGACGGACCTACACGACTTTCCACTCCGACCATCTCCACCACCAAAATTAGTTAAGTGTTTTCAATACCCCGACAGTTTCTATCCGACAAGTGTTGCGCAGCTTTCGGAAAAATCCTAGAAATGGCCAGTAACTTGCTACTGACTGCCAATAAAAACACAAATCATTTACACTATTTTGTTTTGATAACTTAGTAAACAAATTTTTTTTTCTTGTGTTTTGGAGCAGTTATTTTCCACTAATATTTATTTTAGTTAATTCGACAGTTTTGTGTTACAAGATAACCAGGATGCACACATAAATAAAATGTTTTTAGTGTGAAATTTACCACGCTAGTGAAAACCACGCGAACTTTTGTTCTGTGAGGTTATGTTTAAGCTTTATTTTTCTGCTTCCATGCGGTCCGACGCATGGCGAGAGTATAAGTCGAATATACTTTTGTCGGGCTGTCGAGGCTGCGATTTTGTCGGGGTGACCTTGCTCGTGATTGGCTAATGAATAATTATGGTCGGTGTCGGGGTTGTTTTGTCGGACTGTCGGGTTATTGTAAATCCAGCTTGAGGAGGCACGTGTGTGAGTTTCGCCCGTATCGCCTCCTCGCATCTCTGCCTCGAGCGAATAGAACAGCTCCCTCCCTCCCATGCTCGAGTACAAGATAAAGTAGGCACTTCTGAAATGAACCTTAGAAAAATATCACTGCTCTTACCTGGCATATATTTTAACGGGCTCACTGAGTGACATGCGCCCAGTAAAGGTGGTAACGATGGAGGGAAAGTACTTCCATGTCTTCATTTCGAATAAAAAGTAAAAAAAGAACCATTTGTAATAACTTTTATTATTTATTTCTCTTCCTGTTTTCTTTTGATGCGCCAAAGTCTTAAAATGAGCAGATTTGCAAAATATTTACTTTTCTCATAATTCCACAGTTTCACTTGGCCGACGCATGAACAAAGTGACGAGGCCCATGGCAATGCTAATTTTACATAAGGCGGAGGAATACATAATGGGCATACCAGCAGATACTAAGCAGAGCTTTCAAAAGTGCTCATTTTACCGTGAACAGTTTATAAGAGCACTGCTTACCAGCTGACAGCTTCGAAATTCGAAATTGAAAACCCCATGTTAAGGTAATTTCGCCTTAGCGCGTTCATTTTAAAGATAGTCGTTTTTAACTAAATGTATTCTTAGCGATTTTTTTTTGGAGATCCTTACGAGCATACTTTTTCATTATAGAAAGGTAGTATGCACTTCTTTGTAAAACATAAATCATAAAAATGTATTGCAAACAGGCTATGCATGTTATGGAAACATCTCCACCGCAAGGAAATTCTAGTAAAAAATTCGTGGGGAAAAAAACCTTTATTTGAAAAACCTATTTTTAAAATTAACGCACCGAGATGAAATTTCCTTAACATGGTATTTCCTATTTAAATTTCCTTAACATGGTATTTCCTATTTAAATTTCCTTAACATGGTATTTCCTATTTAAATTTCCTTAACATGGTATTTCCTATTTAAATTTCCTTAACATGGTATTTCCTATTTAAATTTCGCAGCTGCCAGCAGTTATCAACCACACGCTATTCGCGGCAAAATGAACACTTTTGAAAGTCCTACTTAAGATCTACTTGTATGCACACTGCGTATTCTTCCGCCTTATGTAAAATTAGCATTGTCGTGGGCCTTATCATCTTATTCATGCATCGGTCAAGTGAAACTGCGAAACTATTAGAAAAGTAACTATGTATATAACTTGCACATATTTACATTTCGGTGTAACAAAAAAAAAAAAAAAAAAGAAAGCGGAAAAAATCATTTAAGTTATCAGAAATGGAAATTTAGCACTTTTTATTCGACGTTAAGATATGGAAGTACTTCCCATCCATCGTTGACCAACTTAATTGGGCGCATGTCACTTAGGATGTTTGTTAAAATATATGGAGGTAAGGTCAGTGATTTTTTCTAAGGTTTGTTTCAAAACTGCTCACTTTATAGTGAACAGCCTTTAGTAGGTATTTCAGCAGATTTGAAAAGCAAATAGGCCTCATCTCTTCAATGTGATATCCTAAGTTTCTGGGATTAATTAAGTTGTTTTCTGTTTGGTGTTTTAGTCTCGTCTGTAGAAGTTATGCTCCAGCAAGCCTGACGCCGAGGGATGTGCTCTCCGTGTTTGAAATAAGCATTTATTTTTTTATTTATTTTTTTCACGAATGATCACAAAAAAAGATTTTTTACTATACGAACTTATGAAAATAAAACACAGTTCAGACCAGGTATGATTAATACTCTCAATACATGATGCACAGTACAAATGTTATTTCCGAGCCCTCCAACATAATGAAAATAGAGTGTATACGTGAATACGTCTACGTTGACGCGCTCGGACGCCTTGATGTTTATTTTACGTTCCCGTCACCGCTTCACTCGATCATATATAGTTTTATGGGTATCACTGAATTGCTTTTGAGATGCTCTTTCCAACCGTGTACGATTTCTGTATTTCGACTTGGCTTTTTTTGACGAGAATAGGCCGATATTGTGTTAAGTTTTCTTAATTGCGTTACATTTAACTCGTACAATTTCACTATAACCACGCCACACAAATGTTTTTATACACGCCACGCAATCGATTGGCCTTGACGAGACCTGTCGATTGAAACGTAAACGAGTGTCGTAACTTCTCCTAGTCAAAAGTTATACTACGCGGGAAGATATGGAAACGAACTCAAAAATTCCCCACCCCCTTCCCCTCCTCAGCCGGTCGCGAGCGATGCTACGCATTCTTCACTCAACGTAACATATTCTTTGATCCTTTGGCAATCGAGTGGTGTGATTGAATTTTGAATGTAGACGATATATTCGGAGCTGCAATGCCAAACTGTATCCCCGATTCTGTTATCATCGGATATTCTGGATTGCCTCCCACTATGGTCGCAAATTTAAAGACGTGTTCACGTCAAAAACGGCTTATTCACACTACTGTATCTCGTAATATGCTGGTCGGAAACGTGCAAAACTACTGCAGGAAGCTGCACTGAACTTTGCTATAGATTTTCCACCAATAAGATGATAGGGTCGCCGCTTATAGTCCTATAGGTACACGCGCCACGACGGAAACCCTGCACGCCAGTTCAGAGCCTTGCGCTTAGCGGCGATGGCGTACTTGATGCACGTGGCAGTGTGGACCTTATCGACCCCGCGCTTCTCGGCCTCAAACGCAGAAGAAAAAAAAACTCGAGGATCGTCACACGCTGAGTATGCAAGGCGGTGGGTGGATTAAGGCCTGTCTAAAATCGTGCTATCCCAACCTGTGTCTTAGGACAAGGATGCACTGATTGGTGCACGTGACCCTCTGACGTCATCATAGCGCTGTCCCAAGCTGCCGTGTCCCAAGTCAACCTGTGCCCTAAGTTGAAGCATTCGGAAAACTGAACTTTTGTCCCAAGTTGTGCCCTAAGCTGATAGGAAAATAAAAAAACTTCAAATACTTTCGTGCGCATTCGTGGAATTTTTAAGTTATTAACGTAAACAATTCATGTGCAAAGTGGGCTTTCTCAAAACAAATTTGATGAAATGGTAATAAATGATTAGCGATGTCTTCGTTCGGTCTGAAAAATTCTATTTGAAGGCTAAAACTTTTAAAACTTAAGTTTACAAAATAGAATTTGGATGCCAGTTGGTGAACTTATTTAAAATAAAACCGTTCAGGCGTTTACTATAAATAAATATCCAAATCACTCTTATCTTAAATATTGAACAATGAATAATTCAGCAAATTTAAACATCGCTACGTAACAACAAATAATGCGCCCAATTTACTGCGACCTAGTGTCAGATTATGAAAGCTCACTTCGGACAACTCATTTGTAGACCGCGTCAATGTGGTGTCATTTGACGCCGAGTTTCGGACACGTTCCCGTACACAGGGAACAGCCGATTGTAGACACGGGCCTTCAAGCAATAGTGCGACGTGTGGCGTTGCGATAAACGGTAGCCAATCAGGATGAAGCAGATTCCGTCGCAGCTCGTCGGCGTCGAGATTCTTGTGTCCCGCTAGTTTTTCGAAACATTGCGTTCATACTACCCTGTTTTTTTTTTATCTTCTACCACTTAAAATATACAGTATCATTTGTTACATTCCTGAGGTCTGAAAATGTAATTTCCACCCTTATACTAGTTAGCAGCACCTTCTCCAGACGGTATCCGTCGCCGACAGATCATCGCTTAGTTGTGAAACAGCAAGTATAGCTCGTCGCAATGCACTATTGTGGAACCAGCTTTATGAGGAGCGGAGATGGTGTATGGAAGCTCCCATGTAGCTCCTTGGCGCAGCGCCATGCAAACTTAGCAGCCAGATTCACTTCGCCGTATTATCCCGCGGGGCGTGTAACTGCTTCGGAGCTCGCCAAACTGCTGCGAGAGATTGACACGGGCGCGTGGGCGGCAAAGAGAGGGCCTTGCGTACGGCGGTAATTGAGAGAGAAACACGGCAGCTAAGTCGCGGGGCGGCGGCACGGGAGGCGAGTGTACCGCCGTCTGCCGAGGAGACAACTTCCTGCCCGAAGACGACGAAGTGAGGCGGAGAAGAGACGTGGGCGCTTCTTTGAAGTCGCCGCAGCCGCGGCCTCGAATCGAATTATGCGGAGCAGAGGTAAGTCGTTAAGAAATTTAGCCCACCTAATCGAGCTAAATTTCCGGAACTTTCAATTCGCTCGTTCGCGGAGCCTATTGTGCAGTCCAGATTACAAGTTTCCTGTTCCTCCCCATCGCGGCCTCGTTTTAACTATCTCCTGCCTCCCCCCCCCCTCCTCCACCAATCGCTATCGCTCCCAACATTGTCATTTTCTTCCAATTTGTATGGGTGGCTGGAAAAAACGTTGTAAGCAATGGCATGTGGTGAGTGTTGCAAGGTAAGCTGGTGCTTGTTTCACTACTGTACTGTACATTCTCGGTGTGCACGCAGCAGGAGCCAGTAACCACCGTGCAGCCAGGGGAAACTGAGTGTATTCCGACCACTCACAAGCGAGCAGCAAGGGTGTCCTGTGGCATGTGGTGAAGTGTTGCAAGGTAAGCTGGTGCTTGCTCACTACTGTACTGTACATTCTCGGTGTGCACGCAGCAGGAGCCAGTAACCACCGTGCAGCAGGGGAAACTGAGTGTATTCCGACCACTCACAAGCGAGCAGCAAGGGTGTCCTGTGGCGTGTGGTGAAGTGTTGCAAGGTATGCTGGTACTTGCTCACTACTGTACTGTACATTCTCGGTGCACGCAGCAGGAGCCAGTAACCACCGTGCAGTCTGGGGGAAACTGAGTGTATTCCGACCACTCACAAGCGAGCAGCAAGGGTGTCCTGTGGCATGTGGTGAAGTGTTTGCAAGGTAAGCTGGTGCTTGCTTCACTACTGTACTGTACATTCTCGGTGCACGCAGCAGGAGCCAGTAACCACCGTGCAGCCTGGGGGAAACTGAGTGTATTCCGACCACTCACAAGTGAGCAGCAAGGTGTCCTGTGGCGTGTGTAAGTGTTTCAAAGGGTAGCTGGTGCTTGTTACTACTGTACTGCATATTCTCGGTGCAAGCAGCAGGAGCCAGTAACACCGTGCAGCCTGGGAAACTGAGTGTATTCCGACCGCGAGCAAGCGAGCAGCAGGTCTCCTGTAGCCTCACCTGCCGAGCTACGTTTTACTGGTGGAAGTGTAAACTAGCAAGCAACAAGGTACAGTACGCAGCTAATGCCAACTTACCTTGCAACAGTTCACTACACGCCATGAGTTGTAAGATAACGTCAACTTTACAGGAAAACTTTTTTTTTTTTTTGCGAACACAGAAAATCCGCTCTAAGTGGTATAAAATATTTACAGAAACCATTTTCCCACTGGATCTTATTCATATAGGATTTGTTGTAGACACTTCTTACCAACTGAAGCCACCTGTATTAAGGCGAGCGGGCGATGGTTTGAAGGGGGGGGGGGGGAATGGTTAAAGTCTGCCTCACTCGTCCAATCAAGTACTATACAGTAAACCTCCCCCCCCCCCCCCGTATAGACTGGTTGTTTCGGTGTAACAGAATTGAATGTAAGTCATTACCCAGTTAACGTGAAAGCAGTAACTACAAACTAGAAAGATTATTTTCATTTAAAGACTTTACAATATTGACTCGCCATTACAACAGCTGACTCGTTACAGCACATCTGGCAATCAGTAACATCCCATCCCCCCCCCCCCCCTCAAGGCGGAGGGTTTGGGACGCACTTTGTTGTCTGGCTAGAAAAGTTCAATAATGTCTTGGCATACACAACCCTCACGATAACGTGGCAGCAATAAAGACACGTGAAACGTAACTTCATCATAGTAGCTTTCCGGTCGGTGCTGGAGGGCGAGTTTGTAAATAATGTTATTTAAGCCACGTTGCTTGTGGACAGGACCTTGCCAAATACCGTTTCAATACACTTTCAAATTTTTTTGCAGCCTTTATTGTTAGATAAGTACAGAGACAAAGCCACGACACTCCACTACGACATACACAATTATAACAAATACTAACAAAGATGTAGAAATGAACAATTTTACAATGAAAACGGATGCCGTGGGCAAATGCGAGACATATGTAATTACCAAATAACGGTTAATCCATATAATTTTTTTAAATACGCAAAAAAATATTTTTACGTGAATACGTCTTTAAATTTGCAACCATGCCGGGGGGGTGGAGGGGGCAATACAGAAAATCCGATTATAACAAAATCGGGGGATACAGTTTGGCATTGCAGTTCCCAATCTATCGTCTACATTCAAAATCCAATTACACCACTCGATTGTCAAAGGATCAAAGAATATGTCACGTTGTGTGAGGACTGCAAAGCTTCGCGCTTTGGAGGAGTGGGGGGGGGGGGGGGGGGATAGCGCTGCAATTTTGAGTTCGTTTCGTCGCGTCTCATAACTTCCGCGTAGTATAACTTTTGACTAGGAGAAGCTACGTCAATCGACAGCTCTCGTCAAGATCAATCGATTGCGTGTATAAAAACAAAACATTTGTGTGGCGTGGTTATGGTGAAATTGTATGAGTTTAATGTAAAAAATTAAGAAAACTTAACACAATGTCGGCCGTTACCCGTCAAAAAGCCAAGTCGAAATACATGAATAGTATACGGTTGGAAAGAGCATCTCAAAAGCAATCCAGTGATACCCATAAAACCCCATATGATCGAGTGAAGCGGTGCCGGGAACGTAAAATAAACACCAAGGCGTCCGAGCGCGTCGACGTAATGTTTCCAAACACTCTGTCTCCTGTAGCATTCTATTAAATTTAATTTAATTTAATGCATGCAATAATTTTTTGAAGGGTTTTTACGTCTCTCTTGACGGTTTTTCCCTTGCTCTTCATAGTTAATACTAGCTCTAAGTACACTTAGGGAGGTAGTCATGGCCCCAAAGTGCAGGCCATGGCTACTCAATCCCTCTTTGCCGCGATGCATGTCTCCTTGCATGATTTCCCTTCCTAGTAGGCGTGAGGGGTTAGCCCTGAGACGCAATAAAATACCGCCCTACCTTCGGGCCTTAACTTCACATAACACTTAGAATAAGGTAGTTTAGAAAAGAAAGTTCTTCAACCTAGACGAATTCACGCAAAACAAACGGCCTTGTCCCCAAAACAGCCATACCCAATTTTTATATTAATTTTATAGTATATTAACTTTATATTATTATTTTGTACTATATATTTATATTTCATTTATATGGCCTATTATTTGGAGATTACATAATGTGTCACGCGATAGACTATGGCATCAGTTTACATTGTAATTTTTACATTTGTACAACTCAGTATTTGTTATTACAGCCCCCAGGTTGCTGGGAGAGGCAGGGTGGATAGCAGGCGCCACCGCGAGTTGGCAGTAAAATAAAATACACTTTGTGATCATATACAAAAATTATTCAATCAAAGGGTGATGGTATGTAAAGTAATGAAGAAAAAGTATAAGTTACGTGGACCGAGAGAGCGAAATAAAGGAAAAGGAAATACTCACACCCCTGCATTACCCAGAAAGGGCTTAGACGCGGGGGTGAAAAGAAGAAAATTGCGTGTGTGGCCTATAACTGGTTACGAAACACACACACGCACGCACGCACGCACGCACACACAAACACACGCACACACACACACACACACACACACATACATATATATATATATATATATATATATATATATATATATATATATATATATATATATATATATATATATATATATATATATATATATATATATATATATACAATTTATTTATTTATTATGGCTGCAGCAAAATACAGAAATGTTGGATTTGACATTAAATTATTCATCAAATATAGAGTGTAATTTTTTTATTATTCCAGGAAAATTGCATCACATACAGTGCGTACAAGTTGAACAATGTTTGGTATTACATATAAAATAATTAATTTTCTTGTATCCAACATTAAGGCTATAATGGAAGATTGTTCTTTCCTTCATAAAAAAAATGAGAAAATAATCTAAGGATTGCTATATCACGAGTATATTTAATATAAGCAAAATGTACTAAGAAATTGATTAATTTTTTATAACATTTTAACCTTATCACTAAAAAAAAATATTTACCTTAATTCAGTTAATATTATAAGTATTATGTTATCACACGTCATGTTATCGTCTGGCCCTGTGGCGCAACGGATAACGCGTCTGACTACGGATCAGAAGATTCCAGGTTCGAATCCTGGCAGGGTCGGTAATTTTTATGTTGTTTTTAATTTTCTTTCAAGTACGTGTGACTCTTAGGTCACCAAAATAATAATCTTTGGAACGTATCCAATATATTATGGTAATAAATTACACTGCAACTTTTTAATGTCACAGGAATGCACAAAAAAGTGGCAGTGAAAATGCATTTAATAATAGTGGAAATATTAGCATCGTAAATGTATCGTGCAACTTCCAAGATAAAAAAAAAAGAAGTTTTCCCCCACTTAAGAGGTTTTCTTTTTCTTTACTAATTCTTCTCCTTCAAGCTTTATTGACCGCATGACCCTAACACAAAGAACTTAAATCACCAAATGTCCTAAATTTCTTTTTATGGTGTTGGAATGTATGCAGATGCATTCTCCAGGAACGACAATTTCAGTTTTTTCACCATTGTCGTATTACATACTAGGGAACCCAGCCCGTCATCTTTCGTTTTTTAATATTGTCACGAGGCTAGAACAGTTACCATGTTAAAAATTTGGTTATCATACAAAGACTGAGAAAAATATTCCATAGATATATGTATGTAATAATGAGATGGTGTGGAATTAACTCAGCATTGAAGCGACTGCTGTCCCATTTAATATTTCTCTTTCTACTTGGCCACTGCGGCCCCACTTAACATAGTTCTATCCACTGAGCTACTAAGGCCCCCATTTGATATATAGCTATTCACTTGGCCGCTGCGGCCCCACGTGATATAGATCTATCCACTAAGCCACTGAGGCCCCACTTAACATAGTTCTATCCACTGAGTTACTAAGGCCCCACTTGGAATCGCTCTATCCACTGAGCCACTGCGGCCCCACTTGGAATCTCTCTACCCACTGAACTACTAAGGCCCCCATTTGATATATATCTATTCATTTGGCCACTGCGGCCCCACGTGATATAGTTCTATCCACTAAGTCACTGAGGCCCCACTTAACATAGTTCTATCCACTGAGCCACTAAGGCTCCACTTGAAGTTGCTCTATCCAATTAGCCACTGTGGCCCACTTAATTAACTCAAAATTGAAGCGAGACACAAAGTAAACAAAAATGATATTCCATTACATTCATATCTCTATGCAATATTCTCTATGCATTAATACAAAACTTTTCGTAGGAAAAAAGTATTAAAAAATGAGTTGTTAGGGTAAAAGGTAATGATTGCGTAATCTGATCTTGCTGAAATTCGAACTTGACCTGTATTTTACCCTGAGGATTCGCTCTGCAAAATTTGAAGAACTTCTGTTAAGTTTCAAGGGACATAGAGGTATTAAAGACGGACAGACAGACACACAGACAGACAGAGATCGTCTACTTATATATAGTCCATTCCCCATTGGAAGCAACTTATTCGGAGCCCTGCTAAATATCTACTTGCAGGCCCGTTTTGTATCCTTCCGCCAAATGTAAACAAACATTGCCATGTGACTGCCATGTAGCATCTGTCAAACTCAATGTTTACATGCCATTGTGTGTATACGTGTTCGTATACTTTCGCTACACATTGAAATGCGACTTCTACTTTTATACATGTCAAATGTGTTGTTTACTGTTTACAGCTTTTCAAAGAATTCTGTCTTAGGTCTATTTCAAAAACTATTTCGTACGAATATTCACAGTTTAGGAATATAACAAGATTTAGGTCAGCTTTATGACGTTTTAAAAATACCTGAATTAACGATAGTTCTTACGGTTACGTTACATTAACATATTTGTTTTCCACGACATAGCACATTACACGTAATGCGCGTTAATATTTTGCTGCGACTGTGTTAAACACGGTTACAATTGCGAGGTAATGAACTGTAGTATTTAACATTTGTTATTGATATGTATTACGTTATTTCTTTAAAAGGACGGTCTCAGTTCGAATAACGAAGGAGTAGACAGTCCAACGAAAAAGTGACATTAAAATCAAGCACGCAATTCGTGTCGCTCATTTTTTGTTATAGAAAATTAAAATATAGCTGTGAACATGCACTCAAATAAGCCTGCCTTAACTTTTATTCCGCTCATATTTATATGTATTGATACTTACTGTGTATTAGATTTATTGGAATTTATTGGGACTGGGCTTGGTGGTAAATCACGTTACACGACTGTGTTTCAAACACCCAGGGCAAAGGTACACCGTTGTGATAAATAAACATACGTGGATATAAATAAATAATTTCGCCATAAAAACAGTTCACATTTAAAACGTATAAATAGTTAACATCAAATATTTTAAATCACGCACACACACAGATCTAGCGTAACTATCACTAAACAGCCACGCCACGCTATGTCACACGCAGCGGTTAACGAAACACACCGTAACAGTATATTTGTTACTGTCGCGGAAACACAGATTTATCACAACATCGTAGCTTGCTTAGGTAGGTTTAAAAACACAACGTCTACAAACGTGATGTGGTAATTTGAAGTATTTTCGAAGTATAATTTACGCTTCGTTTGGTAAAACAGCAACACGCCATGGCATGGCTCTCCACGTCTGCCAACTTCACTTTGTTTCTTCCCCGCCAACATATCTAAATATATATTGAAATAAGCATTCAAACATTAAAATCTATTTTCAGTTGTAAATTACAAATTCAAAAATCATTATTTTGCTGTAATAAGTATGAAATATGATACAATTGAAAACATGTACAATTTTTTGCATACTAGCGAAGTGAAACTTCCCGAGTGTGAAAGAGACAAAGAGAGAGAGAGAGAGAGAGAGAGCGCGACAAAGATCGCTCAACAGACAGTTGCTTCAAAATTGCTCTCGCTCGACAAAACAACACCGTGCCATTAGGGCCTACTCACAATATTTTCCGCTGTTATTTTGAACTGTAAAAATGAGATAGGTTTCCATCGGGGCTACCTAAATATTTCAATATTTCAATAGGCACCGTTCAATTTACAAATAGTATACTAAACAACCAGGTTGAAATAATATTTTTACTGTGAACTATTTCTCACCGGCCGTTGCCAACACATCGCTGCTCTCACTGTTGTTAATTCATGTTTAAAAAGAATCAAATATTACAAGTTATAGAAGATATTAAGGTAAAGTTTCATTTATTCTATAATTCAGTACTCTAAAGTTAACCACAGTGTTATATATTTGTTGAATACATGTTATTGAAAAAAAGAGGTTGACATATTATGCCTAGTGTGTTTTTCCAAAGGCTGATTTTCATAAGTGGCTTCCAATCGGGAAAGGACTATAGTAGGATATGTCCACTGGGCCCGGGCCCAGGGGCGCATCAAGTTGAAAAGCGCTAATTAAGTGAAAAACGTCTAAAATAAAAAATTTTAATATTCGATCAATTTACACGCTATTAATAGATTTCTCATACTAAACCATTCAAAATATTGTTCATTCACTGTGAGAAGAAACAGGATTTTCAGAATTTAAAAGTATTACGAACGAAAGAAGATCTTCGCTGGAAGAAGAAAATGCAATAGTCTCATATTTTTTTGCACGCCAAACGAGATATCACATTGAAACTAGATTAAGTGATATCATTGAGGACTTGGAAACCTCAAAGGAAAAAAATACACACTTACTTGAAAATTCCTATGTTAAGCTTTAACGAGGCAGTTTGCATTCGTATTTACCACATTGGTAAATACTATAAATTGGTAAATACTAAATGTATTTTGTGATCTCTGCCGTGTCTGGTAAAACTGTTGTGTTTTAGAGCGTTTCTTTGTTGCGTTGTCTTATTTTGTTCTTACTTATTTTATCAGTGTTGTCCTAACTTTGTCAGCATGATTCTTGCCTCTGTTCGTTCCTATTGGCTATCTGTTGGTCATGTATTTACATACATATTTTTCGTAATTAGTTGCTGTCCTGTTTTTTGCCTATATTTCCTCTTGGAATTTTCCAGTGTTGTACACATAATTTAATTTTCTCGTCCATAGGTTACTGTATCTTTAAGATTTTTTTTTTTTTTCCGCGCCCAGTCCTGTTTTTCCATGACAGACATCTGCATCGCAATAACGAATGACCAAAAGTCTCCATCTAAATGTATTTTGTTACAGTTGCCGGTTCGCGATCAATTAGAACTGCAGCGAATTTTTAAACCAACGTTGAATTCAGACACGAAATAAAAATATAAGTGCACAACCACTTTACTGTGTTCGCAGAAATTCGTCGTCTCTCCCGGCCAGTGGCGAATCCAGATTGTGAAGATGAAGGGGAGCGTGTCCACAGTGGACAACGACCTCCTACCCCCGCCTTCCCCCCCCCCCCCCCCACCCTCAAGTAAAAACAACTGACGGTTTATTTTCTCGGTACATTTGATTATTCGTAGTTTACTTGGCAGTATACCGTTACATTTTTAAATCATCCCATTTCTAAACAGTTTGTAAACAGTGCGTACAGTTTAAATAAATGTGCCATCTAACTGGTCTTTCTTCTGCCGTCTATTCTTCAATTATGAACATCTTAGACCACAGACAGCTATGATAGTTGCGTTAATTAGTGTCGAACACAGAAGTAATTCATTGCACAAGTAGACTGATATTTATACTTAATATTATTTTGTTACACTTTGCATTTGATTTACCTATAAATAAATTAAAAAAATTACATAAAATTCATACCTAAAAAACTGTTACGGAAAGACAAAAGTGCATAAAAACCATTTTAAACGAGAACTAGTTTCATATTGCCGTGTCTGTTCATAACGATGAAAAAAAATAGCTATATTATTACTGTTTTTACCCCCTCCCCCGTCCCTTTACAGATAAGCGTATAAGCCCTGTCAGTGTTTACAGTACGATAAGGAATATCCATTATGCATAGGTCTGCTTAATCACTCATTTAATGTACATAGGGAAATAATTTGCACTTACAATTACTTAACCCATAGATTAATATTATTGACTTGCCATATGCGTGTAAAAAAAGTATTACCTCATAAATAAGTATCCCTATTTAGATACTACGTTTATCAAAGTTTACAGTAAACTACTTCCAATATATATATATATAGCTTTCGGCTTTATGTACACTTAAGTGGTCAATATAAATGATCAGAATTGTTAAATCAGTAATGAATCAGTTTTAACGGAAATAAAAATTAAGAAAAAAAAATATTTAACGTGGAGGCGCCGGGTATCGATCCCGGTACCTCTCGCATGCTAAGCGAGCGCTCTACCATCTGAGCTACGCCCCCAACACGATACTACACTGAGAGTTAAGTGTGTATTTATATGGAAATACTGACGAAAATAATATTTGTGTAAGTTTAAAGGGAATTCCTTGTAAATAATACAAACCGCTTCACGATTCCATCTGGCTGTAAGGAAACATAGAGACGGCGATGGCGAATAACCGAGAGCTTCGTATGTGTTCAATGAGAGACGCAAAGCAAAGTGGCTGACATCTAGCGGCGGATTTTAGAACCCGCGCACGCGCTTATTTGCCTTCCGCATGTGCGACAGCGAAGAGTATTTTTAACAGGAAAAATAAATAAACTCGTATAAAACACTCATCTGAATGATGTTTTATTTCAACAAATTCATAAATACCCGATAAGGAGGGTTCCAGGAAGCAGAAAGTGGTGAAATATTTCCATGCGCATCATCACTTTTATACAATGAATCTGCAACGAAACTAAATGGGACAATTAAACTTGACCCAATATAAAAAAAAATTACACATTTCACAACACACATAATTCATTACCACATATCGTATAAATTATATATCGTCGGCGCGGTAACAGCCTATGAACACCGAAGAGTAGGGTAGTTTGTATACGAAAACATATAATTCCTTAAATTTTTAATACGAAATATAATGCTTTTATTTTTGAAGTGACGCCATTGTCACACCAATTTCAAAAATACTTTATGAAGCATGCTTGGTTTCTTAAAATTGTTTTCGTGTACCCCAGTTACCTTTCACAACTCCTATAACAATTAGTTTAGAATACACGTTTGTAGAATACTATAAAATAATTGCAATATGTTTGGGAGAATAAAAATACACATTTTAATGAATTGAATGGAACTTAGCTATAGGTATTCTGAACAAATATAAGGCATAGTCCATTCCCGGTTTCTTCGGCCTTTTGGAATCAAACCTTTGAAAAATCTCCCCATGTATGACGTATTTAGATATTTCCTAAATACGTCCTGTATCACAAGCGTTTTATACTCGTGTTCATTAAAGTTACTTTTTTTTTCGTTGAATTTAAATGTTATTCATATTTTATCTATAAACTATAATGCTTCATTGAGAAATAATTTGAATAAATAACAGGGAGAAAGTAGGTATATTGGTACCGTCTAGTGAGAAATAGTCCTTATACAAAATATCATTACAAATGTGTGCACACGAATGTGGTGCGTTGGCCCTCTGGTGTAATTCCCCAGACTTGTTTAAACTTAGTTTGCACGAGGCGGAGGAATATCCTGAAACTAGAACTTTATCAGGTCTTCATAAAAGGCTGAAGTAACCGTGAATGGATTATATTTTAGTGTTACAAGATATAAATTATAGCTTCACCAATATATTGTAATAATCTATTGAAAAGTCGAGTTTTATTTAACTGTTAACAGCGTTTCACTTCAAGTGTGTGGACTGTGCGATAAAAAGAGTGAGCGAGTGAAGGAAATTGGACGGCTCTTAGCATCGTGGTTCTTGAGAGCCGATGAGTGAGTCGGGAGGTGAGTATGGAGCACCGCCGGAATGCAGGGGTGGGGCAAACGGGAGATCCCCGCGAAGACACACCGACCAGCGGAATCGTCCGGCACGATTCCCACATGCGGCCCCGCCGGAAATCGAACCCGGTTCGCCTTGGTGGGAGGCGAGTAGTCTGACCACTACACCACCACGGCCCCGAAACTAATAAAGAAAATTTAATTAAATTAACTGGGAATATAAGACTAATATTAGCTGTGAAGTTGAATATTATCAATCAACAAATAATATTCGAATAAAATGGTTAGCGACACTAGGCCTTCAGCGGAATTAACCTTAATATTTCAAAATATTGAGCTTTTAAAATTACTGATTTGTCCAATAATTAGCTGCGCCAATCATTTTTAGGAAATTTTAAAACATTCCGTAAAGCAATTTGAAAGCCTTGTTAACATGGTAGTTCTTAAATGAAAATATTGAAATTCAGTTCTCTGGAAAGCAAAATTAAAACCTAAATCTTCGAAAGTAAAGTACTTGTTTAATTTGCCAGAAATTCTAAATGTTATACTTATCAAGCGTGTCCAAATACTTATAGGCCGTTCATGGTAAAGTGAGCACTTTTGAGGCCCTAGATACTTTTTTCTAACAGTTATTTGTTATCCTTTAAATACCTTTTTAAGTCAATGTTTCCATGTAAGTAATAAATACAGTGTGTAAATTCCACCGCACTCAGAAGTTAACGTCTAAGGCTAAAATAAAATAAATTTATTGACTCATTCCAAATGAGAGTGCAGCCAAAAGTGCTCAATTTACCGTGAATAGCCTATAGCTGTCTTTGTGGCTGTAGCGCATAGATATAATAAGTAGGGGGGGGGGGGAATCAATGTAATTGCAGTTTCCTTCTGTTCTTGCCGGTCCCTTTGTCTTTACTAGCGGCCGCACTCTGGCCTTTTGATGCTCATTACAGCCACAATGTAGGCATATCTCCTGAAATCTAGCACACATATATCCCGACCAAGGCTTGTGACGTAGGTGTTTCAATGGCTGCACGCCTTCTACGTCCTCTTGACCTTGGTAAAGAGCGAAACACGTCGATTATTTCCAAATTAATACTCTACGAGTGATACCACATTGTCTCCCATGGACCCTTAGCACAAGATGGCTTTTTTCCCTTCAAAATTATCACATAAAAAATGTGTGCTTTTCCTCATAGATAGGCTAGGACCGCGCGCGTTCAACATTCCATTACTATGGCAACAATAAACAAAGTACTAGGTTCAAAGATTCCATATTTGGTGGTCAATAAAAATATAAAATATAAACTTTTATTTCAAATCAAAATTATATAAAATTAAAAAAAATTAGTACCTAGTATTATTTAGAAATAATTACGTTAATTAATCCAATTATACAATCACCAAATAAACATTACGTTAAACCATACGTTACGCACATTCCATTCCATTAATTGTACGTTATTTTTAAAATTAAAGGAAAAATTACTATTGTAAGACAAAATTAATCAGACGCTGCAATATTGATCCTAGGTTAAAGCATTAAACCTGTTACAAAAAAAATTATACTAAAAAAATTAGTTCCGATTAGGCTGGCAAAATTATGTTTGGTAGAACTTATACAAATATCTTCACCTTAACTCCTTAACTAATACATTAATTTTTCGCTTGAGGCGATGATTTATATTGGTTTATGTCACCGACAGCAACCAATGATAATATTTTTATGATCTATCAGCAGCCAGTAGCGCTCATTAGGAAAAGGTTGCTATCTGTATTGGCGATAGCTTCTGACCTTACACAGGACCTACCATGATTGAACTACACTGTAAAAAATAAGAGTAAATTTACACATACAAATTTTTTTGGTAATTTTACATTTTGTGTGTGTAATTTGTAAAAACAACTTCAATCTGTGTGATTTTACACAAATTTTCTTAATGATCATGTGATTACTGCATGTCTTTGGTGAAAATACATGAATGTATAGTTTATTAAACACAGCGTTGGTGATAATTTGCACATTTTGTAGTATGTGTAAAGATACACCAACTCAATGTATTAAAATCTTAAGTATTTTTCTTTTTACGTCTATTTAGTCTTTGTAGGAACACCTGACGTCAGTATAGTTGTACATCTTCAATTGTGTAATTTTACAATCAACGTGTGTGTGTAAACTTGCATTACATTCTGCAGTATCTGTGAGCGTATATTTACACACACAAATGTTCAGTAATTTGTGTGTAATTTGCTCAAACGAGTACAGTATTTGTAATCTTACACTAATGTTCCTGTCAATTCATATACAACTACAAATATTTGTCTAAAGCATGCGATCTAGCGGTAGGGAGTAGAACTACTTTATGTGTTTTGTATATAACTACCTATTCTATATCTGAAGTCAATTATTACCCAGATTTTGGAGATAACTTTTTATAACTCTGTTAAACTACTAAGCTACGAAAAGGCGTAAAATAACATGAAAATTATAAATATACACATACATAGCATTTGAATCAACATGCCGCAGTTGTAAAATAACATATGCCGACGATAAAATTGCATTGCTTAGTAAAACCGTGAAAAAATGTACAGAAATTGTGTAATTACAATTATAGCGAATCTGCGATTTTACCTCTTTGTTAGAGAGAAAGTACACATACGTAGTAATGAAATTACAATTTCGATGTCTGTGTAAATTTACTTACCGTGGAGAGAAAATACACGAATATTGCAGTTTATTTTCTGCTCCATAGTGACAGCAATTTTACACTATCCTATGTAAAGATAGTTGTACAAATTATATGTTATTTTACTAATTTGTAGGCTAAATTTACTTGGACGTAGAGCAAAAAAACATTGACATATGTAGGTGTAAAATTCCACTGATGTCAGTGGAGACTCTACTGCCACATGCATTTGGTGTAAAATTACACACCTTTTTTGACAGTGTATTCTGTAACTCGTCGTACGTTAACGAGTACACATGTTATGGGGTTAAATATTTGATGCGTATATTAACCTACAGGATAACAGGCATAAGATAACAAATATTCTTTGAGAGTTTGTTTGATATTTGTGTTTAAAAACACAAGACTTACTTACGAGTGTCTGGGAAGTTACAACAGTAGTGAATAAAGTATGTTCACGGTGAAGTATAGGAAACTTTTGAAATAAACCTTTGAAAAAATAATTCACTGCTCATAACTACATACACTCTGTATACGTTGGCATGCTGCAGGTTCCTATTTAAGTTGGTAACGTTTAAATTTTGGCTACTAAAGTCGGTGTGTATATATATATTTTTTTTTTTTCATGCGCACAAGAGCGCGAATTTGCATTTAAATACTTAAACATTTTGCGGTTTCACTTGTATGACGCATGAATAACGTGGCGCGGGGTCACAGCAATGCTAATCTTACATAAGGCGGAAGGATACAAAAGAGAGAGGAAAAGTAGATCCTAAGCAATGTTTTTCGAAAGTGTGCAAATTGAGACGCAGGCGTCAGCGGCGTCGTTATTAATTTCGCCTTCTGCTCCTGTAATGCGAATTTTTTAGTGTAGGCTCCATCCCCTTCCAGGTCTCCTCCCGTATTCTAAACATTTTTATGGTCGATGTTTTCTACTTTTATTGCGTTTTTAGCAGGGCTTCCAGAAATGCTCATTTTACCGTGAACAGCCTGTACCTAGAGTCGGTACAAGATAACCGCGAACAATCTACAGCAGCGGAATCTCTACAGGCACGCGGGTTTTTTACATGCACGATCATGAGTTAACTTGCTTGTGACATTAGCTTGCCGTTCTCGTCGTGATTAAGGCCCTGCTTCACCCCTTTCGCAGCAATCCGTCGTTTTCGCGTCACGATTTCGGATTCGTAGCAATTACTTACAATGTATGATTACAGAATATTAACATTTTACGAGTTGCTTAGTATTTTTGCGCTTGATTTCAAGTGTGTGTTATCTGCTTGTTGTAAAAAGTCGAGAACATTTTTGTATGCTACTAGCTGACCCGCGTGACTTCGTTACAATGAAATTTCGGACTTTTTCGTCTTCTAATTTTTTAAATAGAAATTTCGCTTCGCTTAGGTATTATGAAGTTATTAAAATAAAGCACATGTTTTATGGTGTTAATAAAGTACATGCCTATATACCTAGCCACTGAGCCACTTTATATAGTTCTATCCACTACGCCACTACTGCCCCACTTGGAATAGCTCTAGCCACTGGGCCACTGCGGCCCCACTTAGAACAGCTCTATCCACTTAGAACAGCTCTATCCACTTGGAATAGCTCTAGCCGCTAAGCGACTACGGCTCTTGGGAAAGAAAGGACAGCCCATAGACAAAAAAGAAAGGAGAAATACGGAACTTTTTCTATCATTGATTTTTTATGCAGCAATCCTAAGAAAAGTTTAATCCAGTACCTATGTACATCTAATATCACCATCATATTTTCGGAGCCGTTTGAGATATCTCGATGAAAAAAAAGGCTAAGTTAGTCCGGTGTGTTATTATATATAGACTACGTAAATTTCATGTCAATGTTCAGTGGTTTTTGAGTTAAATCCGGTCGGAAAGACAGAAAAACATAAAGAAACTAACATTAGATATGGCTTAGTAATCATTTATCCTATATGAAAAAATAATTAAAAGTGGAAAATTCTAAAATCAGAGACAGACCCTTCTATTTTACTAAAATTCTCGGCTTTTTGCAACAAGCAGATAACGCACAATTAAAACTCCGCACAAAAACAACTAAACAACTCGCAAAATGTAAATGTTCTATAATCGTACAGTGTCAGTAAAAGAGGTGAGGCCAAGTCTTTTAAATGCAGTGCCACATTCGAAATAACCAGTAACATAACCTTCTCCATATCCACAACCATTTCAATTATACAAATACTGTCCTACAATTCACATAATAAACCCGATGTTTCCGTTTCTTGGCCAATAAGTTTTTCATTTCCATTGTGGGCGCCAAATTATATGTAAAGTAGACCCCACGTTGAGCCCCAAATTTATATAATGTAATGTGGTGTTGGTGAGTGGTTTATTAGTTGGACTGAGTATTGCAATTTAGGAGAAAGTCCGCGTGTGGGCGTCTAAACGTATGTGATAAGGGGGGTGGGGGGGCACACCTTACGTTTGGAAACCGCGTGAGTGAGTAGCGTGTGCTGTAGCCACAGCATCCAGAAGAACTTCACCCAAATTCAAACACTTAATCAAATCTTACCAATAATATGGATCGTGCCACATCTCTGGACATGGACACTGGTCAAATAACGATAACAGCCAAACTACTCTTTGGAATAATGCTCACTTATAAGTAATGACCGTATGTGAAATTTTTTTTTCAGATTTCTAGACCTCAGAAAAACCCACTTATCTTTAGCTAGCTATCTGCGCTGACTGTTAGAAGAAATATACAGCCATTTAATTATTTCGTGAGTATTAAGTATGAAAAGTGGCCTAAACTGTTAGTGTAGATTTCTCTTAGTTGTGCCCAATAGTAAAATAGTTAATTACTTTAATATTCGTTGTCATTCATCAAACTCACACCAACTCAGTTGGGAGCGTAATAATCTCTTATGTCGGGGTATCCACGAGCGTTCAGAAAGCAACTGATGAATTATACTGCATTCCAAAATGGCGAACTAATTGGCACGTTAGTTAATCGTAACTCACAAATAAATATCGACGCTGAAGATCTTGACGTTCTCTACCCCTCAGGCGTAGCTGGTTCGGGACCTTAGTCTTCTCTGGTCAGGATGCACACGCAACAGTCTCACACGTCATCGCGGTAGTGCGGAATTAGAATTATTACATATCCCCGCGTAGGTAGCGCGAGCAGACTCAAAAATATCTTGATGCCTGTCTTCGCCTACACGACAGTCTTCATACAGTAAGGAACTCGGCCAGATTCCCTAGTAAAATTCAAATCCTATCAGGCCCATGACCACTGGGTCGTAGCCTGCCTGACGGGAAATCTTAAAATGGCTACAACGCCTTAAATGTCATTCTTACGTGACGCTTTCAAACTGGGCGCTAATCATGAGACGGCTACATTAAAAAAAAAAAAAAAAAAAAAAAAACGTATAAACGTCACATGCTACCATGACAACCAACAAGATGCTACATGCATCGAGACCACGTAAATATTGCCTTTTAGAAAATCAGAAACACTTATAAATACAATCAAATGGAGAAAATGTCAAAATAATAAAATATCTTGGAAATCATTTAAATAAGAGCTGTACGAAAGAAACGATATATCTGCCACAAAAGAACGTATGCAAAATAAACGAACATTACACATTCATACTAATTTACTTAACAGAATTACCTGACGTAGTGTGCTTAAATAGTGATAAACTGAGGTGTTTCTATAACCCGGTGAAGTAAGCATGTGTGAACTAATCTAAACTTTGGCAGTAAATAACTTATTTTAATTTATTTTTGGATAGTGTCACTTACCTCCAAAAGTAAACCATATTTCAGAATTTTTTTTTTTTTGGCAGCGCCAAGCCACGCTTTTTCTTGAATAACTCGCATGTTTTAGTATCATAATCCGGTGTCAGTGTTATTATTTTTTGTAGTGTTAGTATTTTCAGTCGATGTGGTGGGATCAGTGGAGAACAAGGACAGTTAGATTCTGGGGAAGTTCTATCCACACACGCCCATTATTTTATCATACTAAATACGTAGTTGAGTCGGGAGATTTGGGCGGCTCTTAACAATGAGGTCTTGAGAGCCGATGAGGGTGAAATGAGGTGAGTATGGAACAGCGCCGGAGCGCCGGAGATCGCCGAGCAAACCCGATGATCAGCGGCATGGTCCGGCACATGCGAAAATCAGGGAGTGACCGGTGGGAGGCGAGTAGTCTAACCACTACACCACCACGGCCCTAGGAATAGTGGGGAGTGACAAAGCTTGCAGAAATAGTGGCCCAGTGAGGCAAGGAATGTAAAGGCTGTTCGCGATCAAATGAGCACTTTTGAAATCAACCTATGAAAAAAGTAACGTACTGAGTGATATTCCGCCCAGTAAAGTTGGTAACGATTGATGGGAAGTAGTTCCATATCTTAACGTCGAATAAAAAGTATTAGGTAACCATCTGCGATAACTTAAATTATTTCTTACGCTTTCTGGTTTTTTTTTATAATGCATAATTTTAAAAATGAGCAGATTTGTAAAATATTTAGTTTTCTAATGATTTCAGAATTTCACTCTACCGACGCACGAATAAAGTGGTGAGGCCCATGGCAATGGTAATTCTGCTTACGTCGGAAGAATATATTACGTGCACACAAGTAGATCTTAAGCAGGGCTTTCATAAGTGCTCATTTTACCGTGAACAACCTATACTTGTTTATACCGGCTTTGCTCCTTTCCGGATAATTGCGCACACATGTCTTAAGCCTAGTACACACGTGCATATTTCTTGTACAAGAAAGTGAAGATAAAGGCGAACAAGAAATTGAGCAGTAAAGTGCCTACTAGCTAGTATGCATGGAGTTGTGTGAGCCATACACACGACACTAGCTGGTGAGCAAGAAAGTGGATGATTGATGTCAACTATGTATGATTTGGAAGCAGTTTTTGAAGTTGTGAGGGTAATTTGTACATTATCAATAGCATCTGCCATAAAAAAGATAAAAATATTTAGTTCAATCAGGCATATTTCAAACACTAAATATGTACAAATGTAGGAAATGTAAAATCATTCACAGAAAAAAAGACAAAACTCTCTATTTTTCAACATTCACACACAGAATTATTTACGATAGTGGGACTATTAAACATTTTATCTTATTAAAAACATTAACATATCTGCTTATTGCCAGCATCAACAAAGTATATGTTTTGTTTACATTCGACCTGTACAAGAAAGTTGGTGAAAAATAGGATCGTCCCTATATGGCGCTAGCTAGTATACAATATCTTGAGTGCTAGTAACTAGCATACTCGACGGTATTCCACACGATGCAAGAACGCGCTCACTTTCTTGTACAAGAAAAATGCCCGTGTGTACTAGGCTTTAGATGACCTAATACAGGATGTTCCGGTTTCCTGACCCAAGGTCCGAGGTGTGTATCGTTCTTTACGTAGTTCAGCACATTGGGGTGCACGTTTAAGGTCAGGTTTACAAACAACGCAAGGAAAGCAAGCTTCTTCTTCTTCCATCAATCACCAACTTGAATACATCTCTCAGGCATCTTGTAACAGTATAATTATATTTATTTTTAAATATAAGTAGATTTGCCTTGCTTAGACAATAATAGTGTCCCTAGAAATATATTATTGAAGCTTTCTAAAACTAAATTCCAGAAACTTAAGTTCAATATTACACAATTATGGGTGTAGATTTTAATTAATTATTTTAGTCTTGTGTAAATGAGTGAGCATGTGTAATAAGGGAAACTGTTTCATACTGATTTCATAACATGGACCGATTATTACGGGAAAAATTTTTTATTATGGATTAATACAATTCAGCATGACCATGAATATGCATGTCACCAGTCGTACCAACCAGCTTACGATACAACCAAATTTGATCACCAAGTTCAAACTTCAGTTTCTTACGAGAAAACATGGTAGCGTTACCAAATACACTAATAACAGCAGTATTATCGATCTTTCCTTCATGAACTGGAAAAGTCTTCCAACATATTATATCACGAGAGTCAATGTCACTAATTTCCTTAGGCGCAGGATCCTTCTGAGTAAGCGACTTCCTGAAGAAACACATTTCCAACAAACCACTACCTGCTTTAGAGGTTATTCCTTGAAGACTAAAGCGGTACAAAAAAGACAACAAAATGTAACTCTCTTCTATATCAAAGATCTTAACAGTCCAAGACCTATCGTCCTTATTGACATCCTTACTAAAAGACAAAATATTTCGGTATACCTTATTAGGATAATACCTTGACGTGTGAGAATGCCGAGGAAGCATTATTGATGTGTCTTCTCTAATGACACGGAGCGATATGAAATGCACGAACAAACTGCATCCTTTATATACTTCACGAACGAGTTACATAAGGTAGTGGAGAATGAATATAGTGACGTGGACTTACCAGAGTGTGAGAAAGATTGCCCTAACTGTTAAGAAACTGTTGCGTATATAATAGGTTATATTTCATGTTGCGACTGTGCAGGTGGTGTATTTACTGTTATTGGTAATTGTGTGTGTTCTAATCATTTGCATTTATTAGAATTAGTATGTAATGGTATTGTATGGTATGAACAGAGTTTGTTGGAATCGCCAATTGGTTTGATTTGTACCGGGTTATCTTGCCCGCGCCTAGCTCACTAGTGTTACTATGAGCTGGCGCGTTTAAGATTTTAACCTTGGGAATTTAGCCTTGGTTGGCACACTGCCAGTGTCTATCCTTCAAAATTACTTGTGCAGAAAATATTACTAACAAATTGTCAATGTGAGATGTATACATAAAACCCTTGATAATATGCAGAAATTGATCAAAATTTGAAATTCTCTACCACATGTAAATACAGAAACATTTACCTTTCTGTAGATAGTCTGGCAAAGATAAGTTGCGACGAAACATAACACTAGACAACAAAACATATGCCCTTGTAAATTTGCACGGGAATTAAACATCTACATAAAGTACACATTTATACCCTGGTTAGACATGAGACATTTATTATCATGTTAACAAGTACTCCTATTTACTTCAGCACATTTTAATGACTATCATCGTATATCTAAATGTCAGCAGCAACAGTAACGACAGATAAATTTAAAGGATTTTAACGTCACGCCCCTAGCACCGAACAGTAAAATATTTCTTAGTAAAAGTGTTTTGTCTGAAACAGAAATGTTATTGTTGCTTTTATGGGTTGCAGCGATAACTGTGTAATATAAGAGTATAAAAACTTCATTTTTGTGGGATATATGTTGTTGAATTAAAAATTCAACGATGTACGAATCCGTGATAACTTCCCAAGCAAATTTATCTGAACACATAATTAAAACAGAAATGTTCTGAACTGCAGATAAAAATTTCCTAGTGATTTTGAGGTTTGTGAAAACTACCGGAGAATGCAGTACTTCATCGTTTTTGGCTCACGTTTGTTACATCACTGTTACTTAGAATCCTGTAAAGTTCACGTTGTCTTTCGGTGACAATATAAACTTCACTGCCTTAGACATAACATTTTTTTTTAGGTTAGCTGTTTGTACCATAGCTACACATCAAGTGTGAACGGCAGCTACGTGCTCTTATTCAACAATGGAGGACAGATCTTTGTCACTACTGCAAGAAGACCTTTTCTCAAAGCTGCCACGCTCGTCGACACGAGATTGGTTATGTTCACAATATGAAGTGTGCTTATGTGTGGGTGTCACTCGCATTTTCGACGTGATAGCTTCAAAAGACATATTGCAACATGCAAAGAGCTCCTTCCTGCTCGTGTCAGTCGGTGTTTGCTGAGATTAAAGCACACTATATGCCAGTCGCAGCCTCTGCTTCCAGCGAGGTCACGTCAACAACGGGATGTGCTCACGGCCTACGAGTATTCATTTCTTACCCTGGTAAGATAGCGTTTGTGTCTACTGGTATAAACAGTTACATTTATAATGCTTTCTTTTGAGCCAGTGGATGTTTAGTTTCCTTACCACTATGGTTGGGCTATGAATTTGACAACTAAATGGTTCGGACGGCCAGAACTTTCTGCTCTGTCAATTCGGTCCAGCAGCTTGGAAAACACACTCTCTAACAAAATGGTGGCTGTTGCCAAGTGCGCCGACGGTGTCCATTTGAACACATGAAGGGTGGTGCTGCAGGGGGAGGTGTGGTGGCAGGTGGTGTACCGACAATGACTGCATTTTTTTGTATGGATGATGTCTGAATACTGAATCTTGGAAGTCGCACTGTTTAACAAATTGTGGGGCTGGTGGTGGGGCGGGCAGTGCGCCGACGATGGCCATTTGCGCAATGACAACTGCCGGTGGTGGGCGCCCATGATGGTGGCCAGTAGGCCGACGAGTGAAAAGTGCTGCCAGGGTGACCCCTCAACACACCTACTATTGATGCCTATGTTATACGGTTTGGAAATTACAGCCACATATTCTTCTAAGCTGACATAGGGCATACTTGACCATGCGCCCCTTATCCTAGTCGTGGTTGATGTCTATTTTATGAATTTGCCAGCTATAACTCAAACAGTTCGGAAATTACAGCCACCTATGCTTAAATGTTGTCATAGGGCATAGCCACCGGCGAGGCGCTGGCCCCCAAAATGGTCGACATCCTCAGCTGGTCGCCAATTGTCCTGAGTAGACATAGGTCGTCGATACCAAGATGGCCACTGGGAATGAGATGCTCCGAATTTGAGAGAAGCTCCGACCGATTCAGCCGCATTGGGCAAACCTCTGCCGTAAAGGGAAAACTATCCAGATTATGATCATTAGTGCTGGCCAGCAAGATGACTGCCAGTGGCGGAGGGAAATTCAGGAAATTTTGAGGGAAAAGGTGGGAAATGACGGTTTTGGATGAGGAATCGACTAAAAAAATGAGAAATTTTCGCTTCTGGGGTCTACAGCCTGCAGCCAAGTAATATGCTAATTAGGCTCCATGGGGTCCACAGCCAGCAGCCAGGTGGCCCAGAACATACATTTTTATACTACTACGATGCCTTGGGTTTTATCACTTTATTCATGTGTCGTTCAAGTAAAATTATAAAATTGTTAGAATAGGATAGTTTCACAAATATGCTAATTTTTAATCTTTGGTTCTTTAGAAAAAAACAGAAGGGAACGAAATAACTTAAATCACTATAAATTATTACATAAGTAGTACGAATTAGCCAATTTGGGGACAGGGGCTTGGGACTAAGGACACAGAGACACACTCCAGCCTATGGTATTGTCATGCGGGAAAAAATTTCCTTTCTTCCCCATAAACAGTCCCGAATTTCCCTCCCGCCGACAGAGGCCATCTTGGCAGCCAGTGCCAGCAGCCATTGTTGCCCTAATTAGCATGATGCAGAGGATGACTCCTCAACATGGCAAATGACTCATTTGGGATGTGAGGCCTCACTACAAGACCGCTATCTTGGATCCCGAGCACCACTGACCAACAATATGGCGACCACAAGACAACTGGCGGCCAGCTGAGGATGTCAGCAGCATGCGTCAAGTCTACCAGAACATCTCGAATGTTCATTTAGGATCTCGTGCCCACTGCCTCTGCCTGAAGTCTGTTTGTGCATAACACTTATAAGCATAGTCGGCTGTAATTTCCGAACCGTGTGAGATACAACTACCAAATCCATAGTATATGCATCAACCCCGACTATGAGTAGGGTCGCGGTGTCAAGTATGGCCTATGTCTATGCATAAGTATAGTGTGCTGTAAGTTCCGAACCATTTAAGTAATGCCATCTAATTCATAACATAGGCATCATCTCAGACTTCGAAAAGGATCAAGGTGTTAATTATGACCTGTCTAAATATGAGCATAGTAGGCTGTAATTTCCGAACTGTATAAATTAGTTGTCAAAGTTATAACATGAGCATCGCCCAGATGACAACTTGAGATAATTGGTCAAGTATTGCATATGCCTACTTATAAGCATAGTTGGCTAAAATTTTCAAACTGTCTAAGGTATAGTCATCAAGTTCACAACATGTGCATAGATCCAGATGAGAAGAGTCTAGTGATCAAGTATGCCCTATATCACCTTATAGGCATAATTTGTTGTAATTTCCGAACCATTTCGGTCATTGTCATCAAATTCATAACATGGGTATAGCGTCAGACTAGGAGGAAAGACGAGTTGCCAAATATGGCATATGTCGACTTATAAGCATAGTTGGTCATAATCTGTCTCGTTCATGCTTTGCAGCACTCATAGTTCCTTCTTTGCACACTGCTTTGGAACACCATGAAGTCCGTGTAATGTTATGGGTGTTCGAACGAACATTCAGTAGACAACTGTTCCTGCTCGCCTTCTGACAATTGCCGAGTGTCAGTCCGACACTATATTATATACATAATCCGTCTCGAGTCAGGTGAAGGGAGCATTTACATTATCGCTTCTATCATAAACAAATTGTTGCACTGCACATACTAGTATTCTGGAAGTAAGTTTCTTCATACACAGTGCTGACCCCTCACTGCAGCTGACCCCTCACTACAGCTGACCTCTCACTGCAGCTGACCCTTCACTGCAGCTGAGCCCTTACTGCAGCTGACCCCTCACTGCAGCTGACATACAAGTCGGTTTAACAACTGTGTATGAATTAATATGAGTGTAGTATTTTATACACCCTCCTTTATAGCAGTCGAAGCCAAAGCCGAAGCTAAGTCGCCATCTGCTCAGTAGTGGAAGGAATATCAGTATGTACCTATTTGCTAAGTGGCGAGTACCCATTCGTTCTCAACTCTAGATGGTATACTGAAGACAGGGCCCAACACAAACACTTGGTCAACATGTCTTCTTCCTCCTAACATATCTTGAAATTGCTATTAGCAAATGCATCTTCTGCTGCAGATGAATGACGAACACCTACAGTCGAAGTTTTGAAAGTTCTGGTACAATACTTATAATCGTGAGGCTCTGGTTTTGTATAGCTACAGTCCAGCCACATATTATATTTGACAGCACCATGTAGTTCTACCTTATCGATAAGTTGGTTTATTACATTAGGACCCATACCCTTCAGGAATGAGCAAACAGTGTGTGGTGTAGTTTACATATTCGGTGCGACATAATCCATACAAAGCCCCCTGAATGCAGATCACAGCAGGGAAAAAAATCATTAGACTTTGATGTTGTCGAAGGTTCGACAGTTGTTGTATCCTTTCCCTTACAGAATTTCAAATGACTATTTTAAATCGTCATCATGTACATGCCTTCTTCGACACTTATCACATTGATATGTTACACAAACTGCATTCCTCACATAAGTATGTTTTTCATGTCTTGTAGCATCATATGCACATGTAAACTTCTTGTCACAATAGTTACATGGATGTATTGGCACAAGGCTCTCATCATGTGAACCCACATGGGTATTTAGCAATCGTCACCTGAGAACCTTAGAAAATCCAGGATGTCTCCTCCAGTTGCCACATCGGACAAACTGCCCGTTACACTTTTCACATGCAAACACAGTATGCTCTGGATTCCGGCGGCAACCAGTTTCATGCTGTCCACATCTTAAGGTCTTCTTACAGTAGCGAAAGAAACAACAAATCGTCTGTTCCATCATCGTGCATGTAATCCACAGCCAACGTTCACTCTTCACAGTCTGAACAGCAACTGTGTGGGCCAACCTATTCTGCCGCAACCACTACAGTGTCAATCTAACACGAGGTTTGACTTACAAATTTTTTCAAATTATGTTGTTTTAAATTGTCAACATGTGCATATGTTCTTCGAGACATCATGTCAGACAGTGCAGGGACATTGCAAGATTACTTCTCAAGTAATCACATCGGGCATACTGTGATGTAAACATTTCGCATGCAAACACAGTACACCTTGGATTCTGATGACAACTGGCCTCGTGCTGTCTGCATCTGGTTATTTCAGTCAAAGTCGTCTTACAGTAGCAACACAAATAAATGTCCTGTTCCATCATCGTTGGTGAGCACGTTATCCACGGACAACATTCACTGTTCGTGGTCCGAACAGCAACTGAGCCGGCCAGCCTATTCCGACATGTATTAAACCACTATGTATGTGAACCTAACCTGAGTACTATTAGTATCAGCATGATAGCAAGTGTGTGACTTACACTTTTATCTAGTACTTCAGCCAGCAGGGGACTGTGCTATAAGCCCTGGGCTCATTCCCCCAACTGACAAGCACCTAGTTGCGAAGTGGCCTATATGAATTCATTCTCAACTGTAGATGATCTATTGTATGTAATGTCCAACCAGAACCTGTTCCCATGTACTCTTCTTCCTCGGTGCAAATCTTTTGTATACCAGCTTCTACATTGGCTTCAGTGTAATGCATGTTATATACAGGCGCATTAATTGCCTTGAAGGCTTTCCAACTAAATTCATTGTCATATGGTTCTGGTTTGGAATATATGCATTCCAAGCACATATTAGATTTGAACATGTTACATGTTACATCCCATATGTAAGTTGATCAATGATACTCTGCTACATTTGCTTAAGGTATGTACAAATACATTTCGCCAAGCCAGATGCAATGTACATCTTCATTAGACCCCGGAGCACAGATTCTTTCAGGATGAACTCATTTTCATTGGGTAGGCTTGCAGAAGGTGGTATTGTAGTAGTTTTTCACATGTACAATTCTTCATATGGTTGTTACTTGCCTCACGAAATAGTTTTCCCTAATAATTATGTATTTTGCTTTGTGTTTCGACTAGAATGCTTCGTGTTGCTTGATAACATTTCAACTCATGTTTGCACTTATAACACTGGTGAGTTGAGAGGACCCAGCTCGACTTCATCGAACATTGTCCGGGTTTCTCATGTTGACATGCACTGGATATTTTTCTAAAGGTCCCACCACAGTAGCAGCATAAATATTTTTGTATCTGTGGAGAATTTTACATGTCCAGGATCGGTGTTGCCCACAGTGATGGTGAATGAGTATCCACTATAGCAGGTGCAGTCCATACTCTTGACGTCTATGGAGAATGGCCTGCAATCTGCAGGTCCAATGGCCAGCATGCGCCAGTATCCAATGTGGGCCTACAGTGCTTACCTGGCATGGGAGAGTCCATCGCACATTGCAAAATGTATTTTTAAGCTATAACTGCATCCAAATTGAGATTTGAACTATTCACGTATTAAGGTAGATTGCTTCGTGTTCATAGCAAACCCAGTCTCATGTCGACAAGCAATGCGGCTGTTGGAAAATTACTTATTGCAGAACTGGCATAAATGGTTGTCTCAAATAGTTTCCATCATCGCTCCAGCCGATGTTCACTGTTCGAATAACAACACACTAATGTTTCCACCAATTCCACACAATGTTTATGTACACATTTTACATATTCCATCAGTAGGTGTTAAGCCTTTTGTAGACATATATTTAACCAGTCGTCGTATCTCTGTTACAACACTGACATGCAGCTGCAAGTTATAATCGGAATTTCACATCATGACAAATACTGATCGCTTTCGAATACAGACACATCCCTCATGTCGACGTTGTTGTTATTTCTACTAAATAACTTACCACAATAGCGGCATTGTTTCCTTCATGAAGGAATGCTCAGGTTGGAAGTTGTGTACCACCACAACTCGATACAGCAGGCATCTGACTGCCACAGGGTTGTTGCGTACTAGGTACAAAGTCTTTAAACTTTTTCATTTCTATGTTTAAACTGTCTATACGACTGAAGTAACTGTGGCACTCATATCGATAGCCTCTACGATATGGATTCAGCTTGCATTTATGCTTCATGTCTCTCTGCACTGGGGACATGTGCAAATGTCCTGTTACAGTAGTTGCATGGATGTCTAGGAGTCGATTCAGCCATTGGTTGCACTGTTGGGTCATTTACTGCTGTTGATGGTTTTATCACAGATATCTTCCCTTCCTTAAATTTAAGCAAATAGCGTTTAACTTGAAGGGGAAGGAGTTCTTTGCATGTTGCAATTAGTCGTTTGAACTTAAGACATCGTCGAAAATGTGATTGCACTTTTTACAATGCACATATGTGTACTTCATATTGCGAGGACAATCAGTCTCATGTCGACGAGCATGGCAGCTTTTAAAACAGGTCTTCTTGCAGTAGCGACACAAATAGCTATCCCGAATATTTACCATCGTCATATAAGAGCACGTTCACCGTAGCCACTTTCTACTCTTCGAAGTCCACTTGGGAACATGGTCAGTCCGCCTATACTATAACCATCATATTACTAGTTTAACTAATACTACTAATACTTTAAGGTTAATGTCTTCTTAACAAAATGAATACCATCACTGCTGGAAGCTCCTTCAGCACTCTTCCAGCGTGCATTACACCTCAGCCCCGAAAATGTGGTGTGTCATTACAGTAGAACATCCTTGCAAACACTCTGTACATGGGAGACAGTCGTGTATGTCTTCGTCTAGCTGTAGATATGGAAGTATATGTTTCCAGACAGAACGTATTTCATGTCGCGCATATGTAAGAAGGAATTATTTAGGCAGGTATGCGAGCTCAGCGACTTTTTTCGAGTGCTGCAAATGAGTTATGCTTTATTTACATATGCCAGAATAACTGATAGAATCTTCTGACCACTAGAACAGCATGCCATTATTTTCACTGTGCTCCACGACAAGTTTTTTGGCTGATGCATAGCTATGGCCTAAAAATGATACACTGACCTAAAAATGCTGACCTAAAAATGATACACTCTCACGTCTGTCAGAACTCGAACGACAGACTATCTGTGAATGAGCCAGAAAGCTCGTATGTCTGCATATATAACCTCGTTCAATGAACACACAAAATTCTTATCTAACATGGAAAACACACTAACAAGGAAGCGCAAAATATACATCAGGTGTAGAATTCGATTCTATGCTCCCCGCACAGCGAACCAGAGCTTAAATCCAACAACTTAGACCTCTCGGCCAACCTGACAATCTGTATCAGTAAGGAATTATAAGGCTTATAGAATGCTATGCTATATGTGTGTGATTCGAAATGTGTTTCTTTTTTACTTCCTAATTTTAACGCTGGTAATGTTAAATATGATTCAATATATGATGTACTCTCCTTTATGTTCGAGGAAGCTGGCATCATCTTTGCCGGAAAAGAAGCAATGACGAGTATTCATTGCAGCACAGGTGTATGCGATGTGCAGAGAGAGTATGACTGCCCTTCATTACACATATTCAAGCCTCGGTACACAACGAACGACAAGTGCATGACATGCCCAAATTCGCTACTACTACCGTGATCTTGGACCCCAGTGGTTGTGGGGTCAAAGTACGAGCAATGAAGGTCGGACAGAGTATGACTACAAATGGTCGGTGCTTGGGTAGAGTATGACTCTGTGTATAATTATGGACATGGAAGGCCATAGGTCCAGTACACAAGTGTGCAGAGACTGCCTCTAAGTACATGCAATGAAGGTTCGGTGTCCAGGCTCGGTACACGAGTGTGGGTACATCATGAAGACAGAGTATGACTGCCTGTAAGTAAGTGTAGATCGGTGTATGACCACCTATAATTGCAGGCTCGGTACACAAGTTCACATAGGTCATGAAGACAGAGTCTGGCTGCCTGTAAGTAAGTGTAGGTAAGTGTCAGACCACCGATAATTGGAGGCTTGGTACACAAGTACGGGTAGGTAATGTATTTTCAAAGTCTGCTCATACTTTGATAATGTGTCCATTGGAGGGCAGCTGACAGTTGGGATGCAATTTGATGATGGAACATCTGTCATACTTGTTGCATGGCCACACATCGCTGTGAAACTCGTCCCAGGCATACTGATAGGCCCACACACATATGATTTCCACTATCACATATATGTACTTGCTCGCACCCAAGCTCTGGTCTGAACACTACTCTTTGGTAACCCACATAATAGCATTTATAGATGTTATTGTCTTCTGGCCAGCACTGGACACAGCTACATTCGTCGAAGGCCATGGTGGCGGTGGTTGTCTCTCCTGGAAGCTGTGCTGACTGCAGGTCGAAGCTCATGGTTGTCTGTCTCGCTGAGACTGACTGCGGGTGTGGGAATCATTGCTTCTTATATGTACTTTGCAGCTAGAAACTGTACAGAATTCTACTTGCTCTGGCCATTCTATGTATATATACTGAGAGGTGGCCATACTCTGGCTTACAGGCAGTCATACTCTTTTTTCATAACCTACCTGTATTCATGCACTGAGCCTGCAATTAGCAGTGGCCATGCGCTGACCTGTACTTACTTACAGACAGTCATACTCCATCTTCATGACCTATGTGAACTTGTGTACCGAGCCTGCAATTATAGGTGGTCATACACCGATCTACACTTACTTACAGGCAGTCATACTCTGTCTTCATGATGTACCCACACTTGTGTACTAAGCCTGCACACCGAATCTTCATTGCATGTACTTAAAGGTAGTCTCTGTCCACTCATTTACTGAGCCTACAGTCTTCCATGTCCATAATTATACACAGAGTCATAGTTTGCCCAAGCACCGAGCCTTTGTAGCCATAGTCTGTCCGACTTTCATTGCTCGCACTTTATCCCCCACCACCATTACTAAGGTCCAAAACCACAGTAGTAGTAGTAGCGCATTTTAAAATGACATGCACTCATAGTTCGTCGTGTACCGAGACTTCAATATGTGTAATGAAGGGCCATTACTTCTGTTCCTGCAACAAATACGATACCAGCTTCCTCAAACATAAAGGTGAGTATATTATGTATTGAGTCATATTCAACATTACCATAGCTCAAACTAGGAAGTAAAAAAGAAACACATTTTGTAACCACATCACACACATATAGTATAGCTTTCAATAAGCCTTGTAATTTCCTTACTGATGCAGCTTGACAGGTTGGCCGAGAGGTCTAAGGCGCCGGATTTATGCTCTGGTTCCCTGTGTGGGATGCATAGGTTCAAATCCTACACCTGACAAATATTTTCTCCTTCCTTGCTGGTGTGTTTCCCATGCTAGATAAGAATTTCGAGTGTGCATAAAATCAGGGTATATATGCAGACACACGAGCTCTCTGACTCATTCGCAGATACTGGAAGTAAGAGAGAGAGGAAAATCCTGAGCAAAATTTTTGGGACAACTCAAAAACACAGACAACACCTGGATCAAGAGGAAAAATGAAGACCTATACAGAAATAACGAAAAAACTACAGACACAGTTAGAAAAGAAGACTGAAATTTTATGGTCATCTAAAAATAATGAATGAGATTAGACTCACCAATAAAATATTCAACTACATCGCAAAATTGAAATGCACAACAAGATGGATTGTAGAGACCAGGAAAGATGCAGAAAAAGTTGGGATAACACAAGAATTTCTCAGCAGCAGAGAGAACATCAGGCGACTTATCGACATCGCAATATTTTTGGAAGACCGACCGAAACCAAGACCCAAGAGAGTGTGAACTGAAGAACAGAGACGAGCAGTTGGAGAGAAAATGAGGAAGTTCTGGGAAGGAAGAAAGAAGAAGATGAACCAGAAGTCCTGAGTTCATTGTGGTCCATAGATGTCCAAATTCATAAAAAAAAAAAAGTAGGCATATGCCACAGTTGACCACTCATCTCTTCTCGTAATCTGGGGTGATTTTCATGATATGACTTTGACAACTATAACTTTTACAGTTTGAATGTTATAGTTAGCTATGTTTATACATAGACATAGGCCATACTTGACCCCTCGATCATTTTTGTTGTCTGGGGCGATGCCTATGTTATGAATTTGACAACTATAACTTAAATGGTTCGGAACTTACAGCACAATATGCTTGTACATAGACATACGCCATACTTGACCCAGCAAACCTTCTCATAGTCGGGTTTGATGCATATGTTATGAATTTGGTAATTGCATCTCCAATTTTTCGAAAATTACAGCCAACAATGCTTATAAGTAGACCTAGGCTATACTTGACCCCGCGTCCCTTCTCATAGTCGGGTTGATGCCTTTGTTATGAATTTTACAAATATAACTTAAACAGTTTGGTAATTGCAGCCAACTATGCTTTATAAGTGTTATGCACACACAGACTTCAGGAGGAGGCAGTGGTGCATGAGATCCGAAATGAACGTTCGAGACGTTCTGGTCGACTTGATGCCCGCCACAGGCTTACTGGCCGCCAAAATAACCAACATCCTCAGCTGGCTGCCAGTTGTCCTGCGACCGCCATATTGTTGGTCAGTGGTGCTTAGGATCCAAGATGGCGGTCCTGTGGTGAGGCCACACATCCCAAATGAGTCATTTGCCACCATGGGAGTCATCTTCTGGATAATGCTAATTAGGGCAAAAAGCTCCTGACACTGGCTGCCAAGATGGCTGCTATCGACATGAGGGAAATTCGAAATTTTTTACAGGGAGAAAGGTAAAAATAGTATTTTTGTACACGAAATCGGCTATTTTGTACAGGAGAATGGGAGAAAAGGGCAATTTTTATCCTGCGTGACAATGCCATATGAGGCTGGAGTGTGTCCCCGTGTCCGCAGCCCCTAGCCCCTGTCCCAGAATCGGCTATTTTATACTAGTTACCTAACACTTTTTATTCGCCGGTAAGATATGAAACTGCTTTCCCGTCCATCGTTACCAACTTTACTGGGCGTATGTGACTCAGTGAGACCTTTCAAATATATGCAGGCAGGGGCAATGACTTTTTTCTAAGGTTGATTCGAAAAGTGTTCATTTTACCGTGAGTATAAGTATAAGCAACTGCGCGATCAGCGAATAGCAGAAACTAAAATTATTAGAAGAATTGAACGAATTCAAGTGGAGCAGGTTTATGAGAGATGCACAGGCGTAGTCAAATTCGCGTAGTCAAATTGGAGTAATTTTAACTGTTTCTGTTTTACAGTGAAATTCAAATTATTTAAAAGTATTTTACTCATGTCAAAAATCTTGTCTTATAAAAATTAGGATGTACACAAACATGTACATCTGTGTGGACGATTTGACTTTGACAGCTGCATTGGATGCAGGGGCAATGTTGTGTATATGCGCAGAAGAAGAATAATCGGTCCACCTCATTTTCAGTCAATGGCCTGTTCTATGAACAGCTGGGCTTGCCGTTGTTGATGCGAGAAACTAAAAAAGGCCTTGTACGTCAAGTGATAAGTTAGATACAAAAAATACTCCAGCCGCGCTTCGTTCCTGCTGGAGGTCGCTGGTGTTACGCCAGTGTTCGTCGGCAGTAACGGAACATTATTTTATAGTTTTGGAAACTTGGAAGTAGAACGAACCGAGGTAACGCAAGTTATATTACCACGGAATATTTTATAAATAAACCTGCCGGTGATTTATTTATATAAAAAAAAGTACATCCCACGCATGCCAGGTTTTAACCTCTACAGAGTAGGGGGGAACAATACTATAATAGGATTATCCTATAACAGTGACTTATAATTTTCCAATGCTTTTCGTGCGTCTCTTTTATGGGCACAGCAATCCTGTAAGTCGCACGATCCTCTGCAATAACGTTTAGTTCTTGGCTCATATTTGTAAGTCCCCGCAACGAATATGTTACAGACACTACACAACCTCATCAAGCTCCAGAAACGCTCAGCGTTCTCAGTAATCGTTTTAGCCTCGCGCAGGGCGCCACCCAGAGACTCTAAAAAAAACGGCTGCCAAGTCATCATCAGTGTTCTTGAGCAGTATCGGAACGATAACTGAAGTCACTGAGATTACTGAGCCAGTGGAATCAGCAGTATCGGAACTCGGCATCCACGTAGCTTTAAACTTCTCTAATTGGAAGAAGTTCTTCTATGGCAAATCCCAATGTTCTTGTTGAGAAATATTTATATTTGTGCGCATTTTATTTACAATTGTTAATAAAAATTAAACCCTTTTCTAATGTAATTTCCTATAATAGTTCAGTTTACTATATCTGAATTAAATTAATTTTTTTCTTAACATAACAACCGAAAGCTGCTCGCGGTTAACTAAGAGCAATTTTGCAACCAACCTTTGAAAAATGTCACTGCCCCTACCAGCATATTGTAACGGGCAGACTGGCTGACATGCACTTCGCAAAGTGCAATGGTAAAGCAGTTCAATATTTTAACGTTCAATTAAAAGTGCTAGGTAAACATTTCTTAGTACCGAAACGTTTTCATTTTTTTAAATGCGTATAAGTGTAATGATTAGCACATTGGTAAAATATTTACTTTTCCCATAATTTTGCAGTTTCGCTTGTCCGAGACGCATGAACAAAGCGATGAAGCCCATAGCAATACTAATTTTACATATGACGAAAGAATACACAATGCTCAAACAAGTATATTTTAAGCAGTGCTTTCAATAAATAGCGTTCAGTTTGTCGTTGGTAGCTTATATTAAAAATTACATTTCAGGATGTTTTTAAGTTACTTGTTCGGTAGTAAGTTCTAGTAAAAGCGTGCATAAAAAGTTTCTTGTCAGAAGTGGGATTCGAACCCACGCCCACAGAAGTGGACTGCGACCTGAACGCAGCGCCTTAGACCGCTCGGCCATCCTGACTCGTGATGGGTCGCGTCAAATATGTTAGTATTTATATTTCAATTTCAAGCCTAGCAGGTGTGCCAACTCACCTTATATATTATAACGTAAGGAAATACTTTCCCTTTAGTACAAACACACATACGGAAACTCACTACCCCCCCTTCTCTTCTAGGCGCGCTTAAAATCGAACACATAAATAATGAAAAAGTTACAATGAAATTTTTTTTTTTATTTTTTATTTTTTTTTTTAATTTGTTCGATTTAGTCTATATCTTTAAGAAACCATACACCCCCCCTCTCGTCACCCCCCCTTTTTTTTTAGGTTAGAACTAGAAACGAGATTTATTTTGTTTCAAGAACCCAAATATGAACAAAAAAGCGAAACAGTAACAAATAGTAAACATATTATTTTTATTATTACGCAAATCAACTGATTAAACAAGGGCCGAGAAAAAAAAAAGTGTAGTAATTTTGTACCTGCGTGCTGGCAACTGTGCCTCCAAAGATGTTCCGGCTGATCTATATTTTCTGCACAATCTTTATTGTGCGACTTAAAGACTTCCAAGAAAAAAAATACAACTTCTTAGGCTCAATAAGATATGTTTTCTCGTAAGAAATCCCCTACTCCTTCTGACAAACATAAGCATAAATTCAGTACGCGCTTAAAGATCCAGAATTATACACCAACAATGAATGATATTATTTTTTTTTTTCGGAAGCCTCAGTTAACAGAAATCCGATTTTTTTTTTTTTACAACTCGGGGTGTAGTGTGGTGAGATGCGAGGGAGGCTTATCCGATGTTACCCAGCAAGCTGAAACCTATGAAAGTGGAGAAAATAACTGACCAATGTTGACCTACGCTACGCTACATTATAAACGAACGGGAAATTCGTAGCCGCACAACTCATGTCTCGACATTCCAAACGTACCATGTCGCCATTTGAACATTCAGCCTCCTTTTTAATATCCACAACTCCACATTTGTCAACGAATCAATTTCTATAGAAGGTAATTTTTTTTTTTTTTTTTTTAATAATGTTCCAAATATGACCAACCTCAATACAAAACAAAATGCGTGTAACGAACGAAAAAGTATTTTTTAAATGAAATAACCTTTTAAATAAAAACCAGGTACTTTACCACGGTAGTCTGGGTAATCATTAATTACAGATTCACGACACATCTCGCCAATGTCAATCAAGACATTCAAAATGAGTGAAGAAGTGGCCAATTGTTTCATCATTCCTTGGTTCGTTACAGAATCTGTATAGTTCTTCAATATTTTGAACAAAGAAAAAATTCTCCTCTGCATTGACAGAGGACATCAGGTAAACCGGAAGCAAAACCAGCACATTGGCAACTTCGGAAGATATTATGTACATTGTCGCAAAATAAAGCTTGGACGTATGTTTACTCTCCATTTTAGGGTGCCCTGGCGCTCTTTCAAAATTTAGAAGGCCGTAGGACCAACGTAAACCGTAACTCGATCTGTTGTTTTCTAATTGGAATTGAAATAAAGCATACATTGTGTTATGGAGTGATAAGGCCTTAACTTAACGGCCTGCCTGATCACACCTTCAATCATTGGACTAGGGCATGAGCGAGATTGCAATGACACCTTGCGAAAGGCACTTGCAGAAACCCCCCTCCACCGGCCAGTAAACGGGGCGGGAAATATTAAACAACGCGCCCGATATAGGCCAACGTAACACTGGGAACGGCGTCTTTTGTCACCGTGCCGTTGGAACGAGAAGACAATGAAGATGGGTATGTCCGGACGTCGACTTCCGCCATTTTAATCAGCCTCCGGAATCAATGAAAATGGTGGGAACTCTCCAATTAGACATTACTTAGAATGTGACTGGTTAAATCTTTATAATTTAATGTAAATTAATGCTTCAGTGTATTTGTATAACTCCCCTCGCGCATACTTCATAATGTTGATATAGAAATAATATTGTGCAACCATAATGTCAAATAAACCCCTTTTAAATATAATTCATTACATAACTCTTATCAATAACTTGTTACGCCTCAATAGTCATATTTACACTATAGCCCATGCAAGCACTAATAAACCCTCTAAGTTATGAAACTATACGCGAGGAGTTAGAATATATTAAAAATAACGATTGGCAAGCTTTACCTCGCACCTACCTACAACTGAATTTGATTTCATAGATGAACGGCGCGTGTTTGGTATATGTATATGTGGCCGGTCTTTGCCCTGGCAAGAACATACGTATATGTTGTTAAAGCTTAAATTTGTGCATAAGATCGGTTAGGATATGTCGCCAGACAAACATAATTGTGTCGTGAGGTAATGAAATGGCCACTTGCCTGAGATCGCCGTATTTCCATATCTGTGGTAAAGATTCCTTGAGCGCAAAAAAAAATATTTCCGTGGACGTACTGATATTGATCGCTTTTGCAATTATTTTTATTTGCTGGATGTAATTTAAATTTCTTTATAGAAACAAAAAAGCACCAAAGGATTGTGATCTTTTGCGAGAAAGCGTCCTGTCTTATTTTGCCTGAAATATTACGTCGGTGACGGATTTTATGCAGCACGTAAATATTAATTTTGCCACGGCATATTCCTGCCCCACGAACACTACATTTATAACATACACTGTAAAAGATTTTCTGGTAAACTTCCTACGCTGTGATGGAAGTTTTTAACCTCTATAGTGTATTGTAATAATACTACTTATCTGGCTGAAAATACGGCAATCTTAGCATCGCTACTATGCAAAGTTGGGAACTTTCGTATACACATTTGACTCTTCCCTGAGCAAATGTGGGAACGTTACCATGCATGCATGGGAAAATATTATACTATTCGTGCTTTGTCACTGACGTATACTCTGATATTGTAAGTTTTCAAATAATTACCATGAAAAACAAACATGACTGCATTGCATTGTATTTACATTTAGTTATGTTTGTCCAGTATAGATTCCCTGGCAAATATTCGCGCGCACACCATACACCGATGTACTATACATTCACATTTTTTTTTAACAATTGCTCGTCAAGTGACGAACATATTATTATGGAATGTAAATAACTTCAGACAAAATCGGCATTGATTTCCAGAAACCATTTAGTTATTCACCCCAACACTTCCATCGCAAGATAACAAAATGTTTTTCATGTTGGGTATGATCACGAAATACAGAATGGCATTTACTGCATGAATATCCCATTCTAAGTATGTTTCCTAAACAATCTAAATCTCATGAAACTTTTTTAAGGTTGTACTAATTATGTTTGTATTGTTTACACAAATGTTTTGTTGAGTGGAGAATATGTTTGAGTGTATTTATGTATGTAATTTTGACTATTGTGTGAAATAAAATTAGAAGTGTATGGAATACTATTGTTTTTATTCATTCCCTCCTTTCATTAACTGATTGGGAGAAACATTTTGTCTAATCTGAGTTAAAGGTGAATTGAAGAGTTATCAGTAAATATACATGTTTTTTATTATGCCTGTAGAGACTATTATGATACATATAAAATACTTGTAAGCTAATATTGCTATATATATTGGGATGAAGATCTCTGGCAATTTAAATGGTAATTAGAAGAGACAAATGCCACTTATTGATGAAAGAATTTCTTTCTCAGTAAATATAGAAAATCAAAGAAAACAAGCAATAATTAAATATTTAACGTGAGATGTTTTTTCCCTCCTACTTATTTGTGAAAGTTTTGGATTATAGATATAATTGTATGACTTCAGTAGATTCTCAAATGTTAACCACCTTCCAGTAGCATACATTTTGACACTAGATGGTGTGTGGGAGGCTGTATCTTTTTGAAAATGAAGTATGTCTCTCGGATGTCGTGAAATTGAGTATTGAGTTTATTTTTCTACATGCACAAATTATTCGAATATAATGACACTGGATGGAAAATATATAGGAGTTTTTACTGTCCCTAAATGGTTTAATAATATCTGGTTATGAGCGTAGGGCGAATGACATAACTTCCTCTATGTGATGGAGAAGGTATGCTAATTAAAGGTAATGTTATCTTAACTTATTGGAATGTTTTGGAAACTAAGTCTTTTGGTCTGATGTTAGTATTATAAGCTGAAATGGTGTCATAATATTTTCGTTTTGGTTTTGGCAGATTTGAGATATAGTAGTAACGTTATTTTATTTTTTTTTTCCAGTTTGTTGGTATGTGTAGTTGTGTTGTGGGATTGTGTATGTGTGTATGGGTGTGTGTGTTTGTGTGTTTGTATGTGTGTGTAAGCTTTGCGTAAGTGTGAACACGCCTCACAAGCAAAGCTGTTTCCTGAGCAAAGTTAGCGAGTGGTGATTAGTTGCTACGCATTTTATATCGGAATGTAAGGTACGAGTCTCTAACGAATATGTAAATACTATTTTATGTAGTTATCCATTGCTTATTACACTAAACCATTTACCTTGATGGGTCTTGCTCGCCATTAACTGTTAAAAATTATATACTAATAAATATGAATAAAATGTAAGTATCCTAAGTGGTAATCGAGTTCTGTAGCAATCTGCTCACCAATTATTACAGCACGAATTTGATGACTATATCTTTGGTAGATGGGGAATTATGATTACCTATGCTTAAAAAAGGGCTTTAGGTGTGTTTGACCTGGTAGTCCTGTTTATTATTGGGCTTGAAGTGTATGTTATTAATTTGATGATTGTAGCTTTGGTATATGGGATATTATGAGTCAGTAAGCTTTTAAAAGGACTTAAGGCATAATTGGCCTTAGCATCGTGATGGATACCGGACACAATGCCTATGTTATGAAATTATGAGTATGTTCATAAATGAGCTTAAAGTATAATTGACCTAACTTGAAAGAGTTTAAGGCAAAATTTCCCCTACTACTGATATCATTAATCAACTCAGAAATTAACTTGCAACACGCCATGGTAGGTGACAACATATCGAAACCTATTTATGGTCAGATGGTGCACATTTTGAACAGCTCGTGTGAGACATTCAAAATGAATGCAGTCCGTTATAGACTGTTCATGGTAAAATGAGTTAAAAAAGCTGGCTAAGGTCATAGAGTTCGTCTAGCCAGTAATGTTGGCAAATTTTGACAACAGATAAATTTATAAATTGAGTTCATATATGTGACCATCGAAATGCTAATTTAAGTTTGTTGATGAAAATATTAATAAAGGTGTTGTAAACCACTGAATCAAACTTTGTTAAATATAAATAATTAATGCAGCTTATTATTATCATAAATCCGTTTCCCTCAATATTTTTTGCTAAACCTTGAAAAAGTATGAGAGTGCAGAGAACTAAGGTAAATAAAAATATTTACTTTTCCTTTCAAACACAAACTGGCATTAAAGTAACAGTGTTTTGGAAGTACTGTAGAGGCAAACACTTACACAATTTATGTTTTTTGTTGCATTTATTGCCTCTGAAATGGGGCTGTATAGCCAAGTTGTTTATGGCATATTGACAATGAACTGTATAACACGCTGCCGAAATATGTCGGTGAGTCGCGGAACATTCTGTATAACGACTGGACTATGAACTCGTATTTGTGTAACAATGTTGATTGTATCGAATTTGGGCAAAATCAACATTGTGACATGATTATTAGTTAGTACTTAGTAGTTCCCTGGTCTTGCCTGCAACTCTCATTCCGGTGCCATTTACTACATTTGGGGAGGGACAATGTATACATTGCCACCTTACCTCCCCCCCCCCCCCCTGGCCGCGCCAACTAGTTGTTACGGCATTGTATATAGTTGATTCACGGTATCTTCGGCCCTTTCTGAAGCCCTGCTAATGTTCTACTTCCTCCGCCTCGTGCAAACTAAGCTTAACTAAGCATGGAAGATTACACCAGGGGACAACACACCGGATTCGTGGGCACTCTGTTTTAACAGTATTTTGTATAAGAACTATTTCTTACTAGGCGCTACCAACACGCATGTCTTCTCACTGTTTTTATTCAAATAAAATACGAATATATATAAAATATGAATGACATTTCAATTTAACAGAAAAAAAGTAATTTTTTGAAGACAAGTATAAAATTGTTGTGATACATGGTGCATGTTATAAACAACCAAGCACGTCATACATGGGAAGATTTTTCAAAGGTTTGATTCAATAAGGCCGAGGAAACCTTGAATGGACTATAGCAGCTATTGGCCGCTTGTTTTTGTGCGAAGAGATTCTGTCACATGAGTGAGCAAACAAGAATTAAGTTTCTCCGATACTGGCCTTCCGTGATCCTCGGGCATACAGATAAGACGTGCAATAGTTCAAATGATCCAATTACGAAAGCAGTTCGGAGCTAAAGTGTTTTGGAACACAACTTGTTCCGAAATCTTTTCGCAAACAACAGGTGCCCCTAATTATATATAATATTTAGAGGTAGTCAAATTCCGCGAAAATATTTCAAGACAAGCTATATTTCCAAACCCCATAGGATCGTTCACCTATTTTGATTGAGTAAATAACTTTTCAACACGTGTTAACTGTCTGCACACGAATCATGAAGGAGCCTCGCCGATGTTGCAGAATTCTAAGTGGCCCGCTCATATATGAAAACGCTGTAACGGCTGCATTTTGCGCTATGAGTATGCAAATGAGGTGTTAAGTAATTACATGCAAATCCAGACATATTTATTCAAACGCATGATAATTTATTACTGTTGATATTTGATTGGTCATTTGTTGTTATGGCATGCTAATTTCTATTCGCCTCAAAATAATTACTTTTCTTTATTTTTGAGTTAAGAATATTGTGCTTACATGTTTTATGTATATTAATAGTTTCAATTGTTTATTGTTATGTGGCATTTGGTTGACAGCCATAATTGTTGGAGACTGAGGCCCGTTGCCAGGGGCAACGCAATCTGTTGATTGCACGAGGAAGCAGCCGCCTTGTGATTGGTCGTTACGTAGCGTCACTTTTTAAGCTACATTACTGCTAGAGAAGAGAAGAAGGAGTTCAACTGCGATGTAAGGCAGGGCGTAACGAGTGTTACAGCCCCGATAGGATTTTTAAATGTAGATATTAGGGCAGTCCACGAGTGATTTTGTGTATCTAGCCGGACCAAGAGAAGATTGTCGGGGTGCCGGCAAGAGAAGAGGGTCTGAGGCGCTAGTAGTGCTCGATTTAATTTAGTTTAGATATCCTTCCGCGACATGCCGAGTGGTACCATTTTGGACTGTATCTCGCTGTACCATAGCCCTTGGCTAGAATATTAGGGAAGAATATTCGTCTGGAAGAGAATCGCCGCATTCCATGACTGTATCCGATCTTAATGACGCAGATTTGTCATGTGAGACGTCCCGAGCTACAAGTATAAAGTCAGTAAGAAATTAAAATAAGATAGTCGTCGATTTTAAATTTGGAAAGTAGCTTAAGGCAGACGCCGTTTTTCCTGCCATAAGAGGCTGGTGTTTGAACTTTATTTTGTGAATCAAACCCAGAGATTACTAGCCCAACTCCCAGCTTGCTTGGCGTGAGCTTAAGTTAATAGATATTCTTTTAAAGAATATTTTATGCATTTGTTTTTAAAAAGGACTAAGAACTTATTAAATTATGTTTCGTACCAACTCACAGGGCATCTTGCTTCCGTTACGGCCACTTAAGATACATGCATGCCACCAGAAGATTATTAATAATACTGCTATTGAGCTTAACTATTTTTTTCAAACAACTGAATGTCTAATATTGGCCAGATCCAAGCAGTTTTTATTAAAAATTAAATAATTTTAATCTCCGTCTGGACTCCATCCTTGTAGTTAGTTACTCCCGAATCTGTGCATGCTAAGTTATTGAGTTTGACTAAAGTGCTATGTGCATATGGTATTGTCGCCTTCTACTGAGATGGTGTACGACTATCATCCTGGTAAGAATTAGGCAATTAGCATAAAAAGTTGTGGTTTATGCTCACTGGTGTAACTATTTCTGGAAAGAGTAATCTCTAAATGATCTACTCTAAGTTAGCTTTGCGCATGTATGTTAGTGTGTGGAAGACAGATTGAACACCACAACGTCATTACAATAATTTTATTTAAATAATAATTTAAATTTGTTCACACCACAGTTCACACACTACATAAATGACCGACGAACGTCGGGTCGAGAAGTATGTACGCTCACACAACCCCGAGAGAATAAAACACGTCGGTTCACCAAACACAATGTTCATAATTTGCCGACTCAACGTCGGACCGCGAGGTTTGTTTGCCCATACTACACGAACCCGAGAAAGTAGTATACAGTAGAAGACAAAACAAAAATTCTAATGAGGGTGAATGAGTAGGCGAGAGCGTAATAAGTACAACCTAAGAGAGGTCACACCAATAAATTACAAAAGGCTGGAATACATTACAGTTATGGAAGATGACACGGAAATTACACACATAAATTTTGAGGGAGCTACCAACCCACCGGAGTTGACAATGGAGGGGCAGACAGCACAAGTTTCCGACACTAACACTGAACAGCAAAATGTGGTAGCTAGTGCGAACCAGGAAAACACTACACCGGATCAGCTTTCTCCAGACACGAGGATTGTATTACAAACTCTAATGGCTAAAGTCACGAGTAATCAGGAAGACACGAAACGCGATTTTGAAACTGCTAAACGCGAGCAGGATGCACGAACGGAAGCTATGATGGCTAATTTCACGAGTGGAATGGCTAACATCACAAGTAAAATAAACGAACAGAATGAAAATCCGAGACAGCAAATTGCGAGCAGTAACGAAAATGCGAGGCAGGAAATTGCTAACCTCGTTGGGAAAATTGATGCCACGCGTATTGAGCTGACAGAACACATTTCAGGGGTTTCGGCAAGTTTTGCAACTAAATTCGGTAGCATGCAGCAATAATTAGCCACTGTAAACAAATTGCTGATATGGGTCTAATGGTGGATTTTCCATGGAATTTATTTTCCTGTAGCGGAGGTTGTCAGTCTTCCTATTTACCGCACTCTGATGACGATATGCGTATAACTTTATTTAATTAGCTTCTGCAAAAACGTGAGTGTATTTTCCTCCTATGATGATTATGGTTTATGAATATATGTATTGTTGTATATAGTTTGTTACGTTCATCTGATATTGGATATTTTAGACTGTTGTATACAGGATGTCTCATTGTTATGATTTGAATATGCTGTCTTCATATGATTTTCTGCGTTGTTATCTTGTTGATGATTTTGTTGTCTTCTGAATATCTCTTGATGTCACCTGGGACAGGTGAGATGAAAGCTGCGTACGTGGCAGTACATTATAACTAAATATGTTAATATTATCTTAATTGTATTGTTGAAATTAAGAAGTACACAAGTCACTGTACTTCATTATGCTAAAAGTGAACTGTAACGAAGTAAGAGCAATTTAAGCCCTTGCAAGTTTACACTTGTTTTACACTGTTGTTTTCGAACGTTCAGTGATTTTGACCGCCGAGTGAAAATGTAATATGCCCGTATTACGGACGTCACCATAGATAGATGCTACACTCGTATGAACTAGACACGAGGACTTCAAGATATAATGCACTCTACAACGCACTCGAAAAAAAATCACACCGTTACACAAACACGAGAACTGAACTCACCACAAATAAACATTATTCACTTCACTAAAGACACAATTCAAAAGTGCACACGAAAATGGCGGTTCCATGAAAGCGAGGACTTTCGACATACAAGAGCCAGAATTTTACAGCAAATAAACGATCAGGCAAGGCCAAACTAGGTTAATATGCTCAGTTCTTGAGAGTATATGATCTAGAAAAATACGATGTAATCCAATGTCAGCCATAATTTGAGAGATGACTTTGTTGATAAAGCTAGTCGCCTGCCAAAGATATCGCGGACCATCCCGGTAATAAGAAACGCGCTATAGTGCATTTTTAAACGCCACGGAAGAGACAAGCAAGACGGGAACACCTGCTGGGCTACGAGCGGAGACGTCCGAGTCGACACGAAGTTACCCGAAGAGGAACGAAAAGAATTGGTCGCTGAACTATGTCAACTATCGACAAGACCAAAAGGAAGTATAATTTATGAAACTGCTAATAAAATAGAAAGAATAGACTCTTGTGAGAGAGAAATTATATATGGAATAAAAATTTAATGTGTTAAACATGGTTTATAATAGCCTAACCTAGACACTTGTTGGGTGTGTGTGGGCGAACCAAGGACCTGCATCGCGATAGGCCGATGCGCTATCCATTACACGACAATGACAACATGACAGCATAAGTGAATATTAGGAGATCAACACGTCGTAAGGTAATTTTCCCATCCATGTATCGGATTTTTCACTACCATATACGTGAATTTTACTCCAGAGTGCAGTGATTTTACCTTACACGTAAGGAAAACTATGTTTACCACACAAGTTTGCGAATATTACCTTGCACTTACCATTGCTATGAGAAATGTTTTATATAACTATAATTCTACAGGTACCATTAAATTTTGAATGTAATTCGCATAGTAAAACTTTAAGTTCCACTAAATACAAAGTAATAACTAGATAGCGCTCCCTTCAATACAAATTATTTACACAAATATGTTGTTTCTTTTCAAATGTAGTAGTAATTCACAATAAGCGTACAAAAATGTAACTAAGAAACAAAATATTTTCAATTAAGGTAAGTGCACCAGTAGTTGACACGTCCATTTTAAATTCCTCATACATTGTTCTACAAGTTTCTGGTTATGTCAAAATATTGGCAGGGCCATCTGTTATAAAAGTTGGTATCAAAGACATCACAAACTTACCGCTATTTCGAGTATGAGTTGTTGTCATGAAGTAATGTGTGAATTGTGAGAAAATCTTGTTATTTTCCTAACAAAATTGTTAAGGAGGTAATGTAACATGAAATGCTGTATGATCATTTACTATCGATGTTACTCCTGTTTGATAATAGCATTGTGTTTTATACAAAATTCTCTAAATGTTAGCATGCTGCATATGTGATTTTAGGTTACGTTTTACGAACTAATAAGGGTGTCAAGTACTGATACAAAATGTTTGCAAATTTTCAGTAGTTGACAACCTGTGTCAAATATTAATGCAACTTTAAGAGATATTATTTGCGGGTACACTAACATTCTATATACTAATCGTTAAGAGTGCTTCCCATGAAAAAGGTCAAAATGGCTGTATCTTATCTGTAACTAGTAGTTGACATCCCTTGTCAACCACTAACACATTACATGTCAACAACTAGAACTCAAATATTTTTGTGTTTCATGTTTGATTTCAGGATACCATAATGCCTCCTGTGAAAGGAAAAATGCTTCGTTATATCGAGCAACAAATGAATGATGCAATAGGTGATGTTCTTAGAGGAACTGCAGTTGCTAAAGTAGCTAAGCGCCACTCTGTACCTCGTGTCACCTTGCTCTGCAAAATGTCAGGGGAAATTCCTAGAAAACCCCGGATGGGTCCACAACCCGTGCTCACAAGAGAAGAGGAAGATGTTTTAGTGACCTGGATAACTACAGTTGCTAAAGCAGGGTTTCCGATAACGAAAAACTGAACTTTTAGATAGTGCACAGCACACAATTAAGGAACTTAACCGTAAAAACCCACTTGTAGACAATCGGCCAGGACGAACATGGTTTATTAGCATTTTTTAAACGCCATCCAAATATTACCAGTAGAATGGCTCAAAATCTGACTTCCAGTAGGGCATCAGTTCGGGAGGAATCTCTTTCAAGATGGTTTGAAGAAATAAATAACTACTTGAAAGAAAACAAATATGAGAATATTCGTGAACAACCTGAAAGAGTGTTTAATTTAGATGAGAACGCTTTCTTTCTCAATCCCAAAGGAAATAAGGCGTTGTGTGTGAAAGGAGGGAAGAATATATATCGACAGGTGAATGCAGATGAGAAAAAATGGTTAAAGGTGTTGGTTACTGGAAATGCAAATGGAGATTTGGCCCCTACATTAGTGGTGTTCAAGTATCAAAGAGTGCCTCGCGAATTAGCTGACAGTGTTCCAAAACACTGGGGAATCGGAAAAAACCTGAGACTGGTTGGATGACTGCTCCTCTTTTCTTTGAATTCATCACAAATATTTTCTATCCCGTTCTCGTACAAAAGAAGTTACCCGTACCTGTTATCGTTTACGTTAATGGACACGAACCTCATCTTACCTTACACACTAGTAAGTTTTGTGAAGATCATGGGACTATTCTTATAGCACTACTTCTGTATTCGACTCACCTGATTCAGCCTATGGATGGTGCTGTATTCTACGTGCTGAAAGAAGCATGAAAGAAAAAAAAGTGTATCAATGAATAATACATTTAAATGATCCAGCATTGAAGTAAATCCGCTTTGCACCTTTGCTGGAAGAAACTTTAAATGAATGCATTACACCTTCCATTTTGAAAAAAATGTATTTAGGAAGTGTAGGCTTGTACCGTGGAATCCTGTAGCTCTAGATACTTCCAAAATTCCAACGATGGATGCTGATCCTGCTGTTACTAACAGAAGTTCCTCAGAGCGACTACGAGCTGGAAAGGCATTCTTGAAGGATATACTGGGAAAGGTAATCTTCAAAGTTTTCGACATTCTGGTGATGAACGGAAAGGGGGCTCTCGAGATCATTCTCAATTTTTGTTGTGGAAAAAGGTTAATGAAGATTTCTTCCTTCAGTGTCGCTTGCAAGAAGATCTTCAAGCTAATGAAAGTTATGGCATGGATCATACAGGGAAAAATGGGGAAAACAACAATGAAGAAAATGAAGAACCATGTGTAGCAAATGAAATTAATATTATGACACGAAATAATGTAGATCAAGTAAACTGTGAATCAGAAGTTAGTCGGCGTAATGGTCACGAAAGAAACGGAGAAAGACAAACACTAGAAATCCAGAGCTCTGCACCTGATAACGAAGCAGAAAATTGTCCTGATTGTCAAAATGTTACAACAAACGGAAGTTTATGCATCATACCAACAAACAAAGATATACCATCTCCTTTAAAAAAGGCATTAGTCTGGCCAGAACACAAACAAAAAGTAGGGAAACGAATGCCAAAAGAAAAAATACCAAATGTAGTGACATCTAAGCAGTGGCAGTTGTATCACGAAAAGAAGAAAGAAGATGCAATGGAAAAAGAAAGACAGAAACAGGAAAGGGCTGAGGCACTAAAGGCGAAACAAGAAGAACGTGAAAGTGCTAAGAAACTCAAGCTACAGGAAAATAACGGGAAGAAAATCCAAGGAAATATCACTTGATGTGTCCGACACTGAAGAGGACGAAGAGTGGGTACAGTCGGGTATAGGCTGTTCACGGTAAAGTGAGCACTTTTGAGACCCTAGTTATTTTTTCCTTTCAGCCATAGTTTATCCTTTAACCACCTTTTTTTAAATCTATATTGCCACGTGCGTAATACACACAGTGTGTACATTCCTCTGCACTCGGAAGTTAACGTCTACGGCTAAAATAAAATATATTGATCGACTCTTATTCCAAATGAGAGGGCTTTCGAAAGTGCTCACTTTACCGTGAATAGCTTATAGCAGTATGGATGACGTTAGTTTGGACGACTCTGACTCGGATATAATTGATGAAAATGAAGCTGGTCGCAGTATCACAAGTGATGTAGGGAAAAGAAATGATATCACAGCTAGGAACGTTTCTCATAAGAAAGGTGGTTTTGTGTTCGTTTCTTTGCCTGGGAAGAACAAGTGTTTTGAATATGCTTGTATTGTTCAGAATCTGTATGGCGATGGGGAAATTGAAGTAGTGGCACTGCCATCATGCACCAGCCAGAAAAAAAAGATTTTTGTCAGGGACAGGAAAGACGTTAAGTGTTGTTGAGCCAACAGAAATCATTGAATTATCTTCACCACGTGTTTTGGGTCCGATGACCTAGTAAAATATGAATTTCAGTATTCTGTGTGATGCGATGTGTAAACGGTCTATAAACCGCAACTTACAATTAGCCATTTATATCTCTATGTGTTTTCTTTTAATAATTCATAGTGTTTGTTAAAGGATGTCAACTACTGGTGCAATTATATGTCAACTACTAAAATTTTGCAGTCTCAATAGTGTCAACCACTGATGCTTAACGATATGCATATCTTCTTAAAGTATCAACAAATATGACTAATACCAGAAATTTGTTAAATATATTAATAATTTCTTACAAATGGGGCTTTCAGCAATTTTACTCCTTAAACTGTCAACTTCTGGTGCTTCTACTACTGTGTGTTAAATTGAAAATAAAAGTAAACATTTTGTAAATATAAATATATTGTAGACGGAAAATTTTAAATGGAAAAGTTATATAAAATGTGTTGGCCTTGCGCAGTGGTTTGATCATTTCAGTTCAAAAGTGTGATGCTCTCGTTAGTGTGCTGAGGTATTTCAGTTCAAAAGTGTGATGCCCTCGTTAGTGTGCTGAGGTATTTCAGTTCAAAAGTGTGATGCCCTCGTTAGTGTGCTGAGGTATTTCAGTTCAAAAGTGTGATGCCCTCGTTAGTGTGCTGAGGTATTTCAGTTCAAAAGTGTGATGCTCTCGTTAGTGTGCTGAGGTATTTCAGTTCAAAAGTGTGATGCCCTCGTTAGTGTGCTGAGGTATTTCAGTTCAAAAGTGCGATGCTCTCGTTAGTGTGCTGAGGTATTTCAGTTCAAAAGTGTGATGCCCTCGTTAGTGTGCTGAGGTATTTCAGTTCAAAAGTGTGATGCCCTCGTTAGTGTGCTGAGGTATTTCAGTTCAAAAGTGCGATGCTCTCGTTAGTGTGCTGAGGTATTTCAGTTCAAAAGTGTGATGCCCTCGTTAGTGTGCTGAGGTATTTCAGTTCAAAAGTGCGATGCCCTCGTTAGTGTGCTGAGGTATTTCAGTTCAAAAGTGTGATGCCCTCGTTAGTGTGCTGAGGTATTTCAGTTCAAAAGTGTGATGCTCTCGTTAGTGTGCTGAGGTATTTCAGTTCAAAAGTGTGATGCCCTCGTTAGTGTGCTGAGGTATTTCAGTTAAAAAGTGCGATGCTCTCGTTAGTGTGCTGAGGTATTTCAGTTCAAAAGTGTGATGCCCTCGTTAGTGTGCTGAGGTATTTCAGTTCAAAAGTGTGATGCCCTCGTTAGTGTGCTGAGGTATTTCAGTTCAAAAGTGCGATGCTCTCGTTAGTGTGCTGAGGTATTTCAGTTCAAAAGTGTGATGCCCTCGTTAGTGTGCTGAGGTATTTCAGTTCCAAAGTGTGATGCTCTCGTTAGTGTGCTGAGGTATTTTTTTGCCTGTTGGCGTTAACAAAATCACATTACTCATACGATTTTCTTTACAATCTGCTTTTACACTGGTCCGCAACATTTTCCTAAGCGGGAAAAGCAATTTCGTTATTTCTCACCAGCAATTTCGTTATTTTTCACCAATTTACAGTCACTTTGTTCGTTTTAATGTGTTTGCAATACTTATGTTTAGTTTGGAATACTTTATTTTTCAATTCGCATATAATATCACGCGTACGTTACGTCGCGATGACAAAACATTTATATGTATGAATATATTTACACATTCATACATACATTACTATATGGCTTTTCATTTCTTTCCCCTTGTTCACATATATGACAATATTTACTTTTCTTCTGTTCAACACTCTTGCTCCTGATTGGCTGTTTTCTCTAACGTCACCAGCGATGCCACCTCCGCGGCAAGTCAGGCTTGTCGCTAGCGATATGAGCTACGATTGGCTGGTTCGGTGTGACGTCACATCGCGTCGCGCTATTGTGTTGTGAAGAGGGCTTTAGGTGTTTCGAGTACCTTCATGTGAATCACAAACGTATAGTATCGTAGGAAACCAATTCTGATTGGCCAATCGAGTAAGAAATGTCTCTTCACAAAGAAACGTGGCCAATGATCAATGTAAATCTGCTGATATGCCCGTATGGTAACGAAATCTATCGTGGATGGAACTATTATTTTTTTTAATGAAAATCGGGTGGGCCTACCTATACGCCTGCAAATAAACATTGATCCAGCGCCAGTATTAGGAGAAAGCGGCGGAAGGCAAGTTGATCACGCTTTGAGTACGCTCTGTGCTTGTAAAAATGTGAACCGCGGCAACTTCCGGTTCGCTGTATAATAGCCATTCGTGGCACGGGCTGCACGGCGGAAATAGAACGGGACTGAACAGGAAATGGAATGGAGAACGAAGAGAATCGGATATTTTATTCGGGTGGTAAGAGGAAACTAAATATACTAAGTACGTTGGTGGCTTGCTCAGTCAAGTTCTTCCTTTATTTCAGGGGGAAAAAAATAAAAATAAATAAATAAATAAAAAATAAAAAAAAATGGATGTCACATCTGTTTATTTATCACAATTTTGTAACTTTGCCCTAGGTGTTTGAAACACAACTTCTGTTACGTACTTACGTTTATGTGTATTGAATGTTCGCCACAATCCCAACAAATTACTAAACGCAGCCAGGGCATTTAAAATAAATAATGAAATAAACCCAGTAAAAACTAACTACCTATGCGAACAAAGATGAGCGGAATAAAAGTTACGGTAGGCCTATTTGTGTGCATGTTCCCCACCATTTTGTCGCTGCTACGTATAAAAAGTAAGCGAAAAGAGTTGTAACGGGGTTAAACATAGTTGCGGCAAAGACTTAGCGTGTATTATGTGTAAGGAGCTATAACGTGTATAACACAATAATAACCACGGGAACTAACATTGATACAGACATTGTTACAAAGTCTTAAAGCTGACTTAAATATGGCTACAGGCCAAAATTGTGAATATTCATATGTAATAGTTTTTGAAATTTGACAGATTTCTTTGGCTAGCTGAAAACAGTAAACGAAGCATCTGACAGTTAATACGTAGAAGTCATATTGCAGTGTTTATGTTTAAAAGTAGCGGAAGAATACGAGATGGGTAACCAAATGTAGATATTTAGCATGGCTTCAGAAAAGTGTAACATAACTGTGAATGGCCTACAAACATATCGAGCTAAACTTTTGCCAAACATTGCAGGATTATAATACCGTGTTCGTATTTATCTTGCGCGTTAAAGGCTGGCCGTGGTAAAACTGAGCACTTTCGAAAGCCCTATTTGACATCTACTTTATGCACATTGAGTATTCCTCAACCATAGGCAAATTTAACTATTTATTTAGGTCTCAGCACTTTCTTCTTGCGTTAGTCGAGCGAAAATCTGAAATTATCAGGGAAGTAAATATTTTACAAACTTCATAATTCGTACACTTACAATGCATTAAAAAATAAAGAAAGTAAAATAAATAATTTCAATATTCATTTATGCCTACCTAACACTTTTAGTTCAACGTTGAGATGTGGGACTATTTCCACTCCGTTGTTACCAACTTTACTGGGACATTTCTCAAACATTGATTTCTAAATTGCTCAACTAACAGTTACATGCTTCGTTTCATGATTTTATTTTTTTCAAGTTAGCGCAATGCTGAAAGAACTTCTTCCACGCCTTTTCCTTGTGATTTGAAGACTGCTAGGTTAAGACATATGCAGCTATTTGATGCTGTAGATCAGTTTGTGAATGCGCTTAAAACTGCATTCTCCAGTATAATAATAAAAATGTTTCATTAATACAAGAAATAAAAGAGTATACAGTTTCTAAAAAACAATGGAAAAAAAATGTCAGAAGTGGGATTCGAACCCACGCCCACAGAAGTGGACTGCGCCTTAGACTTTTTTTTATTATTATTATAAATAGATTTATTATCACACACGATATACAGAGGCGTTTGCCCTTAACCTATTATATACAGTACACATTCAACCCACAATATAAACAATAACAATATACTCAATAAAATATCTACACAATTCTTACATAGGGGCACAAAACGATATGAACATTTGGTGAACTGGTTTTACTGACAAAGTCGATGAACACATAAAAAATTATTTAACGTAAGGGGCAGCGCACGACGTACACCCCGACACGTGACACTGACTTATAACACTACCACCTATCGACGATTACTACTCGAACATTAAATTATACACTTGTCATGCCGCGCCATGTTACACCTATCTTGACGAAGAAGCTGGACAAAATCTTGAACTGTCACCGGTTTCGAATGGTCCACCAAAAAACCGATCGCATGAAGTATAAACCAGGCCGCAGCTCTTCGTCGAACTGAGGGGAAGGTGAAGAAATCGCAATGAAGCATGTGCGTGTCGCTGACATCTCCACGTTCATCGCGAATTATTTTTCGTACTCGTACGCGATACCACTGCCAAATGGGAGCTGCATAAACACAGGAAATTGCCCTATGAAGGGCCGTGTCGGTGTTGCCACACAGCGGGCATGTAGGGTCAGCTGTCAGGTGAATGCTGTATTTACGCTGCTGAGTTGCCACTATATTATTGTAGAAGCCGAATGCTGCAGCTCGTAGATCCGAGGAAAGGTTAGGATCGGCAAGTATTTTCCATGGGCACCTCCAGCGGATGGTTGGGGTGCGATTCATAACAGATGGTATGACTGCCGACGTTTTGGAAGCCCGAATGTACAAATATCTCGCTGATGCGACTGTCCCTTCCGGTAAGTGTTCTACTAGAGTTGCGAGTGCTTCCTTTGCCTGACGGTATTGAAGTGGCATGCGTCTAACTTCAGACCACATCATTTTCTGTAATGCTGCGTAAATGTCCTCTGGGCGCAAAACTGTTGCAATTGCTGAAGACTGATATGAGGCCTCGCACTTCAAAACGTGATTAATTAGACTCAGGCCTCCGTCTTGCAAGGAAAGATAAAGTTGCTGCGGCCTAGATAATTTAAATATATAAGATTTACACAACATGCGGCCAGCAATCTGTAGTATTTGTGCACTTTTTTGACGTGATAGTGGGAATATATGTGACACATACCACAGCTTCGCAAGTAAGAATACATTTATTAAAGTAACCCTCTGTATAATATTTGTACGACGATAGTTCATTTCTATTTGACGAGCACGGAGTTTATTTATTGTCATGTTCCAATTATAATGCAACATAAGAGTGGCGTCTGCGTGGAAGTATATGCCCAATATTTTCACAGTTTCGGCCCTCCGAAAGGGAGAAACGTCGTCAAATGGCTCGCTGGTCGCGCTGAGCTCCAGTACGGCAATTTTGTTAGCATTCGCTCGCAGATTAGACACACTGCGAAAAAGGTCCAGACATTCTTCCGTCTCTGTAATTTCCCGCTCTGAACGAACGACGCATGTGATGTCATCAGCACAGGCATTTAATTTAAAGGACAGGTTCGCTACAGGGAATCCTTGCAAGCGGGCACTGAGCATTCTGCACAGAGGTTCAATGGCGATAGTAAATAAAATCATGGATAGCGGGCATCCTTGTCGAACTGAACTCTCGATCTTAATTGGTGGGGTAAGGAATCCGTTACCCAGCAGCCGTGACCAAATTCCGGTACACACCATCCGCACCCACTGTACTGCATTGGCTGGAAAATCGAAATGATGCATAACATGAAGTAAAAATTCATGATCGACTCTAGTCAATGCCTTATCCATATCAATACTCAAGAAGGCCATTTTACTGTGTTGTATTGACGAAAGTAATTGAATGTCCCTTAGGGCAAGTACGCCTTGTAAAATGGAACGTCCTGGAACAGTACATGTCTGGCCGGGACCAATGATATCTGACAATCCCTTGGTTAATCTGGTCGCACAAAACCGAGCAATTATTTTATAATCGGCACATAAAAGGGTAATTGGCCTATAATCCGCGGGTTTAAGTGGACGAGATATTTTGGGTATAAGACCAATTATCCCTTCTTTATGAGACTTGCATAACTCCCCTCTTTCAAGCACATCGCGAACAACTTCGCAGAAGTCGGTGCCAATAATATCCCAATAAGTTTTGTAAAATTCGTATGGAATACCGTCAATATCAGGAGATTTTTTTGATGGCAATTGCTGTATTATTGTATTAACTTCCGCATCTAAACATGGTGCCTCCATTCCCGTCTTGCTGTCACAGCTAACTCTGTTTTCACAACTCTGCAAAACCGATGGAAGCATAGCATCGTCCGTGTCTTGTTTCGAGTATAAATTTGCAAAGTAACTTCAAAGCGTTTGCACTATTTCCGGCCGGTCCCGAACAATAGCGCCATCACTGTCAGTAAGCTGGCTGATAACCTTGCGTCGTATTTGCTGTTGTTCCTTAATGATACTAAACATGCTAAATTTCTCTTCTGCGAATAGACTTTTATCATTTATCATAATATGACGATTTTTAAACTGTTCACTCAATAAGTGCATAAGCTTCTGTTTCGTGTCTCTAATACGTGGAGTTACGTGTGCACCATTGTTTGCCTGCAGGTAAAGTTCGTGTAGCATACGTTCGTAGAATGCACGTGTTCCCCTACGTTCTTCTGCCAGTCGGTACGCATGCCTTTTAAAAAGCCTCATGACGTTCGGTTTTACACACACATCCCACCACATCGCCACAGAGGGGAACTGGTATTTTTTGCTATGCCATCGTACCCAATTAGCTAGGAAGTCCTCTCTTACTTCTGAGCTGTCTAATAAAGACGTATTTAGACGTCATGCCCCTCTGCCAAACCGTGTTACATTCGCAAACTTTTCATACGTAAATATCACTGCAGAGTGATCGCTGAACGCTACCGGAAGAACGTCATATGGATGCATCTTATGTATGTGCTGTTTTTTCACGTAGAATCGGTCAATCCTAGACCGACTGTGTGAAGTCACATAGGCGCAATGAATTCCTTGGATGTTAGATGCAACATCACACAAGTCTAAGCGAGTTATTAAAGTAGATAGGGCAGCATTAGTAGGATAGATGCCACCCTAATGATCATGGGGGTGAACTATGCAGTTGAAATCTCCACCGAGTATGAACTGATTACAGGATGGATGTAAAAACGGAATCAAGTCCACGGAGAAAAACTGATTTCTTTCATATCTCGCTTGGGAGCCGGAGGGAGCATAAACATTGACTAGCGACACATCGTTTATTCGTTCTGACATCACTCGGCCTGACGGGAGGTAACGCAGGTCTTCAAGTTCCAGCCCCGCACTTATAATAATCGCTGTCTCCCGTCCCATGTCGCCAACATGGAATGTGTAGCGGCGAGACATCCTGTGTGTGTGGTGGTAGCCCTGCGCGAGCAGTAACAGTATTTTGAGCCGCCTCCACGTGTATCTGGCGTGGCGCGGTCACTAAGGTGTTGAGGTTGATCACATGCTCAGTAGATGAGTCACCGACAGGTGTTTGTACTGGAACTTGCTGCTCGCGTCTGCGAAGTGGAGGATAATCCGCTCGGGGAGAGTGCTGGGCAGGGGTGGACAATATAGGCGTGTCAGCTGCGACATTTTCCGTTGCCCTATTCAGCCCCCAGCGGCGTATTGCACGTGCGTCCTTTTCTTGCAAACTAGGACACGCAATTCGTTCATAAGTAGGAGACTGGCAGTAACTACACGTTCGTGGTTGTCCGGGATATATCATTACAGCCCGAAAGCCGTCAACTGAAACGTAAGATGGAATGTCTTTTTTTAAATTTTCATCTTTGCCATGCGTACTCCCGTTTTTACTTGGAATTTGTATTTATGATTCCATACTTCATCTTGTAATGTAACAAGTCGACCATACTTCACTAACTCCGTCTGAATTTTTTGGTTGTCTATCTCTATAGGTAAATTTAAAATTCTTACCAGTTTTAAGTTGTCGAAAGCTTGTTCGATGGTGACGTTGAACCTTTCCTGGTCTGCGGTGGCTAAAGTTGACTGGCCGTTGGTGCGACGCAGTATCGCTTCACAAGGTCCAGAGGAAACAAGTTTTAAAAACAAACAGTTCTGGTGCCCATCCAGTTGAATAGCTTCAATTTGATCTTCTGCTACAGTTAAAACCGTATCAATCCATTCATGTATTTCCATGGCCGAAGGTCGTTTGGCAAACACGCGCACATGAGACATGTTGGACAAACCAAGACGTGACTGACACTTATATAGAACTATTACTAGCGTCGGAACAGAGCCCCGTTTAAGAGCGCGAGGCGACAGAACTCCGCACACCGGACGCCATGTTTACTCCGCCGCTGCTAGGCCACGACTGTCATTTATGCCTACCTAACACTTTTAGTTCAACGTTGGGATGTAGGACTACTTCCACTCCGTTGTTACCAACTTTACTGGGACATTTCTCAAACATTGATTTCTAAATTGCTCAAGTAACCTTTACATGATTTTACTATTTTCAAGTTAGCGCAATGCTGAAAGAACTTCTTCTGCGCCTTTTCCTAGTGATTTGAAGACTGCTAAGTTAAGACATATACAGTTACTTGATGCTGTAGATCAGTTTGTGAATGCGCTTAAAACTGCAGTCTCCGGTATAATAATTGAAATATTTCATTAATACAAGAAATAAAAGCGTATGCAATTTCTAAAAAATAATGGAAAAAATAAAGTGTGTCAGAAGTGGGATTCGAACCCACGCCCACAGAAGTGGACTGCGACCTGAACGCAGCGCCTTAGACCACTCGGCCATCCTGACATTGAAATACGTGTTGGTTTTAATAAAAAATATATTAGAATTAAACCTTATTAACAGTCAAGTCAGAATGTACTAATTTTTAATCACGTTAATGTTTCTGAATGTGTGCTTAAATAATTAATCAAGGAGAACGCAGCGTAAGTGGCTGTATGAAAACATAAATAAATAAAATGGCAGATAATAGTAACCAAATATAGTCTAATTCTGTGCTTAAGTAGCATTTGCTGCGGGCCCCGCGTTTTTGAGAGCCTCATAAAAGCCGCGTTCTAGTTCGTTGTTTGGTAATATAGTGTATTGGCTTGGGCATCGATCTGTAACTACTTGGGGGGGGGGGGGGGTAGCGACGTGAATTACGATGTAGCATGTAGGTAGGAATCAGTGTCTCGTCGACTGCGGAGTCATTATATATATATATATATATATATATATATAATATATATACGTATAGAGTGATAATATATATATTCTTAAATTTGCAATAATACAAGATTTTAAATTTCCTTTGCGTTAACATATTTTATTCACGCACACACAATTTCAACAAAGCGATCTTTCTGAACATCGTATTGGGGTATTGTCCATTTCATGTAAGTGGAGTAAATTTTTACAGTAGCACGGCCACAATGTATCCCTCCACCGCAGCTGGTTTGTCACTGAAGAAAATGTCGTTTGTAAACAAATGTGTTTAAGTCCAAAGCACACTTGCATTTTCCTCCCTCGTGTCCCATGCCATAGCTAATTTCCGTCCAGTAATTAATGTAAGGTGTTATAGTAGGTTGGCAGTCCAACCTGTTTTATTTTTTAATTACAAAGTTAAATTTGTTGTGGTTCTGTTTATTTTATTTCGAGGGAAAAAGGATACAGTGAAAGACGAAGGGGGGGGGGGGGGTGCTTTAATTTAACGTCTTTCGTGAGACGACATTATTTTGATGTTCTTACGAGAGCATAGCATTTTGAGTTGCATGTTTTTTTTCGATGGAGAGCAGTGGAAAATTTTGCTCGTATGAAAATTTCATTTAAATTATTCAACTACGAAAATTTTAACTTTAAAGAAAAAACAAAACGCGATACATACGTCGTTGTTCGTATTCGTACAGATGCAGCAATATATAAAAAAAAACGCACACACTTTGACCTTACACCCATTGAATTTTAAATATAGACAAATAAACAAATATTATTCACGCACTACAAAAGTATGGAAAGTGCTGCTTTTTCAGGTCACGTGCATTTCAGTATTTCTGTTACCGGTCTACAAATACATTTCCATAGCACGCAAACTTATTGTTTGTAAAATTTGCAACCTCTTGAACACGCGTTTTTTATTGCAATCCTTGCGAGTTTACTTCACTGAAACCACGTTTGTCCGTCACTAGCATTATATAATTTATTCGCACAATCATTCAGTAAACTCAGCACTGAGTACGTTTCCTGATACAAACAAACTTAAACTTCTATACGTAAATTATATTCGTGTCTCTTCATTGTGGAAGGCGGTAAGGAAAATGGTGGGACGAGCAGTTTTAACGCCGTGCCGATTAATATTACATTTCACTCGACAAAACGCACTACAACTGTACCTACAACCAACTATGTTTAGGAAAAGCAAATAAAAAATAATTAACTACCGATTAAATATTCCGACAACACCAATAAGATATTCGTATAATAAACACGATGAGAAAAACAGCGCACGCACAGCTGCCTTCACGGGACTGGAAACATAAACATGGCTAGCCATTGGCTGGAAGCGTTTACTGTTCGTCGACATACTCTGTCATAAAGGCTGAACATGTTTTCAAAGTCCTGTTACTAATTGCCAAGAAAATTTAATATTGTTTTAGAAACATAATTTAAACCATAAATGTTGTAAGTATAATTAAGATTTTAAATTACAACATTTAGTTCCGAGTACTATTTTCTTCCAAAGACATCATTAAAATAGCCAACCTAACAACACGGATCCCGCAGCAGTTCATCAGCTGGCACAATACTGTAGGAGCGATAGCATTTACTGTTTACATAGTGTGTAGGTTGGTCACATTGTTGGTCACAGGTTTTACCCCACTTTTATGAACTGTACAATAGAGCGACCGGCAACTGCGCATGCTATATGTACTGCAGTCTAAGTATAGGCTATTCACGATAAAGTGAGAACGTTTTAAGGCCCTTCCAAATTTTTCTTTTAAGCCAGTTTTTGTCTTTCCGCCACTTTCTAATGTCAGCATTGTCATGAGACTAATAAATACGTTGTGTACTCGCACCTCTATCAAAAGTTAATGTCTGAGACTGCAATAAAACATTCATTATTGGTTAATGCTTTTTGGGAGGGCCTTAAAAAAGTTATCTTTACCGTGAACAGCCTATACCCACTGTACTGCAATATGCACTGAATTTAGCCTCATATACTTTTCATCACCAAAACTACTGGCTCATAGTTTGAAGCATTACCGCTGTCTGGCTGTCTGTGGAATTAATTTATGTTCAGTTCCTAATGGAAAATAGGTAATGATGAAGCTTTGTTCAAGCATGGCGCGTATACTGTACCTCAATTTAGGCATGTGTTTTATTTCGTACTTATAACTGTGTTAAATACAAAAAAGGGCCAAAACACATTTTAATAAGTGTCGTAAGTAAAAATATCTGTCCAGCGTATGAATGTACAATATTTTTAATTCCGCTTGTAAAATTAGTAGTGCCAACACGAATAAGCAAGCTTATTAACACGGCATGACTAGTGACAGCTAAATCTCAGAATTGCAGACATTTACGAAAGCCGATGCAAACCTAATGCACACTGTAGTGTACAGCGTTATAAGTACTAGTAGACCATACATTCTCAAGAGAAAATCTTAGGTCATGTCTCAATGGTCCAGAGAGCGCTCTCTTGTGCTCTCGCTCTGGTGGCCACGTCACTATGACGCCAGAGAGAATGCTCTCTGGTCGTCTCAATTCGTCGGAGAGAGTGCGAAAGAGCGCAGAGCGCAGAGAGAGCACGAAGTTGTGCTCTCGCTGGTGCTCTCTCACACTCTCCGACCACGCGCCATATTTGTTTACATTATTTCTGTATTTGAATAAGGTTATAGCAACTTTCTCAGCCAAAACCTCGTCGCATTTTACCTGTAAACGAATCATTTCAAATGTTTTAAACAACGAATTAACTTACGTAACCCGTACTATTTATAAAAATATAAATACGGATATCTGACAAAGTCTCGTTTTTTTTTTTTTTTTTTTTCACTTTGCTGCAACATGACGGTAATATGTAAAACAAAAATAATAGTATTTTATGCACTAATAATTATTGTGGTAGTGTAATAATTATTTGTTATTGCGATTTTAGCTTAGGCCGTGTCTCAACTAGAAAGTGTGCTCACTCTCACTCGCCACTCTCACTCTGGCACAGTCTAAGATATCACTTTAACGAATTTTATATATGTGCCCTCTGTAAGCCTTCGGCATTATTTCTCTGACAGAAAATGTAATAAACAGTAAAAAATAAAATATTGCTGGCCTTTCACTTTCCATGAATAAATGTACAGTATTTTATGAAATAGTAACTTATTTTAATTTGTTGCATTTTTGCGTGATTAAAAATACAATTATTATGTGCAAATCACAGTATTTAATAATATGTACACAATTAACCTAAATGAAACGTAAACAAAATAACATCATAATTTGATGTGCTTCATATCAAACGGAATATTGTGGTTTTAACACATTTCACAATCGCAATGATTAAGTTATGTCGATAAAATATTTGTAACACTGCTATAGAAACAACAAAATGTATGTCTGGATATTTGGGGTTAGACTTGAAAACAACATGACTTCCAGAGAGGATGCGAGAGTGAGCACCGAGTGTACATCGTCGTTCACTCTTCCTCTCGCGCTCTCTCCTCGGAGTTGAGACAGCAGAGAGGACTCTCTGTGACTCCAAGAGTGAGCGAGAGAGTACTCTCTCAGCGAATTGGGACACAGCCTTAACGTGATTTCCCGCCTTTCGGCATCAGCTGTCTGCATGACGTCGGAGAGAAACGAGAGAGAGTGGTTGTCTCAATTCCACAGAGCGAGAACGTGAGAGAGCGCGAAATAGTGCTCTCGCCAGGTTGTGCGAAAGAGAGCTCTCTCGAAAGAGTATTCTTTCTAGCATGTTACTGTACAGAGAATATAATCGAGTACTGTCAGTTCTGCATACTACATGTTTCACCATCTGTTATCGATACGTCTTTTCACTTAATCTGAATTTTCGATCCAATTTACGCCCATAGAACGTTGGTACCATAACCTATCACCGTAGTTTTCATTTGAAATTATTTTTCCTTAATATTTGCAGTAAGCAACCAAACATTTGTTCATTCAAAATTCAACCACACATTTGCATTTTCAAGTTCTGTTGATAAAATATAATAATATATAAACATATGTCTGTGTGCTTATCATTTTTATCTTCACATTCCTGAAAGAACGATGTAATAGTCTGGGCATCTTCTTCTGTATAGCTCATTGCGAGCCGAGTGTTAAGACACGCTATTCAATTCGTACGACTTCGCCCCAGTACGGGTCCTGGAACACTAACTCACAAGGCTTCTTGCTGGCCGAGCATGAAGTAAACAAAGAATTAAGAGTTTAGGGCGTCAGCCAGCCTGGTATTGACACGGGGAGGGGGATGGGGGGGGGGGGGGGGTGTGCTAATGGATGGTTGCCGAGCTCCGAGGAAGAACACGACGGAGATATGCAGAGGACATGTGCAGGTAGAAATACCGTCGTACAAACACCATTGCGGAACCCGGATAAGGTGAGGAGGTAGTATAGCCTATAGCCTTTGTCATTGTCACACACTTGAATTCTTGGAGCGTGATGTCAGTGGAATATGACTGCCTACTTGCACGGTATAGGCTATTCTAGGTAAAGTGAGCACTTTTGCAAGCCCTCTTATTTCGAATAAGAGGCAAAAAATACATTTTATTTTAGCCTTGAGACGTTAACTTCCGAGTGTGGTGGAACATTCACACTGTGTTTAATTCTTACATGGCTATATTTATTATGAAAGGTGGTTTAAAGAATAAAAAAATGGCTGAAAGGAAAAAGTAACTAGGGCCTCAAAAGTGCTCACTTTACCGTGAACAGCCTATAATAGAATATGAAGAAATGAGAGAAGAATTCCTACAGATGAATGAGAAGTATTCGGTTAAACTGACCAAAATGCTGTTTTAAAAATTATCTTAACAAGGGATGAGATTTCAATCCCCTTGCCCCCCCTTTTTTTTGCTTCCTTGTCATCCTTGGCGAACACTCGGGGAGGGCAATACCCCCCCCCCCCCCAACACACACACACGCCAGGCGTCGACGCCCATGCCGTATTGGGAAATAAGATGTTGGAATTCGAATGACACTGAGCAGCGCTCCTATTGTTCATTTAAGGAACTGCAATACTGAATGTTTCGATGTATCTTTGTTTCTTAGGTAACGAAACAAAAAAAAATCACGATTAGGCCTACTTTCCCTCTTAACATTATAAGATCCTTCTATTTTTTCGCTCCCGTAAGCAAAGTTTCCATTAAAAAATAGTTTTATGAGGTAATGTTTTTTTTTACAATAACAGTTTCAAATATAGTTCTCATTACAAAGAAAACGAGCAAATCCAACAATATTACACACATGTGATTCATCATTACGTATTCTTTGTTTGGATTTGGATAATTTTCTTTATAAAAAGATCTGAAATAAAATGTAAAACATAACAGACGCTTTTGCGGAGGTATTTGGGGATAGTATGCTCCTACAACTCAGTAATGTCAATCCTAAATCCCTAAATATTATGGGCCTAAACTGGGTCACGTGGTCGATTTAGTAACCTAGATAGCGCTCTAGCGGTTTCGGAAATGGCTAAAATATATATATATATATATATATATATATATATATATATATATATATATATATATATATATATATATATATCAGCGTAAGGGAGTTAGTTATGTATGTGTCTATACCGACTAGTTTCATACTGAACTACGTGTGGTGAGAGATGAGAAAGTCGTATGGATGAGGTTAATTTTGTCTTGTCATAAGCTGTAATGTTTTGATTATAATAGGTTGTGTATTTATAATTACCGACGAAATATTCGAAAGCACTCGAGTACAGCCAATATATATAAAAAAAGAGTGAGATGTCAAAATTATTTAATGTAAGAAATGTTTCTTTTATCGTCTACTAATTCTTATTTTGTAGCAAACATAGTATAGGCTGTTCACGGTAAAGTGAGCACTTTTGAGACCACCTTTTTAAATAAATATTGCAATCCAAGTAATTAATGTCTTATAATTTGCCATCTTGGAAGTAGTAGTTCTCGCAGATCGGTACTATCTCAGTGAAAGCGTACAAGAGTTCTGGAATTGCTGCTGTACCAGACACACTGTAAATACTGTTTTTTTTTTAATAGCAGATCAATCACCTTAAAATAAATCTTAACAATTAACCCTTTGCCTTGTGAGAAAAATAATTTTCAACACACAAAATACATAAACTAGCGCTCATGTCGGAACCCAGGAAGGATGAGCGAGTGGGTGAAGAGATGTCAGCGAGATCGTGAGAGCTGATGAGGGTGATTGAGATGAGCGTGGAGCAGCGCCGGAAAGGAAAGGGCGGGGGAAACGGGAGACCCCCGAGAAAACCCGTCGATCAACGGCGTCGTCCGGCACGAAATGAATTGCAACTTGCGCAATCTTAGATCACCATTCGTTAATGTCTGGAAAACGGTGGTGTTTAATGCGAAAACGCAAGACGGTTTTTTCTTCACCGTGTACGGTAGATTACTAAGCCGTATGTGTTGCGTTGCTAGAGGCTGTTCACGATAAAGCGAGCACTTTTGAAATCAACCTTAGAAAAAAAATCACTGCTCCTACCTGCTTATATTTTAACGGCCGCACTGAATGACATTCGCGCAGTAAAGTTGGTAACGATGGATGGAAAGTAGTTCCATATCTTCACGTCGAATAAAAAGTGTTAGGTAACAATTTGCGATAACTTAAATTATTTCTTTCGCTTTATGCTTTTTTTTTAATGCATCGGCATGTAAAAATGTGCAGATTTTGTGAAAATGTTTCCTTTCCAATAATTCCACTGTTTCACTTGACCGATGGATTAGTAAAGTGACGAGGCCCGTGGCAATGTTAATTTTACGTAAGGCGAAAGACTACACAACGTGCATACAAGTAGATCCTAAGCAGGGTTTTCAAAAGCACTCATTTTACCGTGATAAGCTTACAGCAGTAAACGTATGCTTCGGCCTCACTTTAAAGGGCGATAACAGCCTTCCGGAACAGACTTAGGTCATAGGTCGTATACATATTTTCGACCTATTTTTTGATGAGGAATCACTTGTAGAAGTTTGTCGGTAGCGTTCATTTCCATTCGGTATACTATAAATATATCGTATTAACAGAGCAATAAAAACTATAAGAGCTAGAAAAATGTCAGTTTAACATGCATAACATGATAAAAAAAAATTAATTAGTTTTGGCCAGGAATAATTTTTGACATTTTATTTAACTCCTGGATATTTCGATATTTCGGGATGTGGTAGTAGTTCCCCAATGAGAATGACTAAAGCTGAGCCAACAGAAATAGAGGGGTATAATAATACACCAACACCAGCATCCCCTGGGTTTTAAAGAACAAGTGAAAAGAATAAGTATTCTAATGGCCTCGGTCGATACTCTTGGAATTGCAGTAATATGCAATATGTTAACGGTTAATCGAAATGAAACCGATTACGTAATTTTAGCTTTACAGTTATTACAGCATAAAATACGGCCATTGTCCTGGCCGATCTCCTTTAAAATGCACATTTGTTCCTGTATTGTTATTGTTTATTTTAGTGTGATTTTTATAACTAATGTTCTGTAATCTTGTGTACTAAACCGTATTAACTGTTTATTTACTTTTCTTAAGTTTGTAGTGCTGATCAGTAAAAAAAATCAACCGAAATGAATGCTGATGAGTAGAAATATGCAAAAATTGCTTTATTATTTAGTTAGATACTAAGATTCACTGCAATATACCTACTATTCGCGATTTCATTGGTTACTGGCAACTATACTGCGCTATTTACCTGAATGATCGCTTCACTGCAGATTGGTCGTTCAACAGTCGAGACTTTACTATTGGTTAAGTGCGACCTTGAAAAGTGCTGTATGAGTTCTCGACCAATTTGCAGAAGTCAAACTAGTGCACAGTATGCTGGAGTTAAGCCTGAAGCGAAAAAAATTACGCGAATTTTGCATGTCCTTACCGATGAGGCACAGTTAATATTTACATATCACTATGGAAGAGATTTGGGCAGCTCTTAACAGCGAGCCGATGAGGGTGATTGAAGTGAACATGGAGCGGCGCCGGAATGAAGGGAAGGGGTGGGGGAAACGGGAGATCCCCGAGAAGACCAGCCGACCAACGGCAGCGTCCGGCACGATTCCCACTTGCGAAAATCCGGGAGTGGCCCGGCCGGGGATTGAACCCCGTCCACCTTGGTGGGAGGCGAGCAGGCTAGCCGCTCAGCCACCGCGGCCCCTACACATTACAGTAATTAGAGCTAAAAAATATGACTACACGGTAGACTTCAATATTATATGCAACCAACAGCACATTGTCTATTGCCATTGGTTGCTGTCTGCTTGAGAAGGCGTTTTCATACTTGACCGGGCCACTCACAATTCGGCAACATCGGCACGGCTCCTACGTGATTCGTGTGCAGACAGCTAAACGTGTCACGAAGTCATCCAGCCAATCAATGTAAGTAAACGACCCTACAGTGTCTTGCACTATAACTAGTCTTGAAATCTTTTCGCGAAATTTCACTACCCCTAATTGACTTCATCTAAAGCTATTTCCTGAAACTTCGTCACTTTATTGTTACAGATTATGGAAAATAGCAAAAAAAAAATTTGAGTCAACATATCTTCTATAACTAAGAGACCCGGAAATTTCGTGAATTCATTTGAGGACAAGCTAGGATTCAAACGCAACTGACTTTATTTTCAATTGGATCGCAGTTTGTTTGCCACGCCCTGGACGCATTCGAACCAATAACAGATCAGCAAGAAAAAGAAGACCGAATCCCGTGATACCTGGTCTGGGGGTTAAACTGGAGCATCGTCCAATGAACAACTTACTGAGGTTCGAGTACACAAATGATTGTGGAGTCTAGTTTGTTGCCAATTGAATCCGCGAAATTTTCGGGTCTCTGTCTATAACACTCTAACTAGTATATTATTTCATTATTATATGAACAAGGTTCTGACTCGGCTACGTTATTTACAGACCGAACACGAACGTTCTGCCTTATAGTACCAGAATCCTCATTGGCCCAGTGAAATGGGGTAGTAGCTTTATACATGCATGACAGCCAATAAGGAAAGAAAACTGTCGGACACGTGGACAGTACGTTGAATCCTAGCATAAATGGTCAACTTTTCCCTCGATAAACCTTCATCTCTATTTATTGTGTTTTGTTTATCTTGGTGCCGCAGTTGTGCAATTTCCCTCTCCCCTGCCACATGCACACCTACGCTTGCATTATTTTATTTTCGTTTCAGACTTCGCTTATGGTTTTCCAGGCTGTCCTACTTATTTCCAATTTAGCTCATCTTCGCTCGATCCAGTGCCCTCGTACCTTGGTACAAGAAACTGGAGAATGTTCTGCTCCTGTTTGCTAAACGGATATGCGCTGCCTAGAGCGTACAAATGGATTTCGGGGTCTGAAAGACGTCTTTGTGGTATTTTCGGAACAGACTCGCTCGTAACATAACATAATAAGAGTTCGCCTTTGGTAGGCTATTCACGGTAAACTGAGCACTTTTGAAAGCCCTCTCATTTGGAATAAAGATCAATAAATATATTTTATTTTAGCCTTAACGTTACATTCCGAGTGTGGTGGAATATACACACAGTTATTACTTACATGACAATATTTATCTAAAAAGGTGGTTAAATTATAAAAAAAATAGCTGTAAGGATAAAATAATTAGGGCCTCAAAAGTGCTCACTTTACAATGAACAGCTTATAGATCAACATATATTCTGCGTTCGAGATACTAAACTGTATTCTTCCAAATTCCGTAATGATAATCCTTTTTATGTGATTTTGAAAATAATTTAACTAGTTAATATTACAAACATTAATTAAAGCGTTCGATTAACGTACATCGCCTGGTAACGTGTTTATCTAAAACTATAAAGAAGACACCTGGCTTTTTCTAAATCTCATAAGTATACGCAACTCAAGGGTGCTAGTCACAAAAAAAAAAACGTTAATGTAATTTATATGTTTATTTTGTACTTTGCCGCGGCTTCTTTTGTTGGAAGTTGGAGCCGTCTATGCGTGTTCTTAATCGTCTTTCAGCGATTATTGCGTAGGTAATTATTTGCATTAGTGTTTCGCTGATTGCTCCCGTTTTTATAACACCCGCCTATAAATTTCAGATTAGCGCTAGTCTAGTTTGAATTATTCAAATAAAACCTTGCATGGCAATTTAAATTTTCAAGACTTATCCCCCCCCCCCCCCACCACGGCATGTCCAACGGTTTGACCTGATTCCTATAGCGTTTTACTCTGCCGTATTTTACCAGTGTAGGATATCTTTCAAAACGCCCATACCTCTAAGTTTGTATTCAGAAAATTTCGTGCACAAGCTGTTCACGATCAAGTGAGTACTTTTGAAATCAACCTTAGAAATATGTTACTACCCCAACCTGCATATCTTTCAACGGGCACCCTGAGTGACATGCGCCGAGTAAAGTGGTAACGATGGATGGGAAGTAGGTCAGTATCTTAACCCATTTAGACCCACTGTGCACATTTGTGTACATTACGTTCGCGCAGGTAATTTTTGGTCTGTATTTCACACTGCGAAGCTCAAAGACAAATGGTCTTTCATGCGGGTAAATGATTCGGAAACCGTCTTAATGTTCTAAGTCATAATTGGCTCATATAACTGTAGCAGAACATATAGCCTACATCTCATTGGCTGTGACAACGAAACAGGTGTTGTGTCGACTTAAGTACAGCACGTATCATAACATTTCTTGTTTGCAACACCTTAAATCATAAATTAATTTGGGTCTGAAAGGGTTAACGTCAAATAAAAAGCGTTAGGAACCATTTCCGACCACTTCAATGATTTCTTTCGCTTTCTGTTTATTTCTTAAAGCATCGAAGTGTAAAAATGAGCAGATTTGTTAAATATTTACATTTCAAATAATTTCACAGTTTTACTTGACCGATGCATGGATAAAGTGGTGAGACCCACGACAAAGTTAATCTTACATAAGGCGGAAGAATACACAACGTGCATGCAAGTAGATTTTAAGCAGGGCTTTCAAAAATGCTCATTTTACCGTGAATAAAGTTTACTTTAAGACACCGTGTTTGGAGTCCCCCCCCCCCCCCTCATACGTTCAGCTTAAACTTGTACTCTCTCTCACAAAATGCGAACTGGGTTCGATTCCCGACGGGGTCGCCCCCGGGATTTCGCATGCGGGGTTTTCTCGGGGGTCTTCCGTTTCCCCACCCTTTCATTCCGGCGCAGCTCCACACTCACCTCGCTTCACCCTCATCGGATCTCAAGACCCCGATTTCATCACTGAACTCAAACTTGTACTAAGATTACCCGTGAGATGTGCTGGGTTCGAGTCAACCCGCGCAACTCACCTGGCTGGAACTTGTAAAACATAAAGTTTAAGCTTACGTGGAAATATGAACACAGGCTACGGATCCTAGGTTTGACTGAGATGGTGGTTACAAGTCTCGCTGTCTGGATTCGTCTTTCAAACTGGTTTGCCAAACTTGACGAAGCGACAACCCATCACAGAGCAAGACATGCACAAATATGCAAATGAGGGCTTTCTGAAATCTTTTCGTGAAAATTCTGTGGTCCGCGATTCGAATTCCACCCCTGGATTCATACCTTTATTTCAATTTAGCTTTCAGTTATACTCTATTCGCCATTTATGCCCACTTTTGAATCGAACCTTTGTAAAAACACCCCATGTATGACGTGTTTGATTGTTTCCTAAATATCTCGAATATCTCAAGCCGTTTTATACTTGTTTTAACATTAAAGTACCTCATTTTTGGTCAAATTTAAAATCTACATAATATAATTTATCTATAAATTATAGTTTTTAATTCATAACTAATATGGAGAAGTGAGTAGAACAATGTTGGTAATGCTTGGTAAGAAATAGTTCTTATGCGAAATATTATTACACTGAGTGCGCACGAATGCGGTGCGTTGGCCCCACTGGTGTAATGTTTTAAGCTTTGTTTATATGAGGCGGAGGAATATCCTGGAAGTAGAACTTTAGCAGGGCTTCAGAAAATTTGGAAGTAACCGCCAATGGCGTGTATAAAAATGGGCCTATAATAAATAAATTTATTCACCGTTTCTTTATAACCTTTTCAAAACCAATGCAGGTGTGTAATAACATTTGATAGAATCTGATGAAACCTACTCCCGCGAAGAAACCGTTAAAATTGTTTCTAAAACATCGGTAAAGTAAACCTCAAGTCAGTTGCGGTTTGACGCCAGACGAGGTCAGCATTAACTCGGGTTCCGTAAGTGCGGCACTAATTTTCTAACGCTGATCCAACAAATTATGTTGTCCACATATACTTTTGTTTGCGTTTAATTATGTCGCCGGACGGGTGACGGTAAATAATTAACGCGGGTTAATCAACACAGCGACTAGTTTGTGAAGCATAAGTAAAACTTTAGTCTGCATGTTACGGTAGAGAAATATTTAGGACATTAGAGCCACTGCGACCGGAAATTAGTGAAGCGATATTTTCTGTTGCTTCCTAACACTAATATTTTTATTTTTGAACATTCTTACTGTATTGGCAAACTTGCTTGAGTTATTTTTAATTTGTTAAATTACTTAGTAATGCAAATCAGTAATAAAAAAAAAGGGAGAGCTCTATGAGAAGCAAGTTCAGTGATTAATTGCATGATATTCTCGTTGTCACAGCTTCTGGACAGTAAAAAAAGTCTTTAGAAAAAGGCCCGAATTGCTATAAACTGAGACACAATTCACTGGCGTGCTCTACGAATGATTTCTCACTCTACGGAATAAATTATCCATTTTCATAAAATACAAAATATACTACCTTAACTTATATTACTTCAGAGTGGAATTACCTGAACGCTATATTTTCACGGCAAAAGCGTGAAATAAATATACAGTTTAACATAGTGTGGGCAGTGAAAAACTTGAAACCCTCGCTGTTTGCTCTCTGGATGGGAGGAACTCGTTTGATCCGGGAAAATTCATGCCAGATGTCAAAACTAGATGCATTTGCTCTTTTCCGAGCCGATTCTCCTGGGTCCTTGCACCTGGGTAGGGCTGTGGGCCCATGGGAGTGTTTTTGTGTTTTCTAAAGTGGATATTAATGGTACTTCCTACTCACCAATGTGGTTGGACAACATTGAAGGAAGTGTCTTTACGACAGTCGGAATAACTCGAAAAAAAAAAGTGGCGTAGGACATACAGCAGTTACTAAGGTGAAGATACATGGTGGAGCAGCAAGGCGTATTCCGACGGTAATATTCAGTTTAAAAATTCGTCTAACAAAATTATGGCTCGAAATGCATTTTTAAAACACTCGAATAAGTAAAGTGATATAACAAAAGTATTTCTCTCTAAGATAGACTGCTAAACGCTTGATGCCAACTCACGGTTTTAAAACTGTTGCTAAAATGTGATTTATGAAAATGGTTCAAACAAAAAAGCGCACGGTATTGATGTATTGTGGATGACTGTCATAAGTGCCAGATCCCACTACTACAGCACGAACATGCAGTGTCCTTTTCCCTCGCACAGAAAAAAAAAAATCTAATATTGTGACAACATTATTATTGTTACTAAAAACTGAAAGTTTTTGTTATCTGTGAATCGTCAATTAATAATGTAATATACTGTTAAGCTTTTAATGTTAATGCAACATTAAGTAATTTTCTAACAACATGACTTCCTTACTGTTATTTCAACATTAAGGTGGCGTTTATGTTTTGGCAAAACAAATTTTGTGTTGAACTGATGTTTACATTTATGTTAAAAATGTCTTGTATGTTATCTGCTTTAAAAAAAAACATTCCAATGAAATATAAATAAAGTACAATTTTTGTGACAAAAATGAGTATTTCCAAAGAAAATAAATGACGGTCGTGAGGGAAATCGAACACGCGCCTTGAGCCCTTTACGTTCTACCAACTGCTCTACCGTAACATGTCTGATCGAGTTTAGTATTGTGGGTATTTAGTACAACATAACGACAAACTGCAGTTCTCTTACGTCACGTGGCAATACTTCATGCTCTATAAATATGTACGTAATTGGTACACGCAAACTGCTTCGCAAGGCTTGAGAGCTGGCCGAAGTACATTTAGTTCTCGTACTGTGCCTTGAAATTTTAATACAGTGGTTTCATTTTTACCAGGTTATCGCTGTTCACTACTACCCATCGTTTTACAACGTTAAGTCAGTGTGAACTTGTGTTGTTTTGTTGGTATCATTGGAATGTGTCCATTGCCAACCATCTGCTTAAATAAAATAAAAAGAGCACATCTATAGTACTCAGCAAGACAAAATATAAAAAAAAAAAAACCTTTTACAACATTAAAGTATAACAATTTGTTAGTTGGGTATTTCTTTAATGTCGCAGTAACAAACTATTTTGTTTTTCCTGTTATATTTAGCGTAATACAATTTTGGTTGGAGCATTACTTAGAGACTTTATTAACATCAACACTTCTACAGTATATTTACATTTCAGTCACATAAAACTTTTTTTAATCGTTAACATTAATAATTTTGTATCAGAAAATGTTTTTAAATTTTATTAAAACATAAACGTTTGAAGAAATACCTGAATAGTAATTTTTCTGTTGCGACAACCTCAGACATATTTCTCTGCATCCTGCACAGCCACGATGAAGGCAGCTGTTTCCTTATCTTCAAAGCACTTGTAATTACATCCTGTCGAGAGTCTGTGCCAGCGGTTTGCGAATACTCATTCCGGCGGCGCGGCGGTGCTGCCATCTCACGGAGACGCGGCACAGCTACACGCGGCAACTTTCAGATACCTAGAGCTAGTGATTTTTCGAGAAAAAAATATGAGTAGGGCCTACACGGTAGACTTCAACAGGCACTTTGTCAAGCGCCATTGTTTACTGTCTGTTTGAGAAGGAGTTTTCATATTTGACCGGGCCACTCAGAATTCGGCAACATCGGCACGGCTCCTACGTGATTCGTGTGCAGACAGCTAACTCGTGCCATAACGTCATTCAGACAATCAATATAAGCAAATTACCCTACAGTGTCTTGCAATATAACTAGTCTTGAAATCTTTTCCCGAAATTTCACTACCCGTAGAAACACCCTCTCCCCCCTTTTTTTTTTCCTTCCACCACCACACATCCGTCACTTCTGTTAAAGACTGTTCACGGTAAAGTGAGCACTATTGAAATGAACCTTTGATAAAAGTCACTGCTCCTGCCTGCATACATTTTAATGGGCGCACTAAGTGACATTGGCCCAGTAAAGTTGGTAGTGATGGACGGCAAGTTGTTCCATATCTTAACGTCGAAAAAAAAAAGCGTTAGGTAACCGTTTGTGATAACTTTTATTTCTCTCGCATTCTGTATTTTTTAATTGAACGAAGTGTAAAAATGAGCAGATTTGTACAATGTTATTATTTCTAATAATTTCACAGTTTCACTTGAGCGACGCACGAAAAAAGACATGAAGCCCATGGCAAAGTTAATTTTACATAAGGCGGAAGAATACACAACGTGTATATAAGTAGATCTTAAGCAGGGCTTTCAAAAAAAGCTCACTTTATTGTGAACAGCCTATTGTTTCCGATACCATCCACTCGTGTTGGCTTCGCTGTTTCGGGAGAAATTCACCGCTGAAGTATTTACAACATTGGCAACAAAAGTCTACGTCGATGCAGAACTATTTTACACGTTCCTTTGAACAAAATATGTTTATGATAGAAGCGGTACTACACTAATTCCCTCCACCAGTTCTCCTTTATGGCACGGCTTCAACTCTTTCGCATAAATTATCCGTTTTCGTGTCATAATTTCGGATTAAGAGTAATTACTGACAGTGTGCGATTATAGAAAATTCACATTAAAAAAGTTGTTTAATATTTTTTTTGCTTGATTTTAATTGCGTGTTACCTGCTAGTTGACTTCTGAAAGTCAAGAAATTTATTTATATTTTATCAATAAGTTGTTTGCATATTTAACACATAATTGAATACGAGTATTGACAAAGTACATATTTCCAGGAGAGAGCCAATTTCATAATAAAGTTACAAACTTTGTATAGTAAAGACACTCATTATTTCTGCATTCCCAGCCTGATGCGTGTTACATTTTCTATACTAGGTCTATGTATGGGTTGAAACCTTCGACTACAGTTTACGAAAATTACTGATTATTTCTAAAGTGCAGTTTTACGCATGCAGCAAAATGAACGTATTATTGAAGGTGGGTTTACGATCGACTTAACAGAAATTTTAAGCCGTGTGCTTCGAATATGAATTAATGTGTTGAAGAGTATTAGTTTATGGTCGTAGTATGCGTTCTTGACTGGACTTGAGACGTGGTGAAATGTTATATCTTAAGTATAAGTCAAGACGAAGTAACCTATCAGAGCACAGCGACAGATGCTGCTCACTCGAAACTGTATTTGCATCTTGGATCTATGTTATGTAAAGTTTGCGAAATCGTACCCAATGAATTACTATTACTAAATCGGGCGACAGTATTTTCGTGTATTTAAAGAACTGTTCCTCATGTTCTTTCAGTTCTTGGAAGACATTATTAAATCCTCTTTTATTTAACCTTTTCTTTAGATTTATTGGCCTAACTTCTCAATGCTGCCATCAGTGTCCCTTTTTATAAGATATCGCCAGTTTTTCGAAACGATTGCACGAGCAGTAGCCATAAATAATGTGCAAATATTATGTCAATAATGCTCTCCCTTGTCAATTTTTTTTACCATTCTGATTGGCTCGACGTAACAGTTGCTAGATCAATAATGAACTGCAAAAATAATTTTTTGTGTAGTTATCGAGTCATAATTACAAGTAAAAAAAAAGGGCAACCATTATCTGTCAACGTTCTGTATAATATACTAATGCCGCTTGGCAACTGCGCGCATGTTTCAAAAAGATACACCGTAGTAAATAAAATGTTGCCATATGGCATCGTCGGTCTGGAAGTTTCTAATTTAAAAATTTTGCTTCTATACCATTTTTTTTATAGATTTCCCCCACAAATTATCGATAGTCAGTAAGTGCAAACTGTAGCAAATATCATTGAACTGTAATAATTTAGACAATAAATACCGACCGCATATGTAGTTATTTCACAATTGTACTGTTTCAAATAGTTTTTTCACGGCAGTAACAATTATTTTCAACGTATTATTTTTTCTTTAGCTCATTACATGTGATAGCTACAAAACTTTGGCGTTGTTCCTATATATTTGTTCTAAATATTATCATTAAGGTAATATATATCATAACATAAACACGGAGACATTTACATGTTCTTGCATTATTTTAGTATAAAGATACATCTCGTTTGTTACCTGTAGGTGAAGTAATTTCCTCCCATACAAAGGAGCAGTTGAAAATTATCCCACCCCCAGAAGTGTTCTCCTCCGTATAACGTTATGGTAGGTTCACAGTAAAAAAAAAAAAAGAAAAAAAAAAAAAACAGGCACAGAGCATAGGACATAACGTAAAAGATTCACATGACCAGAAATATTGCCCGAAATTGATTCACAATTGGATGCTAATGTATTAATTTAAGATGCTGAAATTTTGTGTTGAGTCTGATGCCAGTGTATGACAGTATAAGTAAATAATGTTTTAACGTTTTGTCTGTAGTAACATTAACAAAAGGGATTCTAGTAACAGATTTGGTGCGATCTTTTGTTGAAAATGGACAGCCATTTGAAAAGAGTTGACATTTTTACTTTTCTTTAAAATCTTTGTTTTTATGATCGCAAAAATATGGATAACTTTTAAAAAAAAATTTGCCGGTATACTGTTGCCTGTTCTTTTCTCTAAACTTTCATGTTGCAATATTTATTCTATGTTCGGCATTGCTATACTCCTTCATTTGAAATAAACAACTTCGTCGAAAAGTTTCTTCTCGTACTCAGATCGGTTGTTGCTCCGTGCGCCTGCATTTGGGAATGAAATAAGCAATTCCTTTAATGAACCATATCATATCAGGACTTCTCGTGCAGACGAGCTGATATGCGTGGTTGTGAATTGGTAGAGCTCAAATATTGTGCACACGACTAGTGTTCCAAAGATTCACTCTGTGGTCCTTTCTTTATTTGTTTGTGCATAATTCGAGAATAACGGATTTTAAAATATTTGTACTACGATGTTGCTCGAGGAAAACGGACACCGCCATGTTGATGTGCCTGTGACGTAGTGTACATGTTGTTAGTTGGCTGTTTATGTTTACATACAGATGCCTCAGCAGGTTACATGTGCACTTAGAATTTTTATTACATATTGTTACAAGAATTGTCTGAGGGGCGCACCCGAGTTCGTGAGGGATGGAGGTCCTAAGAAAAATAAAAGAACTAAATTAAACTATTATATTTATTCTCAATGCTTCAAACAGTGAAACATCTGTTATTTACCAGTCTGAGCATGATATTAAAAATTATCATTATTGATCGAAATATCTAATTACTATCTCAGTTTCAATAAAAATCTTTATCGCAGTCTTTACTTAAACTTTTCTAATTATTTCCACACGATTAGTTAAAACTGTTTATTTCCATCGTCCCGAATGTCTTTTCACTCACGCATCCAGTCCACAGTCCCGCCGATCAGTCCCACTCTTCACTGCACACAAGCTCGCCGACGCACTCTCGGATCTTAATCACGCACTCCTCAGAGGCCCGCAGGTGGTATTAATGCTGGAGGTAGGTGCAGTCTAGAACGTTCTCGGCAATCCAAGATGTCCTGCCAAAAGTAATGGTGATGACGACACAATTACTGCATGATAAATAAATGGAGAAATATGAGCTTCTCGGGGTCAGCGAGGAGCGAGCTGCGATAAAAAATATCGTGTCGGCTCGCTTTCTGTAACAGATACGCGGCCACTGGCCTATCGCTCGCCTCTTCATTCGAAACAATCCCGTTGCCTAACTGCTGCCGCTATCATATAACTGCCGTCCTTCACTTCCACTCGGCCGCGCGGGATGCGAAGCAGCGAGCGCATAACAATATATTTTTGTTGTTTCGGGGGATTCTAGTGTTACTGCTGCATCCACGAACACCAGCAAGTGTTTTACAGTTCTGCTGTGCAAACTTGACAACGAAATTTATTTCGGATAAGATACTTGCAAATATTCTTAGTTAAAAAACAAAGCGTGAAGCGTGTTTAAACGTAGTAATAGAAGTGAATCGCTAGACAATTTGCTACAAAAGTGCATGTTTTGTATGTTACTATAATTTCAGCGTTAAGTACATATGTTATTTTCTTACCGTAACTGCACTGGCATAATTCGTAATACGGTAATGTTTATTTTTAAAGGCGGGATCGGTACGGCTAACTAGAAATTGCTGTTACTTTTACAGAAACGCAGAACAGGTATGTGTTTTTGCACTTTGTTATTAAAATATGAAAACGTTTTACTACGTCAGTTTGAAACAGTAATAATGTTATCTTTGTAAATTGCTTTATAATTTCAAGGTTATATATTTACGTTTATGCCTGCTACGTAGAAAATTTATAACTTAGAGAATAAAAAAAAATCGTATCATGCTAATGTAATCCATAGTTTGAATATTACCATTAGTTATTAGGACTAATTTCAAAATACAGAGATAACTAAATAACATACTTAAGTAACATCCGTAAGGAAAAAAGGATGTTCTTCCAATGTACTTTAAAAAATGCATGGCATTTATGAGAATTGAGAGGTATGTATTTGAGAAAAAATTTAAATTAGATAACGACATGAATCTAAATCAGTGATACATAAACGTGCGGAAGAAATGGTAATTCGCAAGAGTAAAATTCTTGAATAAAATATTTACAAGTTTAATCTAATTGGTAATTTGAAACACCGACGATCCTCCACATATTACCGAAAGTAGCGAAAACTGAAGAAAAATAATTTTAAAACTATCAGTAAAAATGCGCAAGACGCTTTTCCAAAACATATTTCACCCGTAATCCACGACGACCGGCCGACAACACGTTTGTATGCTGAAAGTTAAGATGGCTAAATCAAAACATGTAAAACTACGCCACACCCACACGTTGGTCAATAGGAAACCGTTTGAGTATTTAGAAGGGAGTAAAAAAATCTAGCATTCCGAGAGCGTAATAGTTTATCATATAAAATGCGTACGTGAATAATATCTTGGCTGGTAGTATTATATACGTCTTTTTTTTTTTTTTACATCGTTATGCCCAACTATGGACCACGAATGAACTTATTTAGCAGATATTTGTGCTTCCTTCTCCTCCCAAATTCTCATCATCATCTGGGGCCGCAGTGGCAGAGCGGTTAGGCTACTCGCCTCCCACCACGGCGAACAGGGTTCAGTTCTCGGCCGGGTCACTTTCGGATTTTCGTACGTGGGAATCGTGCAACACGATGCAATTGGTCAGCGTGTTTTCTCGGGGATCTCCCGTTTCCCCGCCCTTCCACTACGGCTGCTGCTCCAATCACCATTATCGGCTCTCAAGACCTCAATGTTAAGAGCCGCCCAAATTTCTTCTTATTTCTGCGATTTTTGTTGCGTTATTCTGTCCAGATTTTGTTGGTTCGGGTTTTAGGTTTATCAGTAAATTGGTGTTTGTCGATTAATGTTATTAATATAGATGCATCCCGCATAGTATCTTCGGTAATGATTTCTTTTAAACCGCTTTCAATTTCAATTAGCCAATTGTTCTTGACTTTGTGTGATTGAGCAAGACTAAGAATTCTAAAGACAGTCTATCATTGTTCATTCTGAAAATTCGACCGTAGGATATCAGTTGTCTTTCCCTTAAAGTGTCTGAGATTTTTCCTGAATGCTGATGCAGTTCATGAGAGTCCACATTCCACCTGCGTAAACTGGGCCAAAAACTTTGTCCTCAGAATTTCTCTTTCTTGTTTTAAATATCATTAATGAGTTATCTGCCTCCGATAGCTATACGGTAATTATTGTAATGATATCAGTAAAGGTGAAACTGATTTTCCAAGGAAATTCCCGGTTGTGAACCCGCCTTCGCACAACGCGGCGAGGAACACAGAAAACTCGGGGACTTGTCTGAAATGCGACTTGTTTTTAACTTTGCGGGGACCCAGAGGGGTTTCCGACCAAGGGCGGAGAAGGGTTAATGGGCCCGAAGTGCACCTTAAAAGCCACCCCCCCCCCCCTTCACCCAGGCCGCTCAGTAATTACACCTCCCGCTGCCTGAGTTAAAGTCCACTTCGTAAGTCACTGCGGCCGTCATTGCAGGCACCGGGGAGTCTGCTCTTCAGTTACTTACATCCGAGGACATCTGCGAATTAAACAGGCTGATTCGCAACTTCACCGACAAGCTTCGAGGGGCGATTCTTCATGAAACTGTAAAAGGAAAACACATCTGACACTTTATACCTAAACTGAAGCATGAGCCCTTAAAAAACGAGGTTTTAAACCGTATTCGTGCAAAATATCGGTAACGAAGTAAAATACAATGACAAATCTCGTAACATTATTGTATGTTATCGGGACCTTCAACTTAGGAGCCGATATTTTGCACAATTACAGCCTACGTATTTCTAAGGGCTCATACCTTCCTTAATATTCAGTTTAGGTGTAAATAAAGTGTCACATATGTTGTCCTTTTACTTTTTCATGTAGAATCACCTCCCGAAGTTTGTCGGTCTAATTGTGAATCGCTCTGTATATTCTCGAGAGGTGAGTATGCGCGTGACATTACAGTGCCTTTCAGTAGTATAAGAACGGCGAGGAATAAACCATTTTTGTATTGTAAATCTAGATTTAAAATTTTAAAATTTTATTCTAACTTAAATAACTTAATTTTTAAAATTCAATCATTTTAATTAATTATTTTTTTTACTCAGCTTTACGTTGAACTAATCAAAATGGGGACGATGCCATGTTTTAATGTATAAATATATATTGAAGAAATTAATTTTACAATCACCAGTAAAAAAAAAATGTATTTAATTTTTCAAAAATTTCACAAATAAAATTATTAAAGTTGAAATTTTATTTAAATTAAAATTTTTTACATGAATTATTTGCTGTACAAATCGGTTTATTGGTCACCCTTCTTATACCACGCTTTCCTGTCGTTGATACGTCTTTACAGGCCGACATACACCCTGTGATACCCAGGACAGAACCGGCGCTGTAACGGCGTTTACTGGGTGAACCCACATTGTAACTTCGTGACTATGGTCTATTAGCGAGTTCTTCACACTTTTTGAATCAAACTTTTGAAAAATCACACCACACACACGCGCGCGCGCACGCACACACACACACACACACACACACACACACACACACACACACACACACACACACAATATATATATATATATATATATATATATATATATATATATATATATATATATACACACACACACACACACACACCTATGACGTGTTTAGTTATTTCCTAAATATACCATGTATTACAAGCGTTTAATAACTCTGTTGATATACAAGTATCTTATTTGTTGTTAAATTGAAGTTTTACCCACATTATTCGAGTAAATTATAATATTTAATTTATAATAAACATGAATAAAAGCAGTGAGCACAAATCTGTGTTGGTAGCGCCTAGTAAGAAATAGTTCTCATGCAAAATATAATTACAACGGAGAGCGCACGAATTCGGTGCATTGTCCTCTGGTGTAATTCTCCACACTTAGTTAAGTTTAGTTTGCACGAGGCGGAGGAATATCCTGGAAGTAGAACTTTAGCAGAGCTTCAGAAAAGTGTGAAGCAACCGCGAATGGAACAAAATAACACGATTGGAATAAATGTGGTCTCGTACGATGCATGACCTTGAGTTGGCGACGCGTCTTGTGTTGATCCAACTTATCCTACTGGAATTAGAACAAAGAAGAGGATACAAATCAATCAGTTTTAGAGAAATTTAATATCAGATAGATTCATATAAAAAGGATAAGTTAAGTATTTATTTAACAACTGTAGCAGAAGTAATCATGATACAGGAGATCAAGTTAGAAGGTTGTGGAGACCACAAATAATTTCTATACCACATTTAAGTAAACTGCACATATATTTTCTCATAAGCAAGTACACCACCATGGGTAGACATTACAGTCGTGAAATCATAACATGTGCTCAATAAATTCTTTGAAATTCTTTAAGGCAATCTTACGCGTTGAGATTCACAACAAGAACTGAATTAAGACTTGTTCATTCAATTCAGAACACCATTACATAAAGCATGAGATGATGCTACACTAGTATCATAATGAAACAGTTTAAAGCATTAATATGCGTGCTTCCAAAACAACGAGCACAAAGCTCCAAACACATAAAAAACCATTATAATTGTCCGTTACGTTGATGCAAGCCATTATTGATTTCATCATATTTTCACTTTAGTTTCAACCAAACCAAACACACGTAAATCTATTATAATTGCACGTTACGTTGATGCAAGCTTTTATTCATTTGATTCATTTTTTCCCTTCAATTTCAAACAAATTTTTGTCTGAAGACAAACCTACTTCCTAAACACGTAGATATTTATCACAAATATTCGTGACTGGAATGCGTACAATCCAATAGTAACCAACAAATATAGGCACATTCAACTCTGTAGTTCTCAACCAACACAACTTGACGGTATTAACTTATTGACGTAGCATATAAATATAATAAAATATACTATTAAAATTCATCAAAGTGAAATACACAGGTTCCCAATGCATTTAATTATAGGCAAGTAATTTCAGGTATGAAAAGGTTCCAAGCATTGAACGAGGGCGGCGTATGGGCCCTAATCAAAACCTCGTTCAGATAAAAATTACAGCTTAAAATACTGTGGAATTCACAATAAAATTAAATTGGCACCGGCAGAGGCAGCCTATAGCCCAATCAAAGCTCTGCCGGGATAAAATAGTGATGGACGAAACAGTTTAAAAGAGGTTAACCAACGCCCCACGCGTGAGTCGTGCACTGTAAAAAAAACATTTGTGGTAAAATTCCCTTACAAATAACTACCTCTACAAGTGACGTAAAATTGCCTCTTAAATGTGGTAAATTTACATAAGAAGTGAAGTACTATTTCCTAATCGTACGGAGAAAGTACCTGACAAAAGTGGAGGAAAACCCCATACAAGTAAGGGAATATTAACTATATTGTATAATAAATCTATATTTAAAAACACCCTGGAGTATAAGTACAACTAATATTTTTTATTACCTATATCTTCTGACGAATAGCAACCGAAACCTCAACACCAAAATCGTCGACACTTGCTGGTGGGTGCGCGCGAACCATGATCCTCTATCACGATAGGCCGATGAGCTATTCATTACACCACGACGACAACGTGACAGCATCAGTGAATATTAGCGTGTTAAATTATTACTTCTTCTGCCCCGTCCTACTTGGCTGGGAGACAATGCTGAAGAGATACACGCGTCGTAAGGTAATTTTACCATCAATTTACGAAATTTTCCACCGCCATTAACGTGAATTTTACTCCCGAGTGCGGTAATTATTACCTTACATATAAAGAGCCATGTTGGACAGCTTGTATGACTAAACAAAAAAAATAATGTTTACAGGGTAAAAAATATATAAAATACAATTATCATATAGTTACAAATGGACGAGTATATCCACACGTAGTAAGGTAATTTTCCCATCCATGTTTGGGATTTTCCACTACTGTGTACGTGAATTTTACTCCAGGTGCGATAATTTTAAATCACCCGTAAGGAAAACTATGTTTCCCACACAATTTTGCGAATATTACCTTGCACTTGTAAGGTAATATTCGCATTATTTTGTACAGTGTGGGCACACCTTACGCACCATTTGACCAAGGGGTGCACAACAGCAACCAGAATACTCTCACAAGTAGCGCGGACAAATAGTCACCAAAGTTTGATTATACCAAAACGTTAAACTTCTAACGGCTTCCAAACAAGAGCAGTAAGCCTCAGACGTTTTACAACTATGCCATGATTCAAGAAATGCTAAAAGGGCCTTAAAATCAAAGGCTGCCACGACTCACTGTTGAACTGGTTCCCTGAAGATGGTACACTTAGTTTGATAAGCAAATTACGAAGACGACTCATAGTACCCAGCAGTATGAAACTGACAATTTGTTACAATCTCGTTTCTTCATTCAGCAGACGTCCCAACTCATAGTGAAAATTAAGCGATGTTCTTGATGAGGCGAAGGCCAGGTAAATACGGGGAAATTAAGTGCGCAAAGCCTTATACAACGTGTTCGGAAACTACCTGTCGAAAATCAAACCACAGCATCTGTGGGCGAACACAAACAAGAAACTTTAGTCACAAAATGTTCGGAAAGGCATTTTAGCACGTTTAAACTGAAGTTGCATTTCGGCAAACGACGCCGGATGTCCGCAGCAGTATGTACCAGCGTGCAGTACAAGTTGCATAACACGAAGGCGAACAGATCCACGGCGATGCTGCACGTTGGAACGGCCTGTCAGTAGGACGGGTTGCCACTCCCCACACACACAGGCGTCACTGCAGTGCCAGGCGAGCTTGCGTACTTCTTGGTTGCTTATGTACAGCCACTGGCCGCATGTCGGGTTAAATTTAACCGGAAACAAAGTGCTGTCGCCGATTGCAACGTCAGGGATTCTCGTGCTTTCACCATTCCACGGTAAAGATGGACAAGAGCGGAAATTTGTCGGGTATTGTCCATACCTGTGAAAAGGCATTCTGGGCGTGGTACAGGTCAATTAGGATGTGTAAGTTTTAATTATTCTTATCGCACACTTCGTCTTACTAATTCTTCACATCAGAGACTCGCCCACCGTTTATTGATCGAGCTAGGACTTTACCATTTAAAGTCAACATTATTTTTTGTCCTTTAAAAGTAAAAAATAAGTTTGTTTCCCCCTTTTTGCATAGCTTAAATCACCTTCAGCACTGAAATACTCAAAAAGTTGTTAAACATCTCTTCATTTGTATGAAACATGCCTATAACAAAAATTACAAAATAACAGTATATTGTGTACCCAGTAGTAATTATAGCCACGTACTCAATCAAGGCGGCTACAGTATGTGGCTTGCTCAGCAGTAGCGATAAATATTTGTAAAATTTTAATCAACAAATAGCTGATTTGAATCTACTTACAAAAACTGATACCCGAATAATATGAAATATGCTACGTAGATTTACGACAGTTTCATTCGACACTATTCGCTGATTTCCGATCCCCTCGTTAAATGATAAAACAGACAATGGTGGGCACGTGAAACCTACCACATGTTTAGTCGCATTGCCAAGTGTGCGTACGTGACTAGTGACAGCTATGTAGAGTACTATGACAACAGTAAACCAGATTATACCTACGTAACAGAGCGACCGGAGCAGCGTTATGGAAGGGAAAAGTTATAATTAATGAAATAATTGTGTATAGCACGGTTATCCAATTTAGAAAACCGGTGGCATTCGTACATGTAAATGAACTCCAGCAGGATCGTCAGTTCTATAGACGATGTGCGTGAAATGAGCGACGGGATATAATGGTTAAGAGTATGTAAACCAATTTCATTTTCGCCGCAGACTACCGTAGAATTCCTTTCATTCATTTGATGCTTTCTTTAAAGTAGTTTGCACTGTATACGCTCACAATACACATTTTTTTTTTCCTGAAGAGTCGACCAGAGTATGTCGAATAAGCCGTGCTCCAGTTATTATCTCTTTCAGGAATATATGAACATGTGAATTTTTGGCATTGTAATTAACACATTTTTTTTTTTTTTTGCTTTGGGACTGCATATGTGCCAGTGGAACCCTTATGTCGGGACCAACAAAGGTTGGTTTGTGTTAGGCGTTATTTGCAGAAGCTGTTTATGTGACTACGGGAATAGTCTAAACAACTGATGATGCCCCCCACTACTGTGTGAGGGATTTATCTTATTGGGTGCCATTTCCTGCTGTGTACAGTGCAAAACACGAACTCCAACAACCTGTATATAAACAACGATGCATACAGAGGTCGAAGCAACACTACAGCACACGATCTTGAAGTCTAAGTTATCAACAAATGAATATGCTATAGTCATGTCTCTTTAGTAACCGCGGGAGAAGATGAATTACTTCGAGATCAGCAGCCATCGTCGAAATTGTAGTTTGAAAATACGCCAACAGATAGAACTACATTCGATTGTTTTCTTGGGAAATTAAACAACATTATACGCACTTGTTAATTATCCAGTAAAATTCGTACAACAATAATTAACTTAAAACAGATAAATCATCGCACATTTAGTTCTATTTATAGTAAAAAATACGCCTACTTCCATGATGTCATATATTACGAACCAATAGCAAAATTTTTCTCATATTAATCTCGATATCTCACTTTGGAACCAAGATCGACGAATCGGACATTCAGAATCATTAAATTTCATCAGTGCAACACTTTTCACATTGGAACCAAGATCAAGCTGGATCCTGGTTCGGAACTAGGATCATTATATCTCCGATCGGGGATGTGATCCACTGAAAAAAAATATTTTGTGGCAGCCACAAAAATATTTTTTTCAGTGTGTTGCAACCGAGCATGAGAGAATTTCCTCCTTGTCAACCTTGGTTTCCTACCGCGAGTGAGTAGGGACTCGACATCGCCGCTGGACGAGAGAGGATGGCCCGGCTCGCAGCAGTAGCTGGTGTGACGTCGGCGTGGGAGGCTGCCAGCTGACGGCGCTCCAGAATGCGGCCCATGGCAGACGTCCAGACGCCGCGACGAGGGCGTCGGGAACCCCCCGTCTTGGCCCCGACGCCGAAGGTCAAGTCCGCCCTGCGTCGCTCCTACACTTGTGTTAAGGCGGCCGCCTGGTTGAGGGAATTCTGCACGTCTGAGGCCTAACAGCGTGGGAGCTCTAGGGGCGAACGAGGTATACGCATTAACTCTCTTATCGCCTCTGCGCGCAAAGCAATGAACTGACTTGCAGTACTTCCCGTCGATAACGCGCCTCTATGAGACTTTCAGCGGAGACCCCACCGTTTTATGGCGTAATAATAAAAATAAAAGTTCGATGCACATCACTATTCCTTATTTTAATGTTTTGGTATCGGTATATTCATACCTAAAATGACCGTGAAAACACCCGTTTTCACATAAACATGCTTTAGAGAGATGGAGGAACTGAAAAACGTATACAGACGCGTAACGTTTCTTAAATGCTATTCGTAAGCAGTCCTCACTCAGGCGCGTTGGACGGGCTTCGGTTTTTTAATATAAGTTGTTCACGGTAAAATGAACACTTTCGAAAGTCCTGCTTAAGATCTACTTGTGTGCGCATAGTGTAGTCCACCGCCTTATGTAAAATTAACTCTGCCATGGGCCTCATCACTTAATTCATGCGTCGGCCAAGTGAAACTGTTGAATTATTAGGTAAGTTAATATTTCACAAATCTGCTCATTTTTACACTTCGATGCATCAATAAAAACAGAAAGTGAAAGAAGTACTATAAGTTATGGCAAATAGTTACCTAACACTAATTTTCGAAGTTAAGATACGGAAGTGCTTCCCATACATCGTTACCAACTTTACTGGGCGGATATCACACTCAGTGCGCCGGTTAAAATACATGCAGGCAGAGGCAGTGACTTTTTCCTAAGGTTGATTTTAAAAGTGCTCACTTTACCGTACACCGCCTTGACAATATTTTCCGCTGGAGTTTTGCACACCGTTCGGCGGCCATCTTAATTGCTCCGCAGATGTCTACACGGTCCAGATCCCTCCCAAACGTAAAAACACTCTGAGTACAATGTAAAAAAAAAGCCCTGTTACCTTGGGGGCCGCAGAGGTGTAGTGGTTAGACTACTCGCCTCCCACCGAGGCGGACCGAGCTCGGTTCCCGGCGGGTTCGCTCCCGGCTTTTCGCAAGTGGGAATCGTGCCGGGCGAAGCCGTATGTCGGCAGGTTTTCTAGGGGATCTCCCGTTTCCCACGCCCTTGCATTCCGGCGCTGCTCCATACTCACGTCGCTTCGCTCTCGTCGGCGCTCAAGACCTCCAATGCCCGGTTGCACCAACATATTCCCCGATGCAAGACCGAATGATCCTAGTTCCGAACCAGGATCAAGTTTGATCTTGGTTCCAATATAAAAGTGTTGCACCAACGAAATATCATCATTCTTGATCTCCGATGCGTCGATCTGGGTTCCAAAGTGAGATATCGAGATTAAGTATGAGAAAAATTTTATTATTGTTTCGTATTATATGACGTCATGAAAGCAGGTATATTTTTCACTTTAGATAGAACTAGATGTGCGATGTTTTAATGGTTTTAGGTGAATTATTGTTGTACGAATTTTACTGAATAACATTCGAGTGTGTATAATGTTGTATTAATTTCCCAAGAAAACAATCGAAAGTAGTTCTATTTGTTGGCGTATTTTCAAACTACATTTGTCGACGATGACTGCTGACCTCGGATCGAGATTTCGAACGGCCAATTTCAGCGGTTCGAAATTAACTTCATCTCAATCTCCAGTCCAGCTCTGAACTCGAATGGTGGAACAGTTTTCTGTGTCGATCTTAGATCCGATCTCGGATCGGGTTTCGAACCACGATGGTGCAACCGGGCACAAGAGTCGCTCAAATCCTTTCATTCACCCGCAGTGCCCTCCACGCTGCCCCGCAGAACTACGACATTTCTGTCCGTGTTTATGTGTTTATTCGCGACTTGTATATAGCTATATAGCTGTCGTAATTTTGCCGAGGCTCCGCTGTGTGGCTGTGCTAGAGAGAAAGGTCACACATATCTTCTCTATGTTTCCCACTCTGACGGGCGTGTTTTCTTTCCGCGTTTCTGGCTACCACCAGCTGTGACACATTTTCTAAACGTGCGTCATCTCACCTTAAAATATACTTCATGTGCAGTACAAGTTCGTCACGCGAAGTTGAAAATGTAAATTACAATCGAAACTGGAAGGGGAAAGGAAGAGTGAATAAGTCGGCGCGTTCTATGCATTCATTTAAAAGTCATCACAGCTCCACCTAAAACAATTGGTGCATGCTTTAATGTTATATTTAAAATAAATAAAATGTTGCACATTAAATTTATTGGCACATTTCAAGCAGCACAACGTATATTTTGTACATCTTAAAATTTATCTTTTTGAATTATGCCACAAAGCATTATCGGTTTTTAGTCCATTACATATTTGAAATGGTAGAAATTAAATTATTATTTACTCACAATAATTAAAGGACGGAGTAATAGTAATTTCTTGAACTATATGAAACTTTATATTGAAATATTTTAGTTGGGTTGACTGAAAATAAATATTTTGCAATTTTCTCCTATAATATTTACTTATATTTTCCTTGTTAAAGATACTGTAAAGGAAAAACGTCCAGAAATTAGGCCAATATACTAAAGCGACGTTTTCACTTTCATTGGCGATTTGTTTGGTTTTGATGGGACACAAAGGATGTGTCTCGCAGTGGAGAATAGGACAGTGTGCGAGAACTTCTTACGTCTCCAAGTTTTTCTAATGATCGTACCTGAAGCCGAACTTCTGACCTTCATACGCGCTGTCCAGGTTCTAAGACCCATTTGCACACTTTACAAATCGCGTCATTCGAATACGACACGATTCTGAGACGTGATGATTTTCGTCACTCACAAATGGTCTCGACTCAAATTTAGCACATTTTTGGCACCAGCATAGTTGTTGACATGGCAGGCAGTTTTATCTCGCTTAAAGGTTGTCGTAGGTTCGGTTACTCCTTACACGTGACGTGAAGTATTCACGACTTGGCCAAAACGGAGGGGGAAGGAGGGAGAAGAATGGGTACCACGGACCACGTGGATTGGGAATTATTTCGAGCAAGTAATCGTCAGCACTTGAATGCAGCATGCTGCGGCGTTGTTCATCCGGACAACGAGCACCGTTTTTATGAAGTTGACCAGCTGAGTTGTGGACGCATAACGTCCAATCTGTCACGCCCACGTTGAAAATTCTCGTTTTCATGCAACACATTTTTCTCTCAAGCGTTGCCATAGAAACATTTTCCTCTGCGCCAGATTTAATTTACTTTATAAATCACATTAAAATGGCTTTTATTGTGCGGTTTACTAATTACAAAACTTTTAATTATTCAAATCGTTTATTGGCTTTTTCCATAATCCTCATCATTATAACACAGCTGTTTATTTTTACAGCAGGGAAACGTAAATAGTTAATGGTTATGAGCTCATCTTGTATTTTTTTTCTGTCGTGATGATTAAAAAGAAAAATAAGATAATGCAACGACCATATCTAACTATTAACATCAAGGACGCTGTGGCGTTTTAAGCGAGTGCAAAGAAAAATGATTTCCTTGCTGAAGACGACTAACGAGATGAGCTTCAATCCAAACCCATTAGACAAACCACTGTTTAAATCAGTCAACACTAACTGACTGATTCAACTGTCACTTCAGTCAATTTAACTGATTAATCTGTGAAAAGATGCCAGTTTTCTTTTATTTATTGATTTAGTGACATTTTCCACTGATTCGTCAGTCTTTTTTTTTTTTTTTTTTTTTTTTTTCACTGTTTTTCAATAGTGTGTTTGTTGACTGATGGATCAGTTAAACAGCGTGTAAAAATGGTTGTCAAACAATGTTCGAAGATTGCCGTTAAATAACGTGTATCAAGTGAAGAAAGAACGATTAAAATAATAACACCAATACAAAATACTTTCTAAAATGTCTTTCCTCTTTCAAAACACCATTTTACGAGGTAATATGAACATTCAGCCTTTCATTCCGTTTTTACGTCTTTCATTTCGTTTTCATGAAACTATAACAGCGCTGTATTTGAACTGCATATAATTAATGTGGTGAAGAGAGTGCACTCATATGTTTGATCAGTTCTAACATTCCTAATGGTGTCGATTAAACTAAAAACGAAAGTAAAGTGCGTGCAATCTAAAACTACATGCTTTAGATAACTAAAAGTAATTGATATATTATTTTCCTCTCACCATAAACTTGATTTGATAGCGCAGGTTGCAAGGTAACGGCCTAAGAATGAATTGGAACGTGTGTATGAACTAAATCCTGGCCAACTTCAAGATTTTTTTTACTTTTTTAAACTACCGTAAATCGCTCAGTATCACATTTTATCCTGCGCTTGTTTTTCCATACACCACCTCTCGAAATTTGTAGCATACTTTCATATACATATTGTATAAGGAATGTAACTACAAAAATATGGTTCATAGCTACTTTAATATTGTTTTTTTCAAATTGCATCTGAAAAATGGTGTTCTCAAATTATTTAAAATAAAAACTTTTTTTTTTTTTTTTTTTTTTTATATGAGCGGGATTTACATGGTACGCAACACGAAGCTAGCGATTTCCCATAAATAGAATGTCAAGGTTATGCTTTATGTTCATATTTGTACGCTGCACAAGATAATAAGCTAGTTCGATGACCCATAGCCTTTCTTATATGGCCTGTGAACGTCGAATAACCATATCGAATGTCATATTATTCAGTTTACTGAACATCGCAACTTCTCTAATGATCTAGAGACTTTCAGCAACAGGACCTCTTTTATATGATTTGTACAATGTTTTGGCATGAGCGCGGCACGCCCATTGTACTCGGGAGAGGTCTAATTATTATGTATATGATTCATTTTTTTTCTTTCATTTTACTTTCATTTGACGCAATGCACTCGTCCTTGGGTTACTATGGTCCTGTAAACAGTCCAGACTGGAAGTTTTTAAAGAATTGCTGAAGTAAAAAGTTATATTATACGGTCTTTTAATTAAACCCTATACTATCCTTCTTCAAGATATTATTGTGGCAAAATTTTTACAGGAAATACTGATATCAAAATTTTAATTTCTGATATTAATCAGATAAGTGGATGAACGAAATGGAAGTTATAAAATATTTCTTGTTATGTTGTCCGGCAAACTTTCTCTTCAGATATCACAGTGGTTCCTCCGCTGAGCAGCCGGCAAATTATATTATCTTCACAAGACAAGAGACCTTTAATAAATGAATAATCTATAGTGCGATAGTAATGAAGGGTTAAGGCATCACTTCAAAATAAAAGTTGTGAATGGAAAAAAAATTTTGAGTAATTATTCTACTCCTATTTTCGACAAAATCGCTATTAAAAGTGAAATTAAAGTGAAAATTTGCAGAGAATTAAACCAGTTTTACTAAATTCCCACGGAGAAACGCGACTTCCACTGCTATTAACCTAGAATTGCCATATAGGATGTCACGTTATTTAGCATACATAATCGAAGAAGATCGAAAGCCTAACAGCGAAAGCTTCACCTTAAACTAAAGTTAAGATGATCTCGTTGGGCACTTAATTTTGGTTCTCCTGAATTATGGCTGGCCTAGCTTATCGCAAAATAAGGTGGTTGTACTCTAAAAAAAAAAAAATTATAATTTTTACTGAGAAATACTTTGTAATTTTACAAATGCTTGTAACTGTACAAAGATTTTTCTTGTAAAACTACTCGTTTGTAAAACTACAAGGCCCGTATTTGAAATAGACCTTAGGAAATGTTTGCACTATACACGAGCTTCAGCAAAATGGCGGACACTCAACAACGTAAAACCGTATAAAGCTATTTGTGCAAAAACTATGGGTGATGTAAAGTGTAGCTGCATGCAGAAAGAAATGCATTGCAGGTTTTAATTACGTAAAACACTTAAAACTACTCAAATTATCATAGTAAAACGACAATGTCAATAAAACGTGACCATATTATTAATTATTTGTTAATGTTTCCTAGCTACACAGAACTCTTAAATCGGCTCTTAATACCCCGTTGTTACGAGGTGTCCAAATTTCTTAACTCAACAACTAAAATTAAAAAAATTAAAATAAATAAAAAGTATTCTTCTTAACCGTATAACTTTAATATTATTTTGTATGTACTTGTACATATATTTACAGTAAAAATGAGCGTTGATATCGTAAGTCAAGTTGGGCTAGTAATACAATGAGTATTAGTTCGAAACCACGTGCTTGCGAAGTATACATTTTATTTTGTAAATTATTATTATTTTTATTTTTTTTTATTTTTGTTTGTTACTAATTTATCCCATTTGTTTTTTTATAAGAAAAAAAAGGAAATTAATATGAACTTCTCAATAATGTCAGTTGTAATACAAGGTTACAATTTGTAATATTACAAAGAAATGCTTTGCATATTTTACAAGAAATCTATGTTTTGCAGATTTGACAAGAAATCTCTTTGTAGTTTTACAAAAGGATTTTCTTGGCAACTGGGTTTCCAAGGATTTTTCTTGTAAAAGTACAAAGAGAATTCCAGAGTGTACAATTCCAGTCTCCAGGGCGTAAGTACTGCCACACGCGCTCGTAATGATCCGCTTCTCAGTTTTAGGTCACGAGTTTGAATCTCGTCCAGGGCTCGATAGAATGCACTTGGCCTAGTTTAAGTTAGCAGTTACGTGGGCGCCCTTCTTCTAGAGCGAGGAAAAAAGGTGTAAACAAGGGGGATAGGGGCAACCTGTGTTATTAATGGAACAACAGCTGCGTTAAATATAACAACCATAATTTGTTCAAGTCATCACGTTATGTTATTGTTATTGGAACGTGCATAATCGGAACATAAAAAGTAAATGTTGACTTCTTGTATATAGTAGCAAAACCATAAAACATAGTGCTAGTTAAATGTTATTTTAATATTTTATCAATTATTTTTAATGAAAATATGGTTTTTATTCACAGACAAACAATTATTTATCTATTCACATATATAAATGTGCGCAAAAATTTCAACCATTTAAAACCTTGTAACTTAATTCTTCTGAAACTCTATTCCTGCACACATATGATTACTTGCCAACACGTTTAAATTGCTGATATTTCCACGGTTTCACTTGCATGGCGTATTAACAAAGTGATGAGGCCCATGGCAATGTTAATGTTACTTGTGGCGGAGAGATACGTAATAAGGAGGAAAGTAGATCTTATCAGGGGTTCCAGAAGCGGTCAATTAGCCGTGAACAGACTATTGTCTACGTGAATACACATCTGAGGTAGTCCATTCATGGTTACATCCAACTTCCCTGAAGTCCTGCTGAAGTTCCACTTCCAGGTTATTCCCCCGCCTCGTGCAAACAAAGGCTAACCGAGTCTAGAAAATTACACCAAAGGGACAACGCATCACACTCGTGCGTGCTCAGTTTAATAATATTTTACATGAGAAATACTTCTTACTAGGCGTCAACACAATTGTATTCTCCCTGTTATAAATTAAATATAGATTGCAAATACATTTCCAGTAAAAGTGCTATTTAACCAAAATTAAGATGCTTTTATACTAACGGAGATACAAGACGTATTTAAGAAACAACCAAATACGTCATACACGACGCGATTTATTTTTCTGATGTTTAAGGGGCCGCAGTGGCTGAGCGGTTAGCCTGCTCGCCTCCCACCATGGGCGAACCGGGTTCAATCCCCGGCGGGGTGACCCGGATTCTCGCGTGTGGGAATCGCGCCGGACGATACCGCTGGGTTTTCTCGGGAATCTCCGGCTCCCCCCGCCCTTTCGTTCCGGCGCTCCTCCATACTCACCTCGCTTCACCCTCATCGGCTCTCAAAACCTCGCTGTCAAGAGCCATCCAAATCTCGTAACACTTTGTAGTAGACTATGCCCGAGTGTAGCGCGGGCAAAACTAGTATGAATATTTCTCTGCCCATATAACACAAAACTGTCCTGGATGTAGGTGCTTTGTTTCCTTATTTTTATCACGATTTTATTAGAAAACACAACTCTAGAGCGAAAATTATTTTACAATTTCTGAAATGAGCATGATGTACTGTAAATATTGTTCATTGCGAAATACCATTTGGTTGGCAGACTGCGAACTCCGCACGTAGTTGGCTAACACACGGCCAATAACGAAAGCCTAATATGCGGTTTTGACCAATAGGACGATGGTAAGACAGAACAGAGACCAGCAGAATATTGCGTCCTTGCGATGGTATAAATAAACGATTCGCTTCTAGCCTGTCTTTAACGCTGCTAAAAATTTGCCGACTTTAAAGTGTTAAGTCACTCACTCAAAGGTTTAATACAAAAAGTTTGAATATACCTCGAATAGGCTTTAGGAGTGTGAATGTAGTCACTAGCGGGCGGTGTAGGTGTGTGGCTGTAAGACTGGTGACTCTAGCTTGTACAGAGTGTCCCAGCGTTCACCTACCATCGTGAAACACGTGCAGTATGTTAAAACAGAGACAATATTTATCGACGTTACAGAAAACCGAAAGATACATGTCTGCCATTTGTCACAACACACACACACACACACACACACACACAACAGAATCATTTATTGAATATTACTCCAGTGAGATGACGTCCTTCCAGGTTCACACATTCGCGCACTCGATGCAGCACGTTTCCCATAACCCTCAACAATGCTGCTGTGCCGGCACATATAGCGTTAGTTTCCACGGAAATCCTCTGTGTGAGTGTGTCCAGGTCTGGCGGGCGTGTTTGAAACACTCTGCTTTTGAGGAGTCCCCACAGGACATAATCGCAAACCGACAGATCGGGCGAGTGTGCAGGCCATGGAATGTCTCCAAAGCGCGAAATTATTCGATGCTGAAACATTGTTCGTAAAGTGTCCATTGACAGGCGAGCAGTGTGTGCTGTGGCTCCATCTTGATGGGAATAAACGTCTGCAAGATCGACGTTGAGGTTACGTAATGCGCGGTGTGCAGATGAACACCGCTCCATGCTTACTGACAATGGCATCACTCGCCGGACAGATCTGGTCGTACCACGCCATCCCCACCTTAGAGACACGTGAGTACTAGGTGAGTCAAAATTGTAGGTAAACGCTGGGACACCCTGTAGTAATGGTGTTTACAAGAAAAGAAAAAAAAGGGATGGAGGATAGCACGCGCACCTGTGAATATCCCACGCAGATCTATTCCCAGCCCGCTGACCTTGACGACCAACCTCCTGGCGTTACGTAAACGGACAAGTTGTCGTTTGTTGGAACTGTCATCACATTCAGCGGCCGGCAGTTTACACCATGGACCAAAGGTGTGGTAGACCGAACTTACTGGCTGCGCACAACCAATGCCCGAGTTCTACATTGAACTACTTTTCTGCAAACACGCCTAGCCTTTAAACAAACACGTTCGTCGCTGTTGACCATGTGACTTTGACAGTTGTGTAGGATTGGGGTAGGTCAATGTTGGCTACGAGCGCGGGAGATGAAGTCACGGACTTCTTAATTCTTAGTCTATGCTCTACACGCCCTACCAGGGCATACAAATTGTGTAGGGTGAAAATAAAATTCACTTCCATCACCCCCCCCCCACCCCCAAAAACATTATTGAATATATATGATGATGTTAAAATGTCAATAATTACATCATCGCGAGGCACATTTCATTGTTAGAATTTCCTAACTGAATTTAGCTTGTTATTTTATATCGTGCCTCGAGTGACATAGTATCGAAATATTACACAGCTGTACTTGGAAATTTTTCTTTGTAACATTTACTAAACTAGGGTAGAATTGAACTTGGATGGATTACACGGTATTGCCGTTAGAATGTCGTTAGCAGTCGTTAAAGATTTTACGCAATTTAATTAAGAATTCCTGATACCAACCTTTGAAAATAAGTATACCGCAACTTACAAATTTTGATGTGAACGCTGACCGGAATCCTTGATGTTGACAGGGAATATATGGAAAGCAGTTGTCTATCTTAACGACTTAGGCCGCACCCGAAATGGCAGATTTTGTTGACAAGATGATCACGTGACCCGATTTTGTATACAAAAATTGTGACGTATTTGGTAATTTGGTATTTCGTATTTTGTATCTAGCGGATGCTAGCAAAAATTCGAAATGACAAAATCAGCGCCATGTTGGTTTTGACCTTCAAAAAACATACGCGAATACATAATTAAACCGTTTTTTAAAACAAATAACTTTTCATAAAATACACTAGACATGTTTTAAAAAGCAAGTAATTGTTGTGCTTTGTTTATATAATTCGGAACAAATTTTTTTAAACTCATTATTTTATAAATTATTTTCTTATTTATTAACATGTTTGTAGCTTGCTAGTGATAATTGTATAACTATTACGTCCGTTTTAACCATTAATTTTAGATAAAAAATATGTTCACTTTTAATATAAAAGTGGGTTGTCGCGAGTGTTAAACAAGCGACTGTCGATAATGTCCGAATTTAAACTTACGAAAAGACAAATTACAAAATAACTAAATCTGTCATTTCGGACACGGCCTTAGTCTCTTCGAAACCGCCGTCGAAAACGGTTTGGAATTTTTAGCGCAGTGCCTTGCGTGCGATGCCAGTTTTATCTACAATGTTCTGGCATTTAAGGTCCCGCGTCTTCGATTTTTCGCTTTTTTTATTTTTATTTATTTATTATTAATAGTTGTGTGATTGGCCGAGGGCCTAAGGACTTTGGGGGAAAATACATATTATTCAAAGAGCAATATTTAAATCTGATATCAGTTAATTTTTCTGTACACTGCGGAGTACTAATTGTGTTACATCACCATTAAACGAGACCCTGGCATGTTTACCTACGAAAAGACATCACACCCCAGACGAGGTAGGAATTTAAAGTTACCACGCATGCTGTAAATATTATTTTGGAGCTCTCCAACATAGTTAAAACTTTTTTTTCTCAGACTGCCGTATCTTAAACCATACTAGTCGGACACGGTCCCTCGGTACTCGAGAGCGACAGCAATGTCCCTCAACACCAGTGTGTCCTGCAATCGCTGTTGATCACTGGGATAGCGAAATATATTATATTAGAGGTAGAAATGCATCAGTATCTGTAGTACACCAAGAGGTTGGATTACAAACACAAGAACGTAAAAGCAGATGCTTCGATGTCTATTTCAAATGCAGTTTTCTCGAGTCGAAATGTGGCTGTCAATGGGCGCAAAATATCAAAACATAATTGTTAAGCAAGAACGTATTTAATTTGCAACACTTCATACTGTCTATCGCATTTCGCCGTGTTGAGTTTATTCGTGTTAATGTTTGCGTGTGTACAAATGAGCTCAATACGTTCGGATTATCGAAAGCTTAAAAATGTGTTCACAGTGTTGTAGTGAAATAAATAATCAGGGTCGCCGACTATTATTGTGCCGATGTTTATCCCAACGTTCGCCGCGTTTCTCACAAGCTAAAGTCCGTGACTGGATCAAACGGGTTTCGAATACGGAAATGTAATATGTCTTAGGACATTTTGTTTTAACTATTAACGAATAAAAATCTCTAAATAATTTAAGGGGAGATAGAACTTACACACACGAATGTTATCTCATTTCGTCCGTGGTTAAAACTGTAATGAAATGTGGTAATGTAAGCAAAGTGTGACTTACAGCGCTACAAAGCCGACCTCCCGTGGCGCAGTCGGTTGGTGCGCCACCGATCTAGGGTGCGGAAGGATCGTTGTTTGCGCGAATACGCCTATCTCGGTAAAGAAATGTTCCGGAAATACGTCGTTTAGCTAAAAAAAAAAAAAAAAAAAAAAAATTAATCCATGTCCCTATAATTTTACTTTTATCATATTATGTATATTCATGGAGAAAAAATTGTTAGTTAAAGTGGTCAAACATCGCATTTTTATAGCTTGCCTATGCAGTTTCCTTAAGTGGTAAGACAAAAGTACGATTATACGAACGCAGTTTAATCTGTGTGCTTCCGTCGCGTATAATAAAGTCCCTCTGTTACAGATCTAAGTTGTACAGTACAGCGTCACGACGGAACCACTGCACTCCTTGTGCATAGGAGCGATGAGGCACTAGGCGTGCGTGTTAGTGTCGCCCGTATCGCTCCCTCGCTTCTTGAACTTGGACGCGGAGCTCCATATTCACCTATTAAGCAAAGATTCTTCTTTTCCGTGTCATAATTTCATTTTCAGAGGTGTTATCGAAAATGTTATGTTAAAGAAAATTTACAATTTAGTCCCTACTAATTGTTTAATACTATTCTATCTAATTTGCACTGTGTCTTATCTCCTGCTTGCGAAAAGGCAGGTATTAAATAACATTTTCTAAATACGCTTTCAACTTTTTACAACAAGCAGATAACACACTCATAAAATTACGCACAAATATATTAAACAACTCGTAAAATGTAAATTGTCTATAATCCTACATTGTCAGTAATTACTACAAATCCCAAGTTATGATGCGAAAACGAAGAATTTCTGCGCAAGGGTTGAAGCCGAGCCTTAAGGCGGAAGTTAACACAACGAGAGGTAAGAGGAAACAAAGAATATCCCCTAAAGTGTTTGCCTGTCCTAAGCCAACAACATGAATACATTTTTTTCCTGACAATAAAAAAATTCCTGTAATTCATTATTTTTAGTTATATTCGTGACTATATGTGCGTAGATAAAAATACAATAAAAATGTCTCGTTAAAATTAACTTATCTTGTTAAAATGGTGTTCATCGTAAAAGTGAGCACTTTTGATATCAACTTTTCAAAAATATCGACGCCCCTGCCTGCCTGTACACTAGCTCTCAAGACTTCGTTGTTAAGAGTGGGACGGACTCCCGCGGGAACCTCGCGTCCAAGGTCAAGAAGCGAAGGAGCAATACGGGCGACACTAACACGCACGCCTAGTGTCTCATCGCTCCTACGCACAGGAGTGCAGTGTTTCCGGCGTGACGCTGTACTGTGCAAATTAGATCCGTAACAGTGGGATTTTATTACACGCGATGAAAGCCCACAGATTAAACTAAGCTCCTATGTTTTTACTTTTCTCTTGCCACCTAAGGAAACTGCATTGGCAATCTTCAAAATACACTTAATATGAAGAAGAAAAAAACAGGGCCATAGATAATAGGTTTTCATCTTCTTTGACAAAAAGTCGTATTTTCAAAACATTTACCGAGATACGTGTATCCGCGCACACAACTTGAGATGGCGGCCTCAGTTTAATACTTTCTTTCTTCTGCACGTTTTCCCACCTGAGAGTGAACTGTTTATTTTGAACTTACGTCACGATTGTGATGAACTGTACGTGAAGTAACTTAAATTGGAAAATATACCTCAAAGTTCATCGTTTTTAGAACTGTGTGGTTTTCATTTTACGCAACACGTTATAAATCGTACAGCAATAAAAAACACACACACACAATTATATTATATTATATTGATTGGGCTGAGAGTGAGTATTTCGTCGCCACGTTCAAACACCATACTTAACCAAACAATTTCCTGGCCTTGGCGTATGAAGTAATCAGTTTTCACGTACATACAGACTACTTCTATAATAATTACATAAACTTAGAAACCTACAACACTTACTAGTGTTTTTGTGGGATTTTTCTTCCGCCATCTCGTTACCTGACGGAACACTTCAGCGACACGTCCGACATGAGCATAGCTTCCTAGCCAACTAGATAGCAGAGCTGAAGAGACTGGCGGGGGCGCACCTAGCGCTCTCAAGCGGCGCCTCGTGGAACTGTCTTGGGGGAATGTGCGGACGTCTCAACAGTGTTGGTGATATCACTGTGACTGGCTTTTTTGCCGCGCCTGTTTGGAGTGTTTAAATTTCCGGGATTGAACAGCCCAACAGCAGCGCTGCGTGGGGCGGTTGGCGTGGAAGAACTTTCAGCCCCTTGCTGTAACCATCTGGATATTTCGGCAGTTTCCTATTGGCTGAGCATGAACGAAACATTTCGAATATTTTCTGTATTTAAGATCAGCGTAGCAGCCAGTCAAGGAGGATGGCTGTTCCTCGATGGACCGTCTGCATTGGAAGTTAATTAATGAACAAATTTTAATGATTATAAAATGTGTAGGCCCGTAAAGGTTGTTTGAGGAAGGACAATATTTTCGTCTTTATAGGAAACTTAAAAAATATTCATTATGAATTTCGATAATTTATTTTTATAACGAATTTCGTTGTGCTCGTCAGAGCTTTAAAGAAAGAAAAAAAATTAAAAGTAACATTTTCAATTACATTTGCATGAATGGCCTTGTACTACTTTAAATGGCCAGAGAAAGAGAAAACACTTCCAGGCAGGTCATAGTTTTTTCCTTGTATATTTTAACATTAAATTCGAATGTTGTTATGTATTGATGGCATTCTTTCTAGTCAAACAGCCAGTAATATTCAATGTGGCTTTTATAATGTGCTATTTTTGCCACTTTTTTTTGTTAATATGAAAGATGGCCTGCTCTCTAGACAAACAAAACAGCCAGTAATATTCATTGTATTTTTTATAATGTGCTATTACTGCCATTTTGGCTGTCTTGTTAATATGAAAGATGACTTCCGCTATCGTTAAAAGCCTACAATAATAATTTTGATGATAAGTGTAGATGTGGCTTTTAGTACTATGTGTCATTGCTGCCACTAGCGTGGAAAAGTTTTGGACGATTAAATCCTTAGAAAGATTTGTGTATTTAAAAATATCACGTATTTGTTCATGAGTTTGCTTGGGTGCAATAAATCACATTTGTAGAGTAATTTCTTTGGGATCAATCTGGTCGTTTATTCCATGGATTTAATCAAAGTAAATATATTTTTATGCCTAAAACAAAATATTTATATACTGCGAGAGTTATGTTGAAAGAGCCATTGCCAAGGCTGATAAATATTACTAAACTTGGTTCATTTTGAAAATACATATGCACGTGTCTCTCCTTTATCCATTATGTAATTATATATGTTGGATGTTGATTTTCACTCTCCACGTTAGTTTCAAAGTAGGTTTCCTGACTAAAAGGCTGGTCAATGCCGCCCTTTAGTGTCCCAGTGGTATAGAGGGCGCCACAAACTATTTCGCAAAAATTGCGGGCGTCTATTCCACTCTTATGAGTAGAGCCCCGAGTATCTCGCGGATTGCGTTGGCAGCAAGCTAGGCTGGACAACTCTCTATACACTCGAGACATTATCGTTTGGTTGTTGGTTGCTGTGTTCAAGTGTGATCTCTGTACAGGACTGTTAAACAATACCTCACACTACTGCTTCATGCGTATTACTGGCTCACAGTTAAGCGGGGCATGTCTAAACAAGTGTCGTCCAATCACAACAGTAGTAGAAAATAACTAGTGTTTGGAGTCTACCTCGCCTCCGAATGAATTCGCTAAATACTCCTGGCTCTACTTAAGAGCCGTCCAAATCTTTCAACTTAACTCGACGGTCGGGGTATATTTCAAAGAGCGTGCTCACGGGAATGCGTGCAGTAAAGTTGGTAACAACGGAGGGAAATGTAGTTCCCTGTCTAAACGTTGAATTGAAACTATTAGGTAAGCAGTTGTGAGTATTGGAATGAATTTCTTTACTTACTTGTTTTGATACGTATAAGTGCAAGAATCAGCACATTTGTACAATAATCGCCTTCCTAATAACAAAAGTGAGTGAAGAGCGAGTGAAGAGATTTGGACAGCTCCTATCATCGAGGTCTTGAGTTTCGATGAGGGTGATTGAGGTAAGTGTGGAGCAGCGCCGGAATAAAGGGGTGGAGGAAATGAGAGATCCCCGAGAAACACCCGTCGACCAACGGCATCGTCCGGTACGATTCCCACATGCGAAAATCTGGAGTGACCCGGCCAGGGATTGAACCCGGATCGCCTTGGTGGGCGGTGAGCAGGCTAACCGCTCAGCCACCGTGGCCCCTTAATAACAAAAGAATAGACAATATGCACACAATCAGATCTTAAGCAAGGCTTTGAAAAGTGCTCAGTTTACCATGCACACTGCACAACTTGTAGGCCTACGTAGATAACAGTTCAGTTTCGAAAGTTGTTGAAAGTTAAGGGCTCCGTCTGACTGTCGCAAGAAGTGCGTTGCAGAGATTCGGTAGAAAACACGAGATTAGAAAATGGCTGGGTATTTTATAGTGCTGTATAAACACGAATATCATTACAATTTCTCATTTCAACTCCAAGAATTAGGTTTTTGAGCATGAAAAGCTAAAATGATGGTTTTCGTAATCAGTTTTACCTGCTAAATGTTCTGTACAGGAATTTTAGAGTTGCCTTTAGACACGCATCACACTTTTATCTTAGTAAGCATGCCATAAAAATATACGGTCGCCACTTAGGGAGCACGTCATTTGGTCTAAAATTATTTGGCTTAAACAGTTTCAAAACTGTCACTCGGCCTAAAGTCAATTGTCCAAAAATAATTTGGCTTAAAGTCCTTTATCCTGAAATTATTTAGCCATAAGTCTTTTGGCCTAAAATTATTAAGCCTAAAGTCAGTTGGCCAAAAATAATTTGGCCTAAAGTCACTTGGCCTAATTTTAGGCCAGATATTATTAGGTCAAATAGCAGGTACCCGTCGCTTAACGTCACTTTCAGACGTGCCGCCGATGGAAAGCGAAGTTTGTGACGGTTCCTTTAAGACCACGCACGATCTCCCATTTCTACAGCTTTTGCGAGAATTAATTTTTTAAACCCAAACTGGAGCCGATATTGTAAAATCTTCTCATATTTGTTACAAATCGTTTTTATTATGTAGTCTAATTCTTTCAACACATAGAACTGTATACTTTTATCCAATTAATTAATTAACAACAATTTCGTTTATTTAATAATGTCAGAAGTATACCGTTTTCTGTGTTGCAAAAATTAGACTACATAATAAAACTAATTTGTAACAAAATTGTGGGAGGATTTTATAATATCGGCTCCCGTTTGGAATAAAAAAAAAATAATTCTCACAAAAGCTGTAGAAATGGGAGATCGTGGCCTTAACACGTGGGCATAGCTACCCACTGATTCTCTGATTGGCAGCGCGAGGCGCTGGGACACACGTCTTATGTCTGATTGGCTACCGGGAACTGCCGAAAGTTCCCTGTCTGGGCTGCCGGGCCGGCTGGCGAGTAGAGGTTATATATACTCTGTACCATCCGTTGCATCCGTCAGTAGCCCGTCCATTCGGCGCGGCGGTCGCGTGTTCTTAAACTAAACGCAGGGCAACTTCTTTGCTTCCATCCGTCCATCCGTCAAATATTTATTGAATTTTAACTTTCAATAGACATACAGATGCACCTCCACCTTCTGACGACACTCCTTATATGTGAATACGCACTTTGAAATAAAATGCAAGGCGGCGGATCTATGTTTATTTATCTTTAGTCGAAAATTGGGATATAAAATTTTTTAGTATATATTGTTATCACGTGAAAAAAATATTTCCCCAAAATATTTTTCTGATGAAAATGTATCTCCAACCATAATATACCTCAAACGAAAGAAAGATAGCGATGTTAGGTTGTTAGGCTGAAATTTTGCCATACAGAAGGATTGGCAGGCGGCGGATTGTTGTGAATCGCTTTTAAAGGCTGTTCGCGATAAAGTGAGCACTTTTGAAAAGAACCTTTGAAAAAAGGTCACTACCCCTTGTCTGCAAATATTTCAACGGGCGCAATGAGTGACATTCGCCCAGTAAAGTTGGTAACTACGGCGAGAAAGTAGTTCCATATTAACGTCGGATAAAATGTGTTAGGTAACCATTTGTGATTACTTAAATTATTTCTTTAGCTCTACGTTTCTTTAATGCATAGGTGTGTAAAAATTTAGCAAACTTTGTAAAGTATTTACTTTCCTAATAATTTCACAGTTTTACTTTGCCGACGTATGAATAAAGTGATGAGACCCATGGCAATGTTAATGTTACATAAGGCGGAAGAATACACAACGTGCAGAGAAGTAGATCTTAGGCAGGACTTTGAAAAGTGCTCATTCTACCGTGAACAGCCTATAACTGACGGACGAAAACACAGACGGATGACTGACGGCCGGACGGACGGGCAACCAACGGGTGCGGCGGATGGTTGTGTCAACCTTCAGTTACCAGGTGCTGATTGGTGAACGGCGTTCCAACATGCTGCCGGGGACGCCAGTTTGCTGCACTGGGGGGGGGGGGGGGACAAGTTTTGTTGCAGCAAACGAAGTTTGTTTGGTGCAACCAAATTATAGGCTGTTCACGATTATTTGAGCATTTTTCAAATCAACGTATGAAAAATGTTAGGCCCCTACCTGCATACATATTAACGGGCACACTGACTGGTATTCGCTCAGCAAAGTTGGTAACGACAAAGAGAAAGTAGATCCATGTCTTAACATCGGGTTAAAAGAGTTGGGTAAACATTTGCTAGAACTGAAATTACTTATTTTGTGCAAGAAGATACAAATTTGTAAAATATTTACACTCGCCATATTTCCACAGTTTCGCTTGACCGACGCATGAATAAAGTGATCAGGGTTCATGGCTATGCTAGTTGAACGTATAGCGGAAGAATACACAATGCGCATACAAGTAAATTTTAAGCAGGACTTTCAAAATTGCTCAGTTTGCTGTGAACAGCCTTAAATTGTTGCTATAGTGGCAATGAAATTATTTTTATTGTACCCAATTAATTTTGTAGTTTTTACTTGGTTGTCGCAAACAAATATTTGGTAGGCGCAACTAAAAATTTGTTTTGCTTTACGTACACCAAACAGTTTCGGCTAGTATAAAAAATTGTAAGCCTGGCCGCAATTAGAACGTAGATCACCTGCGCCATAGCGCTACACCCTAGCAACCTCAGTTCAAGAGTGGGATGGACCCCCATGGGACCCGAGCGTCCAAGGTCAAGAAGCGAGGGAGCGATAAGGGCGACACTAACACGCACGCCTAGTGCCTCATCGCTCCTACGCGCAAGGCGTGCAGTGTTCACGTCCTAACACTGTACTGTGAAAGTTCGATCTGTAACAGTGTGGTTTTATTACACTCGATGAAAGACCAAGGATTAAACTACACCCCTAGCTTTGTACTTTTCTCTTGCCGGTTAAGGAAACTGCATAGACGAGCTTTAAAAATGCAATATTTGACCATTTCCACGATATTGTTTCTCTGAGAATACACCTAATATGACAAAAGTAAAATTAATAGGTGCACAGATAATTGTTTTTTTTTTTCTGAGAAAAAGTCGTATTTGCAGAACATTTACTTACCGAGATACGCCTATTCGCGCAAACAACAATTTTTCACAAAAAATGCGGGTGTCCATCCCACTCTATTGACTGCAGAGAAAGATGGAATTTTTTAAACACATATATACTTCAAATACCGGGCACCGTGTGCAAAAAAAAATATTTCAAGCCTCAAAGCGCTACTTTTTTTCTTCCCGTTGAACTTGTTTTATTAGAATGTTTATACTATTATTAATAATTAATAAATGTAACAACGAGCACTATGCCTAACCTGTCATAAAAAATGTGGACAAACTCTCAAGCTGTATTTTCGAACGAATGTTAAAACAAGCATGAAAATAGGTTTTTTTTAAATGCATACAATTAACTTATATTATATCTCCTGTTCTTATTGCTACACATACTGTCATGCAAGTTTATGTAATATTTTCCACAGATGTCACTTATATGATTTCAACTGCCTATATAAATTTTATTTATTTTTATTAATTTTATTTCTCTTAACTCGTAAGATTTTTAAAACTTAGGTGTATGGTGCCAATAGAATTTATGTGTAATTTTGATAAGCGTAGGACAGGACCTCCCGTCTGAAGTGGACGGAGAGGTAGTTTTAGGGTGTGTAGACGTGTCCCTGAACCAACTTTTAAGTAAACTTATAACCAGCAATGGAACTTGTGTCAATGGTCGCCCATTCGCGAGGTTAAGTGGTCAGGAGCTAGACAGTTTAAACACGCCGTCTACGTATGTGTAGAGCTGAGCTCCACGTATCTTCACCTTAATCCTGCTACGCCAAATCCTGCAAGACCATCCTACCTTCAATCCTCTTTGTGATTAAAAGATTAGTCCTACAAAAAGATCTGACATTTTAATCTGGACCTAATTTTATTTACAGTTTGATTCAGCTCGATGTCCGTTAGCATCAGTACACAAGCGACGCCATCTTGACTTTTTATAAGCATGTAAATTTCCAGCACACATACGCCCACTGCAAAACCTGTGATAAGAGTAGTATATACCAGAGCTAGACTGTTTAGTGAGAGCACAATTTATTTTAACGCATTATTTACTACAGAAAACAGTGTAATTAATTTGATTTTGAAACCAGTATATTCAGACTCTGGCAAGTTATGTCACGTAACCGTAGAAGGGTTCAAGTAGGCTAGACATGGCCACTTTTAGCGTTGTTAGGATAGTGTGTTGTCTTTATAGCTTTTCTCATATTGCCATCAGGGTTTTTAATTATTTCTGATTTAAACTACTGTAGTGTTAAGTTAACCTATTTCTTACCCAGGGTCTTACATATGTGTTTACTAGAGTTTTCAATTGTCTGCCTTATTTTGACGTACGTACATAAATGGTGTACGTGCCAAATGCTAGTTCCTAGAGAGTGCTAATGGTAATAAACTTGTTCCCCTACCAGCCCAGGACTGCACCGGGCAGTTATACAGAGGAAGCCTAGGTGAGATCACATCCTTTCCCACTGATTTATTGCAAGTCAGCTGTGCAGCCTGGTCACTCAAGTGTTATATGTGTTGTGCCATTGTTGCGTATGCTAATTCTACACCATACACAGCACATGTCCACTTGAATATAATATGATTATATCTCATATTGGCTATCGCAACGACGAGGCCTTGTGTGTGTTCTTCACAGCTCCCTACACACTATATTACATATTTATATGAAATATTAAGCTATACTTCAAAGGCAATCAAAAGAGTGGCCTAACGATATCACACATGTTGATTCAACTAAACACTTATTTGGCAGTGATTTCTTTTGGCCCAGCACAGAGGTTTTGTTTATTTAAACATGATATTTTGTTAGATGGACAAAATAAATTTTGTTGCTCTTTCAAGTTTTGTTTACTCGACAAAATATTTTTTTGAGGCAAATAAATATATAATTGTACCCGTGTACGAACAAACATTCTGTTCGCCTTTCCCTCAGTGTGGTGAGTGCGGCTGCAGTTCGTGGTATAATCGGTTGTTTCATCTCTGTATTATCTAGTATTCTGTGTCTGTACGGATTCCTGTGTGCCGAACATGACGTGCTCAACTGTTACGTCATGCATGAAGACCCATTTTAAGACACGTGTCGGTTAAAAGGGGCAAGGTTCGCTTGACGTTAACGCCTCGTTTAGCGCGATAACCTCTTAACAGCAGCACTGATAACGCTGACAGCAAAATTGAAAACTCTGGCCGGGAAACAACAGAATAATCAATCAAGTTTTAACCGAACAAAGTTCAAGAAGACTCTGTGAAACCAGAACGCACGCGACATATGCGACATCGACAACCGATCCAACAAGAAAATAATGACAACATGAAATTTACGAGACAAATTGTTGGCAACATATGGGAACAGCGCACAAAAAAAAAAAAAAAAACCAAAACACTAGAAAACACAGCAAGTGATAAACTGTAATATTTTACATTCGACAGCACAAAAAAAAATAGTATGTATACTTCGCAAAAGAAAATCTGCCAGCATATTCTTGTATGTGCAAAAAACTAATAAGACTATCCGATGAATCAGTAAAATACGGCGGGAGTTTGTAACTGGTCTCCACACGTCTTGCCGCTAGCAGTTAAGACTTCCTAGAATAGACATATGCATTGCTTTTGTGCACACATCGTGTGTTTGCATTACGACTGTCGCATAGACAGCCTCCTTCCGCACCAAAGGAAAATACAACAGTAGGAAATAATCCGCACCAGAAAAGGTTTTTGCTGAATCAAACAAGGTTTCTTTGGTGCAACCGAAGTTAATTGTTTGCACAGCGGCAACAAAATATTTTGTTCTTGAAAACCAAATTATTATGTTGTTCTCATTTGGTTGCCCGTAGCAAAGATTTAGTTGGTGCAACTAAAGGTTGGTTTGACTCTGCGTACATTAAACTGTTTCGGTTATATAAGAAGAAAAACTTGAAGCACGGCCGAGATTCGAGCCCAGAACACTGGCGACCGAGCGCTAAGCCTTAGTAATCTCAGAGTAACTGATATTCCTACCAGATAATTATATATATATATATATATATATATATATATATAGACACACACACACACACGTTTGCAAAAACTGAACAATTCTCGTAAATATATATTTCAAGTTCTACATCTTTTCTTTTTAGTTTGCTGTTGGACTTGTTTCGTTAGGATGTTTATACAATTATGAATCAATAACTAGGTTGGTAACAGTGTTAGTTACGGCCCATTACAAACACTGTTGCTAACCTAACTGCCGCAAAAGAAAATACAAACTCTCGAGCTGTATTCTCGAACGAAGGTAGTCAAACGAGTGACCAAACAAATATAAATAATTTAATGAACCAAATATTTTGTTGGCAGTCTAATTTCATTTGACCCTACACGCAGCTTTTCGTTAATTTTAGCGTGTATTTTGCTAGGTGAACATTATTAATTTTGTCGGGACAACTAAGTATATTTTTGGCCCTACGCGAACGAATATTTTGTTGCTCGTTCTCTCTAGGCATGGCTTATAGCTTTCATTTAACAATGGTAAAAATAATGCGACCACCTCAACGTATTTTCAGTACGCCCGCTACACCATCATTTCCTCAGTGATTTTTTTGCTAAAGGCTGTTCATGATAAAGTGAGCACTTTTGAAATAGACCTTTAAAAAATTCCACAGCCCCTATCTGCATGTATTTTAACGAGCACGCTGACTGTCACGAACCCAGTAAAGTTGGCAACGACGGAGAGAAAGTAGTTCCATGCGTTAACGTCAAATTACAAATGTTAAATAAACATTTTATTTTACTTTTTGTTTTTTTTTAATGCATAATAAGTGTAAGAATAAAAACATTTGTAAAATATTAACTTTTCTAAAAATTTAATTTTTACCCTTGATCGACACACGAATAAAGTGATCAGGCCCATGGTAACGTTAATTGTACATATGGTGGAAGAATACACAATGTGAATACGAGTAGATCTTAAGCAGGGCTTCCAAATGTGCTCAGTTCACTGTGAACCGCCTTAGAAGGAAGAATACAGGATAGCTAAAGGCTGTTCACGATAAAGTGAGCTCACTGCTCCTACCTGCATACAATTTAAAGGGGCGCCCTGGCTGAAATGCGTCCAATAAAGTTGGTAACGATGGACGGGAAGTAGTTCCGTATCTTAACGTCTTATAAAAGTGTTAGGCAACCATGTACGATCATTTAAATAATTTCTTTCTCTTTCTGTTTATTTTTAATGCATCGAAGTGTGAATGTGAGCAGAGATTTGTATAATATTTACTTTTCAAAAAATTTCACAGTTTCACTTGACCGACCCATGAATAAAGTTATGAGGCCTATGAAAATGTTAATCTTGCATAAGGCAGAAGAATACACAACGTGCACACAAGAAGATCTTTAGCAGATCTTTCAGAAGTGCTCATTTTACCGCGAATATCGTATATCTGGTTCGCGCGAGAAGACGATGGTGCTGCACTCAAGCGGCGCGGCGCGATGGCAGCATCAAGTCCGTAAAGCCGCAATCGAGTACACGAAAATTTTTGAAACTAAACTCGTCGTAGTGCAAAAAGTAATGGTCAGAATTACTGGAATTTTTTTATTTTTATATTTTTTTTTGTATTCAGCCTTTTCTTTCCACGTAGAGCTAACAAAATTTTCTGAAGTTATAATAGTTATTTTTTTATACTCTACCGTAACTGTATTTTTTTGGGACATTACAGAGCGATAAGTAATAAACACGTGGAAATTTTGTATCGATAGTAGTAAATATTTAAAGGAAGGACTACAATTTCATAATGTGCCGCCAGCAATGTGACTTAATTTTTATTACAGCTGCGTGTTGATTCTTGGGAAGCATACTACATAAAGCTGTCGCTGAGCCACGAACAATTTCTGGGGGAATAGGTGCTGTATATGGTTGTAAAAATTATTACATTACAAACAACTTGAAGTCTTATTTCCGATTTCCTAATTCATACATGTTAATTTGATATTATTCGTTACTTTAAACATTCCTCATTTCTGGAGGATGAAAAAATGTTACATGAACATAGGTCCGCAAACATTTCGTTTCTTCACAACAGCCCGTAGTAAATAACGTACAGTGTATGGCCCACGGGTTGGATCGTGTTACTAAGGAATGCCATTGCAGGGTTATTTTGCATGATACACGGCACCTCACAGTATGACACTACACAGAGAACAGTGGGAACTGCACAGGAAGTAGTTACACATGTGTGAGAGCTTATCATCTCCACTAAAGGAAATGTTCAAAATGCCCTCCATCAGCACGGATACATGCATCAACCCGCTGTTGCATGGACACCCGGATGTGTTGAGGAATCTCTGGAAAAATCCTGATTGTTTCGCAAACCGCCTCAATACGGTCACGGAGTGTGCCCACATCGTCCACTGGGACTGCGTACACACGTGCCTTTAAATGTCCCTACAAATAAAAGTCTAGTGGGTTCAAATCAGGGCTCCTCGGGGGCTGGTATCGGGCAGCCAATTACAGCTGTGATGGCATTCCACAGTAACATGATCCAGCCCGCGGGCCATACACTCTACATTATGTACTACGGGCTGTAGTAAAAAAACGAAGCATTTGCGAACCTATGTTTATACCACTTTTTTTTTTTCATCCTCCAAATGTGAGGAATATTTCCCCGAAATAATGTCAACGCGATTTTGCAACATCCTGTATATACAAATAATCGTTTGACAGCAATCAAGTAAAACCGAAATTATTTTGTTACTTTACAGCTACCAACAATGGATCCACAAATTCCAACCAGAAGATCTTGATTAGGACTATGTTTTCAGGAAACATGGTCCTGTGCACATATGGGTAGTATCGATCGAGTGTGTTCTGAACATTTTAACCCTACATGTTTTAGAAATTCCAGATTGCCAAGGCAGAAGTAAGTATGATTCTCAAAAAAATTAATACTCTTCAGGCACCATTAATAACATTAATAACCACCCTGATGCAATCCTAAAATCAGATTGCAAGATAACCAGATCACAGAAAATCCTTCACCTAGTCTTAATGGTAAGTACTTTTAAATATCTGCGTGCAAGTAAGTAGCATAAATATGTATTACTGTAACGGTGGTGCCAAAAGATTGAAATTCAACCATCTTCCACGAGCTGAGTTGACAATGTTTACAAACCAAATCACATGGCACAATACTCATACTATTTCTATCATTCATACGAGCAGCTTTTGTACTCTTATGAACATTCACACGTAACATCAATGTGTTTATACGTCTTGCTACACAAAGCTTGTTACCAGCCTTGTTTTTAATACTCATTTACGAAACTGTCATGCCGTACTCGTCCACACTTGAAGATAAGTATATCATCACTGTTTACAACAGCACAATATGGAAACATTTATTCCGACTTGATTGCTGAAAGAAATACATACATCTTGAGGTGCACTAGACTTGCATTTAAATTTGTCAAAACTCTGGTCTCATCCCGAAAGCTTTGGTTTGTGGCCAGGGATTCAATAACTCAAAACTGCACGCGCTCCTACTTCGGATAGAAGTGCGAAAGTAGTTTTTCAAGGTAGAAGGTGAACGCATTTCTGCGTTTTACGGCTTACCCCATCTGCTCAAATCGATCACGAATAATTTCAAATAGTATAACATAGAAGCGAACGGAGAAAATATTTCATTGAAGTAAGCACGCAAGTTTTACGATAAAGACAAAGAAATGATCCCCCGTCTTGCGACCAGTTTTTAAAGGAAACATATGTGGATCTGACTCGATTTTCACCATTGCGTGTACGTCTCGCCACTGCAGTTCTGGGTCATTCTGTAAGTCGAGGAATATTGGCTCGCGCAGCTCTTAAGGATAATGGTGCACGAAAATCATATATTTATATCATTTTTACCACAACTGGTTTTGCGGAGAAGTCTTCTATATTTTCGGCTCGACAAGACATAAATAAAAATTTTCAACACCTTTTTCAACATTGTTACAAATTCACTACGTCCGGTATTCTCGGAGCACTAATTGAAAATAAGAAAGAAAAAAATTATTTCTTCCATCAGCACTCCAAAAATAATGACTAGGTAAAAAGGTGCTGAAAATTATTATTTGCGTCTTGTCGAGCCAAAAATTTCTATAAACCCTTTGGAAAACGACTCATATCGAAAATCGGGTAAATATACTGCTCTCATGCACAATTCCCCTTAAGAGCATCACGCCTCTAGCTACCCCAACAGCCGAATTCCTAGAGAAGTAGGACTCTTTATTCGATGCATTCTATTCCAGTCAACTGAAATCACCTAAGGGCAATACGAACAGCAATTAAAGTATCTTTGCCTCACTGGATTTACTTAGAAGAAAGGTTGAATATTTAATATATATGAAAGTTCTCAATAAAGGCAGTAACCCCCCCCCCTTTTTTTTTTCCATGAGTAAACGGTTGGTTGCTAAAAAAAAATGCTTCTCTGGAACAATAATAGATTGAATTAAGAAATAAGTACGATTTTCAGTTTCTCTTGAATCGGCGTCTTTTCTAAGGATTGCATAGTTCTATGTGGAAAGGGAAGAAACAATGTAACTTCAGACTGCTTGAGGTTCAGAAACTAAGTCTTTTAAAACAACCATATCAGTGTTTACAGACAGTGTGTGTGTTTTCATGCCACACAGAAAAAAATTTAGCGAACCGAACAGAACATTTCTTGTAAAATATATATATGTTCGAACTTTTACAATTCTTGCAGAATTACTGACACCTGTAAAATTTAAAAGTATCAACTTGTAATGGCACTCAAAACATTTTTGGCAGCTAGTTTCGAATTCTTTTGTATTTTGGTAAAATTACAGAAAAATTGTTTGTGCGCATACTTTCTCTTGGGCTATGAGAATCTGAGTAACTCAGTAACTGGTGGGGGAAAACTTGTTTTGAGGTGTGTAGTATAACATTATTTAGTGACCTCCGACTTTATTAAACACGCATAAAGTATAACAACGTACCGTTGTGACACATTAAATCCTTACTGGCATATTAGAGTTGGGGCGAATCCCCCCCGTGACCCTTCCCCCGTACCGACGCCGGAGTATATAGCTGCAGCTTAGCGCGAGATCCGACGAGACGAAGGGATGGGATGGAATGAAGAGATTTGGGTGGCTCTTAACATCGAGGTCATGCGGCGTCGGAAGGTAACGGAGGGGGGGGGGGAACCGGAGACTCCCGAGAAAACCCGCCGACCAGGCATCGTCCGGCACGATTCACAAGAGCGAAAATCCGGGAGCGACCTTGCCGGGAATCGAACCCGGTTCGCCTCAATTCGGATACGAGTAGTCTGGACACTACACCACCGCGGCCCCATCTGCCGAGACGTTAGGAGTAATGGCTATGGTGTGCGTATCATCCATCGCCATCTGCAACCTCGGAATCTTGGAACAAACGTTCTCGTTGTGTGCCGGAGGTCGTTCTTGCCAGCGATTTAATCACCGTTGGCGTTCTTGCCCGGTGATTCAAGAAACGTAGTGTGGACCATTCATGAGAGTTATGCCGGGTCATTTGCCATTTCCCAGGCGCTCCAACTATACGCATCGTGGATTTATAGCGCGCTACTAGCAGACATCGACAAGAATTCAACAGGTTCCTATAGACCCTGGCTCCTCTCCCACCGAGGAGTCGACGACGAGAGCCGAACTCACCGTCACACACGCAACCAGCTCGATGGACGGGCAGACGTCCAAAAGGCCTAAGAAACCGTGAATGGACTATATCAGTTGCTCAAGTTTCACTATTTTCACTGATCTGAGTCAATTCTCGCTGTTACAGATTTAGAGCATAATGTGACCCTTGGCCATTCTCAGTGTATAGCGCACCACACGTTGATAAAGAATTTTGCTTGGAAATTTGTTTCTAGTGTAGAATGTTCATCGATGACCGTTACACTTATTATCGACCCTACTCAGGGTAAACGTGCCTTCATCAGTAAATGACTACGTAGGATGCACTTTACGATTGCCGATTAACCAGCGACATGTTTCAAGTCGATTGGCACTGTCGTCGCCTGCGTGGAGATGTTGCAAGAAGTTGTGGCTGGAAAGCGATTCAAGGCATCGTGAGGCAGTGTTCTCCATGCTCGTGAAACAGAAAGTCCATCGTGAGGCAGTGTTCTCCATGCACATGCTCGTGAAACAGAAAGTCTTCACGTACTGGTCGTGGGGCCACGCTGAATAATGCCAATAATTAGGGACACACGGACTTCGTGAAAAGATTTCAAGACCCGTTGCATTTCATGAAACTTTAGCTCAGTTCCACTTTCGTGATTGGACGGTTCCCGTATGACGCGTCTCAGGTGTCTGCCAGTGAATCACAGATCTACGCTGTCGGAGTTACTCAACTATGATCAACCAGTCAAGTAAGAAAATGTCTTCTCACAAAGACAAGCCGCCAATAAGTACAACTAAACTATTGATACGCACGTAGCGGTATTGAAATCTGGCAAGCGCGGAAATCTTTTCGCAAAATTAGGGTGTGTCTATCAACAATCCATTCGTCGTGCTGCACATCGTGTTGACGGCCTCGTTCTGGTGGCCTATCAAGCACTGGGGAGGCTTACCGCTTTCGTGTAATGTATTCTATTCTTTAGGAAACACTCGACGAATTGTAAAACGACGCGTAGGAAACCGCTGACGGCGTTCTTCAACAGAAGCAGACGCGCTACCATCGCCGAAGCCGTAAACATACAACGATTACTCGTGTTTCACGTGCGAATAAACGCGTGGCATTGTTTTTGTTTTTTTTTTTTAGCAAACAGTTCTTCGGTCAAGACAGACGACTGTATCACTTCTGTATGGCACAACTCGCAATCAACAACTGACAGCCAAGCCAAGCCGCCCATTGTGGTGGATGAGAGCGTCATAGTGACTGCTGGGCGGGGTGGAAAGTTATTGCCCGCCAATTATCTCAAAACACGCGCACAGTAAAAGAAGCTCTGCATTGAAAACCGTTTGGGATAGCAGTAGAGATGATGGTTTATGGCGGGTAAAGTTGACTGTTTGCTAGGTTTCAATGGCTGTCATGCACGCGTGAAGCTACTACCCCATTTCACCGGGCCAATGAGAATTCTGATACTATAAGGCAGAACGTTCGCGAATGATCTGTAAGCAACCTAGCCGAGTCAAAACCTTGTTCATCCAATCATGAAAGAATATACTAGTTAGAGTTTTATGGAAGGTATGCTGGCTCAAAAAATTTCCGCGATTTTCTAAGGGCACACATTTAAATGTACATTTTTTTGCTTGAAGTGAGATCTCCGTTCACCTCCCGGAATAATGACATTTCCTCCTGGGACACTCTGTATAGCGGGCAGCTGTGTCCCGCCTACTACTCATCCCTGATGATGTAACGCGGCGGAGTAAACAGCGGGAGGAGAAATCATTCCAACCTTGCGGGAATATAGTCTGCCCCCCCCCCCCTTTTAGCTGGCACAACCCCGGCCGGGTCTATTTCCGTGCGAGCGGCCACTGTGGGTGGAACACGACGACAGTCAGTCTACGTCCGAACGAGCGAGCGACATGACGAGTACGACGTCGAGGCGGCTGCCGCACTCTCGCAGCGACGGCTCCGTGCCGTGCCGTGGCTGCCCGCGGATCCGCGTCGACCGGCTGGAGGGAGGACGCCCACGGGTGACCGTCGTCGACGAAAGCGGCGACGACGCCCCTGCGGAGGGCCCGGTGATCCGGCTGTCCGTGCGCAAGCCGCGCAGTTGGCGCGTGCAGCTGACCACGTCCGCGTCGTCGCCGTGCGTGCTGGTGCCACGCGTGCGGCTCGTCGACGAGCGCTCGGGGGACGTCGTCGCAGACACGACGTCGTCGCGAGCCAGGAAGAAGAAGGGCATCACCGACTCCGGGGTGTGCGACGTGAGGTCGCTGAGGCGCGGTCTGCACAGGGCCGGCCGCGCGAGGCTGCCGTCGTCAGGGTCGTCCAGCCCCGAGCCCCAGACCGCCGACGACCGCCGCAGGAAGAGGCGACGTCGTGCCAGGCGCGCCGAAAAAGGTACTGCTCCAACAGTGACTTTATTTACAACTGGGAAAGAATGCGTTGACTTAAGGCCACTGGTGCATGAAAGCACTATATTTATATAATTTGTGTCGTAACTTGTTTCACAGCGGATTTTTCAAAATTTCTAACATCTTAAGACGTAAATAAGAACTTTTAACACCTTCTTGCGTTGTTAGTAGCGATAGGAAAATTCGCGATTTCAATGACCCGTAGGCCAGACTCCACATTCATGTGTATACTCGAGCCTCAGATGTTTGTTCATTGGCTGTTGTCCCAGAGAGTAACCAGTGCTACTTCACACGTGGCAATGTGGGATTCGCTACTTGTTTCCTTGCAAGTCTGCTATTGGCTCAGAGTCGTCCAGGGCGTGTCTAGTGAACTGCGATCCAATTGCAAAGTCAATCTCAGTGTACACGTGTTTGACGTCTATCTTGTCCTGAAATCAACTCGCGAAATCTTCCTATTCCTAGTTGTTAGATATTAACTGCCGTCATTATTCTCGGAGCACTAATGGAAGAAAAGGAAAAAAAAAGTTTTCTTACCTGCAATCAGTGCTCTGAGAATAATAACGGCAGTTAATATCTAGCAACGTTAGAAGGTGCTAAATTTTGTTATTTACGTCTTGAGATGTCAGGGATTTTGAAAAATCCGCTGTGAAACAAGTTATGACATGAATTATATAAATATACTGCTTTCACGCACCAATAGCCTTAAGCTTTGTGATGTATACAGAAGAACTGAAACTATGTTGTTGACTGTACTAGTTCACAACAGATCTTAGGAGGTCCTGTGCGTAGTTATGTTTTCCTAACCCTTTAAAACCCATTTTAATTTACGATTTTAAGTGTTGCAAACAAAACATTTTATGATGCGTTCTGTACTTGAGTCGACACAACACTTGTTTCACTGTAACAGCCAATGAACTGTAGGCTATATGTTCGGCTACAGTAATATGAGCCAATTATGACTTAGGCGAGTATGGCGGTTTGCGAATCATTTACCCACAGGTATGATCAATGGTCAATTAGCTTCGCTGTGTGCAGTGCAGACCAAAAGTTATCTACACATGCGTAATATACACAACTGTGTACACTGGGTCTGAATGGGCTAAAGAGGCTCGCTTACCTGGAATTACGTCTGTGCGACATCCACTTTTCAATATCGTTTCGAAACATATAATGTTGACAATATCGGTTTTGGTGCGATATATCTCTCCTGGAGTGTATCGGAAATCGATGACAATGTATTGCCTGTATCGCTTATATTTTTATCGTAAACATGTCATACAGATATCGCAAATATCGCATATCGATAATATTACTTATTGCCAACATCGCATCTAGCTAATATGGCATATTGCCAACATCGCATATAGCTATACTCATTTGCCAAAAAAAAAACTGAACTAATTGCGCGAATATAACGGACGTTACCATACGGTATCGTCATAGCCCGACATGTGTCTCATTTCCGTTTAGTGCGAATTACTTGTGCGACATGTCATTCCATCTTACATGATTGCAAGACACCGAATAAGGCGAATTCGACTAGTCTTTGCCCAGCTGGACGAGTTTGAGAGAGGCCGCATCGTTGTACCTGCACTGTGAGACGGTGTTGGATGTAGTGGGAACAGGAGGGCACACACGCCCGTCGAGAAGACTCGGGTCACCCTCGGTGGACCACCAGCAGGAAGGTTTGTTTCATCGTGCGACATGCTGTGAACATTCCACGGACGTCGCTGGTCGCTGCACACCATCCAGAGACATGCCACGGCGGCTGGGGATACGCTTGTGTCCACCAGCGCCATATCCAGTCGGCTAGCAGAGCGGGATCTGTCGCCGTGGCGTACCTTACGACGTATACCTGCCATTACGACCTGAGCATCTCCGAGCACGCGTGAACTTCTGCTGGGAACGGGCAGCATGGCAGCCTGCTATTTGACAACGACTGGTGCTCAGCGACGATCTACAGTTCTGTTCGGACACAGAAGCCTTGACAGCGCGGAGATACGTCCAGGAAAATCTGCGACCAGGTGCGCTCCTCTTTCAGTTGCAGTTTGACGACCCGTTTTCCAGCAGGACGATACCCAGTCTCACAAAGCACGAGTAATACCTGGACTACCTTCGCGATGTGAACAAGTTTCCTTGGCCAGTAGGGTCCCCAGACCTCTCGCCGATCGAGAACGTTTGAGACCAGGTTGGTTGGCAATTCCGGCCAGCGGCAACTACGGTGGGTGATCCAAAACCACACTAAGTGCATCCTACAAGTGTTGTGTTGATCCCCCGCAACACATGCTTGGTGTGGTACAGTACTGTGTACTGTATACCTTCTACCATGTCCTGTGCGTGTACCTACTTACGTGCCCCTGCGGCGACACCTTCAGGGTAATCTATTTTTTTTGCAAACGAGTTTTTTGTATATCACTGATATTACATATAGCCAATACCGCGACATGTGATATATTGGTCTATACTTTCGGACCATATCGCAGTTGTAATATTTATATCGCCATATCGCACAGCTCTACCTAAGGGTCTTTTCGCGTCTGAGGCAGAGAAGCGCGCGAGCTACAGTATAAGGACTAATTGCAACGCGCATCAAGTGCAACATCGCCGCTACGCGCAGGGCTCCGAACTGGAGTGTAGTGTTCTCTTTGTGTTGCAAGGACCCATGGGACTTCAAACGGTGACCCTATCATCGGCCATGGCCAAAATTGTTGTCTAGGTTCAATACAGGTGACCGTATCATTTTGATTTAAAGTATTTTGAAAAATCCGTTTGTTAGAGTGCTCCAAAATTTTAGTTCTAATGTGCGTGATGTCTTGGAAGTAATCGACGTCATAGTCTGTAGTGTGCGTTCTTCTTAATGAAGACCAGCACACTAGCCGCACATTTAATTTTCGTTTAATAAAAAAAAGAATTTCAAACACTACAACTTTGTTCAAGTAGGCGGGCCCTTTAGGTGTGAAAAAAAAAACGAGTGCATTCAATACAAGTAAGTTTCTTGTCAGTGATAGATCAGATCCAGATCTTGGCAGCAAAAGGTAACTGTTGGACGGAAACTGGTATTTACAGTTTATAAACCATTAAAAAATATTAAAATAGCGAATGCGTGAGCATGTTTACGATTATATTTGTGAATTTAATTCACATTAAGTATTGTCCCGCCTGTAAAACGCGAGCCTCGAAAACTGGTTTCACTAAATGCATGCTGGGCGAGAGGTTGGTTGGTTATCGACATAATGTAAAGAGAGTACACTTATTACTAGTGTTGATTGCCAGGACTCAAAAATTAATATTTAAACTGTGGATAGTGAGTGCAAACGTAATGGATCCGTGCGCGCGTTCGGAGGTTATTGCATAATTATTGACTCGCAAATTTTCAATTGTAATTCCATTCGAAGGTCGTGAAAGGTTCTCCAGGCACGCAGAGCTTCTTACGTACTATCAGCTGTGTGCAACGAACTGTCTGAGAATTCCCACTGAAATAAACACGTCTCCATGTGAGTAAACAAAGTTGCGTGGGTATTTCGTGGACGCAGTTTCGTATTTCCAGCCATCACTTAAATTCGTTTCTGTGGTGGCCAAGTTTTTTGAGTGTTTGGAATGGTTCAAACAAACTCCTATTGTTTACTTCTCTGCGCTACATCGTGGGAGACGAAAATATTATTAATTAATTTTTTTTTTTATCAGGCCAATCTTACCCTGCCATATTGCATCGTAGGTTTTTCTAGCTCACCTTAAAAAAAAAAAGAAATTCTGAGAGTACTCCAATGCCCAACTAACTGTGAGTACTCCAATGCCCAACTAACTGTTGAGAGTACTCCAATGCCCAACTAACTGTTGAGAGTACTCCAATGCCCAACTAACTGTTGAGAGTACTCCAATGCCCAACGAACTGTTGAGAGTACTCCAATGCCCAACTAACTGTTGAGAGTACTCCAATGCCCAACTAACTGTTGAGAGTACTCCAATGCCCAACTAACTGTTGACCTTACCATTAGTACACACATGATGGCTATACTAAGAACTCGTTTTTATGTCACAGTATTGATTTTGCCAAAATTTCAGCAGAATTAGAATTATGACGGTATTGTGGGTTAGTGTAGGCTGTTCACAGTAAAGTGAGCAATTTTTGAAGCCCTCTCATCCTTCCTCCTACTATATACGAAGACTATCTCTGTCCGTCTTTAATACTTCTAAGTCTCTTGAAACTTAACAAAAGTTCTTCAAATTTTGCAGACAGAATCCTCAGGGTCCAATACAGGTCAAGTTCGATTTTCAGCAAGATCAGATTACGCAATCATGACTTTTGACCCTAAAAACTTGTTCTTAATTACTTTTTCCTTTGGAAGTTTTGTATTAATCCATAGAGATTATTGCATAGAGATATGAAGGCAATCGAATATATTTTTTTTTTCTCTAAATGTCTCGCTTCAATGTTGAGTTAATTTCACATAATTTCATAGAACTATATCAAGTGGGACCGCAGTGGCCCAGTGGCTAAAGCGATCCCAAGTGGGGCCTCGGTGGCAAAGTGGCTAGAGCGATTCCAAGTAGGGCCTCAGTGGCTCAGTGGATAGAACTATATCCAATGTTGAGTTAATTTCATTTTTTTTTTTTTCATTCTTTGTCTAGTAACAAAAATTTGTAACATCGTAACTATTCCAGGCACGTGACCATTCTGTAAACACGGTCAGAGGCCAACCCCTAGTTTGGAATAATAGACAATAAATATATTTTATTTCGTGTAGCCTTAGACGTTAACTTTCGATTCCTGTGAAATATATACACTGCGTGCATTCTTACATGGCAATGTTTTTGTTTTGAAAAGTGTTGGAAGGATAAAAAATGAGTGATAAGAAAGCAAGCAACTAGGGCCTGAAAAGTGTTCACTTTACCGTGAACAGCCTACAGTTTCATTGTCTTGTCCGTATTGTTTGTGTAAGAATAATAGCTAGTTGGGTATAGAGATGCTTTCCGATTTATTTATCCAAAATTAAACAAAATATAAAAAACCGACAATCCAATATGGCGGGGCAAGGTTATCCTTAAATTGTTTAATTGGACGTGAGCAGTTCAAAAATGGAGAAGAGCAGGACACAATTCAGCCGCAGACTGGCATGTTCTTAGCCACTCTATGTGACACGGATGGGAGTATTGCTGCGAACTAACTTTCGGAAAATGAGACATTAGCATGTGAACGAACGGCAGTGTGTGCGTGTGAACGAATAATGGCAGACGCTCATTTTGGGTGACCAACCACTGGTTTCCTCGAACACCTATTTCCATAGTTTATTGATGGATGGGTCGTTGAGGGATGACGTCACATTCAGTATCACAAAACCGTAATTTTTATTTGATTAATAATGTTGTTTATTAAAGGAACAGTGCTACAATCACTTGAAATAATAATAATAATAATAATACAATGAAACAGAAACAAAACTAACATTCAACTCTTCTTAAACAAGTTGCTCGTAGATAAAAATAAAGTAAAAAAAAATTAAATACCGGCCAGGAACAAATGGAAACAAACAGGAACACAGTAATTGAACCAGGGAAAACTAACAGAAACTCCTGAAGACAAAAACCTTAGATTTTTCAGACTGATTTAAGCAGGAGGTCCTATACACTGATGTTAAGTATGCATAATTAGATGTCGGATTCCATCCAGTAACGCTTGTTCTCAGTATCGCATTTAGGCCGAGCTCACAGACCCAGTCTTTCACCAGCGCTGTTGCAAAGAAATACAGCCAATTCAAAATGACAACCACTCATTTCTGTTTAACACTTCGCTTATTTATTTGTGAGGTTTTTACATAGACGTATAAAATGACCGAGCGGGGGAATTGACTGTAAATATTATGGGTACAAATCAACCGTTAATAGTTTAGACAAAGTTGTTTCCACACGGTAGGGCAGTCTTCTCCTGCAATTTAATTTAGAATTTAAATAAAATATTTCACAATCATTTAAATTCCGATCATTTGCGATGTGTCAATTTGCAATGGTTTGTTTCCATACATTTTCTGCAAGGGATTTTTTAAGAAGTGATGCATATAAAAAACATCTTGTGCACCGGCGTATTGTTACGAAACACTTGTGCGTTCTGTGAAATCTTTCCACATACTTTTGAGAATTAACGCTTGCTTTTGTACCTTTTGACGATACGAGATGTCAGAACAATTTAAATATGGCCGACTGATTTTCGACCATAACGTACTTTTACTGCTGAGTTTGAGGGCCTGTACATCGAAGCTGTCACGTGACTGTACCGCTGTTTGAATCTAAGCCGAGGTTACGTGAGCGAGTGAAGAGATTTCGGTGGCTCTTAACATCGAGGTCTTGAGAGACGACGAGGGTGAAGTGATGTGAGCATGGAGCAGCGCCGGAATTAAGGGCAGGGGAAACGGGAGAACCCCGAGAAAACCCGCCGACTAGTGGCATCGTCCGGCACGATTCCCACTTGCGAAAATCCGTAGTGACCCGGCCGGGGATTGAACCCGGTTCGCCTTGACGGGAGGCGAGCAGGCTAACCGCTCAGTTGCCATAGTTTTAGGAGGAAAATTTGATAAAAGACCACCAGTGATAAAATGTGACAAACAGACAGTAAAAGTTAAAAAGTAAATAGTATACTTGGCCATTATTTTGGATAATAGATTAAGTTTTGTCCCACATGTTAAATATATAACCGAAAAAGTTAGGAATATATTTTTACAATTAAAACAAACGGTATGGAATATCAAAAATTATAATAATAAAAATAAGAAAATAATATATCAGGAATTATACGGTAATATTATACAATATGCTAGCACTTGTTACAAAAATAAAATTGAAATTACACACATTAAAAGAATACTAAGCCCGTCACAAATATATGTATTGATAAAAATAATGAATTTAATACCAACAACATCATCTGTATCCGCGATAACTGTTAGTACAGAAATACCAATAGACTATAGTATAAAAGATAGAAATATGATATATCAAAATTAAAAATTGAAAATCTCCAAACACGAAAAAGTTATAAAGAAGACCACAAGATTTGAAATGAATGCAAGAAGAATTGAAGGAAATATGGAGGAAAAATAGAAAAACAGAAGGAGGAAAAGAATAAAAAGAAGAGAAAGAAGAAGAAGAGGAAATAAACTGGGGAGAACAGAGAAGGAAAGTAGAGAACAACAAAGAGAGAAAAAGAGGAGGAGAAGCAAGAAAGAGAAGATGAAACAAGAACGGAAGGAACTGCGGAGAAGAAAATCTAAGTGAGGGAAAGATGTGATTTGTGATAATATGTTGGTTGATGTCTGTGCATGTGTCTGTGTCAAAAAAAGGGGCGCCCGTAGGAGCAGAGCTTCATTCCCTCGTCCGCCGGGAAACGAAGGCCTGGGTGTCCAGAAGGGGTACTTCGATGTCCTGGACGATGCTTAGGTTGGAGCAGAACTGTGGGCGAGGGGAAAAACAAAAAGAACAAATAGAATAGTACAGGAAGGGAGGGGGCTGGAGGCCTTCGGGTTCGTGGCCAGGGCTATTCGACCGTTGGGTGCCATGGCGGACCGGCCGAAAGGCTAGTTAGCTGTGTGCGGGCCCAACGGCGTCTGGTCGAGCGGGCTGATTCGTAGGAATCCCGGTCCCTGGTCTGTTCCGGCGGGGGTGGCGAAACGGGGGGTGGCCGAAAGGATACCCGTCTGGGAGCTGTCTCGCTCGGGGCAGAATAGCTCACCACCTTCCTAGGAAATGTGAATCATACGAACAGCCGCCCTCCCACAAGAAAAATTGTGAATTTATATAACTTATATACTGTTTGTTAAATTGTAGTAGCCATTATAGAATTGAACACCTTGGATGGCTGTACTGCTAAAAAAAAAAAAAAAAAAAAAAAAAAAAACTACCCGCTCAGCCACCCCTCCCCCAAGGCCGAAGGTGCAAATTCACCCTCGAATAGCTGTTTCAGGCAAGAGCACGAGCGACGCCTGCTTCGAGTGACCAACGCTATACGTTCCACTATTCAATTGTTTCGAACAGTTTTACAGTAACGGTCAGTTCTTCTCGCCTTTTTCTGGACACTGTTTTTTGTACACAAATCAAGGCAGCTTAAGAAAATGCGTTCAATCAATTAATTATTTTTCTCGCGTGCGCGCTGGAATTTCTAACATTTGCGAAACGCAGACGGGTTTTCGAAATTATACCCCATAAATTAACGAAGGGATGGAAGGAATGTGGGTATTTGTGGGCACCAAAGGGGATCAGGGGCAAGAGAATGAGGGTATGTGTCAGTGAATTCGAACAGAGCCATACTCACATCGTCGACAGAATTGTACCAGCAGCATTCTGAACGTGGTTCTATTTCACTGAAAGTTGGAAAGTAAAATAATAGTAGGTTTTTTTGTTTTTTTGTAATGTACCCCGTTTAATATTGTGGGACTTTCAGCGCGGACAGTTTTCATACTACCTTGGTTTGACTTCAAATACCATGACCCCGAAACCTTCTTAGGACGATAACAGTAAATGCTTTAAGTTATGCTAACTCGCAAAATATTGTTTCGCGCGCTCTTTTCGCATAAATTTCGCGAAAGACAGTAAAAACGGGCTGCAAGACGAATTTATAAATGGATATATTATTAAATGTCTAAATACATGCGTCACGTTTTTGTAATAGGGTTATTCATAAACAAATATTGTTCCCTCAATTCGTAATCAATCTGATGCTGTAATGACACTTCGTAGAACTTTTTTTTTTTTTTTTTTGATTAATTGTTTGCGTCGAAGTAAAATTAAATGTATTTTGCACATTAAGTTGACACCGAGCTCTTATGTCGGTGAACAATTTGACAGAACTCTGGTTCTCAAGTAAATTCTTTGGGTTCGAATACTGTTAATAAGTTAAACCACCTAATCAAAAGAACTGATCACTGTTAAAGTTTAGTAAAGGCAGTTTCTGAGACTGATCGCGATTTAAAAAAAAATGCCGTGAACTACCCGAAATTACTGTACTATTACTGTGACATGTGTCGTGTCGGCAGTATAGGAATCGACGGTTTATCGCTGAAAACACTTGTTTGTCTGTGCTGAGAGGACAGTCCGGGCAGCTGAAAGTGTAAGGCAGTGGCTGGCACAGTGTTCGGACCGCAGTCCACTGGCGCGCCCTGGCTAGATCACAGATTGTCCGCGACGTTCTATAAATTATGCCCATCAAGTATTCCCAGTATTGTTGTTTATTATATTATTTTTAATGTTATGTACACCTATTTACCATTTTCTTTTGTGTTTTAACATAAAACAGAATAACATTTTGTTTTATTAAATCACTTTCGAATTTTGCTGAAATATAAATAAGTTACAGGTATACACGTTTTTATTATGATACTGCATTTTAATGAGTAGTTTAAATATTATTCTTACTTTTGATATTTAGGCTGTGTTCCAAATAGCCAGCACCCTCACTTACACTCCCTCCTTATGGAACTATCTTCACTCGCACTCTTCAACTTAATTGATACGGTCTGCAATCGAATGTTATTATATATATATATATATATATATATATATATATATATATATAATATTTACTGAGAATTCTTACAGTGAAAGAATACTTGTTCCTGTACCATTCCACTGTTTTCAGTAATGTAGTATTGCTTTATAAATTCGTAAATTATAATGCGTAACCCAAAATAGGCCTATAATATATTAGTTTACGAAAGTCACACTGTGGAGAATGAAGTGAAGATGGTTTATATATTTTTCCTGCTGTTAGAAAACAAACAAAAGAACGGCGGTTGTTGCGAGCAAGAATAGAGCATGTATACTCGTAAACAAACACTCGCTATTGCATTCGCACTCGCTCTCGAAGAACATATGTAACAGTGCTCTGACGTCATTACCAAGTGCGAGTGCGTGAGAGTGCGCATTTCTTGCTGTTTGGAACACGACCTGAAAGAGAAGAAGTGTCAATGTAGGTGCCCTGTGTTCAACTGACTCTCTCTCTATATCTAGTAGTCCGTGGTAAAGGAAAGGCTGGACACTCTGGTGTAATGGATGACGTTCAGGATTGTAGCAACCGTTTATCAAAGTAAGCTCGTGCTTAAGGCATCAAAAAAAAAGGGGGGGAGAGGGGACAACACAGAAATATTATATTGCCAGATTTACTATGGACTGTATCGTGCAAGACTGCAAATGATGCAGCTGAAACAAGTTCCACAGAAATGGATCCCTTATATCCGCTAATTGGAGAAACAAACGTGTTATGTAAGATTATAGGCTGTTCACGGTAAAGTGAGCACTTTCGAGGATCTAGTTACTTTTTCCTTTCAGCCCTTTTTTGTGTCCTTTTACAACCTTTTTTTAAATAATTGTTGCTGTGCAAATAATAAACATAGTGTGCATATTACACTTCACTCGGAAGTTAACGTCTAAAGATAAAATAAAATATTTATTGACTATTATTCCAAATGAGGAGACTTGCAAAAGTGCTCGCTTTACCGTGAATAGCCTATAGTTTTGAGGATCACATAAAAGACTTCACAATTCAAAATGTATGAGAAAACATTTCAAATATAAGTGAAATTGAAGGATTAAAAAATTAACATAGTTTTTGTTATCTTAGTGGAAGTTTCGTTGCATTTCTAAAACTATAATTTTAATGTACATTTTATTGTTTACATTTTGAATTATATGTAGCCTATGGGGACACCCAAAACATAAGTGCTTAGGACCTCTAAAGGTCATAATCCGGCCCTGCACATTTGGCGTCGAGAAACTCTGAATATTAAGCCCACGAGTGAGAAAGTGCTCTAGTCTATAACAGTTTTTTGTTTGGCGAGAAACTTTTATCACTTCCCGTCCAGAGAGTATTGGGAAACTTGCTCATTTCTGACTGCGCGTGATCGCTGCGATGAGAATGGATACCGCCTGTATTTTTGTACCATAGTAACTTCTGTAACTTCCATAGATTATCCTGGAGCAAGAATCTGTCAAGGTGAACTTACCTCGCGATCTCCAAGGTTACCCGGTCCAATGCCTCGAAGATCATTATTGTGGGGCTGTTTTCAACCCGCGCTGTAGCTGGAGGAAGTGAAGTAAAGTGAAGAGATTTGGACTGTTCTTAACATCAAGGTCTCGAGAGCCGATGAGGGTGATTGAAGTGAATATGGAGCGGCGCCGGAATGAAGGGGTGGGGGAAACGGGAGATCCCCGAGACAAAAAAACCCTGACCAATGGCATCGTCCGGCACGATTTTCATTTGCGAAAATCCAGTGACCCGGCCGGAGATTGAACCCGGTTCGCCTTGGTGGGAGGCGAGCGGGCTAACCGCTCAGCCACCGCGGCCCCTGTAGCTGGAGGAGGGAAGCAGCTGTGGCGCGAACGACACATTTGTCTAAACCTATCTCACATTGTAAAGTAATTAAATAACCACCACTAAAAATAATTGCTCGATGTACGTTAAAAAATTACTACTGAGACTTGTAGTACATATAATTACAACTTCCAAGATAATGTTACACCACATTATACGTGAAGGTATATTATATTTCCACAAATTCGTAGTGAGATGTGATTAAAATAATTATTATTTTATCTGTAATTAATACACAACGATTCACAATAAAACAATGCTAGTTACCTGATGGTAGTACTTGAAAATGTTAAGTTATTGGATTACATGTATAAGTCGACTTATTTTGGGTGAAATGAATTTCAGTGATACACAAAATACGACACTGTCAAAAAAAATTGTCGCTAAGCAGATTTTCCCAAGCTACATCGGTCTTTTAATTTTGACAATTTTTGCAAGAATTCATTTGGCCTGCTAAAGTTGATATTTTTGGTACGTGCTTTATGTGCCATGCTGAAGTACCAGAATACTTTGAGAAAATTCCATTGGAAGGTTCAAGGTAGCTACGAGGTCGTGTTTAGCTCAGCTTGCGGGTACATCGAGCTATCCTATAGGCCGTTCACGATTAATGGAGACTTTTGAAAGCCCTTGTTAGGAACTACTTTTTCTCCCCATTTTGTATTCCCGCCATATGAAAGAGTATAACCCACTCATCGTTACTGCCATTTTTTCTAAAGCCCTGCTAAAGTTCTACTGTTAGGCTACAAAGCTTGACTCGTGCAACAAAGCTTGACTACGTCTAGAAAATCACACCAAGGGACAGCGCTCAGCATTCGTACGCACTCAATGTGATGATATTTTGCATTAAATGCTAGTCACGATATAGTGAGCACTTTTAATTCAGCCTTAGAAAAAAGCCCCTGCTCCAACCTGCATATATTTTAACGGCCGCAATGAGTGACATACGCCCAGTAACGTTGATAACGATTGAGGGAAAGTAGTTCCATATCTTAGGTGTCGCATAAAGAGTGTGATAATACTTTTTATTCGATAGGTGACCATTTGTGATCATTTAAGTTATTTCTTTCCCTTACTGTTAGTTTAATGCATCGAAGTGTGTAAAAATTTGAAAATTTCAAAAATATTTACTTTCCTAATAATTTTGCAGTTTCGCTTGACCGACGCATGAATAAAGTGCTGAGGCCCATGGCACTGTTAATTTTACATAAGGCGGAAGGAGACACAACGTGCATACAAGTAGATCTTAATTAGGGCTTTCAAAAGTGCTCATTTTAACGTGAACAGTCTATAGGAATTCATTACCAAGTAACCTATCTTATCCCTGTTTTTTATTCAGATTATTTGTAAATGATATATTATCATTTGTTGATAAAATATAAGTAAACTTTCAGCTTAGCCAAAAATATGGAATTTTCACTCCAATGTTTATGTTGGCAGATATATAAAATGCTTGTGATACATGATACGCTTAGGAAACAGCATAGCAAGTCATTACAAAGGGGCAGGGGGGTGCTCTATGGGGATTTCGGGGCCGCTAAATTATTTGGTCCCCTATAATGACTTAGCCAACTGTTGAAAAAATGAAAATAATTATCAATTATAAAGAAATCTTTATATTTTATAAACAATATAATTTTATGTTTAAATATACTTAGGTCACAAGCTAATTAAGTTTAATTATTCTTATCATAATTCATTATATATATAGGCATGCACTGTCATCATCTGAGCGTTGAGTTGTTTTGTTTCCATTGTTATGATCGTTGCTGGAAAAGGTGGAGTTGATGTCTGCAATCAACTGCAGCAATTGGAATTGAGCTGTATTGAATTTTCAAATTCTGATTGCTTAAGAATAAACGGAACAAGAGTTATTGATATCAGAGACAATGCCTTTTTTAAATAAATAAACATGAACAATTAGCATTTTAATAAACGATGATGCAGTTAACAGAGTAGCCAACCTATGTATTCTCGACCATCAATTGTTAAACACACATTTAGTTCCACGTTACTGTTTGTAAATACAGAATTAAATTATAACATTTTTAACAAATTGATATTAGCAGTAACTACAACGTTTGTGTGAAAATTTAAATAATTATGTTTAAGAATTGTATAGTTGGCAGCAAATTCTACCTAATAGCCCAAACATAGAGGAAAATAACGGCCTACCAAAATAGCACTGAGCCTCGTCTCTTTATCTTACTTGCTTTGTGCATAGGATGATCTTTCAAAGGTTTGATTCAGGAAGTATGAAGAAACCGCGAATAGACTATAAACACTGTTGTGGACCTGATAATTTTTTACTCATCTGCGATCCAAGTAAAACTGCGGAATTCTCATGAATGCAAATGTGATACTAAAATGAAAATTCATACTCTTCTAAAGGTATGTATGTTAAGGCCATACACGGTTAAAATTAAGCACTTTCGGAATCAACCTTTGGAAAAAAATATCACTACTCCAACCTGCATATATTTTAACGGACACACTAACTGACATGCGCCCAGTAAAGTTGCTAACGAAAGAGGGAAAATAGTTCCACGCCTTAATGTTGAATTAATGGTAATTTTAATTGTGCGGGGCTTTTTAACGTCCCTCGGTTTGATGCTAGAAAGCTTAGCAAGGGACGGCTTGGAGACTGACTTGTAACATACCTTTAATTAACACCCATGCGTTGCCCGGGATTCGAACCCAGAGCCTCCCGCGCCCCAGATCGGTGGCGCACCGACCGACTGCACCACGGGAGGTCAGCTGTTTAATTAAAAGTGCCAGGAAAACAACATTGTAAACTGAAATGATTTATTTTGCTTTCTGTTTTTTTTTTTCGTGCATCTAAGTTTAAAAATGAGCAAATATGTAAAAATACTTATTTATTTCTAATAATTTCACCTACTCACTTGATGGGCGCACGAATAAAGTGACGCTGCCCATGGAAATGATAATTTTACATGCGGTGGAAGGATACACAAAGTAGATCTCACGCCGGTTTTTCCGAAAGTGCACAGTTCACCGTGAACAGCGGCCATACAGTTTCCGTTAAAAAAATACTCTGTCTCACGAACAAGTGGAATTATTTTTTAAATAATTCTGAAAGTAGTTTTGTGCGTACAGTTATTTCCATTGCAAAATATTTCCTGCTCCCATACTGTGCGGGTTGACATTCAGCTGAGCGTGTTTATGTAAACATTATCTTTGGTTGTTGATTCGGGGGGGAGAAAGGGGGGGGGGAGACCCTGCTGTATCTATAGCAACCTCTCTAAACATCACCGCGTTCAGATTCTGCATTTTATCTATCGATGGATCCACCAGTGATTGGAACACCGCAGTGTAAACAGTTTGAGACATTCTTCGAAGATCAGATTGACGTCTCAGAGGTATTTGCGTCTGCTTCCAAATGCAAACGAATGACATTACACAAAAATTATATGGTTTTCACCGTCCATTTTTGAAAATTGGACATTCAAATTACCTTTGCATATTTTAGAATACTTGGATATTACGGGGAGAGGAGAGGTCGTGTTAACAAAATAGTATTTTTCGAACGTGTAGTATATATTGCAATGAAGTTCAAATGAGAACATAATCTTCGCGACGGCGTGAGAGAGGGAACGTAGGAGAAGCAATGTAGGGGAAAGCTCTCCCGGGCGCTCGCCGCTGGAGGGAGGGAAACTACGTGACACACAAAAACTGATAACATTTCTCTCCACTACCCGCGGAATGCGATCTACGTTTTCCCGACAGGCGATATTCACGCGCAGAACAGTTCCAGCCCAACCGCTCTCGGCCGCTGTCGCTACTGAACTGAACAACCCCAGGGGCCACGGTGGCTGAGCGGTTAGCCTGCTCGCCTCCCACCAAGGGGATCCGGGTTCAATACCCATCCGGGTTACTCCGGATTTTCGAATGTGGGAATCGTGCGGACGATGCCGTTGGTCGGCGGGTTTACTCGGGGATCTCCCGTGCTACGCCCTTGGATTCAAAGACGCAGCAAAATTGGATTTTCAGACAATTTAGAATTTCCAAATTGTTTAGAAGAAACCCTCATTGAACAGGGCATAGAAAGTGCAATATATACTAAGAACTTATGACATGAACAAAGAACACATGAAATATGATTTGAGTATTTCTTTTATTCATTTTTAATTTTCATACGATGTTTTCAACAAGTTCAGAAAATATCATACAGCAATTTATTTTAAAAATTGACGATGTTTTTCACAGTTTTTCTCATTTAAGGTAAACATGGATACAAAAATATTTTAAGTTTGCCTCAGGCCTTTTAATTTACAAACATTATTTCGTCCAACGTATATAATTTATTATTCCACCGTTAATGCAAAAGAATGCAACAGTTATAAATAATGGCCCGACTAAATACATATTATTTTGGCCCACATAGAGAATTTTTACTTATATGCAATAACAAATATAACGTTTCCTCAAAATTTACTTGATTTTACAAGAAACCACAGGTTATTCATTATTCCACAATTTAGATTACTTGGTCTTTAAAATACATTGCCATTTATGACATCAATAACAGTTTGAACTATTTTAATTTTTCCACAAAAGTAATATCGATTTGTAGACAACTCACAGGTTATGGCTATCCTCAAAAATTAATTTGGTTGTCTAATATTATGACTTAACATAACCAACAGAGGCCAACCACAAAGTCTCTTTATTTGATAACGTTAATTTCAACATTTTAAATATTTAGCTAATTCCCGTAATAAATGATATAATTTAATGAAGTGGCTATATGGCCGAATAGCGACCAAAAGTTTTAGAGAACTAGAAATGATTTTTATTTTATTAAATTCCATTTATATTTGGAACTTCTCAAAACACTTACTAGAATGCACTGGCAGTATGACCGAACAAAGCCAAAATCTGAGAAAACTGCACATTCGTTTTCAAAGTTACACGGAGGCTATGAAGATATATATTTTCATTATTTCCAGGGAAAGTATTATAATGTCCTTTTTAAAAAACCATATTCTAAAAGTTTTTGGCAGACAACTTTGATGTTGATTTACGTTTCATATTTTGCCAAAATGCCGAATTCAAAGTATTCTCATAATAAATTTCGCCATCATGTCTCCTACTTGAATTATAAGGGCACCAAGTGTGCCTCACCTAACCCAGCTATGAAGGCATAAGTTTAAAGTTACAACATTATGTATTAAGTTTGGATTACTTAACTCAGTGCAGGTGGAGCTCCTTCGGGGCGATGATCGACCCCGAACTGAGCTCGTGCACTCCAATTTATACGCCTTTATTTTCATTTCTCCTTAGAGGGGTTAAACAGAAATTATGGCCAATCAGGGTCAAGTAAAAAAAAATAATGGCTCGGCCAATATAAAAACACATGGCCTTATTGGGAAAAACTGTTCATTTGGACCTTACAGGGGGATCTTGATTTGGCGACGAATCCCAACAATCTGTCCTTTTATGACGATCTACGTCACCACCATGTCGACACACTTCCGGTGACCAGACGAGCTTGAAGGAAGTAACTTCGTGGGCAGACACATTTTCCCAAAGTTGGTACTCCTGCACGCATGCGCAGCAGGTGGCGCAGACAACGCCACATTCCAGGTAGACCAATTAGCCATACCCTTAAAGGTGGAGCCGCCATCCAACACTGGTGGCGATGAAATCAACTACCACAACAGAATCGAGTCTGCCACCAAGTGCGCCGCGTGTGTTGATGAAAGCTGCAGAATTCTACCGCGCTGGACCGGGCCGAAAAATTTTAGTGTGATGAATCACGCTTCGTTGTAGCCGCCCAGAAGGTCCAGACATCGAAGAAACAGGTTTGCTGACAGCAATTTTAGGCTAAATTGCAATATTGCCGTGTAGAAGTAGGCGGTTATTTCCCAGGAAATGAACACTGTAGTCCGTTGCGACGTGTTGAAACGGGCTATTATTGGGACGCCGTAGCACCAGTTTCTCCACGCTCTTCATTCCTGTGCTGCTCCGTACTCACCTTAAGCGCCCTCGTCGTCTCTGAAGACCTCGATGTTAAGAGCCGCCCAAATCTCTCCACTCCATTGAGCAACCCCACCCCTTCGTGCAGCGGCAATGGACTCGCCCGACGCGTTTTGGACTTCTGCGCATTAAGTCTAGGCTACAATCACCGTAGCGTTCCCGTAACAAAATAACAGTGGCGTTACTGTGGAAGTATGGAAATGAACTGGCTAAAACCGCAGTAAGTAAACTGTTACGCGGCCAATCACAAACGAACACACAAAAAAAAACAGGCTGTATATGTATCGCGGATATCTACAAACAGTGTGTTGGCTAACCTGATATTTATTTTTGTTTATCTACTTGTGATGAAAAAAATTTAGCAGAAGTTGTGTTTTGAAATATTTAAATTGCGGTATAAATGTTAATAATTACGTTGACTATTTAAATAAACGGAAATCGGAACTGTACCTCAAAGTTAATTTAATAACTATGTTCTTGTTACAAGTTTGCTCTGACTCTCATGGTTGGAAATGCTGTCTCGTGATTGGCCGGCGTAGAACTCGACGTACAAGAAAATAATTGAAAATATTAAATCATCTTAACGCTGCTAACGCGAGCAGGCCGCTATCTTACGCCGTTATGTCGTGTTGTACGTTGTACCATATACAAATGTGGGTTCAATATTTTATTGATATTTCTTACGGCGATTGTAGCCGGGGCTTTGCTCGTTTGGATTTCACTGTGCATCGGTGGATGCACAAGTGAATGATCGAAAAGGCTGAGTGTCGTAAAAGCGCACTCGCTCGTGTGACGCACTGTACATCTGTAGAGTGTAGTGACGCATAATAACGAAGCAGTGTACTTACGCAGGAGGGGGCGGCGTCCTTCTCCGCTCGTTGCGTAAGTAAACCCATGCACGGCGCCACCAACTCCTCTTACAGAAAATCGAAGACCATTAGCAGTGTGTCCACAGCCTGGCTTCCGCCGATCTCCTTGCCTGCATAACATGTGCATGCTTCCCTCGTTATTCAAGCACGTCACGAGAAACACATTCACCAGCGATAATTTCGGAAGTGAGATACGATACATGCCATTATCCATTCTCCGTTACTTCTAAACACTGTTCACGATCAAGAGACCACTTCCGAAATCTACCTTAGTAAAGAGTCACTGACCCTGCCTGCATATATTTTAACGGGCGCACTGAGTGGCATGCGCCTAGTAAAGATTGTAACGCCGGATGGAAAGTAGTTCCGTATCTTAACGTGAAAAATAGTGTTAGGTAACCATTTGTCATAACTGAAACTATTTCTTTTGCTTTCTTTTTTTTGTGCATCGTATTGTAAAAATGAGCATATTTGTTAAATATTTACTATTCTAATAATTTTACAGTTTCGCTTGACCGATGCATGAATAAAGTGATGCGTCCTATTACATTGTTAATCTTAGATAAGGCGGAAGAATACACAACGTGCATACAAGTAGATCTTGCAGGGCTTTCAAAAGTGCTCATTTTACCGTGAAACGCGTATAACTTTTCTGAATCCCTGCTAAAGTCTTACTTACGGAATATTCTCCCCTCCCCCTCCCCCATCATGCAAATACACCAGAGGGACAGCGCACAGCATTCGTGCGCACTCAAGTGTAATAATATGTTGCATAATAACTATTTATTACTGGGTATTACCAGCGCACCTATTTTCTCTGTGTTTTTACTCATATTATTTTTAAATGCAATCTTGTAATTTATATATTACGAGTAAAGACTGTTCATGATAAAGTGAGCACTGTAGGAATGAACCTTAGAAAAAAAGTCACTGCCCCTGCATGCATATATTTTAATGGACACACTGAGAGACATTCGTCCAGTAAAGTTGGTAACTATAGATGGAAAGTAGTCCCATAACTTAACGTCGAATAAAAACATTTGTGATAACTTAAAAAATCTTCTTTCGCATTCTGTTTTTTTATGCATCGAAGTGTTAAATGAGCAGATTTGTGGATTACTTTCTTACTAATTTCACAGCTCCATATGACCGACGCATGAATAAAGTGATGAGGCCCATGATAATGTTAATTTCACGTAAGGCGGAAGAATAACAACGTCCATCCTAGTAGATCTTAAGCAGGGCTTTCGAAAGTGCTCATGTTACCGTGAACAGTCTATATAAACGACGTGGATTGTATTTGAGGTTAGAAGACTGCTCAGTAAACGAGTGCTTTCAGATGTTAGTATACTTCGTCTTACTAATTTGCAATGCATTTTGAGTAAGTTCAAATCTAGTAAAATTATTTTATTCATATAAGAGTCCGCCCTTGTCTTTTGAAAATTAAGATATAAACATACACGTTCGTCAATGTTGAACACGTGACTTTGACAGTTGTATTGGTTTTGGGGTAGATCAGTGTTGGGTACATGCACAGAAGACGAAATATCGGCCTATTTCACCTCTCTAGTCTATGAGAATAACCGTTTACAATTTGAAAAACAAAATAGCGTTTCGGAAGCTCTGGATTACAGTCCCTGATAAGGGACGGATGTTGAATGTAAGATATATAAAGTTAATCGGTTATACACATCTCTGCCCGACGTATTACAGAACTACTATATATGGTAAAAATACGCCGTAATTACTTTCTCCTCCTCATATAATTTTTTTGTATTTCATTTGTTTCACATATATTTTGCTCAAAACATAGGCCTACGCAATGCTTTAGTGTACTATCAGCAAAGGCGGTGACATACAAGGGTGATCAGCGTTATAACATTATTCTATCAATGATTATCAATATAGTGTATTCGCAGTTTGATCAAACTTTTTGAATTAAACCTTTGAAAAACCATCCTATGTATGACGTGTTTTGTTGTTTCCTAAATATGCCATGTATCACAAGCGGCTTATACTTTATTGATATAAAAGTGCCTTGTTTTAATTAAATTGAACTTTTACTTGTATTTATAAATTATAATGTTTCACTTACCATTGTGAATAAAAAGCAGGGAGGAAACAGGTGTGTTGGTAATGCCTAGTAAGAAGTAGTTCTTATGCAAAATATTATTAATCTGAGCGCGCACGAATGTGGTGCGTTGTCCCTCGGTGCAATTGTTTAGACTCGGTTAACCTTTATTTGCATGAGGCGGAGGAATATCCTGGAAGTAGAACTTAAAGCAGGGCTTCAGAAAAGTTTTAATTAACCGTGAATGGACTGTAGTTAAAGACCATGAAAATTTGAGAGTTCAATGACCTGTAGGCTATACACCATTTTCGTATGTAAAATGATGCAAATATCAGTGTACATTAGTTGCTTGTTGCATAAGCGGCAGACGGAGATTGGGGCTGCGTTTTACTACGTGTTTATTATTGGCTCCAAGTTGTTCAGGAGGTGTAACCTAACGCGTGGACCAATATCATAAGCAATACAAACGTACGAGGTTTTGAATTCTAGCTTGTCCCGAATTGAAACAGCGAATTTCTCAGGTCTCTAAATATAGTTAATATCCCTCTTGTACAGTGCCGACCGAACTTGCGTTAATTATTGCAGGTCTTTACTGCGAAATAATATACAGTAATGCTAGCGAGAGAAATTTCTTACGTTATTTTTTTTTGACGTGAATACGTCTTTAAATTTGCAACTATTGTGGGAGGCAACCCAGAAAATCCTACGATAACAAAATCGGGGGATACAGTTTGGCATTGCAGCTCCGAATATATCGTCTACATTCAAAGTCCAATTACACCACTCGATTGCCAAAGGATCAAAGAATATGTTACGTTGAGTAAAGACTGCTAAGCATCGCGCGTGGTAGAAGGTGGGGGGGGGGGGCGCAATTTTGAGTTCGTTTCGCCTCGTCTCTTAACTTTGGCGTCGTATACTAACTATTGAGTAGGAAAAACTACGACCTTGTTTGAATTTCATTCGATAACTCTTATCAAGATCAATCGATTGCGCGTATAAAAACATTTGTGTGGCGTGGTTATGGTGAAATTGTATGAGTTTAATGTAAACAATTAAGAAAACTTAACACAATTTCAGCCTACACTCGTCAACAAGCCAAGTCTAAATACAGAAGTCGTATAGGTCAGAAAGAGCATCTCAAAAGTAATCCAGCGATACCAATAAAACCCCATATGATCGAGTGAAGCGGTGCCAGGAACGTAAAATAAACATCAAGGCGTCCGAGCGCGTCAACGTAGACGTATTCACGCAAAACAAACGGCCGTGTCCCCAACACAGCAATACCCAATGGTCCCCCCCCCCCCCCCCCCGTTTAGAACAGCACGTGTGCCATTTTTCCTTTTCGTCGGCGGACAATAAGAATCGCGAGTGGGAGGAGGAAACTGCAAAGTGTCGTTTACTCGGCGGCGGTCGTTTCCAGTATCGTTCTTCCAGGAGGACCGCCGCTGTGAGCGCCAGTTCCTGTAATGACCCGGTTCTCCTTACCTCGCGAGGTAGGGTAGCGTAGTGTAGCGTGGCACGCTGCCTTGCTATATTTAGTCTAACGATCCCCTGCATCGGCGGTATTACACCGCCCTCTAGACACGCGAACCCCTCCCTTCGTTATCCCGCTACTTGGCGCTGCCAACTGAACTACTCCTCCCCCCCCTCCTCCCCCGCTAAAACATTTTCAACCTGTCAGCACCCCCTTGCACACACAGGGGTAGCGGTGGAGCAGTGGCTAGGGCGCTCGCCTCCCACCACGGCGATCCGGGTTCACTCCCGCATGTGCGATGCCGCTTGCGCCGGCGGGTTTTCTCGGGGTACTCCCGTTTTCCCCGCCCTTGCATTCCAGCGCCGCTAAGGTCTCACTTCATGTCGTGTCCAGGGGATGACGGGCACCTACGGGTCCCGGGGCTGGAAAGTCCGTCACCCGGAGAGTTTTATCTCGCCCTGGGTTCACTCCCCACTCTAGTTTTATTTATCCCCCCTATCCGCCCCCCTCCACAGCACTTGGGCCGCGTTAGAACTGTCAGTATATACTTCTTAACTATAGTACATTCACGGTTACTTCCGACTTTTCTGAAGTCCTGCTTAAGTTCTACGATATTTCACCACCGCATGCACACAAAGCTGGAACGAGTCTAGAAAATTACACTGTATTCGTGTGCACTGAGTGTAATAATATTTCGCATTAGAACTATTTCTTACCAGGTATTACCAACGCACTTATTTTCTACCTGTTTTATTCATACTATTTACAAACGGGATATTGAAATTTATTAATTAAATATAAATCAAAGTTCAATTTAATAAAAAATAAGATAATTTAGTGTTAACAAATATTACAAAACCTTTTTTGATACACGATATATTTAGGAAACGAAGTACGTCATAAATGGGATGATTTTTCAAAGGTCTGATTCCAAAAGTGTGAAGGAACCACTAATAGATTGCACGCACATGTGCTTATAGGCTGTTCACGGTAATGTGAGTCCTTTTTGAAGCAGTATCTTCATAGATAATAACCGATAAATAAACTTGTGCTTTTGATTTTGAGTATGGTGAAATGTAAACACAGTGTTTATTACTCTCGTGGCAGTGTTTACTTGAACAAGTGGCGGAAAGATATAAATTGGCTGGAAGGAAAACTCAACTAAGGCTTCAAAAGTGCTCAGTTTAGAGGGAACAACCTTTACAAGTCGGCCTTACGTCACACTTCCAAGAATCTCCCGCAAAGTGCTTCCAATTCTGGACGTGTAGTTGCCATCTATAGGCTGTTCGCAGTGAACAGGTCTCTTCTGAGAGCCCTGCTGTAGCTCTGCTTGTATGGGCAATGTGTATTCTTCCGCCGTATGGAAAATTAAAATTGCCACGGACCTGCTCGCTTTGTTCATGCGTCGGTCAAGTGAGATTGTGTAACTATCAGTAGTATGGTATAGCCGAAGCGGTCAGACAGGATTGCAGGAGTAGGAGGTACTTGCTGTCTGCGATGACGTCACAGGTGCGGCCGGCGACCTGGGACAGCCATTTTACCGACAAAATCACTATTTTTACCCCCCAAAAATCACTTCAGGAATCAATTATTTTACCCAAAAATCACTTCCCCCCCTCAAAATTTGTTTTTCTTTCCCCCAAACTCTTCTAAATTTCCAAAAATAGTTAAAAGAGTGCTTGCTCTTCAATGTTTCTGACTGATTGCTCATTGTAGCTGAAGTATCCCTAACATCAGCCACAATGAGCAATCTGGGGAGTCGATAAACTAAAATTAATTTAAAAATATACTTGTTCAATTTAAATATATTTTATATTTAAAAAAAATTAAAGGCGTTAGTATTGTGTGTCGTATGTCACAGTACTCTTCTATTCAAGGTTCATGCGATCGTGATATCATATCGACTATGTAACCCAGTGTCAGAACCACGATATTGATATTGGATTTTATATGTATGCCACACACCTCACACCCCAAAACCATGGAACATCCCCTCCCCCAAGAAATGTCATCCTCTAAACACACGGCCATGGACACTCCCCTCCCCTAATACAATGCCAAACCATCTCGAAAAGTATGGACCACCTCTTCATCCCTCTCCATCCTGCTGCCCAGCTCCTCTTCTTACACTGCTCTCGCGGGACAGACAGCTAACTGACCTTGTCAGATCAATCGAAAAACTATCAGTCATTTAGGAATCGACACATTTATAAATAAATATAATTATATCATTTAAATTTATCTTATATAATATTTTTGAAATGCCAAAATTTTTAAAAATCCAGATTAATGTATCGAAAATGTATTTTTAATGCAAAATCGATTAAAAAATGTTTAGTTATGTAAATTTCACACTTTCCCATGACACTTGGTAAAATTTAAAAAAAAGTTAAAATGTTCAAGGAAAGATGGGGATTCGAACCCACGACCTCTCAAACAGAAGTTGGTTGCTCTAACTACTTTCTTTTTTTGCATTTTCCCTCGTTTGACGTTGTTGTGAAATCTGACGTTGACGTAGTTCTAGTGAGACCAACATGCTGACAAATTCCCAGTGCGACAAGCGAACTGAAAACTGCCGCGTCGGAAGCACCAGGACGTGAACCCGCGACCCTCCGACCACAAGTCTACCACCCTACCCCTGAGCTATGAAGACAGCCGCTGAGCTACTTAAACAACGATGAGAAGGGTTTTTTTTTTAAATCTGCTATCATAAGCACCAAACGAAGAGGCTGCATTCCCTCGTATGATTTCATTAGTGTATTAAACATTTTGATATATTATTTTTATATTTATTTTCAATCAATGCATATGTGGCTCAGGACCACATTTATTGGGGAGCTCTTTCAGTTTAAATTCATCGCATTTACAACTGAAAAAACTTTTTTAACATTCCTCACATTAATAGTTTTTATATATTCATTTTAAATAATAATTATGTAGCAGACCACATTTTTTCGCAAGTAAGCAAGCCAATATGTACGTACATGCATTTAGACAGTGCGAATATAATTTGCGAACTCTTAGGAGGTGGCTCGTGAAATTCAGTTTGCAAGCGTCATTTCTAGCTCCAGGAATGTATGTTTAAGCCCTTTATAAATATAGTGATTACCCGACATTTGCTTCATAGTTATGTTTTTAACGAAAACAGTTAATAATAGACTGGTTACGATAAAGGGTTAAAATATTGCAATAATTTTTCTATTTTTTTTTCTTCAAATTTATTAAATTTATGTAAAGTGTGCATCCTTATACAAATCTCAGTCTTTCGTTACACCTGAAACCAACTATTGTGGCACTTATAAACTTCGTATTGTCGTGCAGTATGCTTGAAGGCAAAGCCCTTGCAGCAAAAGAAGTGGCACCGATTAGTCACTGCAAGTTCTGTAGATGATACACTAGTGGGTCCAGATGGTTCGGCTGTCGTCGTATCAGAAGGAGCAGGAACCAGGAATGAAGTTGTCGTCATAGAAAGAGATGTTGCACCAGCTGATGAGTTCTTGAGTGATGCATTAGTACTCACTGTAGGCACTGAAACGCAGGAGTTACAGGAATTAAACGACGTTACTGTTATCAGTCACGCCGATGATGGAAGTTTCAGCAACCCAGATATAAACTGGCCCCTTAGAGACGTAACCATAATATATCCATATGCTTCTCACTTACCTAGACTCCTTCTGGCATATAGACCTATACACTTTGTGATATCATGAAATGAGCGAAGGTGAGTGATTGGTGATGGAGGGTGGGGCAATTGGGCAACTAAATATATTGGAAAAAGGGGAAAGGGGGCGTGGTGGGGTCAGTCGGCTGCTGGACGTGGTGCTGGGGGGACTTCCGGAAATGTAAGATTTTTAAAATTAATATTTTAATAATAAATGTTTACATAAATTCTTAGTAATCAAATTTTAATAATATTTATTTAACAATACTTTTTTTTTTTAATGTTTCATCTTTTGTAAATTTTTGGGATTTTTCGGAATTTTTTGTTATTCAAGGTCAAAAGTCACCGGGATCAAGGTCAAAGGTCAAGGTCACATACATCCAACATGACGGACAATATGGCTGCCGGGAGACCGGAATGGCCGAGCACGAGCATTTCCGTACTCCGACGCCAGACGCCGATGCCCCCCTCCCCAAACACGCTATTTTTATACTATAGGCTGTTCACGGTAAAGTGAGTACTTTCGAGGCATTAGTTGCTTTCTCCTTTCATCCATTTATTGTCATTTAGCACTCGGAAGTTTTCGTCTAAGACTACAATAAAATGTATCTTTTAACTATTATTCCAAATCAGAAGGCTTTCAAAAGTACCCACATTACTGTGAACAGCCTACACTCAAGATATCTTGCATCGCAAAGGAACGTACAAATTTACGGCACAAGGAATAGATTGGCGGGGATGCGTCGCTGTCCACAAAGTTTGCCAAAACTGCCGCATGATATTGCCCTTTGTTGCGTATGCAATGCCGGTTGCCAGAGGGACGTCTAAATTTTAAATATCGCGTGTGTACTGAGAGAATTGTTTCAGCACACGAAATATTTGTTTGTATAGTGCCAAAAATATATTTAGCTGCCCCGACAAAATATTGTGTTGAGTAAACAAAACTTGAAAAGCAACTAAATTAATTTTGTTCATCTAACAAAACACACACTTGAATAAACAACACCTCTGTGTTGGGCCAAACGAAATTAAAATGTCAACAAAATGTTTAGTTGATTCAGCTGTATTTATTAGTTTGGCCACTCATTTTATTGCCTTGGGTCGAAAATACAGGTTGAGAGTTTGTTTGCACAGTTGCGTAATAATTGTTTAAAGATCCTAATGAAACAAGTAGAACAGGAACTTGTAAAGTAAAGCTGCAAAACTAGAAATATTTATCTGGGCATGTTGTCCTGTATTTGAAATGTATATATATATATATCAAAACATTCCAATTTTATCAGTAGTCATCTAGCTGAGGTTACTGGGGCGCATGTGGTCTAGTTTCGATTCTCGGCCAGACTTCTACTTTTTTTTTATATTAAGAGTTGGAATAACCCCGGCGTTTTTCTTGTGAAATAGTTGTTTGCGCGTAGACGCGTGTCTCGGTAAATAAATGTTCTTCAAGTACGACTTTTTGTTAGAAAAAAACAAAAAACTAATATCTATGCCCCTATTTTTTTTTACATTTGTCATATTAAGTGTATTAACGGAGAAAAAAAATTGTGAATGTGGTCAAATATCGCATTTCTAAAGCTTGACTATGAAGTTTATTTAAGCGGCAAGAGAAAAGTACGATTATACTGGCGTAGTTTAGTCTGTGGTCTTTCATCGCGTGTAATAAAACCCCGCTGTTACAGATCTAGTTTACACAGTACAGCGTTAGGACGGAAACACTGCACACCTTGCGCGTAGGAGCGATGAGACACTAGGCGTGCGTGTTAGTGTCGCCCGTATCGCTCCCTCACATCTTGACCTTGGACGCGTAGCTCCATCCCACTCTTAACCGAAACTCTTAAATGAACGTAGAGACAAAAAAATATTTAGGTTTACCAACCAAATTTTGGTTCGCGGCAACCAAATAAACAATAAAATAATTTGGTTTCAACTACAAAATATTTCATTGCCCATACTCAGTGATAGCAATAACTTAAGTCCCACGCCCTCTTCACACTGAAATAAAATATTTTGTTGTTTAAGAATATTAAAGAAATATTTACAGAAAACGAGCGCATCATTACAATTTTTCAACGAAATAATATGTTATAGTTACGTGCGATATATTTTGAACAAATTACTTATTTGCAGTCGCCAAAGAGTTGGTTGGCTACACTAATCCATGAATCTTTCGCACGGGACTGGAACGCCTTAAGTGCGGCCGAGTGAACGGAAATGTTCTTTTTTTACATGTTTTATTATTTTAGGCATGTCTCAGCTATACGTCTATCAACATAGCTCTCAATTTAAAAAAACTGCCCGAATTACATTTCCACAAAAAGATTTTGTAAAATGTTTCAATACCTAGAAAATTGCGGATATACCGACTAGACAAAAACACTAAAATAGAAATTGTATTAATTTTCTCCGATCTGCGCTCTTGTAGCGTGGTTCTTGTCTTCAGAGGGGACAGAGAGTTTTTTGTTTGAAAGATATTGTGAAAAGTAGCCGAGATATGTATTGAACCATTTCACATGCAAAACTCTCCCCTTTCGCTCGGCCGCTCCTTCATTAGCCCGGGGCGCCTCACACAAAGGCGAACTGGGTTCGATTCCCGGCTGGGTCGCTCACTGGTTTTCGCACGTGGGAATCGTGACGGACGATATCGCTGGTCGGCGGGTTTTCTCGGGGGTATATCGTTTCCCCCGCCTTTGCATTCCGGCACTGCTCCATGCTCAACCTCGCTGAACCCTCATCGGCTCATAAGACCTCGATGTTAAGAGCCACCCAAAGTTACTCTCACACAATCTTTCTGTCTTTCTCTTTCTATGTCTATGTCTCTCTCACTCTCGGTCTCTCTCTCTCTCTGTCTCTGCCTGCCTCTCTCTCCCCCACCTCCCCATTAGGTTTCGACCATAATGAATCCCCCCCCCCCCCCGAGTCGCTGTGGAACCCAGACGCGATAGTGTTTCAAAACGCGCCTTTCGTTCTACGCGAGACAAGAACTCCAAGTAACTTCTTTGAAAACAATGTTCGTGCGTCGGATGGCTCTCCTCGCATACGTATTTTTCGCTAGAGCATTCCTAGCTGCTTCCTTGCAGAAGTTTCTAGGCCCCCAACAGTCCGCATTCGTATACAAATTCGACGCTTTATCGAAACTAACGATGGAATATCCCCCAGCTGTTGCTTGTCCTGCAAAGACGTTTCCTGCCTTGTCGCAACTGAAAAACGTGGTTAGCTTCAAGTCTTTGAAATATGACAACCTCAATTAAACATAACATTACATGAGTTACTGTCGATAGGAGTAGAATGGAGATCTTTAGGATGCACTACGATTTATCGATTATCAGTTAACTGTGCATTTTACCAACAAAAAAATATATAAAACGAAAAATATGCCCTGCGTTTAGCATATATCAAGCCACATGGTTTTTATTATTTTATTTTTATTGTTTAGTCAGCTCATTTGTCAATAGGGATAACTATGAACAGACTCATTATTGTTACAACTGCTTTGGACGGGACAGGTTCTTAAAGGGATGGAGGTATTATTAATTAAAAGAGCAATATTTGACATCTTAATTTCTTAACAATTATCTGTCTGTCTCTATCTCTCTCTCTCTCTCTATATATATATATATATATATATATATATATATATATATATATATATATATATATATATATATATATAGAGATTGTATTTGCGCATTGTATTTGCCCATTGTATTTGCGCTGATATATATATATATATATATATATATATATATATATATATATATATATATATATATATATATATATATATATATATATATATATATATATATATATATATATATATATATATATATATATATATATATATATATATATATATATATATATATATATATATATATATCAGCGCAAATACAATGGCAAATTTACCCAGTACACCAATAATCAATATAATATTACAGTATTAAAATATTTGATATTGTTATTAAAACAAAAATATAGAACATGTTAATATCTACAACAATCAGAGTACACCAATCTTACCAGTCTCTTGTGAACACACCCTTCCCATTTCCGCTCCATTGAATAAAAAACTGGCAATATCGCAGCACTCATATGCTATCACCCCAGTACACTCTCAGTTGCTTCAGGCACACGGGTAGCCACGTTCACCCGTAGAGTGAATGTAATGTAGAGAATTCACCACACTAACACCAAACTACTAGTATCCGTGTTCCTACAATGAGCTGCTTTTCTGCTAGAGGTTTGACGTCAGAACACTGCTTAAGTAAACAGGTTCTTTGAGATGTTGCTATACTTCCCCTGACCAATTTTTAATGCAATTCTATTAAATTCAAATTGGTAGAAGTGTGTTATTCATATGAAATTGCCTGTCTTTTGAAAATTAAGATCTAAAAAAAAAAAAAATTGGGTTTGGCTGTATTGGCTGTATTGGGGACACGGCCGTTTGTTTTGTCCGTTATGTTTGTCGACACGGTTCTCTTGCACTCTTACACACACACGCACTCATCCAATTCAATCTTCTGTTGACCTCGTGGAGGTCCGGTCCTTCACTCCATGGTTCGCCATCCTTAATCGTATTCCGGTGCCATCTGCCTGGGTCATCATCAGTTTATCCCTGCTGGGTGAGACTAAGTCCTACCTCAGGGATGTGTGTCGTCTTGATCCGAGAATGAGTGATGGAGGGAGGGAGGGGGATGTGAATTCTTGCGTAGTGTAACTCTCTCCTTTTGTAGTTCATTCTGTTATTTGGTCAGGTGCAGCCGGGAGGGGGTCATGTAGACCCTTTTTCGATCCCCCTCCCCCTGCAGAATCCTTCCCTCAGGCTGGTTTCCTTCAAGGGGGGGGGGGGGAACTGTCTGGTCATAATTGGAATGGCGTGAGCTTGTTTTAGGATGCCGGCAGGAAAGGACTGGTACCGGACCACAGTGTATCCCGTGAAGGACTTACTGTAGTCAAAGGTTGGCCCCCCGTATGTACGGACGGCATCCTTGAAGATGTCAGATTCCTCTAATCTTTCACCTCTACACCAGTAGAGGTGAAAGATTGTAGTGCGTCCTTCTGCGTTGGCAGGCCCGCCTGGGCGACGACGACCCTATCAGCTGCCTCCATTCGGGGGAAGAGGATCTTATCTCCCTCCTTCATTTGCCTAACTACCATGGCCAGGGCTGCCATTAGAGTATTCGGCTCCTCTAATCTACTCAGGTAAGTGCCTCGTACGATTTCATCGTACAACCATAGTGGGTATTTCGGGTGCGCTCCCACAGGCCAAGCCTGTACGGCCATGTTTTCCTCATCCGGCCAGTTAACAGTCACTGTTTTCTCTGTGGAAGGGGCTGCTTCATTCCTTCGCACCAGTTGTCTATGAAGGAAGACCTACCGGCAAACCTCGGTTTCCCTTGGCTGTTCAGTTCGGACCTCCTCCATAGGTACTCCCGTCTCCCGTACCTTTCTGACACGGTCCATGGCGCAGACTGTTCTTCGTCTGTTATATCGTTTGAACTTGCTCATACAAGTGATACGAGTAAAGTCCTCCGAAACAAACACAACTGGTTAGCAGACTCTCATTATAGACCTGGACTTGGGCAACTCCGTCCCCTCTTTCCTGTTTCTTCCTCCATTGTCAGGCAGTAGCCGGGAGGGGGCCTGTGGACCTCTATCTGATCCCCCTCCCCCACTAAACTCCTGCATTCAAGGTGCTCTGATTGCGTCCATGGACAGGAACTTCTTCCTGTCGTGATGAGTGCGAGGTGAGAGGTCTCATTTAGGACCAGAATTCTTGGGAAGACGTGTTCATCCATCTTGGGTGTTCATATTGTCCTCGTCCACCGAACTGTCCCCAATCTCACCGCTCAAACTGCGGCTCTACCATCAGACATCGAACGCTTCCCGTCTTTTGCCGATAGACGTGAGGTATCTTAGCACCTCTGGCGCCAGGTTCCTGTCCCTGAGAATTTCCCCTAGTCGAGGAGTTCCATGCTTCCCCTCAAATTCTATGCGTAGGTCCTCTATTTTGAAGCACTCCACTGCATGGGCTGGTATATCAGGCACCCCACATACCACACAATCCGGGTGGTCAACCAGGCCCATTGAAGACATCTTTTCCCTGAAATTTCCATGCCCAGTCAAGAAATGAGCAGAGTAGTGACCTATAACTAACCACTTCCCTATACGCAACCATTCCCGGACATCAGGAAAGATCGAATATGTGGTTCTTCCCTTCTCCGAATCGTCTCATCTAGTTTGCCATATTTTCATGGTGGCTTCTCTTCTTGCCTTTATTTCCTCGGGGAGTATCCCTCCCCGTTTTATCCTGGCAATTTTACCTCTTTCCATCACGAAGAGGTCTAGTGGGACTTCTCCGGCAACCACGCAACTTGCGTACAAATATATTTCAAGCAGGGCCTACAAAAGTGCTCACTTTATCGTGAACAGCCTATGGGTACGTGCAAAACGACGAGAAAACGGTACGCCAGCAAGTTCAGAGCCTTGCGTGTAGCGGCGATGGCGAACTTGATGCGTGTGACAGTGACGCCCTTATTGCTCCGACACTTCTCGGCCTTATGTAGCTTCAGATGGGCGACCCCCTTAATTCCCACCTTGTCAAAAGAGCACGTGAAGGGTATTTTTTTTATTACAAACGTAACGTATTTTTATGCGAAATTTGCTACAGCTCATTCCCAGCTTCATATTCACGTTTCATGTCAATTTCTGGGGAAGAAGATTTTCTTTGCTTGTAATTGCATATTTTTTTTAACGGTCGCACAGAATGGCATGCTACGAATACAGTTAGCAGATGTTTAATGTCTTAATGTCGTATTTAAAGTGAAACTTTTTACTTTGTGAGCAATAAATGTATTCGATTTATTCTCTGTTTTTTATGTGCACATGTTATTAAGGATTGACATTGGTATTAGTAACATGAATATGTGGCGGAAGGATATAAAATCGCGAAGAAAGATAGATCCTAACTTAGGCTTTCAAAAACTTAAACAATTGCGCTAGTACAGCTCCACATTTGCCAAAAATAGTACCTTTCTGGCATACTATTTTTGCACGTTGCCGAGCTGTTGAAAACGATGATTTAAAAGAAAATCGTAGCCTTTTTGAAGATGTCAAGGAAACATTAAAACGAAAGGGCAAATGCTGTTCATGATAAAGTGAACACTTTTGAAATCAACATTAGAAAAACGTCAGTGCCTCTATCTGCATATATTTCAGCTGGCGCCCTGAGTGGCATGCGCCTAGTATAGTTGGTAATGATGGATGGGAAGTAGTTTTAACGTCGGATAAAAAGTGTTAGGTAACCATTTATGATCATTTAGATTATTTCTTTCAATTTCTGTTTTTTTTAAATACACCTAAGTGTAAAAATTAGCAGAGTTCAAAAATTTTTATTTTTCTAATAATTTCACAGTTTCACTTGACCGACGCATGAATAACATGATGAGGCCCACGCCAATGTTAATCTTACATAAGGCGGAAGAATGAATACACAACGTACATACGAGTAGATCTTAAGCAGGGCTTTCAAAAGTGCTAATTTTACCGTGAACAGTGTCTATAAGTAAAATAACATTTTATGTAGCTAGTTCTAATGTACCACGAACTTTCCGAGTTTCAGTTCGATCCTAAAGAATGCCTTCATACATTAAAAAAAGAATGAGGAGGGAGAAAACGTCAAGTGAAATTATCACCTGGAATTTCCTCTTTCGGCAGATTTGCATGCTCGTGGCACTTTGCCTTATTCCTTTACTTTTACCTCGGTGTTGGTGCCTGGCCGTGCTGATGAAAGGCAGGGACGTGTCGAGGCACAACTATTTTTCATAACTTGCGTTGGGTTCGTAAAATGCCCTCCTGACTTGCTCTCGCGAAGGTTGTCAGCTGCGAGAGTAAGACGCCACGTGAGATTCACCGCCTGATGATTTCTCTCCGCCATAGGGCAAACCTGACAGCGCAGTTTATTTTTATTTATTTTTCCTTCAGCGTGAACAGAAGCCTTCTCGCCACCTCCCGCGTCTTCTCATTTACGCGAAGTCAGGCGACGGCAGACACCATAATTCCGCGACATAAATCGCCAGCAGCGCGCGGCGGGGGGGGGGGGGGGATCCTGAAAAACAACGGCCATTTGTCACACGCAGACCTTGGCACGGCAACGGGCTTTAGAAAAGCGACCCCGCGAGATTGTCTGCCATTTTCCCCCCGAGGACGAAGAATTCGTCGGTAAACGTGTATATCCCTACACCCTTCCCAGGCCCGAGATAGGGTTAGCATGAACTCGCGCAGATCGTAAGAGATGCTGTTAGAAATTTAGAAACACGCACACTAGAACCACGCACCACCGAGAGCCGCACAAGACGAGACGTCCTCGAATTCTACGTCATGTGATCCGAATGTATGAAAGTTCGCGGATGTATGATTCTATCCGCGTGTTCGAAAATTCGTCGATGCATCCACCGAAGTACTACACCAGACGTTCGAGAATTAATCGTTTGGCGAGTCCTGTTGAAACGGTTTATCCATAGGTTCCACCGGCCTGAACATCTGGTGGATCTGGTGGATATGCACCAAAACATCAACCGATGAATTTTCAAACGATTTCTCTGAAGAAAAAAAAAAGTTAAAAGTACCCACAACTCGTATTTTCAAGCATTCAAAAATATACCAAAATAATTCGGACGTTGAGTTTTACAAATGGGCGATGAAAACTTTAAAATTTGAGTGAAATGGTGTCAGAAAGCAGACGAAAACACTTCTAAAAATCAACCCGATGTTCGAAAAATGCTTCAACCGGTGTACACCGGTGTACAACCACTGGTGGATTCATCGATGAATTTTCGAATACGCGGTATTACACTACACTGTTACAGTCAGCTGCATTGCGAGTGTGCGAGGCACGGATGATTTATGGACGCGCGCGCGCTATCAGTTGCAGCCGGAGATGCAGCGCCTCTTCACAAAGGAATGTTCACAAAGCGTGCCTGTTATGCCTATCAGGGCGCGTGCCACATCCGCCTCTGGGTATCGGGTGTATTTCCGATAAAATTGAAGGAATGTTCTGGTCATTACTACTGCACTAGTTTCTCCCAGTGTAACTCGGGGTGTACTGAAACTTCCAGATAAATTCCAGGCACAGTATAGAAGTGAGATGGCCTCCGAGCCGAGAGTTGATGAGAGTCGAGTATCTGGGCAATTGTGCGACTTTAAGCGATAGACGACGAGCTAGAAGAGAAGAGCGCTGCGAGAGAAGTGACCAGCGGGAGGGAAATCTGCGACTGATAGTATCAGAGCTGTGAAGGGTGCGGCTGGCAGGCTGGGCTATTGGACTGGATGCGTGAGTGAAAGACATTACAAATAATGGCAACAGACATACTGAACGTCTTTTAACGATGAGTATGAGTTAATTGGCTATAAAAAAACAGAGATATGGAGGACATTAATTGGAGTTAAAATAGACGTTAAATATTACACTCCCAGAGAAAAAAAAATATATGTAGTGGAGACAGATAATTTAATTATGTAAATAATAGCTGTGTAAATAAATTAAAAATAAAATTAAGTTATTTTCTATTTATTAGGACATCCGACCCCTCACGAACTAAGAAACGCCCCTCTGACACTGTCATTGAAACATCTGTGATTCGATCCTTCTAGCGCGCGAATTTCGGGCGTACGACGTTTCTAACATACGTAGATATAAATTGTGTTTCAGCCTTACAGTAGTTCTGGCAATTGTGTTGCTTTTGTACGAGCGTTCTAGAGTGCGAATTTCGAATGTACTGTTTTTCTAACATCGTGATTTTAAGCAGGGTGTTTCGGTCGTTCGATAGTTCTAACATCTCAAGTGTTGTAAAGGGTATTTACACAATGAAACTCAACACGTAACGATCTGTTCGTTTACTATCACATATGACGTTTCCATTCCTGTGATTTTCACATAGGTGTATCTCTGATCCCTGACACCTTTGCGAGTAGAGGATGTTTATTCATGTTTTCCCTTCAGAATGGCGCATACTATCACCTTTTAACGTATGTCCGTTTGTTCCTGAAATACTCGATATGTACATACATCCGCAGAAGACAACCAAGCGTCTTTGCTCCAGCGAAGACATACAGCTACTGGATAACCCCCCCCCCCCCAATTAAAAAAAAACAACCTCTTTTGAAAAGAATGGACTTGCTCGGTCTTGTTTTCTGCTCCTGCGCATGGCATTGTAAGGTCCGTTTTCAGAGACTCGTGCAGCCTATCAGAGAATGGGTACGCCCACATCAGAGAAACCTAGCTGTATGCACGACCTTGAAGTTACTGGGGCGATAAGAAAGAAATAAGTGTTTGGGAAGAGGTTAAAGGACTTGTACTGTCCGTTTACGGTTTCTTCCAAATTTCCTGAAGCCTTGGTAAAGTTCTACTTCTAGAATATTCCTCCGCCTCATGCTAACAAAGCAGTAAGATACTTTGATGTTGATAATAGTATACAACGCTTGTGGTACGTAACGTATTTATGAAACAAGCGAATACGCATAAACGTGCGTACACTCTAATGATAAGAATGTTATTGCTGTTTCTGATTGAAATCTCTTTATAATACATGGTTCATGTGTCGGGATAATCTTGACAAGCCAAGTACTATATATGTATGCACTTGTAATGTATAGTTTTCACTATTGAAGCTTAGGCATCTGCGGTCCAAACTTAAATTTGGTTTTGATAGATTTAGTCCGTACGTCGATTTTTTTTTTTCAAATATATGTTTTATTAATGGCTTCATTAAAATTTTAAAATTTTAAAATGTATTTTTTACAATTTAATTTTTTCTTAAAATTTTAGGAAATTTTTACGAAATGAAGATTTTATACAATATTCCATGCTGGCGTAAATCTTCTGTTACTGTAGCTGTTTCAAACTTTAAAATAAAATAAAAAATTCACGAGGGAGAAAGGCCCGGACCACCAGTCTATAGGCGGACATCGACAATTCCCTTCGTGCACACCCAATATAACAATAAAAACCACGCAAGCACTTCATGCGCGGAGTGATTTTTCAAACAAGTTCTATTAAAAAATATAAAAAAAAAAGTGTGCGAATAGACCTCGAATGGACTGCAGTGTATTTCACATATTTGGTGGGCGTTTGTCGACCAGTGGACGTGTCTCCTCCAACACCCCCCCCCCCCCACCCCCGGCGGGAGGCTGGAGAGTGAGTGTCGCAGGGGCTGGAACCAGGTCAGTAGGTCAGGACGAGGTGACCTCGCAATCCCCACCACGTGCGATGCGACTCTTCACTTCACGCAACTAGTGCGTTCCCCGCACAAGCTTCAAACTCTTCAAGCGGAAACATTCCCCCCCTCCCCCCCGGGCTGGAGGCTGGAGAGTGAGTGTCGCAGGCGCTGGAACCAGGTCAGTAGGTCAGGACGAGGTGACCTCGCAATCCCCACCACGTGCGATGCGACTCTTCACTTCACGCAACTAGTGCGTTCCCCGCACAAGCTTCAAACTCTTCAAGCGGAAACATTCCCCCCCCCCCGGGCTGGAGGCTGGAGAGTGAGTGTCGCAGGCGCTGGAACCAGGTCAGTAGGTCACGACGAGGTGACCTCGCAACCCCCACCACGTGCGATGCGACTCTTCACTTCACGCAACTAGTGCGTTCCCCGCACAAGCTTCAAACTCTTCAAGCGGAAACATTCCCCCCCCCCCCGGGCTGGAGGCTGGAGAGTGAGTGTCGCAGGCGCTGGAACCAGGTCAGTAGGTCACGACGAGGTGACCTCGCAACCCCCACCACGTGCGATGCGACTCTTCACTTCACGCAACTAGTGCGTTCCCCGCACAAGCTTCAAACTCTTCAAGCGGAAACATTTCCCCCCTCCCCCCCACCCTGTTTTTCTAAGATAGGCCACGACTTTGTGACACAGTATAAATAAACATTTGATAAGAATTCTGAATACGTTTAAAAATAACTTTTGGATATTTTTTTTTTAGGCGAATTGTCTGCATCTTTACCTTAAGGGCACTGCCTGCCGGTTGGCAGGTGCGAAATTTAAATAGGAAATTCCATGTTATAGGCTATTCACGGTAGATTGAGCACTTTTAAAAGCCCTCTCATTTGGAATAAAATTCAATAAATATTTTTTTTAGCCTTAGACGTTGATTCCGAGTGCGGTAGAATATTCACACTCTGTTTATTACCTGCATGGCAATATTTATTTTAAAATGTGGTTAAAGGATTTTAAAAAAAAGGGGTTGAAAGGAAAAAGTAACGGGGGCCTCAAAAGTGTCCACTTTACTGTGAACAGCCTATAAGAAAATTTCGCCTCGGTGCGTTTTATAAATCCGTTCAAACATCCCTTACATTTTATGCAAACATCTCCACTGTAGGGAACTTTTCCTAAAAAATTCGCGAAGAATTCATTTTGGTTGAAACGCCTGTCTTTAAAATTAACGCGCTGAGGGGAAATGTCCTTAACATGGGATTTCCTATTTAATTTCGCAGCTGCCTGCCGGTAATATTGTGCCAAACAAATTTTAAAATGTTACACCAGCACAATGTTTGATTTCAGCTCAGGTGTTTATTGGAGTCTTTGAAACGCCACGAAGAAATTTCTTTGGAATTTGGCATATTTCTCGCCGGCGATCAAGGGTTTTACTTCTAATTATTTTGAATTTAAAATCTATTGTAAAATTAAAAATAAAATTACGGCCGAACCAGTTGAAAAATTTCCATGTTATTTGTTTATCGTATTCTAATGGCATAAGGAATTATTTTTAACTGTAGCAAAATATGACAATTATACAAAAATTATGCTAAAATATATAAATTTGAAATTCCTGTAACTGCCATAATTAAATATTGTGTTTCCGTTTTTTAAATACCTTTATCAAACTACTGTTCTACGGAATAAAACAATTTTTTGTAAAATACACATAACATAATATAGAAAGTTATTTTGGGCATTACAGAAGATTCCTTGGGAAGAATGGGTCCACGGTGGTGTAGTGGTTAGACTACTCGCCGCCCACCTACGCGAACTGGGTTCCATTCCTGGCGGGGTCGCTCCCGGATTTTCACATGAATGGAATCATGCAGGACGATGCCGTTGGTCGGTGGGTTTTCTCAAGGGTCTCCTGTTTTCCTCCGCATCAGCATTCCGGCTGTGCTCCATTTCCACCTCGTTTCACATTTTTATAGACTCTCGAGACCTGGATGTTAAGAGCATCCCAGATCTCTTCACTACGCTCCTTGGACAATTCGATACAAGCTTGCATGGCCACTTGTATGGACTATTGTATGGAATATTTGGACGTTTGCTGACCTTTTTTCACGGGCGTTTTCGTAATTCGTCGTGTGCAATTTTCCATGGAAGGTTTCCTACAAGGTTGAAATCTTAGCCAATCAGAAAAAGGGCGGTACATTTAGATTCCAATCAGTGGAAAATCACTGATTCGCAGTGAAATTCAATCACTCGAATCAGTGAAAACGGCTCCACTTAGAATCAGTGAAAAACCACTGATTGTTTCAATGGAGAAATTTCACTGATTGAATCAGTGACGACTGACTGCAGTGGCGAATTATATATATTGTTTTTACTGAATTTAACCAAATAATTACGTAGAATAAACATATTTTCGATAGATTACACATTTTACCTTAATTGAAAAAACCAATGGAATTTTCAGAGGTAGCCGGGATTGAACTCACGCTCCCTTCCCACTTCGCTTTTAGGCAGTTACCTCGCTATCTGCGCTACCAAGTCAACTTCAGAAGTACGAGGAAAATATATGTCTTTCTTATCAAATTCGTGATGATTTAAATTGTGAGTCCTTACTTTTTGTTTTTGGTTTAATTGGTACCGTTAGGATTGTTAAAACGAATTCTAGGTACATACGAGTTCACTCTCTTCGCCACACGATAATGCAGCTTAAGCCTTCAAACAGAACTCTGTGATGATTACGTGAAAACGAAATGAAAGGCGGAATGTTCAAATTACCTCTTAAAATGGTGTTTTGAAAGACGAAACACATTTTAAAAGTATTTGTATTGGTTTTATTAATTTATTCGTTGTTATTTTACTTGATACACGTCGTTTAACGACCATTATTAAACGATGTTTGACGGCCTTTTTTACACGCTGCTTAACTGATCCATCAGTCAAACAGCCAACCACTGAAAACTAGTGAAAAAAATGACTGATGCATCAGTGGGAAATGTCACTGAATCAATAAGTAAGGAAATCTGGCCTTTTTTTATTTTTTACTGATTCATCAGTTAAATTCACTGAAGTGACGGTTGAATCAGTGAAGTACTGTTGACGGATTGAAACAGTGAAATTCTCACTGATTCAGTTTTAAAGTATAGTCGTTTTGTTTACTTCGTTTTGAGAAAGAGGTTAAACACGTATATATAGTAAACAGAAAAAATCACGAAAATGTTTACTGATTCTAAAACAGCACTATGTGAAAATTATGGTAAACATTCGTGTTTATTTAAAACAAAATTTCCAGTTATAAAAAAAAAAAAAAAAAAAAAAAAAAGATTAGGATTTGCGCAAAAATGCACAATGCTAAAGTTGTGAGTGAAGAATGTGCCTGAACCACAATCGAAGTAAAATCATCAAAAATGCACTCGTCTGGCTAGACTTCAATAACCTATGTGAACACTTGCATCTTAACTTTTGCTATTGGCCTCTGGTATTTGTGTGAAGAAAGTCTGTTACACGAGTGAGGCAATCAGGATTAGTTTTGTCCGGTACTGACTGTTCGTGATTCGCTGGCAGACTGATAAGACGCGTAACAATTCAAATGCTCCAATCAGGAAAGTGATTCAGATTATAGTACCTTGGAACACAACTTGTCCTGAAATCTTTTAGCGAAAAACAGCTGGTCCTAGTCATAATATATAATAAGTAACTTACAATACATTTTTGCATATTTCGCCATAGGCAAAAAAAAAAAAAAATTACAAAAATTTGACGCAAGCGAGAAGTGTTCGGAAAAAATACTGCAAAAATGTACACAGTTAATCCTACAGTTCGTATATTCTTTACAACTCTCGTAATCTCTCTCTCTCTCTCTCTGTCTGTCTCTCTCTCTCTCTCTCTCTCTCTATATATATATATATATATATATATATATATATAATATCGGTTTACATCCCCGTTTCCCACCACTAAAGTATTTTATTTTTGACGTGATACAGGAATTCGTCTAAAAATATTTCCAGCGGTCTTTTTTGTGGGCATGCACGAGAAATTTCGTGTCGAGGAATTTATCAGCTCTCCCCGCTGCTGGTTTTCCAACGTGCCGGATATTTCGGGCTGCGAAAGATATTTTCGTCTGCCGAAATTCATTTTGTGTTTTAGCTTTCACGTGAGGTTGCTGAAATTTTTCGTTCCTTTAAATTCTTTTCCCGAATAATTTTTGGAAGAAATTGCGAATGAGAATGGACTCTTCGAAAAGTAAACGCTAACACAGAATAATTTTTCTCTTAAAAATTTAGTGGTTCATATGTTAGGTCCGTAAAGATGGGCTAGGCAATTATAGGCTGTTCACGGTAAAGTAAGCACTTTATGTTTTCCTTTCAGCTCTTTTTATCCTTTGACCACCTGTTAAAATAAATATTGCCATACAAGTAATTATCACAGTGCGTGCATACCACCGCACCCAGAGGTGGATTCCCATCCGCCTCGTTGGAGTTATCGATGTTTCGCCAAAGCTTCTATTTCAGAAGGTGTACTGAAATTTCCCGCACGACACATATTGAAAAAACAGCTTCCCAAACTTTATCGAGCTGCCACAGCTTCGCTACGTTTATTAATATTTAGCTGGTAACTGTCGAGGCGAAACGCGAGATTATTACTTGCGAAAGATTACAAAGACGACTATATGAACAGTAATCAAGAAATACTGACCACAGACAATCCACTAGGCAATGCTCTGTGCTCCGTAGTTCCAAAAAAAAATCGTGATACAAACCTGTATTTCTAGAGTACGGCAAAAAATTCCATAGATCCAAGATGGCGGGCGGGAATCTGCTTTAACGAGTTAGGTTAAAATATAATATATTTAGTGACTATTATTCCTAATGATATGGCTTTCAAAAGTGTTGACTTTGCCATTAAAAAGCCTATAGTTAAGCTTCTGTTGTCACGTTCTTCAATAAATCCTCCTATAATCCGAATTAGGAAGAGGTAAATAAAAAATTCACTATGGCGGGTGGCACGTGTTCTTAAGCCGCCATCCGAGAGCCATATCTGGATGCTGCGGCCAAGATGCACCGTAGTGTGTGTGTGTGTGTGGCGTCGTTGATGTGGAGACCCAGTTTCTGTCGGGGTCAGCAACCCAATGTAGGTTATTTATCGATCGCCAGGGGGAGGCACAAGTATGCAAGGAGGGGGAGGGGCGGCTATCTTTAGTCTCTCGGCGGGACAGCTGGCCTGCTGGCTGGCTGGTCTGTCATGACTAGTTGTAGAGCAGGCGAGCACACAGATACGGAATGGCGTTGGGACGGTTCCTGTGGTGATTGGCTACTGCACGCTCACGAAAGGCTTCCTATTGGCTGGGCGCAGGTCCAAGAGGAAGCAGGCTAAAGGAAAACCTCGCCCGCCCTCGGTAAACACTAGTACGAATATTTCTCTGTCCATAAATCAAAAAACAGCGCTGGAGTTAGTTACTCTGTTTCCTTATGTTTTATCACGATTTTACCAAGAAACACCATAGCACTTATAACAATTTTCGAAAATAAAATTTAAATTATTTTACCATTTCTGAAATGAGGTGCTGTAAATACTGTTCATTACGAAATGCCATTTTGGTTGGCAGACTGCCAACTCCACTCGTAGTTGGCTAACATACGGCCAATAACGAAAGCCTGATGCGGTTTCGACCAATAGGACGAGGGTAAGACAGAGCAGAGACCAATAGAATATGGTGCCTTTTCAATTGTATAAATGAGCCACTCACTTCTAGCTTGTCTTTAACGATGGTAAAAGTTTGCCGAATTCAAATTGTGAACTGCCTGCACACGAATCACGTAGGAGCCGTGCCGATGTAGCCGAATGCTGAGCGTCCTGGTCGAATATGAAAACGTCTACTCAAGTAGAGAGTGACTAGTAGCTATAAGCAAACTGCTGTTGACGGCTTACAGTATTGACATCTACGGTTCCCATATTTTTTCGCGGAAAATCACTAGCTCTACTGATGAGCTGTTGCGGGTTTTTATGTTGTTATGTTGGCCATGTTGACGATTATAGAAGAAAATAGTACTCATAACCAAAAGTTGTAATTCAAAACTTTGATTACAGTTACAACATTTATGATTTAAATTAGATTTTTTATATAATGTAAATTTTTTTCCTTTTTTTGGCTTTTACTGAATTGGTGTTAAAAATATGTTTAGCAATTATGGCAGAGCATGCGGATACCTCGATCAGTGAACCGTTTCCAACTTGGTGAACGGACGCCATAGTGTTTGTGATATTTCTCGTCATGTTTAGCCTATGTGAGCGAGTACCTTACTGGTGTTATCGGAATACTTTATCGGTAGTTAATTGTTTTTGTGTCTACTTTCACTGATAAACATTGGCTGTAGGGGTGGGTGCCTTTTCAGTGCGTTTTCTCGCGTGAAATGTAATATCGCCGTACCGACACACGAGTACGGCTTGGTCCACCCTTGTCCCTGCCGTCACGAAGCGGCGCCGTTTATTTTCGTTCCGCAGTTGATCTGTTTCCGGAAACCGGCGAATGCGATAGTATTTGCTAAATGATTCTGCTCGATATTTCGTATCAGTGGCAGACAAACGTGCCTAAGGATTGCCGTAGAACAACATGTGGATTTGCAAATAAGAACTTCAGTGTGTTTTGTAAATAATGTATTTCGAAACGGTTATTAGAATGTTTGAAAAGTGCGTTGCCCAGAAAACCGCTATTTCAACTTTGTTTTGTAGTGTAAAAATAACACGTTGATATGGCGTAGAAATCCAACTTGGCCAAAAATGTTTTACGTATTTGCGTACTGAATGTGTATGATTACTAGAATAAGTAAGAGCAATAACATATTTTTTAAGTTCTCTTTCGGTGAGATTAAACAATTTTACAGATTATAATACTGTGAGTGTTACTTCTACACGAGTAAAATTTTCCACTGGTCCGTTAAAAACAATGTATAAGTCTAAATAACACCGTCTCCCAATAAGATCTGCAAAACAATCCATTTTCATGAAAGACGTTAAACTGAAGTCTCCACTCCCCCGTCTTTCTTTTCACCCCATCGTTTTTTCAGAATTCCATTTACCCGCAATAAAATAAACAGCGCTCCAGTATATAATATGGCCGTATCAAAAATGAAATAATTTGGAATGGTAAACTATATTGATCACAGCATTTGTTTACATGCATTGTTTTCTTCGTAGAGAGAGTATACAAGCGGGACAGACTGCCTGGCTGGTCTGTTATGTTAAGTGGTGTGACACTTCCTTTTCCCAGGTTGCCCTCGCTGTATTCTGCGACCTCTGAGACCCATATGTAAAGGCTGTTCGCGATAAAATAAGCACTTTTGAAATCAACCTTAGAAAAAAGTCATTACCCCTATCTGCATATATTTTAATGGGCGCAATGAGTGACATGTGTCCAGTAAAGTTGGTAACGATGGAGGGGAAGGTAGTTCCATATATTAATGTCGGACAAAATAGGTTAGGTAACCATTCGTACTAACTGAAATTATTTTTCTCGTTTCTGAATTTTTTTTACGTATCTAAGTGTAAAAATTAGCAGATTTCTAAAATATTTACTTTTATAATAATTGCTCAGTTTCACTCGATCGACGCATGAATAAATTTTACATAAGGCGGAAGAACACGCAACATGTATACAAGTAGATCTTAAGCAGGGCTTTCAAAAGTGCTCGTTTTACCGTGAACAGCCTATAGCAGTGTTTCACTTGATTAAACCTTTGAGAGGGGGAGGGGGGAGTACTGTTGTGCGATACAGCGACGATATATCGATCACGAAACAATATTATTTGTTAAATATCGCAACTACGATATGATTTAAAAATGTAGAATAATATTCCGAATATCGAGATGTTATCGATACGAAATGTTGTCACTTGTGTGACATTGGCCATAATGCTATGTCCAGTATCGCGTTTTTTTTTTTTTTGGCTGTTTTTCTATATTGCTATTCTCACGGTACTGAAAAAGTTTTGTGATTTTGATTTTTAAAAATACCTACAGGCAAGTATATGAAACAGGCATCTGAATCATTTGCAGTGATTTTTGTACGTGTACACGATGAGAGTTTTCACACACGAGAGCTACTATCGAGAATACTCGCAGGACGCGGACTGCAGCCCGACAGTTGAGAGTACTCGCAGACCGCGGCCATGGCGTGGCACGAGAGTGGACGCATCACGACATTGTTCGCTTGGTTAAAATGTAGGAAGGCAGGCCCATGCCAAGGGAATGCACTTCCGAAGATTATGAAAATCGTGACATGAAAGGCGCTGCCCTGAAGGAAATTACAAAAGATTGCAATACGACCATAGAAAAAGTCCATAGAAAAGTCCACAATCTAGGCAGTCAGATTCAGTAAAGGCCTAGTTGAATGTGTTCCATCTGTGTGAGATTGTACATTATTTTATAACATTTGTGTTTCCCAAGAGGTGCAGAAGAGCAAGAAGAAAAAAAGTGGAAGTGCATGTACGGATTAGTCTAGTAAATGTACGGATTAGTCTAGTAAATGTACGGATTAGTCTAGTAAATGGCCCTACTTCAATGCCTTGCAATTTGCTTACCATCGATGTCGGCAAAGAAAACTACGTCAAATTTGACGAGGTAAGTGTTTCGGAATGATTGCATTTATTTGGTTTAATTTATGTTCAATATGTAAGTTATAGTTATTTTATATTCGTACTACCGGCCTCTGTGGCGTAGTCGGCAGCAAGCCGGTTTACGGTGCGCGAAGTCCTGGGTGCGAATCCTGCCAAGAGCATGGGTGTTTCTGCTGTTTACTTAGGTTTAAGATTAGTCTATAAGCCGTCCCCTCTCGGCATAAAATCGAGGGACTTAAAAAGGCCCTTTTAAATACCAGTATGTTAGTACTAAACATTGTTGAACTTGAAGGAATTAATGTTTTGTTATCAAGTACCATTAAGAGGATATTGTACCAACCTATATTTGTTTGTTGGGTACTAACGTCGCTTGGCTGGTGACGGGAGTTCCATGTTATAGTGGGCTGCGAACCTCTTGGAAACTGACTCGATACTCGTAAATCTCGAGCCACGCCGCCGAGGACCCCACCAACCGGTTTTCTGTGAAATACTTGGATACGCGTTTCTCGGTAAATAATAGTTGTAGGAATACGACGTTTGGACAAAAGAGGCGTGGACCAAGTATTGACTAATGTATATATGTACTTTTAGGAAATTACGCGCATATAACGAGGGAAACAATCGTGAAAACAACAAAAGAATCGCATGTTTACAGCTGGCCTGCGCAGTTTCGTAGGCGTAAGAAACCAATGCGTTAGTAGTTAAACCTGTGGGGTTTCGATGCGTGTAATAAAGTACTACAGTTATAGATTTCCTCATTACTGTGTCTTGCTTGCACGGGTCGATCGGTTGGCCCACCACGAGGTTCTCTCTGGTGTCCGATCATAGGGTTGGACTCGCGCTAGCAGTGGTTGACTCCGCATGCTGGAGGAGGTCTGGAGAGATTCCCACTCTCGATGACAGACCGGGCGGTGAGCGGTAACCTGCTCCGGTTGTGTCCTGGAGAGGCACTAGGGGTATGGATAGAACCCCGGCCAGACCACACGCTTGGTCTCTGAGGACGAGGGTCTCAGGACCTCTGGGGTAGAGGGGCGAGGATGTACGGACATGCCATGCTTGGGCTTAGGATCTGGCAAAAGGTCGCGGTAATCCTGGTCTCCTTGCGGGGAGAGGACGTGGTTCCTCTTCCCCGCCTATTCTGAGGCCGAAGCGCGGTAAGGTCGCAAGGCTAAAAGCGCTGCGTAAAAATACAAACTACATGACCGAGAGGTCCACTGTAACTGTGCGTTGCTTGCCAATCATAGGTTCTGAATTAAGAATTCCACATCTTGTGCTCCCGTTCTGGTGAAGTTTCGGTACTCAGCCGCATCTTCTTACAACCGACTCAAGGACTAATGAGCTACACGCCCCGCATACTGATCTCGTCTCTGCAAACACTGCTTAACCCAACGTGACCGTACGGCCCTCTGCCCTTTACTTGTCGTCCACGTTTTTTCGGCCAGTAACACAAGCAGTGCAGCCGATATTCTCAGCTGCCGAGCCACGACTGTCATCCCGTGTTCTCGCGGATCTCGCAGACACGACTCGCAGTGCTGTCTGAGAGCCCGCTAGCGACAGTAAATACTCTCATCGTGGACACGTACTTTTAGGACTTCACTTACCAGGAGATTTCAGCTAAACCGTAGATTATATCACCTGTCAATACGCTAATTACTTAACGGCTAGCTGTGAACCCATGTTTCTAGGGTCGTGCTGTCGTTCTCATTTCTTTTTCAATTATTAAAGAAATGTGTAGAAAACTTTACGAAAATGTTTTTATATATAAATTTCCTGACCGTTTCACCTTCTCCGTCTCTTGACAGTAATTTGAAATAATAGTAACATTGTGCAAATGTAAATGATATTTCGTAAATGTGAATTGTTCGTCTGTTAGTGAATAAAATAGTTTTCATGCTATATATATATATTTTTTTCTTTTTTTAACATAATTAATAAAAGTTTCTTAAGGTTCGTATGCGTACGGAAACAAATGCAACTAACTCCACGTGCTTTATTTGCGTGGGTGTATGCGTGTAGTGTACACTGTTTTTTTTTTTTTTGCACACGATTCTCGTGGAAACCAAATCGGCAGTACGTATTATTTACGTTTCACTACAAGTAATTAGTTTTGAGCAATATTTATAACACTTTTTCATTAGATGTGTAAAACTTGAGTTAAATTTCAACAGGAAAATAGTGTATACTTCCAATTTAGTATATACATGGAAACACATAAACGATATCGTGTGTTTCATAGAACTGTGTTTTGTAAAGATGCAACAGTGTACTAGTAGTGGTAGAAGAGCAATCGTTTGCTACTGGTTTCCAAACCATTGTTCGTAAAACGTACACATTCTTTTTCTTATTTCCCTATTGTATGAGAAATCACTAACAGGTTAGTGTATTGGTCGGGATCAGCATACTACTTGTCCAGTCCATGCTAAGTGGTCACACTGACAAGTACAGATGAGCTTAACTGATATTGTAAGGTATCTATGACAACTGTGACAAAAATCTCCAATTTTTAGCTGCGATACACTGTAAAAAAAATTTGGTACCATACAAATGTATGGTAACGTTTCCAAATGTTTAGAAAATTACACAATACAACTTTAGTACACTTACCAGAAACTTGTATAGTAACAATACCAAACCAGATTAGCAGGATGTACTATACTAGTATGGTACTGTTACTACAGGCCGTTCACGGTAAAGTGAGCACTTTTTGAAGCTGATTTATCTGACATAATAACCAATAAATACATTTAATTGTGGCCTCAGACTTTTGGTTTTGGGTATGGTGAATGTATACACTGTGTTTCTTACTCATATGGCAGGGTCTACATTAACAAGTGGTGGAAAGTAACTAGGGCTTCAAAAGTGCTCACTTTACCCTGAACGGCCTATAAACACATGTATGGGATCGATCACATACCACAATGGTAGCTGTCGTATACAAATGTTGTATTTTTACCAAACAAGAATAAGTCAGTTTGCGCAAATAAATACTTCAGGCAGAAGGTGAGTGGCACCCGATGTGCGAAATGCAGAGCTCGTCAAAAATAAACTCAAATACATCGCATGTCTCTAAAGGCCACTAGAAACCTTGATTTGAAAACACCGGCATTTAAGTATGAATTTACAATAAATATGCCTTGAACATTATAAAATTCTGATGATTAGTTTTCCATATCATTAAATTTTTTTTGTTGTTTTACGTGGTATGTTTACTGAGTGACACAATATTAACCTCAGCATATTGGAAAATTTTATAAATGAATTTGGTTTTCTTGATTGATTTCCCTTAGACACAATGAAACTAAAGTAAAAACATGGTACTCATTATTCTACTGTTATTGTTTGTAAGCTAACTGTAGGCCCAAAATAAAACAGTAGGTTAGAGCGAACATAATAAAATACGCAATCCACATGGACAAATTTAGTATCGTTTAAAACAGAAGCTTTATTTACTCATTGAATATTTTACTTAAAAGCACGCAGTCGCTATCTGTTGGTATAGGCTGTTCACGGTGAAGTGAGCACATTTAAGGCCCTCCTAAAAGGCATTAAAGACTAATAAATATATTTAATTGCTGTCTCAGACATTAAATTTTGAGAGTGATGAAATGTTTGCAGTGTTTATTAGTCATATTGCAATGTTTGGATTTAAAAATGGCGGAAAGGTAGAGAGTAATTGAAAGGAAAAATTTAGGAGGCCCCTAAAAAGTGCTCACTTTACCGTGAATAGCCTATAATCAAGCAAACTGTAGTAAAAGACTCGGCTGGTTGTGACGCTGTCAACTGAAATAAACTGTGACGGGCGAAGCAGGAGTCACAAACCTGCGAACTGTGCCCTGTGTTCAGGTTGTCGCAGTCATAGATATTTACATAACTGTGTCACAGATATTGCCTGCGACAAGGAAATATCTGTGACGATGTAGCAGGCTGCGATTTATCGGACATCTCTAACGACGAGACGCTGTTTTAACCTCGGCCCACTTTAACCCGCAACTAACAACGCGGTTTTTTTTTCCCAACGTAGTTTCTGTGCAGACTTCGGAGGTCTTTGCTGGTAGGAATTATTTCGTTTTTTTTTTTTTTTTTTTTTTTTTTTCGTACTTGGAGCGTTTCATTTGCCGTGGCGCGGGGAAGGCAGCTTCGCCCGCGGAATAATACAGTTACGCCGGGCTTCTATTGCCAACAGACGAAGCACCGGCCAGCCATCGCGGTAATTTCATTATGCACGCAGGGCGGTGGCCAAGTGTGCTCTCTCATGCGCTATAGAGAACGCTGCTTCTCTCTGGGAATAATTACACGGACCCGGAGTTGCAGTTGAAGTTCCTGCCGGAACGAACTAGGGAAGAACGCGTTAACATCTACCCCCTCCCCCCCGGGGGGTGGGGGAGTTCACAAGTAGGTTCTCTTGAAATTTCTGAGCGCAGTATATATTTCTTACTCTGCAAAAGCACTAGCTGGAAATAAATCGTGCGTCTGGTATGCAGGTAGGTAGCGAGCTCATTATAGACTGAGGCGAGAACGGGACGTGAATAGACAGTACATTAGTGATATAGATTCACAATTTTTTTTTATGTGGGAGGGTGGCTGTTCGTCTGGGCGCCCGCAATTTAAGCTACAAATTCTATTTCCATTCAAAAGTATAATTCACACTTCCTAGGAAGGGGGTGAGCTATTCTGTCCCGACCGAGACAGCTCCCCGACGGGTATCCTTTCGGCCGCCCCCCGTTTCGCCGCCCCCGCCGGAACAGACCAGGGACCGGGATTCCCACACGGGCCCGCACACAGCTAACTAGCCTTTCGGCCGGTCCGCCATGGCACCCAACGGTCGAATGGCCCCGCCCACGAACCCGAAGGCCCCCTAGCCCCCTTCCTATCTGTGCCCCTGGCCAGTACCGACGAAACCGTTCCATAATTCTCCTGGAGTGGTTTCGGGAAACCGCTTCCATCTTCCCCCGAATGCGGGTACAAATTTTACCACTTGCCACGTCTTTCACTAATAAAATCGCACAACTCCTCAGCCATGTAAAACGTATAAAATGTAATTATGTAGTATTCCTTTAAGATGGATACTCGCAGAAAGTTCCTCCTTCCTCTCGGTGGCAAGCCGCGGATCAATCTTTGCTTCTCCTCCGTAAAGGAGCTGCGGTGGCTGAGCGGTTAGACTGCTCGCTTTCCACCGAGGCGAATCGGTTCAATCCCCGGCCGGGTCGCTCCTGGATTTTCGCAAGTGGGGATCGCGCCGGACGATGTCGCTGGTCGGCGGGATTTCTCGGGAATCTCCCCATTTCCCACGCCCTAGCATTCCGGCGCTGTTCCATTCTCACCTCATTTCAAGGTAGAAACCAGTAATTCAAGATGGCGCTTGATATTGAGCCTTAAAATACTTATCATTCAACATTGTAATACACACTGCAGTTCAACTTTTATAGCAAGGAAAAAAACTGCGTTTTTTGCTTAATTCATATAAATAAAAAGCATCACAGGCGATACTCTGACCCGAGAATCGCTTTTTGTAACATCGACGCAGTTTTGACAGTCACCAACTTGCCGAATAGCCTTCGTATTAACGCCCTTAATATGCCACGAAGCTCGTTTGGAGGGAGTGTTGGTGGAGTCACCTAGCGTTAACGTGCATATGAGATGTGTAGGATAAAGGCTTTGAAGCCAAAACTTCGCCAATGTAAAAAAAGTAGAAATAAATAAATTTAATTATTTAAATAAATAATACACATGCATAGTTTGGCCGTGAATCGAAAGGGCAGCTTCATGTTGCTAATTTATAGCATGATGACCTCTGCCAAGAACATTACTTCAGCTGGTAGATAATAGAATCATTTAAATTTGGATTTTGTGTGTGTTATTTTTATACTATAAACAGGTTTTACGGCTTAAAAACCTGCACACCCTCCATCCTCCCGCACTGCGACTATACTCTGGTGAGTAATACAGTGCACGGCATTTCTCCTCGTCTATTCGTGTTGCCTTCTGTTCCGTTTACCTCACACGGCTTTCTAAGTCCCGGCTTTCTCATGTAAAACCTGCCCTCCTCCTTCATGAAGTCTTTTACGTGTGTACAACCTCACTCTGTCACTGATCGCATTCTCCAATCCTTTTTGCAGATTTCAGAGGCGAATCTGTTGCAAAACTTGTGCACTTATCCATTGGCCATCAACGTACTCAATTCCAGCTGCAGTCCTCTTCGCTCAGCCACCTCTTGGAGCCACATCCTGATGTCATCTGTCTTTGTACACTTAATCAACACGTGTTCTAATGTGTCATCGACTCTACGTACATCACATAATAGGGGGGGGGGGGGTGACTCAGCGAAGAGTATGTAACTTGGCGTTGAAGATCATCGCCTGGTACACATTTACGTGCTGTAGTGGTTCATGGTAATCCAACACTCTCTTTATACTCTCAGCAATGCTTCACAGAAGAATTCCATCTTCCTTGCCATATCCTTAGGGTGTCTTGCTCAATATATTCTAGTTCCTCGACGGAAAGCCTTTGCCTCCTACATCTTTCAGCAACGAGGACACCAGCTACTTCGGGAGTGACTCACGCGATACAGAGTACTATATGCCTTGACAACGGAACAGAACTTATTAAAATGGCGCCACTACCCAGCTGAAAGTCATAACCGGCCTTAGTTACTTCAATTAAAAATAAATATGGAAAATAGCCGAAACATAAAATTTGTCACGTAATCAAAATTAAAAACTAGTTAAATTTTAAAATTACAGAGGCTTAAAATTATACTTTGTTATAACCTTAAAGAACAAGGTTGTGTTATAGTTTAAAAATGTCAAAAGTTGCAATTCCTCTACCTCGACCCTTGAACCCTCACCCCGCCATCCTCTCCGGAGACAGAGGGGCCGACGGTTGTTGTCGTTTACGTGAGGTGTCCGTCGTGTGTTTGATGTCTGTGTCTGTGTTGTGATGGTGTCAGTGTAATGTTGTCTGTGTAGGGTGTTGTACAGTGTAGGTGTTGTTTCTTTAGTTTACTTGTTCCTGTGGGTGTCTGTATAGCCAGCAGTACCATCCTCTGAGCACTAATGAATGAGCTTCCTGCTATGCCTCACCAGTTCCACCCTGTTATGCCACATTACTGCACCATAAGCCATAATTCCTTCAAACACTACTTTATATATTTTCCACGGTGTAGCAAAGTCAAAGTGCCATTCCGTATTCCCAGTTGTCCTTAATTTAAGGAATACAAATACTGTTTTTCTAGCCACACACTGTATGCGACCCAGAAAGCTCATCACCCAGTACTACACTCAGGTATTTATATTTGTAAACACACTAGAGCGCCTCCCCACTAAATATTACAACTGGTGTTCGTTGTAGTTTTCCTTTCATCGTCATGATCTTAGTATTGGCAATTTGATATATACACTTAGACTACATCTTGGTCCAAGCTTTGTAATTTGTGTTCGTTATACGTTACCATACAGCAGCATTAAAAATGATTCTGATTAGCTCCTGGATGAATCTGCTCGGCGACACCAACCAGAGCACATCTCCAAAGTACTCTGAATACTTCCCCGCTTGTAAAATGCAAAATACATTCCGCATTTATTCCCTCTGAGTATTTCTATACCGAGAGAAATCTCATGTTCAGAAACTGCTTCTGCAGCATTTCAAACGTTCCTGGATTCATTTTACGAAGCAAAATATTTCTTCAGTCGATTTAGAAAACGAAAGAACCATTTTGTTGGAAAAGTGCAGAAACGTTTTGCAAATAAATAAATAATATTCGGTGCCTTAAAATATCTTTTTATAAAAAAAAAAAGATCGTTCTGACAATAGTTGCGTTGTAAGATACATAATTTACGGTTTTAAATATAATTGCTCGCTAACTTATTAGTAACAATAAATTATTCCTACATATTAGATTCAGATATTTGTGTGTATAACACAAATTAAACGTAAAATAAACAGAGATTATAAAAATAGCATTAAAAATTTAAGTTTATTGTAAATAAATTTAGAAATTATTTTTTAAAATAATAAAATGAATATTCACACACCGAACGTAAGTCAGCAAAAAATCTAAATTTAGAAATTTATGAAGAAATATATTCAGTTTCAAATTCAGACGGGGCTTTTGATTGCCATATTGTTTACAACAGTATGTCATTATAATCTTTGAGGGGTTTCAAACACAGAGACTTTTATTAAGAATAACAGTTTGCTGTCTGGTAGTTATAAAATTAGTGAAACTTCTTCACATTATCTATGTTTATTGTGGGACCTAAGATGGAGCTTTGTTATGAACTTTTGCATCCTGACGTAAAAAAAAAAAAAAAATAGTTTAAAAAAAATTTAATTCTGAAGTTTTCTTCAGAACTGCATCGATTATGCATTTAGAATCTGGATGAAACTATCGTTAAAAATATTATTGCTTTAAAAAATATATTTTCTAGTTGTGTTGCCTAATTTGTGTTGAAATTGCTTGGTTCTTTAAATGCTTGGATCAATTATGTCATTAGGCTGTAAAAATTTTGGCCGTGATTAGTACAAACGATACGCCAGATATAATTTGGAGGACACACTGGCCATGCAGACACAACTAATCGTTATGTTTTTGTGTCAGTGCAATAATTTTTCTAACAGTGTGTGTGTTGTGAGGGAAGGTACTGTATTTTATAAGAAAATTTTATTTTCATCCTAGACCTGAAAATGCGATACTGCTGATTGTCTTTTGTAAAATATTACAGACTCAATTACTGTTGTCTCGTATAGTTTCGTATCGTCGAAATATTACACAAAGTTCTTTCGTTTTGTTTCAGGTAAGCTTGCCGAACTAGCTACGATGAAGTGTGACAAGAGGTAAGTAAGGTTTATGAGCTATATAAAGTTTAAAATTTGTGATTTAGAATAATTAAGTAATAGTGAGAGAATTAAAAAGAATTTTAATTCACATAGAAGTGCTTAGAATGGAAACTTAAAAACAATTGGCACTACAAACACTCTATTCCATTTTTTTTTCTCATAACTTAAACTGTTCTTCAAATTTAAGTCACAAGAAATATTTTAAGGATTTATCAAATATTCATGACAACGTTCTAGCAAAATAGTAATTTTCACAGTCACTGGAGTTTGGTGCTGGCAAGAAGAACGTAAGAAATCAGTTTTTTCATAGTTTCTTCAATCAGCCCGCCATTATAAACAGTATGTGATTTACAGGGGGGGGGGGGTGATATTCTCCCCGATTCATAAGTAGGTCAAGGGCTTTTAAGTTCGTGCCCGATGGTGTGTTTAGCTATAATTAGAGATGACGAAAAATCTCGGAAATTTTTTTTTGAGCCAGCACTTCTTCTATAAAACTGTAATTAGTATATTCTTTCGTGATTGGATGAACAAGGCTTATACTCGGCTAAGTTGCTTGCAGACCATTCACGAACGTTCTGCCTTATAGTACCAGAATCCTCATTGGCCCAGTGAAATGGGGTAGTAACTTCATACATGCATGACAGCCAACAAGGAAAGAAAACTGTCGGACACGTGGACAGTACGTTGAATCCTAGCAAACAGTCAACTTTACCCGCGATAAACCATTACCTCTAGCTATAATAAATAATAATGTATCGTAAGTGCAAGTTATACTGCATTACACCCACACCCAGTACGATAGAAAGAACCCAGGCCACGCCATGGTGGAGACCGTTGGCGGGATGACACATTTAGCCATTTTATAAATTAAAACACACACACACACACAGATATATATATATATATATATATATATATATATAGAAAATCAATATTTTTTTAACGATAGAAATCTATACTTCCTAAAACATCCGATATATAAAAAAATATCGATATCCCCCCCCCTCCCCGATAACAACATCCCTCTTGTAGTGGGTCATCGCCTTGACATCTGTCCGGAGCTGCCGCTGTATCGTCGGTGATTGTCGCCCAGGGTGCAGTGGTCGTGGGCGGCTCTTTGTTTACGTCCACGAGGTGCTGTCCTCCGTGGGGAGATGAGTTACGTCCACGAGGTGCTGTCCTCTGTGGGGAGATGAGTTACGTCCACGAGGTGCTGTGCTCTGTGGGGAGATGAGTTACGTCCACGAGGTGCTGTCCTCCGTGGGGAGATGAGTTACGTCCACGAGGTGCTGTCCTCCGTGGGGAGATGAGTTACGTCCACGAGGTGCTGTCCTCTGTGGGGAGATGAGTTACGTCCACGAGGTGCTGTCCTCTGTGGGGAGATGAGTTACGTCCACGAGGTGCTGTCCTCTGTGGGGAGATGTGTTACGGACAGCAAATTTCCCAGCGTACACAATTTAGTAAGGTACTTTATTGATCAATAATTCGCGGGGGCCGTCTTTTTCGAAGTCCGTTATCATCCAGTGTGTGGTCGCTGAAAAATCTTTGAATCTATTTTGTGGAAGTGTCGTTCAGCTGGCCAATAAAATATTAACAAGTAAAATTGTAGTAACGTTTGTGTAAAGAAAAGTGAGTTCTGTACATAATTTCTATAATAATGAGATATCGCCGGCTATGGTGTTCAGGGGCGGGGGGGGGGGGGCTGTTGTGTATTCTTATATGAATGTATACTCATAAGAATGAGGTAGATTTGACCCTCTCAAGTCGCTTCACGCTAGGAGTCTCAGTAGGAAATTATTTCTTGCGAAGTTTCGCGTTATCTTAAAAGCTGTAGTTTAAGTAATTTGTTGCGCTTCTGTAAAGCTAAGCATTTTAGTGTTTGAAAGGGCTTTAGGAGAGATTTTCGACACTGCAGTATTTCTTTTCTCGGTAAACTGAACAATTGAACAGATTCATTTTAAAATATAGGAATATTCAATTTGGTCTAGCAAATAATGCTATAGTATTCATAAGTACATAAGTGAACAGCCTTCGTGGATGCTAGTAGTTTCCAAAACGGTACGTTTCGTTTTGTCGGAGTTTCGTGCTCGGAACGCTACTCGTTTGCGGCAAATGTCAATTACAACCAGTCTATTAGGAATAACAATTAAAAAAAAAAAAAAAAAAAAAAACCTCAACTGCGCGCACATGAGTACGACGACTTGCAATGTTCGGCGTGAGAGCCGACAGTAAGTTCCGTCCAGAAGCTGGAGAACTGCGAAGAGACTGCGCCAGCCAGATGACCCCGAGACCTCCATAACCAGGCTCAGGCTCCCGGACAACGGCGTCCGGAAGACCTCGCCACGGCTCTCACTTCGATCGCTGCCGACGAAATATTACGTCGCCTGGATTCAACTGGGACATTGCCGCTCGCATTATGACATCCGCATTCGTCGAAGACACAATGCCAGAGGAATCTCGCTTCGCCCTGGCGGTTTCCATGAGAGTCTCGGTAACGTGATATCACTTCAGTGACACTCAAAGTGTATGTCACTCAAATGAACAGGACGGATAGTATATTATTCTATAGGCTGTTCACAGTAAAATGAGCACTTTCGAAAGCCCTGCTTAAGTTTTACTTGTAAGCACGTCGTGTATTCTTCCGCCTAATGTAAATTTATCGTTGTCATGGTCCTCGTCACTATATTGATGCGTCGGTCAGGTGATTCTGTGGAATTATTAGAAAAGTAAATTTGTTACAAATTTAGTAATTTGTACACTTCGGTGCATAAAAAAAACAGTAAGTGAAAGAAATAATTTAAGTTGTTACAAATGATTACCTGACACTTCTCATTCGACATTAAGATGTGGAACTACTTTCCATCCATAATTACCAACTTTACTGGGCGTATGTCACTCAGTGCGCCCGTTAAAATATATACAGGTAGGAACAGTGATTTTTTTGTAAGGTTGATTTCAAAAGTGCTCACTTTATTGTGAACATTCTTTACGTAGGAATAAACATGTGATTCAGACACTTTCACTCGGTGTTACATTGGCAGAGAGTGGACTAGTAATGAACATTGTGCAGTATAGTGTCCCGTGTTTTGTGGAACAATATGGCAGTTGTAAATGGGAAAACAGAGACCAACAGAACTTACGGTCGTGCAGTCGTGAATATAGGAGTTTCACTTCTAGCTTACCTTGATTTTCAGTCAATTTGCACCGCACTTGACGTGTTAAGGCAACACGAAAACCAGCTGCAAGATTTAATTTACGAAATTGCTGAAATCCAATGTGGGGCCGATCATACATCTGAAATTGCCCAGGGAAAATAATAGGTGAGGAGTGAAATGGCACGCATGTACAACCATCACACAGTTTAATAATGATCTTAATATATTGTTACGGGCTGCAGCTGGAGCCGACACAACTGCCCCGCGCCGTAATCGGAGACCCACCTCGCCCTCCCCTCTTCCTTGAACGATGCGCTTGCGGCCTCCTATCCTCCCCTTCTTAGAATCCCGTGAATGCCGACAGCGGCGAGACTTGCTGACATCACAGACCTCCTCTCGTCTGCTATAGCTTCCGATACGTTTAGCGACGACGCGAGAATGTTCTGGTGAGTCTGGCTGGCGCCTCAGCCCTCCGCGACGCATCACGCGAGTTGGGGAAGATTCTAGGTGGCGGCCTAAGACACCATATATACTGCCGCAACTCAGCGACCGGCAGTCTTTGGCGAAGGCCGCCTGGCGAGTGTGCGCGAGCGATGTGAAGTGTGGATGACGACTGGAGATTGCTGGACGACGGCGAATGAGGTGTTCGTGGCTTGAATGGACGAGAGGGTGTGAAACCGACGAGTGAAGCCTACTGTGCGTGAGGACGCTTGGAGGACTCTAGAACATTGGGACTGGCGGGACATTGACTGAACTGAGGTGCGACTGAATGGAAGTGTAATACTGATTTTTTTTTGTAAATATTCGAACTGTCAAACATGGACGCATAAATTATAAAATAATTGAATAGGACAATGTCTATTGGGACTGATCTTTAATTGATTAATTTCATTGATTTCTTTGTCGTAATTATAAATTTTATTAATTGGTATCAATTGTGAACAGTAAGTGATTTCAATTTATTGTGAGGATTTGAGTTCAGAGAATTTTGCTGTAGTTATTGTAAATAAAATAAGGAAATTATAATTAATTATTTTATTTGATTAAGAGATCTATCCCTTAACGAACTTGGTATAGCCCAATTAATTTCTAGAGAGAGAAATTGTAACAATATATACAGAATGTCCCAATAAAATGGACTCGCCCATAGTGTGTCTATAACTCAGGCGCCGTTAATTGCTTTTGATGTCCTGCCGTGATTCGTGTACGTTCATTTGATTCTCGTGATCGTAATCTACGTTAGTATCGTCCTGTCTATCATTACACGTGTACCTTTGTTAATAAACGTTAACTTATTGCCATTCCACAAGTGAGCTAATTTTATTGGGACATTCTGTATATACATATAACGAATTCTCCTAGGTTTTTCAAGATTGTTCTGAAAATGTACCATTTTTATATTTAAAATTGTAACTGGGAAGCTGTGACGTCGTGCTCCTCGGCACGACGGGAGATTTTTCTTGGCTGCTACTGTCGGAAATTACTCGCGCCGCTGATTACGGAAGGTGTGGTTCCCTCTCGTCGCAGTCAGTTAAGTAGAAACTGCTGATAACGGCATCAGCGTCACGCGCTTATGCGCCTCTGGCCGAGTGTGAACCCAGCTGCTCCACTTCTCCCCAGAGCTGCGTATGCCTCGAGCATATGTATTACCGCTAGGGGGGGATCGAAGAAAAACTATCAATGGCGCTGTGTAGTAGGCAATACGTTTTCTTCGTTGCATTAAGGGCGCCGCCTACCTGGCGGTGGAAACGCGTTGCAGAATGTTTGAAATCCGCGTTTCTTTTTACGAAACCATCAAACGTGTCCCCGTGATACAAATGTACGAAAATAAAACACATTTCGGGCGAGGTACGTATAATACTCTCAATACATCATGTATATTATAAATGTTATTCCCGAGCCCTCCGACATAGCTAAAACCGGCTTTTTCACACTTATGTATCTCATAATATACTGGCTGGAAACATGTGAAACTATTATAGGGATCTGCACTGAACCTTCCTACAGACTTTCCACCAATAAGATGATAGGTTCGCCGCTTAAAGTCCCATAGGTACACGCAGCACAACGGAAACACTGCACGCCAGTTCAGCGCCTAGCGCGTAGGAGCGAAGGGGCATCAGTAAGCGCGTGTCAATGTCGTCCTTATAGTTCCCGCGCTTCCCTTCCTCAAACGCGCTAAAAACATCCAAGTAGGCGGGGCACTTAAGGACCCTGTCTACCTTGACTGCAGCCCCACAGTTTCAATTGGGGTAATCAATGTGAAACCAATTCCTCCATAATGTATCAATTTTAACAATAAATTTTTCATAAAAAAAAAAAAAAGAATATTGATTGCAACTAAAGTAAGCGCTTTACAGTGCTCACTGTAACGTACATTATAAAAAAAAATTTATTTTTTGCTGAGGAATTGTTTGTAATTTTACTAATGCTTGTAACAATAAAAATATATCTCTCGTAAAACTACAAGGGCCGTGTTTGTAATAGACCTCAGGAAATAGTTGTACTATATTGACCCGTGTCCACGAGCTTCGGCAAAATGGCGGACCCTGAACAACGTAAATCCGTATATAGCTATTTGTGCAAAAACTATGGGCGATTTAAGGTATAGTTGCGTGTAAAAACAAATTTTTGTGTGTATTAGAAATGTATTGCAAATTTTAATAACGTAAAACACTAAAAACAACTCAAATAATAATACAACGACAGTATGACGTGACCGTATTACTTCAGTTCGTGAGTCATGTTGGTATTGTGGTTGAAGGTTGCGGGCTAACGATTCAAGAGGTGTGGGTTCTAGTCCCCGTGCTGGCAAAGGTTTTTTTTTTCCCCCGAAAGTTATACTTTTAAATAATTTTCAACGTATTCTCTTTCATTAATTCATCACAAATGAATTCTTGAAGAAAAAATAATTTTATGTACGCTTCTGAATAATGTAAGTTGTAACACGATGCTATAGTTTGTAACATTACAAATATATGTTTTGCAGATTTTACAAGAAAACCTTTTTGTAGTTTTACAAGGGATTTTCTTGGCAACTGGGTTTTCCAAAGATTTTTCTTGTAGTATTCAATTGTGTACACACTTAATGGTCAATAATGCTATACATAGAGACCCGAGAATTTCGCGGGTTTATAGACAAGTCGGAATTCTCACACATGTACGTTCATGTTACGTTTGTAATTGGTCGACGTGTTGTTTGACACATACTGGAGATAAATGAGCCAATAACAAACATGCAATAAATTGTGCGCACAACCACCGCTTTTTACTACCACAGTAACCAACCAATAAACAGTTGATATCTGTATGAGGTTATATACGACTGTGAAGTCTAGCCTACAGGTCATTGAACTTGCGAAAATTCTCGGGTCAGTTATATATCAAGTGAGTGAGTGCAGATATTTGGGCGGCTCTTAAAATGGTCGTCTTGAGAGCCGATGAGGGCGAAACGAGGTGAGTAGGGCGCAGCACCGGAATGCAAGGGAGGGGGAACGGGAGATTCCAGAGAAAACCCGCGAGGAATCAAACCCGGTTCGCTTAGGCGAAGGCTAACATTGTAGCCATCGCGCTCTTTCATTTAAAACAAAGTGCACAGGATGAAGTGCCCGCCATGAAGGCACAAGCCAATGAACAAATGCCAATGCCAGGATGGGGGGCGTGGGGGGGGGGGGGGAGAGGAGTTTACAAAACTGTCGAGTTTAGCCTGGCCGTGAGATCGGCTACAATGTTAGTCTTCACTGCTACAAAGCTACCCGAATAACTTAACCGCTTGCCTCGGTGTAATTGGTTCTGGCAGGAAGACTGTATGCTTCTCACGTTTCAACGTACTGCGCATACTTATGAAATTTGGCTCTTTTGATTGGCTGTCACCTGCGAGTCACACTACTTCTCCATTTGACTGGGTCTATGGAAAGTCAGCTTCTCTAAGTAATGGACGTGTGCAATTCGTCTGCAAACGTAAAGTACGAGTCGAAAATATGGGGACCACGCTTACGTTAGAAACACACAGCGTAGAACAGTCAGTTAAACAAACGGAACCACATTATTCTTAGAAGAGTTATGTAACAGGAACACACAGCTAAGAACCAATATTCTTTAGAAACACAACAACCGAACAGTCAAACCAGAGAAACACGCGTGTTAGAAATGTCGTACTAAAGAAACACAGATGTTAGAACTATCGTACGGCAGAAACACGCAATTTAGAACCACATGTTCAAAAACAACATATGTTAGAAACGTCGTACGACCGAAATTCACATTCTAGAACGATCTTACAACCGAACCACAGACGTTAGAACGATCGCACGAAAGAAACACATATTTTAAAACAACACATTGCAGAACCACATATTGCAGAACAACATACGTTAGAAACGTTCTCACTATACCACCGTATCTACTCAAACCTTGGAACGGAAATATGTTATACAATTTTGACATGGAATACTTGGGAATTTTCAAGACGACGACAGTTTTTGAAAGATGAGAACGTAGTAGAGTCCTTAAAACATTATTTATGCTAGTAGTTATCCTAACTGGTTACTTAATGCACTTTTTAAATACTGAAAAAATTAATTGAGAACTGAAAAAGGTATTGAAAGCAACTTAGAAACGGCAGTGTCCATCATAATAAATTTTACGAGATCTGTGTATTAACTATTTATGATTTTACTAAACAGAAAAATGTCTTGCTTTTAAAGAAAGTATACGATAACTTTCCCGTAAGCCAAATCAAACTGTATTATCTGTATGGATATATTATTACAAACTTCTTTGGGTAGTTATCAAGAGTGAATTTTTGTTACTGCTCACGCCGAAATGACACCGTTCTATGTAAAACAGCACACACTATTTTGCTATTCTGCTCACAGTTTGGACAATTCAAAGTGGTGTAAAGTTACAAGCTAACGTTTTTTTTTTTTTTTTTTTTTTTTGCAGCCTATTGCTCACGCAGTTGTAGTGAGCTCACTAGCCTTTCGCCTTGCAGTACAAAGCGCTCGGCAGTAATCCTTCACCATTATGCAGTCAGGGCTCTTTCTCCACATCCTTACCATGAATTATTCTGTTTAATTCGACACTTTGAGGGGGGGGGGGGGGGGGAGAAAAAAAAAAAAAAACAAACCTCGCGCCTGGAACGCTTCCTGAAACACAGAGAACACATCTAAATATTTATCACTCGTGGAAATGAGGATGAATCGTGTAGCTGAGACTGTCCAAAAAGACAACGACTGTTTTATGTCTTCGAGTGACTAAACGATTATTTATGGCCGTTGTTTTGTAGGGGCTGGAGCGACGATGATTGCAAGCTTTCACTCGCTCGCTTCCTTCACGCTGGCTGGAAGTTTGCTTTTGTCCCTGATTTGAATGCAAAGGAGGTTTAGCCTGGAACCGCGGACTATAAATGACGCGGAGATAATAGACGAACTTCATCCTCGCAGATGAACATTCGTACGGTTGTTTTTGGCAAGTACAGATCTCACAGGATCTGTCGTTTTCGCAGCGACAAACGGTCACGAACTTTTAATTCACTTTTCAACGAGAGTTTGAACTGTGTATCTAAACGAGGCGGCGGTTTTGAAACAATAAACACATCTTAATACTTTGCGGATGTGTTTGAAATATATGTTTTATTCTTTCATTTGGCGAGAAAAATAGTAAATATTACATTTATCTACTCGTAAGTGTATCTTTTCTTTGGCTTCTGGCTGTGTAAAAGTTACCGCAGAATCCCTGCATTACAGAAACGTGCTGAATAAAAATAGAGCATGTTACACGAACAGAATACAAAAGCAAGCTGCTAAAAAATGTAACTGTAATTTTGTGAAGAAAAACCTGCTGATTTTTTTGGCTGCCATATTTAAATTGATTGATGCCACATTTAAAAATACGAAACACATACATACGGTTTATCTACATGACAGTGGAAGGGGTATGTATATCTTTGTCTGTCGTTACCACGAAACCAAGCTTTCACACTCTCGTAAACCACGCTTGAATGCAACGTTAGTGGAGAGAATGAAGTGGAGAGATTTGGGCGGCTCTTAACACAGAGGTATTGAGAGCCGACTAGGGTGAAACTAGGTGGAAATAGAAAGCAAGGGTGGGGGGAAACGGAAGAACCCCGAGAAAACCCGTCGATCGGTGGCATCGTCCTGCGCCATTCCCACGTGCGAAATCTCCTGGGAGTTTCCCCGCCGGGAATCGAACCTGGCTCGCCTTGGTCTGATGGGAGGCGAGCGCTCTAGCCTCTGTGTCACCGTGGCCCCATGCGACGTACGATAAAGCGCGCATGCCAACTGCACAGTAACGAATTTGTCACACAAATAAACAGCACACATTCATTTTCCCTTTCCAACGCTGCAAAATAAGAAATATTTTTTTGTTCGAGACGTACTTACAAATTTCCTACAATACCTGACATTTTGGAAGCTGTGGAAAAGGTTTCAGTAGATCCGTTACACAAGGAACTACCGATTATTACATAGTTGGTGAGTCATCAGTAACCAATAGCATCGCTCAGGGGAAGGCAACGCCCGCCACGGTACCAACTTCTAGAGCTCTACAACACCGACCATAATGTCATCTATTCTGCAACTCGTCAAATGTGAACGAGTACACTCGGGATAATACGTTGTGTTAAAACTGCCAGAGCCACGAAGCTTGCGAGCAGTGCGGTTAAAGGCTGTTCACGATAAAGTGAGCACTTTAGAAATGAACCTTAGAAAAAAGTCACTGCCTCTACCTGCATATATTTTATTGGCGTACTGAGTGGCATGCGCCCAGTAAAGTTGGTAACGATGAAAGAAAAGTAGTTCCATATTTTAACGTCGGATTAAAAGTGTTAGGTTACCATTTGGGATAATTTAAAATTATTTTTTTCGTTTCCTGTTTTTTTTTTAATACATCGAAGTGTAGAAATGAGCAGATTTGTAAAGTATTTACTTTCTTAATAATTACACCGTTTCATTTGGCTAACGCATCAATAAAGTGATGAGGCCCATGACAATGTTGATTATACATAAGGCGGAAGAACACGTAACGTGTGTACAAGTAGATCTTAAGCAGGGCTTTCAAAAGTGTTCCTTTTACCGCGAACAGCCTGTAGCAAACTATTTACACAAACGTATGCTTTGAAACGTCAGTGTAGCTTCTTTTGAATACGTTTCAATCCGTTCGGTCAAAATGTTGCAATGGTTTTTAGTTTTATGGCGAGGCTGTACTTGTGCCGAGACTGCTTCTCGCAACCAGTGGAAAACACAACGCGTGTTGTTTGACGTCAGCGTTAACCATTCAGAGGGGCGCAGACACTTCAACAAATCGTATTTATCGATCGGAAGACGCTCGAAACACCGGCCGCTGGTTCCTAGTTGCGTACAGTTCCCACCATAGATATCCTTCAATTGCAACGTGTTTGAACGGGTTAATGTAATGATGATGTGATCTAGTTACGATTTTTTTTAATAGGTAAAATCGCAGAGATTTGTCGGGAAATTTAATGAAAACAAAGTCACGCCTCAACGGTGGCAGATATGGAGACCCATTAAGGACGTGGGTATAGTCTGTTTCACAAACTATTGCACTTTTCTTAACAGTTATGAAAGTACTCTTGTATATAGTTATTTTCATGACAAAATATTTTTTTTGTAGGCATAGTGTGCAGGTTGAGAGTAAGCTGATTGTGTCTATGTAAATATCACCTGATAGACGGGGGAGGGGGGAAACCCTTCCCCACTCCCGCATTATAAGCAACTTGTTTCGTCTCATGACTTCGCTGTCGATGAGACGTTAAGGGTATTAAAGTACTAATGAACAATTAATGTAATGTATTTTTTTTATTAATTTTGTGGAATTATATATAACGGTAGCCTAATAAGTGGAATAGAAAATTAAAATTAAAAAAACTAATTGCAATAACTTTTTAGAACGTTAGTTACGGGAACATTTACCTACGGTTTTGCCTTTTTAATTTTACAATATTAACATGTTCACCTACAAATAAAATCAGATGCTGATGTTATTGAAACAAACAAATCTCATCAAAAATTTTATGTGGTTCGCACATAATTTTATTTGTGGTTTTACAATAGAATTTAAATGAAAAAAAAAGTAACCAGAAAAAAAACCCTATTCGCAGGCGAACAAAATGTCAGACTTCAATTGCATTTCTCCATGACGTTCCGATGATTTCAAGTAAATACTTTAGCCGAGATCAAATATTCTGTTCGTATAACTTCGTGAAATTTTTCGGCGCATGATTTAATGTTTTATTACTTATGATTATGCCAAAAAGTAAACTGAAAGTTTAATTTCTAATTAATCGAGATATTTATTACGTTTTTATTTGGCCTATTTTATAAAATCGGGAAACTCATTATGTCATTTAGTGTTCAGGACATAATCGTCAGTTAGGGAAACTATCGCTGATTTTCAGTGACAATGCGTGTATTACGACGACACGTAAATGATAGACAAAAAAAGTGGCAGACTGATTTTCATCTTAAGCACACGTCCTGAACATCCGCGAACATTTGCCAATATTTGCCAACAGCATTGTCGAAATCATGTGGGGCCGCGGTGGCTGAGCGGTTAGCCTGGCCGCCTCCCACCAAGGCGAACCGGGCTCAATCCCTGGCCGGGCTACTCTCGGATTTTCGCATGTGGGAATCGTGTCGGACGATGCCGCTGGAGATCTCCCGTTTCCCACGCCCTTTCAATCCGGCGCTGCTCGATACTCACCTCAATCACCCTCATCGGCTCTCAAGATCTCGCAGTTAAAAGCCTCACAAATATCTTCACTCACTCAAAATCATGTGCCTTTATAGTGACACAGTGATAGGTCTTAGTGTGAGGGGAGGGGAGGTATAAGCTGTCCACGGTAAAGTGAGTACTTTTTTAGGCCCGCCCACCAGGCTTTAGCCAGTAATTAATATGTTTTATTGCAGTCTCAGACGTTAACTTTTGAGCTAAAAGCAAAAATTTGAAGGGCCTTAAAAAGTGCTCACTTTATCGCGAATAACATATGAAAGGGGAGAAGTCCCTCCTTTGGAGCTAGGTTTTACACTGAATAAAATGAAATTATTCTTGAAACCAGGTATGTGGTTAATATATGTAATTAATAGGTCTATAATATTAATAATACATTTTAAAAAGTAAGGATTATACTTATTAGAGTTGCAGGAAATTTCAGCAGTCTTAATAACGTATCCACTCAATACTGACATTTGTATGTAGCATTTAAACACAATTCTTACTGTAAGCAAGTGGTTTGAAAATAATGCATAGTGGCCCACCCCTCAAATACAGTCCGTCTCACGAACGAGTGCACCATTTTTGATAGAAACGGCAGTACTGCTGTGTGCCACGGGGGGGGGGGGGGCAAGGGGTTGTTGGCAATGGCCTGTAGTTATAAACCATCTCAGTATTCGTCTGGAGTGAGTTAGAAATAAAACACGGATGGCGTTTTGTTAATTTTTACGTCTCTCGTGGCCTCACACTGATTATTCCTAACGCCCCGAAATTCTGGGAATTTGTGATTTTTATTTTGAACACAGATAACTTGTCCTAGATTTTTCACTGACACATTTTGCGTGTGATCCTCTTACTTTTTTGCACGAACGGTGCCAAATAATGAGTTCGTTTGATCTATTTAGACCTATAGGTGTTTTAGACAGATTTATGAAAATTACTTACTACGAAATCCTCTTAGGTGTTAAATTTCAAACAAATTCTGAAACTCTTTTTTTAGGCATTTATTTACGCAGTCTTTTAAAACAAAGAGCATAACGATATATCATTGAATTAATGAGGTATTGAGAAAATCTGAAAAGCACGTTTAATCTCTTTTCACCCCCTCATGGGACAAAATTTTGAAAGATCCGGTTTTTTATCCTTAAAAGGAATCCATCCCTAAAATGTCATGCTTTTGAGTCCAGCAATTTGGGCTGAGCTTTGATGAGTGTGTGAGTTAGGGAATGTGTCAGTCAGTCCGGACACTCTATTTTATACATATAGTTTTTGTTTTGACGTGATCATAATACCTTACACACTGACATGTAATCCTGAGCTACTGGCCGTGATTTTCGTTGGAACGTTGATTCTGAAATGTGACCATAGCTAACTACAAAAAAATGGTTCCCTTAGCTTTACGAATAAAGCTAATTTTTTCCCCCAAAAAAAAATTGGTTGAAAAACTCTGCAACAAGACGATAAAGGCATCAAATATAAGTTATGCGAATAGCGCTGTGCAATGCCACAAACTTGCAAAAAGGCAGAAAACAGTATACATTTTTAACTCGAAAGTTGTATAGTTACGGCAAAATGATGAAGGGCCATTACAAACACATAGTCTGGAACATGTATAAAGGGAACTAATTTCGTTTTGAAAAATTTACGAGCCAAATAAAATTCGGTATCAGTACCCAAGGCAAACATTGAAGAGAAATTTGAGTTATACGATAAGTTGAAACAAAATCCTGTCGCAACAGATGGCCCGCTGTGGAACTCGTCACTTCCGAGCTAGACGAAACAATATTGTTGGCGCAGATGTTCGCAGCTGGCGACTCCAGACAGTTATCGGGCACGCTCGATGAAGGGAGGGGGGGGGGGGGGAGAGGCCGAAGAGGGGAAATATATAACAAGTGTAAACACTCTTGAGTCGTCAGCCGTGTTGGAAGCAATACCACCGTGTGAGCTGGCGCCAAGTATATCCACGATGTAGCCAAGATCTCCCTCTTCAAAACCCTCTCAACTGTTGGGGAAACAACAATAAATGTATGCCGGTGCAGAGTATGGCTGTTTCAATACCAAACCTATCATGTTTCGAGGTTACAGCAAAGAACAAAAATATAAAAAGACATATCTTCATCACGCCCAAATATACAGGAAAATGTACCACACTTATTGCATTACAATACAAATGGCAATTTTCTAAACGAAATATAAAAACTTGGACTTGAACTAAAGCTGCAGCTGAAAGAACACGCACACGCGCGAGTTATTGTACTTCTCAGTTAGCACATCATGTGCTAATTTATTTATAATTACGCTGATAGGAAAGCCAACAAAATATTTGTTTGTATATAGCCAAAAATATATTTAGTTGCCTGGAAAAAAAATATTTTGTTCGGTACACAAAACTTGAAAAAACAAGTTGATTTTGTTCCTCTAACAAAATACAAGATTGAATTAACAATACCTCGTGTGTTGGGCGGAAACTAATTAGACTGTCAACAAACGATTTGGTTGAATCACCTGTGTATATTTGTTTGGTTACTCATTTCATTACCTTTGTTCGAAAATACAGCTCGAGAGTTTGTTTGTATTTTTTGTGGAAGTTAGAATTTTAAACAGTGTTTGTTAATGCATCTATTGACGGTAATAACGCTACAAACTTCCTAATAAAACAAGTTCAACAGAAAACTAAAAAGGAAAGCTCCAAAACTTGAAACATTTATTTGCGCACGTTGTCAAGTATTTGCGCACGTCGTCAAGTATTTGCGCACGTTGTCAAGTATTTGCGCACGTTGTCAAGTATTTGCGCACGTTGTCAAGTATTTTTAATGTATTTATTTTAAAACATCTCCACTTAATCAGAAGTCACTTAAGCAGAAGTTGCTAAGGAATAGCGCTCGGTCACAGCTCATGGAGGTTCGAATCCCGGAACTGTTTAATGTACGTCAAGTCAAACAAATCTTCAGTTGCACCAACCAAACCTTTGTTTCTTCAAACAAATAAGACCAACGAAACAATTTGTTTTGAGAGCAAAATATTTAACTGCCCCCATACAAACAATTAATTTGGTTGCGCCAAACAAACGTTGTTTGATTCAACAAAGCTTTATTCTCCGCGTAAGTTTTTATGCAACACATATTATACATTAATACATACATACATTTATATGTTTATATGTGTGTGTGAACACATATATGTATTATATAATCTATATTTACAAATTTACAAATTAACGATCTAAAGTGATTTACAAAACATGTGTTTAGTTTTCATAAGAAATGTTGTATATCTGACAAAATAAAGGCTCTAAAACTGACTTATCCCTATTTGATAAATACGTGAAAATCAATTTTCAATTTTCATTCCAAGCACTGCATACCTCCACAGCAAAATATTGTCGCTATAACAGATTAATCCAACATTACTTCCTTATATCCTCAGCAGAAATCTTGTCTTACTGTAACAAACCCTAACATAAATGTTTTTTTTTTTTCCTATGTTTATTATGCCATGAAAGTTTTTCGAACAACTCAATGTGATATGCGTCTTGCTCGAAGTGCATTTCTTAAATTTAAAACTGAGTAACAGTAGATGTAAAATGACGATTCACGCGACTGGCGTCCTGTCAGGGTACCACGACGGCCATCTTGGATGTCGCCAAGTCGAAACCTCCTGCTCTGTCATTCCTCTCCAATGGCAGCCATGTTGTATTTCCCCTTTTTTCGCTCGGAATTTCCCTTTTCCCCCTCCTCCTATCATTTCTTCCAATCTCTTCATGCTCTTGCATTCCTCTTCTTTTTTCTCACGCTCTGACATTCCGATGTTATTTTTCTCATGCTCTCTTTTCTATCCTGTCTCTCTCGCCCGTTCTATCCCTTGGGGTTTTCTCATATTCCTTCCGGCCTGGTGAGCCTGCTTGCGATCTCCTTTACTACTGCTTCCTCAGTTTGTCCATGTATGATATGTTGCAGAGTAACTGAAATAATGGCGGTGCAGTGCAAGTCCTGAAGCTATCACCAATATTGACATCACCTTTCCCCGAGTAATGCTATGGGTTGCTACTGGCACGGCAACAATTTTAGAATTATTTGCTTCCTCCGTTATGGACCTTCTAAAACCTTTTAATAGGTTCTTTAACTGCAAAGGTTTGTGAAAAATTCGTAAGTACTTTTGACACCAAGAAATCTTTTTTTTTTTTGCAACACTTGAAACAAAAAAATAATACAGTGAAACCCCTATTTTGCAATTTTCAAGGGACAAGGGGGGGGGGGGGATGTTGCAAAATGCAGGAAAATGCAATAAGAGGGAAACTTATGCTTTAAAAACAGGCATGGGGACCAAAAAAATGTGTGTTTTATGCAGAAAAGTTACAAATCAGGGGGTGTTATACAGGAGTTCCACTGTCGGAGGTTAACCAATAAAATATTTTAACTAGAGGCTGTTCACGATAAAGTGGGCACTTTTGAGATCAACCATATCTTTTAACGGGCGCACTGAGTGACATGCACCCAGTACAATTGGTAACGATGGATGGGAAGTAGTTCCGTATCTTAACGTCGTTTAAAAAGTGGTAGGCAACCATTTCTGATAACTTAAATTATTTCTTTCGCTTTCTGTGTTTTTTAATGCATCGAAGTGTGAAAATGAGCACCTTTTTTGAATATGTATATTTTTCTAATAATTTCACAGTTTACCTTGACTGACGCATGAATAAAGTGATGAAGCCTATGGCAATGTTAAATTTACATAAGGTGGAAGAATACACAACATGCATACAAGTAGATCTTAAGCAGGGCTTCTAAAAGTGCTCATTTTACCGTGAACAGCCTATAACTAGAGTGTATGCTAGCTGCAATAAAACATAAAACTAATTCAGAAGAAGTGGGAAAAGTTTCAAAAATATTATCTACATAAATATATACAGCATTCTTACCTCAAATATTATCCACGTTTTTAGTAGTACTATTGGCAATATCATTACTAATTTTGAAACACTGTGAGAATTTGATACCCAGCTGGAGAGTGCGCTGTACCAACGTTAGGGCCGTGGTGGTACAGTGGTTAGACTACTCGCCTCCGATTCCCGGCGTGGTCGCTCCCCGGATTTTCGCATGTGGGAATCGTGTCGGATGATGCCGCTGGGTGATGGGGGGGGGGGGTGTGTTCTCGGGGATCTCCCGTTTTCCCCCCACCCTTTCGATCCGACGCTGCTCCATGATCAACTCGCTTCACCCTCATCGGCTCTCAAGGCCTCGATGTTAAGAGCCACCGAGATATCTACACTCCATCCTCTACCTACGTTCCGTACAGGGCACAGGATCACGCTAAAGGCTGTTCACGGTAAAATGAGCACTTTCGAAAGCCCTGCTTAAGATATACTTGTATACGCGTTGTGTGTTCTTCCGCCTCATGTAAAATTAACATTGACATAGGCCTCATCACTTTATTCATGCGTCGGTCGAGGGAAACTGTGAAAATATTAGAAAAGTAAATATTGTACAAATATACTCATTTTTACTCTACGGTGCATTGAAAAATACAAAAAGCGAGAGAAATAATTTAGGTCATCACAAACAGTTACCTAACACGTTTTGTTCGATTTGAATATATGGAACTACTTTCCTCTCCGTGTTACCAACTTTACTGGACACATGTTACTCACTCCGTCCGTTAAGATATATGCAGGTAGGAGCAGTAACTTTATTGTAAGGTTGATTTCAGAAGTACTGGCTCTATCGTGAGCAGCCTTTGTCGGGAGTTGTGCAAGACCCGCATGCCGCGGTTTACTAAAGTGGGTGAGCGGCCCACTGCGCTGTGTGCTTGCTAGTGACTGGGGACGGGGCTAGACAGTAGAGAGGGCAAGCACTCTGTGGGCACATGCCTCGTGTGTGTGTCGGGTACGTCTGCCACGCTTGTTGACGTCCTGCCGCCAGTAAAGGGCATACTGCCAGATCATTCCTACGCACCCCCCCCCCCCTTCCAACGCCCGCTGGCGGACGGATATCTATACGCCCGCCAGCGGGAACAGTGTTCGCATGTACCCAACACTGACATGCCCTAAAGAAACACAACTGTTAAAGTTACGCGAACATGTTGATTTATATCTTAATTTTCAAATGAATATATCACTATTTCATTATCAGAATACTTTAACAAATTTGAATTTATCAAACTGTATTAAAAATTGGTCAGAGGAAGTGTAAAAAAATCTGGAAGCACTTGTTTACTAAAGAGTATTCTACCACATGGAATCCATGTCGTTTTTGCTAGACATGCTGACAGTAAAGCAGTACTGTGTTGGGACACCGAGATTGGTTTTGCGCAGCCAGCGGGATCGCTCTACCTCATCTTAAGTATGTATGGTTTCTTCACACTTTGCGAATGTAACCTTCGAAAAAATACCCCAAGTATGACGTGTTAGGTTGTTTCCTAAACATGGCACGTATCACATCCATTTTATACTTGTGTTAAAATAAAAGTACTATATTTTTTGTTAAATTGAACACTTCCTTATATTCTTTCTATAAATCATAATATAAATGAGAGCAGTAAGTGAACTGGTGTGTTGGTAATGCCCAGTAATCCCCAAAACAGTGATTCAAGTCACGCCGGCTGTTTTTTGTAGGTAGTGACCGCGAAGCGGTCATGCATCAGCGAAGCTTGAAGTTTCCCAGAAATTATTTTCAAGCGTAATAATCTCGTGTTCTGTGTGATTAGTAGAGTGGAATTATACCACTTTCCGAGAAAAAAAAAATTATTTTTCCGAAAAGCCCCTATTCTGAACATGTACCCTTTTCTATCCGTACGGCGCCCCAATGTGTCGACATCTCACGAATTGTATAATGATGTATTTAGTAGGTTCTTTTCCTCTCTCGATCGCGAGGATGTCCGTCCTTTCCTACCTGAGGGTAAAATCCGCTTGTTGAACCGACTCCTCCAGAGGTCGTCGACTGCAGGCAGAGGAGCCCCGTTCTCTTTCTGTAGCTGCGTCCCCGGAGAGACCCGCGCAGAGTTGCACCACCATCCTGCCCTCATTCTACGTCGCCATTCGCTCGTCCCTTGCGTCACTGTCAAGTTAGTGAGGCACGTCCGCCGTGTTGCTATATCGACGTCAGCTCGCGCTGGCGGCCTCGCCTGAGCTCACAGCAACTCAGCCTCTTCCCACGTGTTGTTATGGGCCTCACACGTCCAAGGACCTCATAGGCTGTTCACAGCCCTGCAACCTCCTTTCTAAATAAATATTGCCATGTAGTATTAACACAGTGTATATATCTCACCGCACTCGAAAGTTAACATCTAAAGCTACAATAAAGTATATCTATTGACTATTATTCCAAATGAGAGGGTTTTCTAAAGTTATCACTTTAGCATGAATAGTCTATACGTTCACCCAGACTGATATAGAATTTTTTACATTTCCTGATATAAACTGTTCACCGTTAATTGAACACTTACCAAATATACCTTTGAAAAAGTTTACTGTAAGTTTCTTACATTTGCAGGGACTGCGGTGGCTGAGCGGCTAGACTGCCCGCTTCCTACCACCAATGCGAACCGGGTTCAATCCCCGGCCAGGTCACTCCCAGAATTTTGCAAGTGGGCTCATTGATGTGAGTACGGCGCAGCGCCGGAATGAAAGGGCGGGGGAAACGGAAGACACCTGAGGAAACCCGCCGACCAGCGGCATCGTCCGACACGATACCCACGTGCGAGGATCCAGGAGGGACTCCGCCGGGAATCTAACCAGGTTCGCCTTGGTGGGAGGCGAGCAGTCTAACCACTAACAGTGTTCAGCATGCCTTTGTCCCAGTAGGAGGTGGAAAGTGGTATAAACGCGAGTGAAACAACCGACGAGTGCGAGTCAGGCCTAGTCTCCTTCCCGGAGCCGGTCCACAGTCGTATCGAGTTTTAACGAAATAGAATCTACTGTTTGGTCAGAAATAATATTGGAAAATTGAAGAAAAACAACACTTCAAGATACTGTGGACCGATAAAAAAAAAGATTCTATTAAAAATACAGTTTTATATTGGCCTTAATAGAGAAAAAAAAGACTGTAGAACAGAACAAAAAATTTCCAAAAAATTAAAAACTTCAAATTTTTATAAATTACAAAAATTAATAAAAGGAGGGGAAAAAATAAAAATTGGTTGAAATGTGGCGTTAATCGCGTTAGTAGAAATAGAAATAATTAACATTCTAGAAGAGTAGCATAGATCCCATTACCAAGAGTACTGCATGAAGATTGTTTATAATTGTTGGCTCGCGGCATTCCTACCTGGTCGATAACTTCCATGGAAAAGTACTTACCTATTTCAGCAACTGTTTACACGACCACAAAGGCGTTTGTACAGGACTTCCTGAAACCATGTACAGAATAACAGTTCAACTGAATTTTAACTGAGAATATAAGAAGTTTTTCTTTTTTTCTCTTTTCTAAAGTCTAAAGGATTGAACACATAACAATTTTAAAGTCAAATAACTCAAAAACGGTGCGTCCTAGAGTAAAACGGAGAAAATTTTCCGCCTTTACAAAACAAAGAAAGCTACTATGATGAACACATAGGTAAAATATAAAAAAAAATGCTATATTTTCAAAAAAGCAAAATTAACAAAATAATAAAAGCTAAATTACTCGAGAACTAATAGACACAGAACTTAATGTGAAGTATATATGTAATCAGGAAGGAAAACCGGATATAATACCACAAAAATTTAACACCTAAAAATCCAAGATCAGCAGTATTAAAAACTCTCAATATCCCGGTCAAAAAAGGACGTACATGGATAATAAAAACAACAGAATAATCAGCAAGAGGAGGGGTATCTATTAATAAGAATTTCAGCACCTAAAATATGCAAGATCAGCAGAATTAAAGAAAACTGGGGAAGCGACCAGGTCATAAAGGACCAATAATATAATAAGGACTGCGGGGTGGCGCTGGGAGGACTGGAACACAGAATTAATAAAGAAGAAAAGAAAAAGAGGACGGAGCGAGCAGCGGGAGAGGCAGAAACCTCAACAGTAGTAGTGTAGTGTTAATATGAGTAATAAAACATCGCCATTTTCTAAATCAGCAAAAACACTGGTGAGAGAAGAAGAAGAAGAAGAAGAAGAAGAAGAAGAAGAAGAAGAAGAAGAAGAAGGTGTACATTGCAAAATATTACAATTTTTTTACAAGCGCTGGAAACGACACTAAGAACAAAAAGTGGCATACGTGGGAATCATGACAAAATTATCAGAAGTACACGATGTAGTTTGACAGCAGAAATTAGAGATAGCGGAATTAAAAGCTGAAATGAAGGGAACAAACAAGAAAGGAGAGATCAAAAGAAGAATATAAATTTTTTTTTAGAAAACCAAGAAGAAGAATAAAACATTTATTGAATTAAGAAAAAGGAAATGGACCCAGTCAAAATTATAATAAAGCCAGAACAAATGCCTAAGGACGGCAGCAGCGAAGAAACCAACAGGGAATTAACACAATGCATTAGATCGAATGAAAAGAACATTAAAATAAATAAGATTATCAAAACAAATTCTCATGCCATAATAATTGAGATGCCAGACGCAGAAAAGCAGAAAAAATTAGAAGGAGAAATAAGGAATAATATATGTGAAAATGAAATTTAATAGACTACAGAAGAGAAACCCAATAATAATGGCATGTGGAGTAACAGCAGAGTTAGGTAAAAAAAGAATATTAGGAAAAGATATATAATCAAAATTTTAGTGAATATTTCGACTTAGACGAACACCAAAAAGAAACAAAAATCTGCTTTGAAACAAAGGAGGTAAACAGAACAAAGAACATAGTAATAGAGACAAGCCCGAAGATTTATAAACAAATAATGAATAAGAAAAAAGTATACTGCGGATGGGAAGCATACAAGGTTAAAGCATTTGTGTCGCCTATGAGATGTACAAAATGCCACAGACGTGGACACACCGAAAAACAATGCAGATAAAATGAAGAAATTTGTGGGAAATGCGGAGAAGAGGGATATACAAGAACATGTAAAGAAGAACATAGTAAATGTATAGACTGCTTACGGGGACAAAAAAAGAAGATGAAAGAAACCACACGGTATTCGATAAGGACCGCCCATTTTACAATTTGGCAAGAGAAAAGACTAAAAAAGGAAACAGATTATGGGGATTAGAGTGGTACAAGCAAATCTGCAAAAGTCCTGTACAGTAACATTATACTTAAATAATCAATTAATAGAAGATAAATACGAAATTGCATTTATACAAGAGCCATATTTATTTAATAGATAATAATTATACACATTTAAAGAGAGAGAGAGTGTGTGTGTGTGTGTGTGGAAAGTAATATTTCCGTAGAACACAAGTATACACTTCCAGGTATAATTCGAATTTCTCTCCAGAACTGTCAGATGATTGAAACAAATGCACCGTGTCAGCTCAGGACATCGGTGTGGCCATTCCAGAGTTTCATGAAACTGTGCAGATCATCTTCCAATCCCGCATTACGTGGAGCTGCCCAGTACTGCTGGATCCAGTCTTAACTGGGAAGTTCCACGTCTTCCAGCTGGAGTATAAACCAGTTAATAATATGCTTAGGTATATATTTAATCCAGACAACATACAGTAGCCTCATATTGCAGCATCTATCATAACATTTAACATTTTTCAGTTATAACATAAAATTTTTCAGTTTCTCGCGTAGTAACTAAATGTTTTTCGTTTTTTACAACATAATTTGTACTCTAATCTGAGTAAGTTTTCCATGTGCGCTATTGGAAAGACATGGCATAATCGTTTAAAAGCTGCAAGGCGTTTTTCCATGCCATTTATCAATCAATTTTTTTTTTTTTTTTTGCGAAATGTGTGAATTATGGTAAACCGAAATCTTAAACCGTGCGTAATAGTTTTGAGCGTGGACTCCTAATTTCCACTATTGCTTACGAAGGGACTATGGCGAATGTTTAATTGACTCGGCAAACTCAGCAAAGTTTTCATATCTGTATGAACTTTTCATTCAGTCTACTTATAATGAAGTCTGGGGTTCAAACCCCTTTACCTCCTTTCGTTTAGGTATTGAGTTTGATGGGACATATTTATTAAAATTCTATGGTAAATCATTTCGGATGTCTCTAATTTTCCCGGATGAGGTCATTCGTGAACTAGCGTTAGTTTTTACAGCAGTGTGTTCGTCTTGGGTGTAACTGGATGAACGTCTATACTTATATACAGTATATCATATAAGTAGGGGAACGTACCAGTCCAAGCTCACTAAGCGAGAAACGATGTCCTGAACAATCTTGCAACGATAACTCCAATCATAAAATCGCACTAAACACAAAAGATGCTAGGTTCTCCGGCCTCCTGTATGGCTATTTAGAGCACTCCGAGGAAACCCAAGTACCATCTACCCCAGAATAATACTTGTAATATACAAATATGAATATTACTATCTTGTATAAATTCCTATATTATATATAATTATGTATATTCCTACCATATATAACATGTATTCGTATACGGTGAATGATAGTTGGGTTTTCTCATAGTGCTCTAAATAGCCATGCAAGAAGCCGGAGAGCCTAGCGCCTTTCGGTTTAGTACGATTTTATAAATGGGGTTATCTTTTCAAGATTGTTTTGGACATCGTTCCTCGCTTAGTGAGCTCGGACTGGTACATTGCTCTTCTCATATATTCAGTCTGAAATGCAGAGGATGTGATGGGACTCCCAGTTTATTCTCTATTTTTTTTATGATTTCGGACCTGTGCCTTGCGTTTTCGGTGACCGTGTGCTGTAAGCTGTAACGTACATGTGGCGAGACGGCAGAATGATGATGGATCGCTCCTGGCCCTAGGCAAGATTCAGTTTACGAACACGTACGTAATCGCTGTTCAAGTGTTTTGAGCCAGCCATAATCATGTAGTTCCTGTTATTTTGAGCTTTCCTGCACATTCACGTATGGCGTAAAACCCAATTCGTTTTCTTTCCAGAAGTCTACATCAAACTGTTGCTAGTTTTATTTCCACAGATTAAAAAAAAAAATTAATGCGAGTTCACGACTTTTAGGTTAGACTTCACACTTTTTTTGTACACTCAAGTAGATTTTGACAGCTAACATGCTCTTTGCTGGCACAGCAGCATGTCGTTACTGGACCTGTAGATCGCTACGTGTTTATTATTTGGATCACAGTTCTCTAACAGGCGTCAAATAAGTTCTGTCCTAATTATAAATGTCGCACTAACGTAAGAAACCTTAAATATTAGCTTGTCCTAAATTGAATTTTCCAGGACTCTAATTGTGTCCATGTATCAACACAACTTCAAACTTATGCAACCTCATACGAAGGAGGAGACATCCAAGACCATCATCATCATCATCATCACCATCACCATAATCATCCACCACTAATCACCATCACCATAATCATCCACCACTAATCAGCATCCATCATTATCCATAATCAATCACACCCATCACCATTCATAATCATCATTCATCATTATCTATCATAATCCATAATCATCATGCATAATCATCAGCCATATTCATCCATTGTTATCAGTTTCTACTGTCATCCAATAGGTAAACGACTATAGCGAAGGGACGTCTACTTCCGACCATCCACATTTCTAGAAAATCTAAATTCATACCTCTCGATAAAGTCAGCGAAACCCTGGAAAATTTATGAAACACAAGATCTGCCCCCCCCCCTTTTTCCACCCCCCCCCCCCCCCCATTACACTTCCTTATCGATGCAGCAGCTTACAAGGACTTACAAATTTTTCAGACGAACATGTACATACAAGCAGATTATATGCTAGATGAAGACTATGTTACGATTCTTCTTGGTTTGTAGGTGGTTGGAACACGTGCATAATGTGAAACGGACTACTTGTTCAACTCTTCGTCGTTCTTATCACGCCCTCGGTCTAGCAACTCAATACGGGTAACAGTGAAGGTGGCTACAGCGCACTGCCACGAGGTCTTGAGAGACGGTCAGGGTGATTGAGATGAGAATGGAGCAGCGCCGGAATGCAAGGGCGGGGGAAACAGGAGATCCCCGAGAAAATCCGCACGAATCTCAAATGGGAAAATCCAGGGGTGACCCGGCCGGGGATTGAACCCGGTTCGTCTTGGTGGGAGGCGAGCAGCCTAACCGCCCAGCCACCGCGGCCCCTAGGTTTTTGGAGTAGTGCCCCGCCTCTGAGAGGGGAACCGGAACTGCGTGGTTTTTCTGTACGAGGCTGTGCACACTCATTAACCCACCACTCAGTGGTCTGGGCGGGACTTTGTTTGCTGTGTCTGTGTTTGTTCCGGCCCGCCGTTTGTTCCACTCCGCAGGAAACGTTGTCCCTTGCGTGGGTGAGGATTTACAGGCTGGCAGACTGAGATTGGCGGAACTGTTACACGTGTCCATTTAAATACCAGTCTACCTGATGAGTACCATAGGATTTAGAGGAAGAATACGTAGCATCTTAAAGCACGTGTTTACAAATCAGTTTTCTAACCTGAAACCCAAACCATGCCGTTTTCGCTAGACGTGTTTGCAGAAAAGCAGTTCAATGTTGGGACATGAAGATTGGTTGTACGCAGCCAGTTAGATTGGTCAACCTCATCTTTAGTCTATGATGAGTACAGTGCAACGACATCACACCAGTCCTTATCACAGTCAGGTGTCATTCATGTATTCGTTTATGCTACTTCTGTATGTAAGCTACGATATACAACGTGTTACTAGAAATCACCGTCAATATCCGGGTGGTCATTCCTCTCGAACATTTAGAAGGTGCATATTTATATTATAAATAATATATATTATATATAAACTACCTGATTTAGTTTGATGCTCACTCTTTAGAACATTAAACATCCATTTCTCTAAAACCGTAAGGTGAAGTGTAATAATACAAAGCATTTTTTTTTTTTTTTTTTGTTGAGTTAACCATACTGCATACGTCAACAGATAAATCCACACATATTCTGGATGAAGACTTTTTTCATGCACAAATAGGGTGCCAATCATCATTTTCTCATGAACGGGGTTGAAATCGCAAGCCAATGTCTCATTGATTGTACACTTTTGTTTGATAACACGTCATACCAAAACTATGAGATTAATCTTACATACTGCATGTTTTATTTGCAATAAACGTGGATTTTAACTCCACTTTAAGGGCGCGTACACCCTTAAGTTGTTTAAATATTTTCCTCCTACTTTTTTGTGGGGTATCGCTTCACGGAGTTTGTCGGTGATAGTGTCAAGTTGTATACATACTTCAAAATACGATTTTATGTGAGGTTGACGTTTTAAAATCATTCTACGCCAAATTGCTTCCACTTCGTTCAAAAATTTACAGAAGGATTCTCCCCCTCCCCCCCCCCCTTTACCCTCCTTCTTTAAACTATTTAAAAGCGAAACATTGGCTACAGACTTTCTATAAAATCAAATAAAATACGTACATGACTTTTTGAAACGAAAGGAGAAATAAAATATGATATTTTTGCTGTTGCATAACGACTGAAGTTTTAATCAAAAGGGTCGAGCAATTACTTCTTTTGTTATTCCAGCCTGCAAGACAAAAGGGCCGAGATTTCACATCCTGGAAATACTTTTGAGATACTGCGCTCAGCTGTTCTCTCTCCCTCGCAATAATTTCAATTGAAAGCTGCACTCGGAAAGTCCAGGAAATATTCAAATGCTGCCCTTTTTATTCAGGAGTCGAGTAAGACTTGAGATATTGACATCTCTCTTGCTCTGGCTGTTTCCTTGGTCTGGTTTGGCGTAGACATTGAAGCAAACTACTGAATGACGTTTATAATTTTTCTCTCCTTAATATTTTTGCTCTTATCGCCGTGATGATTTTTGTGCCACTGAATGTGTTGTCGCTGCCGGAGGAAATTCAGCCATAAGAAACATCCTTGCACTGGAATTTTTAAAGATAGTTGTGTGTTTTTATTTGTCCGTAATTAAATGTCACGGGTCACACATGTAACCCACTCCCTTATTGCCAAAAAAAAGTGCTTTTTACCTACTGAAAGGTTTTAGGCCCGAGCACATAGTGTATCCAGAAATTTCTCAAAATTAGGGGAGGCGGGGAGCCTCGCAGGGTTGTACTGACTGAAGTGAAGGGACATTTAGGACAAATTCTAGGAGAAAATTACCTCGCAGTTTAATAAATTGCATTGCAATTAACAGCAATTAGTAGAGACCTGAAAAATTCGCGAGTTCAATGACATGCAGGATACAATCTACAGTCCTAATGTACAAATACGCAGATATCGACTGCACATTGGTCGACTGCTGTCAAAGAGGACGGCGGCGATTGGGCCAGCGTCCTCCAGGAGTCAAACACCGTGTGAACCATAGTTTAAGTCATATAAACACACGTTTTTTTGGTTTCAGCTTGTCAAAAAATGGATTCGCGGATACTTGAGGTCTATAGAAATTAGGTATCGGCTGTTCGCTGTAAAGTGAACATTTTTGCTGCCCTCGTTACTTTTTTCTTTCAGTCAGTTTTTTTTTATATTTTAACCACCTTATTGCCATGTGAGTAATAAACACAGTGTTTATGTTCCACCGCACTCGGTAGATTACGCTTAAGGCGAAATAAAATAAAATAAAATGTATGTATTGACTATAGCTTACCACGGTTAAAGGATTATTAAAAAATTTCAATACCAGTTGTTGTCAATCTAATAAGCAAAAATAGGGGGGGGGCGAGGAGATGCAACGCTAACATCCCTGGCTACGTTTCTAGGGCCGAGTCCCATATTCAGCACAAGAATGTACCACACACATGTTCACGTAAGCAGCTTCCCTTCCGTAAAACTCCCAGGCAAAGTGGAATACATCAGCCAGCGCAAAAAAAATCTTAATACGGAGAAATGATGAAACAGTAGTGAATTTGATAACGATTTTATTTTCGTTAAAAGCCCTTCACTGCATTGTATAAAAGGAAGTCCCTGGCGTGCGTCTGTCTGTCTGTCTGTATGACTGCGCTAATCTCGAGAACCATTGAACGGATATCGATGCTGTTTTTACTGTTATAATCTTCATTTATCGAGGAAGGTTCGTGTGCACTAAAACTTGCCGTAGCATTTATAGGAGCTGAGCATTAACGTTAGGGAATCAAGTTGGGGAAAAAAATTAGCTATTTTGCTGCTTTCTAAGCATGCTCTACCAAAACTGCAGGTCCGATTGTTATAATTCTTTCATTGTTAAACAACTACGTAGAGCTATAGACATATATTAAGTGGGGACACAGAGGCTCAGGGGGTAGATTAATGCCAAGTGGAGCCGCAGTGGACCAGTAGGTAGAGCGATCCCAAGTGGGGACGCAGTGGCTCAGTGGCTAGAGCATTCTCAAGTGGAGATGCAGTGTCTCAGTGGATAGCAATTTATCAAGTGAGGCCACAGAGGCCCAGTGACTAACTATCCCAAGTGGGGCCGCAGAGACTCAGGGGATAGAAATATATGAAGTGGGGCCGCAGTGGCCGAGTGGCTAGAGTTATTCCAAGTGGGGCCGCAGTGGTTCAGCGCAGTGTACCAGCGGAAGGAAAGTCTGCGACTGCGGGTATCAAGCAGTGAATTGTGCTGCTGGAAGGCTGGACTATTGGACTAAGTGCACGAGTGAAAGACATTATAAATAATGCCAACAGATAGAATGAACATGTGTTGATAACGAGTATAACTTAATCGACTGTAACCAACAGAGAAAATTAAGGACATTAATTAGAGTTGAAATATACATCAAATATTGGGCTCACTATTAAATTTTGCTAAAACCCTGCTGAAGTTATACTTTCGGGCTACTCGCTAAGTATCTTTTCGCCTCGGAGCCGCGGTGGCTGAGCGGTTAGCCTGCTCGCCTCCCACCAGGGCGAACCGGGTTCAATCCCCGGCCGGACCACTTCCGGAATTTCGCATGTGGGGATACTGCCGGACGATGCCGCTGGTCGGCGGATTTTCTCGGGGATCTCCCGTTTCCCCCGCCCTTTCATTCTTCGTCGCTGCTACATACTCAGCTTAATCACCCACGTCGGTTCTCAAGACCTCGCTGTTAAGAGCCGTTCAAATATCTTCACTCTCTTTACTCCCTCCTTTCGCCACACGTAAACAAAACGATAACAAGTCTGGAAGGAACAGTCAAGGAGAAAACTTCGTGCCGTATTTGTGCGCTGGACAGATAACCAAAAGTAATTTGTTATACAACATTGCAGTAGGTATATTTTCATCATTTTACTTTAGAAATGACAACCAAACTCAGTTTCATAAAATTCTATGCAATAACTATTTCTTAATAGACATTACCAAGTATCTCTTTTCTCACTGTTTTTGATTCACGTTGACTGAAAAAAATAGGCCTCTATAATTCGCTAACGAAACATGCTTGAAAGTTTCAGTTAACCAGAAAAGAGATAGATCAAAGTTGACGGCGGTTTAAAATACTCTTGATATGTAACTTATTAGGAAATAGCCATTCATGCCGTTACTTGAATTATTTTACTTGTCATTAGTACCACAAGTCCTGGCGGGTGAATTTACGGTTAAGGCCATATTACACGGTACCATATTTCGTAAATACTTGTGCAAGGTCTGCCATAGCTGCCGTTATACCGGCCTGTACGGCATCCGTCATGGCATTTTTCGCCTGGCGCTGCCAGATTTCATCACAGGTTTGGTAATTGGACCTGCCCTATTCTCCGTGGCAGGTACCATACCAGCTATCGTACCTGGCCAATCACATTGCAGTTTCAGAGCGTAGGGCGCTCCCCGTGGCTACTACTAGAAACGAGTTGATGAAGAAACCGAAAAGGAAGCCTCCATCTTGATTTTACATCCGTGAGGTTGAAACTGTTTCAAATGGATTAAAAATACGACGAATCATATTGGTTATGACAACTTTTAATTACTGCTTAAGAACGTTCTAAATACTTAAAACATTACCACTATATGAAAAAATTAATTCAAACTCATACGATATATAATAAATATAAACAATCGAAGCGAGGAGGGGAGCTGGTAGTACAGTGGTAAAGTCGTGAAGTCCACGTTGATCTTGTAACTTATGTACGTGAGTTCGAAATCCCGCCGGACACAAACTTTTTTTGTCATTAAATGTTACATGCGAATAATATCCCGGCACGTAAAGAAAAAGCACATTCATTATAACACGTAAAAATACTATAATTTATTATTGACCGTGGCCCTGGTAATGTCATAGTCATAATTCACAATGCCACGTACTGCATACGTCAACGAAGCGAGTATACGGCCAAGGAAACACTACCATAAAGGTTTTATAAATACTATTGCATGTCGCTGCCTGGTGTTTCCTTCGAGTGGGAAGGCGCCGAGAGCTGGAGGTCAAGTTTGTACAGTTAGACGAAGCGAGCGGCCTATCATAGAGGATGCCGCCGCACACGCCGATAAACTTATCGCAGCTCGCTTCTCACTGACCTTTGGATATTTCTCCAGTTATCACGGAGGAATGTTGTTGTCATCGCATTAATTTTTTCCCAGAACAACCTGGATTGCCGAGAACGTTCTAGACGGCTCCTACCTCCAGTATAAACACCACAATGGGGCCTCTGAGGAGGGAGTGATCGAGAGCCGAGAGTGTGGCGTCCCGTGCGACCTTGGGCGATTCCGGAGCGGCGAGGGACGACTGCAGCGCTATCTACTAGAGTGCGTCGGCGAGCTTGTGTGCAGTGAAGAGTGGGACTGATCTGCGGGACTGTGGACTGGATGCGTGAGTGAAAAGACATCCAGGACGATAAAACATATACAGTTTTAACTAAATGTGTGGAAATAATAATTGGAGCAGTTTAAGGGACGTTAGCAAGAGTAAATACTGTGGTAAAGACTTAAAATTGAAATGGAGGTAGTAATTAAATATTGTGCTCAATAAGAATAATAAGAGTTAATAGGATGCTGAGACTGGTAAATAACACATTTTTGACTGTTTGTAGCATTGAGAATAAATATAATTATTGAATTTAGTTCTTTTATTTTTCCTAAGATGTCCATCCCTCACGAACCAGGACATGCCCCTCAGGCATTCATGTAACACTAGCGTCAGAAGTGGGATAAAGACAATTATTAAATGATCTGTTGTTAATCATGTTAGGCAATACGCTAGTAATTTGTGACACAAGAATTCATTAAGACTGTTTTGTACAATCATCACTGTGAATATTAACTAGAAAAATGTCTGCAGAACCAGAAGCACTGCAAGCATTGATTGAGGGGCTAGGTAGCCAGATGGTTAGTGTGAACGCAAGTGCAAATAGCTTGAAAGAAGATGTAAATTACCAAGTTAGTTCTGTAAAAGACAGTGTAAATGAGAATGTAAATAGCCAGATAAATAATGTAAGTGATTTAGTGGATAAGAAATTAGACAATCTGGACAGGAAAATAGATTCTGTAAATGAAAATGTTGGCAGGAAAATATAAAGCATTTGCGAGTTATTGAATGCAAGAGTTGGCTATCCGGACAGGAAGATTGACAGTGTAAATGAAAGCATGGACAGTGTCGAGAATGAAATGAAACAGAAGATTAGTGCAGTAGAGGAGCTGATGGAGGAATTTCTTCAGCAACATAGTGCCCCTACCATCACGCCTGCACACGAGAAAAGTAGGGAACCAATACAAGTCGTCACAGCGACCTCGGATGTTAACGTACCATCATTTTCTTCTTGATACTACAATTTTCGCAGACTTCTACTACTTTTTTTTTTTAACTCCCGGGGTTCGCATCACTGGTTTGCAGGCGGCAGGGCCGTGACGACGGCTCAGGCGCAGGCATCTAGAAAGGTGAGCCGCCAGCACTTGAGGCGCATCAAATAGGTTTCATTCGAAAAAGCATGTGAAGATAACGGGAATGGACTAAATAATCTTCTTGTATTGACATTGCGCAACGTTGTTTTGTAATTTCTGTCTTCTTCTCTTTCCGAACACACGGGCACTTAAAGCAGGCCAATAGAGGAGGCAGGAAGAGCGAAACAGCAAAATCGTTATAAGACACCGGGCAATATCTCACTTTGTGGCTTATTGAACGCACGTGATCTTGCTGCAACATTACAGCGAATCGTGTGGTAAAGGAGGAACAGAAGGGCTGGGAAGACGAGGGATAATAAATTTCGGAGAGAATATAACTGACTAGAGAAATACGAACGTCCCAAATTGAAAGCTTTTGTATCCACGACCTACCCGGCCCAAGGCCATCTTCTCCCGTTCATCTTTCGCGCATTTATCCATCCAGACGTGGTTCACATGCGAAACTCAAGCTCGAGATATGCTTACTGAATATCCACTTCAACGACTGCGTATTAAAACATGTTTCCCCGTTATGTTATTTTCAGTTTGTTCCCCGCAGACATCGACTGGAAGACTGTGTAACCCAAATGACAAACATCAAATTCAGGGGGCTTGGGTCATATTTGAGTTTGTAGCTGCGCGTACAAGGTCAAGAAGCGAGGGGGCGATACGGGCGACACTAACACACACCGCTGGCACCTCACCTCGACGCTCCCACGCGCAATGCGTCCAGTGTTTCCATCGTGATGCTGCCCTGTGCAAATTAGACGTGTATCAGAGCGGCTACTGCACACACGCGCGATTCACAATATTAGCAGAGGTTTCGATCAGAGAATAAAAGATCCTGAGTTCTCAGTCAAGTTGCATTTATTAACTGTTGTATCAGCCGCGAAGATACAGTGCCTCAAGAGCTGAAGTTGAGAAGATGCGTAATAATTTTCGATTCTCGTATGAAGCCTGTGGGGGTATGCAGAAACTTTAAAACGCTTTACCGCACAAGCGAAATCAACTGCTCTGTCCACAAATGCCTCTGATATTTACACCTAGTACGTCTTGTTGGACAAACGCACGAACCAAGACAGTTCAGTTGTTCCAGATGTGGTAGAGTTGTGGCCTACTGTATGTACAAACAGAAAATTAGCGTACATCGCATCGACGAACCACTGTCATTTGAGATTCAAATCCCATCTAAAATTATGTGTTCGTAACAATCATAAGAATTTTTTTCTCCCGCCTAAATTTCGATATTGTGATTTCAATTTATTCTTTTGGTAGTGCGGATGCGTAAGAACTAGCTGCTAATATGCACTACATATTGAGCCCGTCCAGTTTTCGTACATTGCTGCCACTGAAACATCCCATTCCAGGCTCAGGCGACGGAGACCTGAAATACACTGATGCTCCCTGATGCTGAAGGGCCTCTTAACTAAAGACGTAAGAACTAATCTACAACACCTAGATAAACGGTTTTCTGATCAACGGGGTCGCGCTGTAACTATATATGCGAAAGCAAGGTCAGCTTTCTCGAACTTTTTTTTCAAAGTTGAAGACGACATGGCAAGCAGCTTCACTCGTTCCGCCGAAAAGTAACAGTATATGAGAGGGAGATCTCTACTTCTTATGCGGGAATCACATAGCCCCGACAAGCACGTCACGACAACCCCGACAAGCACGATACAACAGCCCCGACAAGCATGACACAACGTACCCGACAAGCACGGCACGAAAGCCCCGACAAGCACGGCACGACAGCCCCGACACGACACTTCTAAACAACCAAGAAAATACGAGATAGATCTGACGCAAGCCTGACAAATTCTGTCGTCCGATCAGCAATTATATATTAGAAATGATTTCCATTTTCGTCGTGTCGTGCCTCATGTTGTACCATTGTGTACAACCTTGCAAAATTTAATTGTTTGGCAAGCTTTCTCTACAATGGCAAATACGCAGCTTAAAAGAAAAAGTAATATTTGAAAATTACTGTATTTAAATCTTAAAATAATAATTTTACCTTTGTATACATTAGCGACAGCACCGCCATTATGTATTCCAAATTTCCCGTCTTCTTACCGCCTTTGAAACTAGCGTAGTTAATCAGCGCCTTCTAAATGGTTCCGAAAATTCTACTCTCCTTGTCGCGTCAGTAAACTGTCAGGCTGTAAATTAGAGCAGGCGCATTGAAAATATCAATGTTGTGTCGTGTCTGCGGTTGTTGTCGTGTCGTGCTGTGTTTTTCGGGGCTATGTGATTACCGAATTACAAAATGCTGTTTACCATGATGGATGGAAAAGTGTGTAGCGCTTTGTCAACAAAATCTTTGTTGCGCAGCTATTTATGTGGAGCCACGACAAAGAATTGAAATGGGACTACAAAGGGAATCCAACAATTCCCATTTTCGTTTTTAGAAGTCCGCATTTCATATAAGGATTCGTTTATTTCAATGTGTTTTGGATTTGTTATACAAATGCACTTTTAGCAAGTGGCGAGCTCGTTCTGTCGAAAAATAAATACAATTTTTGGTGACCGACAAAAAATTGATCCAAAATAAATTCGAATCTGAGTTAGGACTGATTTTTGATTGTCCAAAGTGTGGATATGGAAACACAAATTATGGAAATACTGCTCTTCGGTATTTTTAAGAACTAAGAGGTGTCTGCATAAATTGCGGGTGTAGATGAACATTTAACTGAGATATTCTACGTTATTTGACAAGCAATTTCAAGTCATCGCAAAATTAATAGCAACATTTTTAAAAATATCCTCTAGAAACTTGACGTGGTGACTCATATACATGTAAGGTGAGATATCGTAAGGATGGCTGATTTTCAGTGAGAGAAACGCCTGGGTTGGACGGCATGAGGTTCCCCGCCCTGCAGCGATGCTCGCCGGGTTACAGCGGGAGAAGCTAAGGGGCAACTTCTGCTGTCGGCCGGTGATTGGAGCTTGGTTTGTGCACCAATGCACTAAGTATTGCGGAAAGAGCGCGCGCCGATCGAAAAGGTGGCGCTGCAGTGCAGGTCTCTTGGGGAGGGGATGGTTAGGAGTAGGGATTCGGCGCTTATAAATACGCTTGCGCGAGCTGTCTCTGGGAGATTAAACAAAACTGATGAAGTTACGCCCTTAACCACGAACACTTGTGTAGCCTTCACCCCTGAAGCGAAGGCACAGGCCTTTGCCAATGTGCTGTAAAACACTTTTCAGTCAAATCAGGTACCCAGTGATAGAATTTTCACCGCCCAAATTCTCCAGGAACTAAATATTAAACAATGGCAGCCCACAGAACACGAACCAGAATATACACAATTGCAAGAAATTAAAGTTGCCATCAGCAATATGAAGCCTAAAAAGGCACCTGGCAAGGATGGCATACAAGCGATTGTATTAAAGAAACTCCCCCATCTAGCTCTTGGACATTTAGCACTCTGTGTGAATTCAATGCTCAAGTTCGAATATTTTCCCAATATATGGAAGAAAGCGAATGTAATTGTTCTTCACAGGCCAGGAAAAGATAATAAACTGCCCCAAATTTATAGGCCAATCAGCCTACTCTACACACTTTCAAAAGTAGTTGAATATATTATATTAATGCGAATAAATTCTCACCTGGAAAGTAATAACTTACTACAAGACGAACAATTTGGCTTCCGATCGAAACACTCGACAACACATCAGCTTGTACGAGTTACGGAATACATTACTAATGCCTTTAACTTTAAAGATTATATTTTTGCAGTATTCCTTGATATCGAAAAAGCCTTTGCCCGTGTATATCACGCAGGCCTAATATATAAATTGTATGATATAAAATTCCCTGACTGCTATGTCAAATTGATAAGTAGCTATTTGGAGAACAGAAATTTCAGTGTTTCATGCGAGGATGCTAAATCTGGCACAAATACTATCTGTGCCGGAGTGCCACAAGGCAGCATTTTAGGCCCTGTAGTATTTAATATATACATAAATGACCTACCGAAACCTGATCACCGACTGATGCAATTTGGATGCTATGCGCACAGTTATTTTCAGTCGCTCCCACAATTTCGAACTAGCAACCCAAAGGTTACAAAATGTCCTAAATGCTTTTCAAAATTTTTATACAAAGTGGCGGATAAAAATTAACGTTGGCAAAAGTGAAGCTATTGTCTTTACTCGCAGACAGTTACCCCAGGCGAATAATCGCCCCGAATTAGCTCTATTTGACGAACAAATTCTCCATAAAGATGTGGTGAAATACTTAGGCGTCCATATGGACCGAAAGCTCACTTGGAAGGCGCATATAGATGCAAAATGTGCCAGCGCCCAAGCCCGGCTATCCACACTCTATCCTATATTAAACCCACGAAGCGCCCTAACCCGAAACAAGGCTGTATTACTGTATACGATGCTAATACACCCAATTATAACTTATGCTGTGCCCACCTTGGCACATGCAGTTAAAATGCACACAAGATGCCTCCAAATAATTCAAAATAAATGCCTGCGAATAGCAGCATATATGCTCCGATACTGCCCTATTGCAGATCTGCATCGCGAATCAAAAATTGATAAACTCGATGAGCACTTCATGAAATTAGCACAAAAAGTTTACACTGATTGTGCAAACAGTGCAAATGTGAAAAGCATCTTGGCTCACAGGCCGCCATAACCTCCCTAAATTACCCCAATAATTCGCGTGATGATTCCCACAAACACATACAATGATGCGAAGCACTATGTGAACATAGAACAAGGCAAAACAGGCTCCCGGACAGCTTCTGGCTCGGAGATGGCCCTGTGCTTTACATTGCAATTGTTTTCTATGCTACACTACGTGCGCACCCGAGTGTCAGCATCGCGGGATCCAACCTGGAGTTTCGGTCTGGTGTAGGCCTGTGCGTTGGCCCTATACACCTACCTGATACCCAATATGGCGTCCTCCAGGCTGGCGATTATTTTATTACCACCCCTCATTACTCATTACCTAATTCTTCTACACTACACTAGTCACGCACAACACTGCCAACACTACACACAACACCGCACTAGCTGCAAGCGAATTTTCACTGTAGGTAATGCCATTTCATTACATCGAAATACCACTCCCTTCCCCCTCCCCAATTACTCCTATTTTTATGCTTGGAAACGAACACTTTTTTCTGCTTCCAGAGAGATGACTGGCATCTGCGGGCGTATGGCGCAGTTCTGTTTCCCCTCCTCCAAGGCCGTGCTACTGCGGTACGACCCTGGATATATTCCAGCAGCGGATCGACACATTTCATATCACCCTCATTAACCTCACAAAGTATATCTTAGCGAACTAACAATAACCCTACTTTCTCCAGTCCTAATCCAATAAAAGGAATTATTTTTATCCTCCGCGACTGTCGCATAGTTTTTTCCAGGCCCTCTCCGCTTTGCCTGGTTTTCTATGCCCCTTACTAGACCCTTCTTCTTACGAAGTGTGTCCATGGCTACAATTGCAGCCATGGCACAAGACAACCCTGTCTCAGCCGCGATGCATGCGCCCATTTTGTTAATTAAACCCGACCTAAGGTGTAAAGGGCTTGCCCTGAGACGCATCCCATTCTCCAACCGTCTTAGCTACTAACAAGCATGCCGGAGGACACACAGAACTGTGAAGGTGCTCACGCTGGCGTAGCGGGATTTGGGGGCTCGCCAGAAATATATATATATAAAACTCTGGGAGATCGTCCCCAGCCGGTGTGTTGGTATTCATTAGGTGATGTGGTTCTGCCCTGAGTAAGAACATCGAGAGGTCTCCGCTGCGTGAAGATAAGTGTAACTGCTGTTGGACTTAGAAAAAATAATACTATTCGCCTTTAGTCTGCTATAAGGGACTTTAACTTTGTCGAAAGAATCGTGAACTTAGTCTCTGAACGAGAAAAGAGGACATTGGGGTGGAGCGTGAATGTTGTATTGGTGTGTGAGTGTGGTATGTGTGGGTGGAGGAGAGGAAACACCTCAGTGGTAGGGAGAATACCCCTGTCCCTGCTATTTTCACCGTGGTTGATGCATGTGGTGCTGTGTGGAGTCAAGTCCGTACCTCGGTATTGCTGGGGAGAACACCCCTGGCTTCCCTGGCAGTGTGTGCGTAGTGAGTATTGTGAGGGTCTTAGGGCAAGCCACGATTGGTGGGGAGAGTATCCCTGTTCCTGCTATTTTCACCGTGGTTGATGCATGTGGTGCTGTGTGGAGTCAAGCCCGTACCTCGGTATTGCTGGGGAGAACACCCCTGGCTTCTCTGGCAGTGTGTGCGTAGTGAGTATTGTGAGGGTCTTAGGGTAAGCCATGATTGGTGGGGAGAGTATCCCCAGCTCGAAAGACCAAGATGTTATGAGTTGGTGGTTGGAATGTGAGGGTTGGGCTAAAGAAGTGAAACTGTTCCCCGTGTGTTTTCTCGGGTGTTTTTTCAGGGGATGTGCCTGGAAAAAATATTGAAAAATAGAAAATGGAGAGTGTAGTGAAAGAGACCATCGCTCCAGTGGGCTTTCTCTTAGGGTTTGTGCGCAGAGACGTATTTGTGCCGTGGAAACTGTTGTGATCACCCTGCGAGGTGAGGAAAGAAAGAAAATGTTTTATCTTAACATGTATTGTGATAGGGTTCGTGAATTTCGTTTCAAAAGAAGTTTCTTTTTAAAGGTAAAAGTGAACCAGGCAGTAGTGTAATAAATATTGGTGATGCCATTTTTGTAATATTGGTCTTTTGTTCTTGGAATATTCTTAACGATGTGGGGAAAAATAAAAATATGCTAATGGTGTTTTAAAGGAAAATGTCCGAGGTGAATAATTTGGTGGGCATTAAATAAAATTTAAAAAATGAATGTTTTTTTATAAATTTTGTAGTTTTAAAAGGAATGTTAGAGCTGTGGTATTCTTTTGGAAATTTGTAAATATTGAGAAATACCAGAAGTGAATGTGATACGTAATGTTTCAAAACAAAAAGAAATTAAATTGAAATCTCAGCTTTTCATTCAGGTAATGATAGTGTCGTTTTCCTAATTATTCTGAACAAGGTTAACCGCACTGCGAGTAACAAACTTACTCTTGTGCTTGATTTTGATGATGATGATACTCTCTGACCTTTTTCCCATGCTGTGTCTTTTTAATAAAGGTAGGAAAGCGGATTGGGTATGATATGCTCCAGGAACTGAGGCAAATGGGGCACAAACTGCTTGGGAAAGTATTCTTGGTAGCCGATGCCAACAACAGTGTATAAATTAATAACTCGCTCTCAAAGTAATATATTCCGCTGGGTTGCAAATCGTTCAATTATCTGAAGATGTTCAAGAGGCTCAGAATAAAATTATGAAGAAATATCGTGAAGGATTTTTTAGGAAATGTTCCAGAAAAAGGACGATGAAAGACGTTTTCAGTTCATTACTTATCTCACTGGATCAGATTCTTCGCAGCGTAAGAACGCTTCCACAGACGAATACGAAACTACTTTCTCCAGATGCCATAAAACTTGTCCTGCACTCTGGTAATAGTGATTCCGATTCAAATTTATATGTTATCTGTGTAATGAATTGCGCACCTTATGTGTAAACTGATGTGTGTTCGTCATTCAGAAATTATCCAAAAGAAAGTTTGTTTGTCTTTTACCGGTATCTGTATTAATTTTTTTAATTTTTACTTCTGCATATCATACTGGGAATTTAATTTTTATGGACACAGACATATGAAACGAATACAGTGTTTACTATATTCCAAAAAGAAATATTTTAATTTGATTAATTTTTGCTGTATTTATTCATTGGCTAATTCCAAAACGTTCATTTCAAATTTTCGCGTATAGTAATTTTTTTTTGTTTCTTGATACGCCATACTGGATGAACAGCTTTCAATCAATCAATTTTATCACCAAAATTCGTAATCAGCGGCTTTATAAACCTCAGTGTCATAACTTCTATGCCAATAGTTTTGGTTGTAGTATTTCTGGCCATATTTTGAGGAATCATCTCCAATGTGCGCCGGCCGATATATGGAAAAGAAGTTCGTTACTGCAGTAACAGGATTTTTATCAACACTGTAGAATTGGGGAACTACACACACAAACAACCATTAAATGGAATAAATTTGCACACGTGAACCTAAACTAACAAGTAGATGACTTCCTCTCCCCCCCCCCTCCCCGACGCTACATGTATCACAGTGTCTCTGGGGGGGGGGGGGGGCAATAAAACACGATCCAGTATGTACTCTATATATATACTCGACGGAAGAGTTACTATGCAGTAAAATACTGGAGCACCATACGTTGGCAACCACAAAACAAATAAGTAAAGCTCAGTCTCGCCACTGCAGAGCAAATTAGCGTAAGTCTCAATTATCAGTCGGCGTTTGGATGGCTTCAGTGATTACGAAGTTTCAGACATCAATTAACCGAGCTATCCTTGCGACCCGGTGATCGTGGAGCATACAGAGTAGAGCAGTAATTCTTGATAACGGACGCAGTCACGCCCGCACAAATTACTTCTCTGAAAATGTGTGCTGAGGGAGCTGTAAACCCGTTGCCCCTAGCAACCCGCATTATTCACGTTCACCGCTACAGAAGTAAGGATGCCATCACATGTTTCCCGCGATGTTTTGGACGTAGCTTCATGGCCGGCACGTAAGATGGCTCTACAATCGCTCCCGTTACCCGTGGCTCGTCGTTAGAGGTGTAGTCTGTTCGCTATTTCTTCATACTTTTTGAATCTAACCTTTTAGAAAATCTTGACGTGTTTGGTTGTTTACTAAATATACCGTTCGTCACAAGCGTTTTATGCCTCTGTTAACATAAAAGGATCTTATATATCGTTAAATTGAAGATTGGCCTCTATTTTAGTTATAAATTATAATATTTAATTCGTAATATATATCTATAAAATCAGTGAGAGAACATGTATGTTGGTAGCACCCAGTAAGAAATAGTTCCCATACCAAATATCATTACAACTGAGTGCGCACGAATTCGGTGCGTTGTCCTTTGGTGTCGTTTTTTTTTTTTTTTAAGCTTAGTTCGCCGTGAGGCGGAGGAATATACTGGAAGTAGAACTAAGGCAGGGCTTCAGAAAAGCGTGAAGTAACCTTGAATGGAATATACTTGCACTTCGCAAATCCATTACACTGAGAGTACAGCCTAGAAAATGTTTGTTTGTATAGGGCCAAGAATATAATCAGTTGCCTCAACAAAATATTTTTTTGAGTAAACAAAATTTGAAAAGCGACAAAGTTAAATTTGTTCATCTAACAAAATAATTGCTTGAATAAACAAAACCCCTGTGTTGGGCCAAAGGAAATTAGGATGTCAACAAAATATTATACATATATTTGTTTGGCCACTCTTTTGAGTGGCTTCCTTCGATAATACAGTTCGAGAGTTTGCATTTTCTATCACTATAAGGATGTTTGTTAACGGTGTTTGTTAGTGCATCTATTGAAGGTTAATAATGGTATAAACAGCTTAACAAAACAAGTTCAACAACAAACTAAAAAGTAAAGCTGTAACATTTTTTGTGTTTATTTGCGCACGTTTACCGTTATTCTAAATGTGTACAATATGTGTGGAAACTACCTGTCAAAATTTAAATCACAGCATCTGTGGGCGAACAGAAACAAGTAACTCCAGTCATAAAATGTTTGGAATGACCATTTAGTATATTGAAATTAAAGTTCGAATTTAGACAGGTAGTTTCAGAACATTTGGTATATAAAAAAATTAAAATCAAGCATCCACATTTCTTCAGTAGTTACTTTAGCTGAGGTAGCAGGGAGTGGCACTTAAGCAAAAACCATCTTGGTTCGAGTCTCGGTCGAATTTCCACATTTTTTTTTTTACATTAACTGAAAGTGTTTAATTTACGTATAGCCAAACAAATCTTTAGTTGTTCCAACCATATCTTTGTTTGGGACATGGGACACCCAATTAAGATCGACAGAATGATACGGTTTCAACAACAAAATATTTTATTGACTCTATACAAACAATTAATTTGTTTGCACCGAACCATTTTTGTTTGATTGAAAACAAAACTTTTTTTCTCGGTGAAGAATAGTTTCAGACTGGCTACGAGAGTATTCTTGCACAATGAGTTAAAGGTTCGTTAACATGCTGGGCTGCTATGCGTTGGCAATTGTTATGGATATTTCTATGCATGGTTGTAGCAAGCGCCGTCGTATAGAAGGTATTCAGCATGACTCTTCTCCGTATGGTTGTGTTGTTTCGGTAGCATCAAAGCCTTTTTACAAGCTTCTATTTAACTTGTCTTGTTAGTTAGTTTGTTTGTTTGTTTGTATGTTCGGGTGAAATCTTGCAAGTCGTTTTTAAACCACTTCCCGTTATCCAATGGAGCTGAAATTTCGCATACATGTGTAGTTCCCATGACAATACATTGTGAAGGTACCCCACTGATCTGATCTGATGATGGAGCCGGAAGGTGGCCATACGAACTCTACAACTACATGCAGTAAACGTCGTATCGAGTTTGTTTTACAGAATCGAGTAACAGTAAAATGGAGATTAGAATTGTCACTGCTGTTGTGCGCGTGCCTTTTTTTTTTTGTAGCGTCAAATGGTTCTGAAAACTATTATTATAGTTTGCTCCTACAGGGTGTCCCGTATCGGAGTGAACCTAAGCTAACAATTTGTAGAACTTGTAAGATGTGGTCGAACAGCCGTAATAAACTTTACTACAAATTAATATGTTTGTATCAATTTATATTTAGTATATAAAAGCTTGGCGCGAATAGTCAAGAGCCTTACGCACGATATGTTCTTCCTATGCTTGCGCAAATGAGGTATACGCTCTACATTGCGTCAGAGTTTCTATATACTAACAAACATATAAATTTGTAATAAAGTTTATTACGGCTGTTCGACCAAATTTTACAAGTTCTACAAATTGTGTAACTATTATGATAATTTTTTTGTGCATTTATTAATAAAAGGTTGGTTTTAAAAGTTTTTTACATTTATTTTATTTCAGCTAAACACGCCGAAAAATAATCAGAGTGCCAGCGTCTGACCACAGAGTTGCACGCTGTTCGCATGGATGCTTTGTTTACGTGCTGTAATATTATGTTATGTTGTATTATGAGGTTGCCTTGTGCCTTGTGCCAGAGGATTGAGTTTTAAGGCTGCTCATGGTAAAGTCAACTCGTTGGAAAACCCTTCTTGAAATCTTCTTTGCACGCACACTGTGTATTCTTCCAACATAGGTATGTACAATAAACATTGTAACGGGGCTCATCACTTTATTCACGTGTCGGCCAAGTGAAACTGTTAAAATTATTATCAAGTAAATATTTTACAAATGGGCTTTTTTCATACACTTATACGCTCAGAATGTAAGATATACAATATTTCAGTAATCACAATTGTTTACCTAGTAATTTTAATTCGACGCTGCAAAGAATTTTCTGGTAAAATTCCTTAACTATGGGGTAAGTTTTTAACCTATTGTTGCTGTCCCATATGGGGGGTCATACAAGCTATGTGGGGAAATGTAACTCTGATGGAGAACGCGATATTATTTCACTATGTCCTGTAATTAAAACCATTAAATAGGGTTGTAACTATACAAGGCTGGGGACTTGTCTGTGCATTTCACTGTTCCGTGAGCCAATATAGGAACGGTACAATACGTGTATGAGAAAATAGTTTACCATTCGCACTTGTTCACTATTCGTACACATCTATATGGTAGTTTTACGAATACTTTCTTGGAGTGAACGCTAAGACATTGAACCACATCTCCCTCAGTCGTTGCCAACTTTACTGGGCGATGCACGCCAGCCCGTGTCCGTTAAAATATGCTTAGGTAATGGCAGCGCCATTTCTCAAGCGCGAACAGCTTTCAAATGATTTTAGGCTTGTCTCGGCCACCTTTCGCGATATCGTTTCCAAACAAAAAAAACACTTTGTCCATATTTGCACAGGCTACATTGCTACGCACTTTTCAGTACGATTTTTTAATACCCTGAAATTTTGGGCAAATTAAGATTTATGGTCTTAAGGGGAATGGTGCACGAAGATCGTATATTTATATAATTTTTGTCACAATTTGTTTTACAGACGATTTTTCAAAATTTTTGATTCGACAAGACGTATATAACAATTTTGAACACCTTACTACATGGTTAAATATTCTCTGCGTTCGTTATTTTCGGAGCTCTGATTCTTATACACACACACACACACCTTCCCTTTCTTCCATCAGTTCTCCGAGAATAATGAAGGCAATGAAAATTTAACAACCTAATAAGGTGTTGAAAAGTATTATGTACGTCTTGTCGAGCCAAAGGGTCGATAGACCCTTTGGAAATCGACTTATATCGAAAATCGGGTAAATATACTGCTTTCATGCACCATTTCCCTGAACGAAAACACGGGATCACAAACTCTTATTAATTTAATTCTACTCACGTTCTTGCAGTAAAGTTCTTCTCTTAAAAGGACACCAAAGTGTTTTTGAGAGGCGAAACAGACGTCCACATCGCGAACTCCATCAGCACGCGTCAGGAAGATGGCGCTTCTTACCAGTGCCATGTCTCCACCAGCCAATCGGGGACCTCCCGCAGCATGCAGTAGCCAATCAGACGCAAGGCCCGTTCCCAGTGCCTCGCGCAGCCAATCGGAGAACGGGTACGCCGCGCCGTTTTGTATCTGCGTGGTTCTCTGTTCTGTGCCCCGGCGGAGAAAGAGGCTTGGATGCTGTATGGAGCGGAACTGAAGAGAAAATAATATAAAAAAAAAAAAGCGAAATGACATCCCTGGCAGGAGACGTCGTAGAGCGGGGATAAGGGAATTTTCCCGACAGGAAGGTGACTGATTTTGACTGAAGGGCCTCGGGAGCCTGCCAGGCAAACTGCGCAGGTCTCCACAGAGCGATATACACGCCGCCATCTTGTCATACACAGACACGCCACGTGCTGCGAGCGTCAGTTGTTCCCGGCGCCATGTCGTGCAGCCTGCCTCACTCCCCACACCAACATTACGTCACGATAGCGGCCTGGCAGCTACGGCTCAGAGTTGAGTAGCCCTACATCTCCCGCAATACGGCTAGCCTGCTAACCTCCCACCTAGGCGTATCGGGTTCAATCCCCGGCCGGGTCACTCCCGGATTTTCGCATGTGGGAAGCGTGCCGGACGATGCTGCTGGTCGGCGGGTTTTCTCGGGGATGTTCCGTTTCCCCCACCCTTTCAATCCGGCACTCCTCCATACTCACCTCAATCACCCTCGTCGGCTCTCAAGAGCTCGCTGTTGAAGTGGGATGGAGCTGTGTGTCCAAGATCAAGATGCGAAGGAACGATAAGGGCGACACTAGCACGCACTTCTAGCGCCTCATCGCTCTTACGCGCATGGCGTGCAGTGTTTCTGCCGTAACGCTGTACTGTGAAAACTATGTCTGTAACAGTAGAGTTTTATTACAAGTGATGAAAGCCCACAGATTAAACTACGTGCGCACCTATGTACTTGTCTCTTGCGGCTTAAGAAAACTGCATACATAAGCTTTAAAAATGCGATATTTGACCATTTTCACGATGTTTTTCTCCAAGAATACATTTAATATGGTAAAAGTAAAAAAAATATATATATGGAGATAGAAAATATTGTTTTTATCTTTTCTGACAAAAATTCTTGTTTGTAGAACATTTATTTACCGAGATACGCGTATTCCCGCAAACAACTATTTCACAGAAAATGTTTCAGTCCTTCCTACTCTTTAAAGCCACACAAATCTCTGCTGCTTGTCCATAACGCATTACTCAAGTACATTTATTTATTTACTGGCCTCGATTATGGCACTTTTTCTTACATTTAACCACCTTAAAGGATCCAGGAAGCGACCCCACTGGGAATCGAGCCAGGTTCGTCTTGGTGGGAGGCGAGTAGTGTAACCACACACCATCGCCCCCCCCCCCTTTTTTTTCACTAGCGCTTAGCTCGCTTAGCGCTCTTTCTGTTTATATTTTGATTACCTGCTCGATTTTATTTGCCGTGATTACTGACGATCATAGCAGGAAGGCATTAAGGGCGAATTTCTCACGCGCAGCAAACTTCACATCGTTAACATGCGCAGTATTTCTTACTGGCGAATAGCCTAATATAAGCTTTCCACAGTACCTTCATACTTTTTAAATCAAACCTTTGAAGAAAAAAAAACCCATGTATGGCGTGTTTGGTTGTTTACTAATGTCATGTTTCAAAAACGTTTTAAACTTCTGTTAACAGAAGAGTTTCTGATGTTAGGTTAAATTGAACTCTAGCTTAATTTATATTTATATATATATATATATATATATCAATAATAGTAGTCCAGCCAATTAACTAATGAGTTCTAGTAAAGTTCTACTTTCAGGGTATTCCTCCACCTAAAACGAACAAAGTTTAACTAAATAAATAAGTAGACAATTACATCAAAGGAGCAATTCACCGTATTCATGCGCATCCAGTGTAATAATACACATACAAACTTGTGTACCTGTAAAGACCTGTAAAGACTAGATTTTTCCGTTTTGCATGTATGTAAATGGGATGATTGCAGTTTTCATTTTATGCTATTCACTGTAAAGTGAGCACTTTTGAAAGCCCTCTCATTTGGAATAATAGTCTATACATATATTTCATTGTATCCTTAGACTTTAACTCCAGAGTGCAGTGGAATATATACACTGCGTTTATTACTTACATCGCGATATTTATAAAGAAAATTTTTTAAAAGATAAAAAAAATGACTGAAAGGAAAAAGTAACTAGGCCCTCAAGGGTGCTCACTTTACCGTGAACAGTCTATAAATAAATGTATCCTTCTGCAGTATGTAAAATTAACATTGCCAAAAACCCCATCACTTTATTCATACACCATTCAACTTACACTGTAGGATTGTTAGGTAATAGTATGTGTTATACGCTATTTTGTGCTCTCATTTGTACAAAAACAAGAAAAAATCTACTTTAGTAAAAAGTTTTAACATTAGATTCGCGAAACAATACTTAGTGTTGGAACTATTTTCATCTATTCGCTTGTGTGTACTGTAGCACGTATGTGGTTGAAGTCAATGATTTCCGTAGATGTTCATTTATAAATTGCTCGCTTTACTGTGGACATCCTTCATATAAACACACAAAACATTTACTGCATTTTAACTTTTTCTCCTTTCAGTTAGCTGGCGCGCGCCACACCAGGTTATGAAGCGAGAGGTCAAATGTTTGATTCCCACTGGCTGCTATCGCGTAGACACTCGGAGTAGAATTCTAGTGCGATATGTTCTCCTCGCACACAACGTTGCATAACAAGCGGTTCAGATTTATAGTCAAATTTGTTCTTATATTTTGCCATCTCTTGCGTGGTGTCAAGGGAGAGCACCACTGCTTGTCGTTAACATATACACAGCGTATCAATATTGTGTTACTAAGAAATGTTAAATTGGATTTTATTTTGAATTAAAAGGTTTCAGAAACTACCCAGGGTCACTGAGAAATAAAATATGGTTTTAGAAACAATTTACACTGTTAAAATAGGGACAGCCGTCTAGTGGGTTGTAGGTACAATGGAAAAATTCGTTAAAATATATAGTAATGCCAGTAGAAATGTTTATTGTATTCCTCTCTATGAGCACATTTGATATGAACCTTAGAAAAAAGTCACTCCCCTTACCTGCGTATATTTTCATGGGCACACTGAGTGACATGCGCCCAGTAAAGTTAGCAACGATGGATGGAACGTAGTACCATATTTTAAAGTCGAATAATGAGTGTTAGGTAACCATTTTTGCTAACTTAAATTATTTCTTTCGCTTTCTGTTTATTTATATTGCCTCGAAGTGTAAAAATGAGCCAGTTTGTAAAGCAAATTTACTTTCCTAACAATTTCAAAGTTTTTCTCTTCAGAAGTATGAATAAAGTGATCACTTTATATGAGGCGGAAGAATACAAATTGTATACAAGAATATCGTAAGCAGGGCTTTCAAAAATGCTCATTTTACCATGAACAGCCTTTGCATATATACCTAGTTGCTACAGCAAAGTATTGTGTTCCTACTACAAACCAGACAGTACCTCCAACAGAACAATTTCAACAACATTTAGACTGTTTCCGCAACAACTAGGACTGTAATAACCAAACAGAATATTATGTTGCTGCCAACCTCAAACCTGATTACAGAACTGTTCAGTACTAGCAAAAGTAACTGAAGATTCTGTTAGGTTATTTTAATACTGATTGTCGTGGGAACAATTCAAGTATTGTGTACATTCAGGACGGACCTCCTCTGCTGCTCTCTCCCCCCCTCCCTCTCCTAGCTTCACATCAAGTGCTCCACGATCTCATCCCTCCATAGACATTCGAACTGAACGGACGTGTCTTGCTGCTGCTGCTGCTGCTCCCCTCCCGTCCCCTCCCCTCCTCACTAACACAATCTGACAACAAAGAATTAGACCCTTCACACCTCAGTACACGGCTGGATGTCCCACAGTCAACATCGAGATGCTCCTCTCCAAAATTAAAGGACCCTTATCACATTCTTGCACCGAACTCATTACACACACACACACACACACATACACACACACATATAATATATATATATATATATATATATATATATATATATATATATATATATATATATATATATATATATATATATATATATATATATATATATATTATGTGTGTGTGTGTGTGTGTGTGTAATGAGTTCGGTGCAAGAATGTGTGGGGATTGGCATATATATATATATATATATATATATATATATATATATATATGCCAATCCCCACACGCCTCACAGCTCATCGCCTGTCAGACGTCCAAGGGTGAACATCGATGACACTCTCCAAAAATAGAACACTATTTCACATACCACTAAAATTAAAATTAAAAATTAAAATAAAAAATAAATAAAAATAGATTTTCAAAACTTTCTAAGCATGGATTAAGACACATTAATCCTTAGTCCGGTACATAAGATTCGCAAATTAATCGGATAAGTATTAGCCAACTGACCGGATTAGCCATTAATCCGCAAAATCGATTTTTAGATCCGCTCCATCGACATGTCATCCGCCTAGTGCGCCAGAACCATAACTGTATGTCCAGTAGCAAATGCAATCACTTGTAGGAACAACAAATAGTTCCATTGGTAATACTCTGAATGCTAACAATATTTAGATGATGCCTACAACCAACAAGATGGCCTTCCCTGTTTTAATAATTAAGATGGTTCCTACAATACATTTTTCCGGTGTAATATTTGTGTATTTAAATAAGTTAAGTTCAGCAGCAGTTTTTTTGCCTTTTGTTTCGCCCTGAAACGGGTATTTAAACAGATATGCCCGAGACGAACACGCTATTACAGCGAGGTCTTGCGAACCCGAGGTTCGGAAGAAACGGTAAGCCTGGAGACTGAGCTGATTTCTCCAAGGGATGGTTTCCGCCTCAGAAGTTACGCCCATGAATATTTTCCCACTAAAACTTGAAAGATATAGCCCAGGCCCTCCCTTCCTCCTTCCTATTCCCAGGTCAACCCCCCAACCAAGTGAATTCAAAGCATTCCTCCTCTCTATCCACTCCCCCCCGCTTTTTTTTTTTTTATTCTTTTTATTGAGCGCGAAGCTGTTTCACTCCACCACTCGTTTTTGCTCTCGGGAAACCTCCTCCTATTTTCTGTGTGCATGCGAACGCGCGATGAGAGAACAGGGTCGATTTTCGTTCGCACGAAGACACGTGTTAATTTCAAGTCGTCCTTATGCGAGTGTGAGAGTGAGTGAAGAAATTTGGGCGGCTTCCTTAAGGCCACGATTTCCCATTTCTACAGTTTTTGCGAGAATTCATTTTTTGAACCCAAACGGGAGCCGATATTGTAAAATACTCTTACAATTTTGTTACAAATTGTTTTTATTATGTAGTATAAATTTTTTAACGCATAAAACTGTATAATTCTAACTAACTAAATTAATTGGATAAAAGTATACAGTTTTTTGGTGTTCAAAAAACTAAACTACAAATTAAAAACTATATGTAACAAAAATGTAAGAGAATTTTACAATACCGGCTCCCGTTTGGGTTCAGAAAATTAATTCTCGCGAAGGCTGTAGAAATGGGAGATCGTGGCCGTGACAGCGAGGTCTTTAGAGCTGAAGTGGGGTGTTTGAGGTGGGCATGGAGCAGCGCCGGAATGAAGGGGTGGGGGAAACGGGAAGATCCCCGAGAAAACCCGCGGTCCAGCGACGTCGTCCGGCACGATTCCCACGTACGAAAATTCGGGAGTGACTCCCTCGGGAATCGAGCCTGGTTCGCCCGTGGTGGGAGGGGAGAGTTCTAGCCTCTACACCACCGCGGGCTCCTTAAGGGTCCTATGTACTGAAACGTTTTCTGTGAAATCGTTCTTTGCGCGTAAACGCGTATCTCGGTTAATATAAGTTCTGGAAATACGAATTTTTGCCAGAAAGGATTTAAAAAAAAAATGTTTTTCTGTCCCTCTATCTTTCTACTTTCGTCATATTGAGTGTATTAACGGAGGGGAAAAAAACGTTAATGTCGTCAAATATAGCATTTTTAAAACTTGCCTATGAAGTTTCTTTAAGCGTTAAGAGAAAATTACGACTATACGCACGTAGTTTATCTGTGGACTTTCATCGCGTGTAATAAAATGACACCTTTACTTATCTAATTCACACAATAAATAGTTAGGACGGAACATTGCATTCCTTGCGCGTAAGAGCGATGAGGCGCTAGGCGTGCGTGTTACTGTCGCCCGTATCGCTCCCTCGCTTCTTGAACTTGGACGCGCAGCTGCATAGTCCCCTTAAAATGAAAAGGTCCCTCCGGATACTTGGGATGTGGATGAGGAGCGAGGAGCTGACCTCTGTAGACTTGGTTGACCTTGAGTACGGCCCCGACCTTGGGAAGGCGTCATTTGGGCTCGGCCTCGCCTCTATTGTGCAGAAATTCTTCGTTTTCGAGTCATTATTTCGGATTCATATTAATTACAGACAATGCACGAGTATAGCAAATTTAAATGTTACGAGTTGTGTAATATTTTTTGTGCTGAATTATAATTGTGTGTTATCTGCTACTTGTAAAAAGCCGAGAACATGTTGATAAAGCATAAATACGTTCTCGGCATTTTATTATAACCAGTTCCAGGAATAACTAATTTGTCAAGTTGCTCTTAGATTGCCGGGAATGTTCTAGCTAATAATAAGAAATATTTTAGGAAAAACTTGTATAGTTATTACAAATTAAATTATCGCAGGTAAGTTTATTTAACACTTCTTAATTTTTCTTGGTCCAGTGGAAAGCGCACTGGCCTGCCGAGACACAGGATTGTAGTTCGCACTTACCCACGGGCGCGTGACGAGGATTTTCAAATTATTGTTTCGGTTACTATTTGTAAGAAGATGTAGGTAATAATGAAATATTCTCTTCTTACTATATGATTTTCCCACACTTTTATCAGGTACTTTTCTATGCGATAAGGGCATTGTAATTCACTTGTAATGTAAATTTACTACACATTTAAAAGGTAGTTTTACCTTACATGTAAAGATAATTTGCGTCCTTTATATGCAAAGGAATTTTACCTCATTTTTTTTACACTGCTGGTATAATTGATGCAACTAATTACATATTTGTTGACAGTTAAATATTTTTGGCTTAACACGGAGGCTTTGTTTATTTAAGCGCGTATTTTGTTAGATGAGCGAAATACGTTTTGTTGCTTTCCAAGTTTCATTTACTCAAGAAAATATTTTGTCGGTGCTACTAAATTGACGTTTGGTCCTATAGGCTGTTCACGGTAAAATGAGCACTTTTAAAAGCCCTGCTTGAGATCTATTTGTATGCACGTTGTGTGTTCTTCCGCCTTATGTGAAATTATAATTGCAATGGGCAACATCGCTTTCTTCATGCGTCGTTCAAGTTAAACTTTAAATTATTAGAAAAGCGAGTGTTTAAAAAATCTGCTAATTATTGCACATCGGAGCATTCGAAAAAAAACAGAAAGCGAAGGAAATAATTTAAGTTATCACAAATTGTTACGTAAACACTTTTTATTCGACGTTAAGATATAGAAGTTTCCAAACTTTACTGGGCGCATGTCACTCGGTGCGCCCGTTAAAATATATGCAGGTAGGAGCAGTGACGTTTATCTAAGTTGATCTGAAAAGTGCTCACTTTATCGTGGGCAGTCTTTGTAAGAAAGAAGTGATGTGTTGTCTGGAGCAAACTTTCCCTCGGTGTAAGTTTTTGAATCATTGCAGTGGCGTGACGTAAGTTGGTATTCCCGCCGTGGGAGACCTGCAGGCGAGGTAGATCTGGTTGCACGGTTGACTTCTCTCTGCGCGTACTTAGACTCCGCGCCGTGGAAGGAAGGGAAGGGACGTGGAACAGTGCTAAGTCCCCCGCAGGGACAATGTGATGAATTATTCCAGCCGCTCCTAACAGGACCTGCTTGCAGCTTCTCCCACACCGCCACGCCGACTGCTGTCGCCCGACCTCCTCTAGTCCCTTCCCAACACCGCCAGCTTACTTTCCCTTTGCCGCCACACCGCCCTCGTACCTCGTGGCTGTTCTCGGTCAAATGGGCACTTTTGAAAGCACCGCTTAAGATCTACTTGTATGCAGGGTGTGTATTCCTCCGTCTTGTGTAAAAATTAACATTGACATGCGGAAACCCCCTTCCACCGGACAGTAAACGGGGCGGGAAAGATTAAACAACGCGCCCGATATAGGCCAACGTAACACTGGGAGCGGCGACTTTCGTCATCGGGGCAGCGGACCCAGAAAGCATGGAGATGGGTATGTCCGGCCGTCGTTAACCGCCTCCTAGAATCAGCCTCGTGCATCATGAACAAGGTGGGGACTTTCAAATTATATTGTAATAGTAATAGCGTGCGATAATAAAAATTATTATAATTAATTAGCATCTTGGTGTTCCATTTAAGATCCCCCGATATGTAGCCATGTAGATAGTTATTGTATAAGGCTTATGTTCAGTAAACTCCATCTTATGCTGTTGTGCTCATTATGCAAATACGTACATAGCCCCTTTTGAAGTATGAATTGACACAAAAGCTAATGCGTGACAGTAGGCCTACGTACGCAGAAGTTGAAAGTTGAGCTACTCTACCTCTACCTCTCTTCTCTACGTACGTAATGTACACCAAGTGTGAACATGAATGGCTGCATGCATATGCAGTGTTCAACTATTGTTCCTACGTAGGTACGTACGCACGCTACTTTGAGGTTGTGAATCCATCTCCAGAGCCACCCAACCGGAGGTACGCGACCATGTTCTAAACAATCCCCGTTTCTCCCCCCCCCCCCAACCCAGCCACCCCCCCCCCCCCACAAATTTTTTTCCTATCAAGAGCACCGCAATTCGCTGAAATGTGCAAAAAGATTTGACTCATCAAATACCCCGGTATTTATGTGGCAGAAATCTTCAGCAAATAAGATAAGTCCCTCACATGGCCGTGAAGGGAAAAGGGGGGGGGGGTGGTGTTGGTTAGACTACATTCCGCAATCATATAACCAACTGCTGGCAATCACATAGCACATAAACGCATTTATATAAGTTCCAAAATATACGCCACAGGATGCTACTGACTGGCACTTGTATAATCCCAAACAAGTCCCTTGCAACGCCTAAACTTACATTTTTGTATATCCCCGAAAGAGTTGAACAATCAGTTATTAGGGCAAGGGTTCCCAACCTCGTTTATCAATAGCTTCATGGGTTATATCAAAAGCAAAGCGCAGAATAAAAAACACCTGCAATATCTCATCAAAGAAATTGCACGAATATGAACTATTCTAAAAAAAAAAAAAAAAAAAATCTCAATTTGTTCACTAAAACAGAAAAGTGTACTAGTTTGCATGCAAATCTCGAAACTTTGTAATTGAAAACACGAGGGAGGTTCGGAGGGTTTTCAGCAACGTTCAGTTAAAATATGCAGAAATAAATTCAAACTTCCGGAAAACAATATCTCGCCAAGCGGACAGTCCCGCGACACAGCTTGATCATTTTTATTTCCTTTTGCGCCGTATTTTAATTTCAGATTTGAAATTTGCATCCGCAGTTGCCATCACTGACACAGAAAAAAAAAAAATTCTTGCAGTTAAATAACTTTGACATTGGCCTTCGGAGACTGGTACGTAAGCTCGCATTTTCTCGGTCAGAAAATTTCGTTTTCAAATAAAATTTGTCTGAAGTGTCCTGCCGCAATTCCGTAATTTTTTGTGGCATTTCCGTACTTTCCAAGTGAGTCTAAATAACTTAATTGGTTTGCCGAACTATTGTTTCGGTGTGGAAGTCGACCTTGTAGAGACGTCCAGTCCAAACAAACAAATAACTGGTTTGGAAAACATACATTTTAAAAGTCCATTACACTCATTTTAAGATCTTATTTTCATATACTTTTTTTTCAGTTTAATGAGGTTCTTTTTCTCTAAGCGCGAAAGAGATGAAGAACAGGTTGCGTCATGTCAAAAACAATTTCCCGAAGTTTTACGAACTAGGGAGAAAGTGGCTACCGTTCACACTATAAGATAAAAAAAAAAAAAAAAAAAACAATACGTCTGCACGGATGTCCTGACATTCCTCTTGAACTTTCAAAAAGGAAGGAGAAACTCACGGAGCATCACAATAGATACGATGAAGGAAGACGGGGGTGGGAAAGGAAGTTAGGAAAATTACAACGGAGGCAGGAAGTGCATGCAGTACTGAACCATGTGCCGCAATACAACGTTCAATACTGCAAGCTTTGCAAAACACTCAGCCTCGCGTGTCTGCGTAGCTCCTCGACTGTCCAGAGCCAACTCGACTCAGCTACACGCTGGTTATAAACTAGAACAAACGCCGGCTGTAGGTTAGAAGGAAAAAAACATACGACCTACGGCGTAACTTTAATCCAAATGTTGGTATATAACTTACCTTTGAAGTTGGACATGGAATACTATTCCTTGTTGGAGTTTTGAATTAAGGTATCTAAAATGCCAATATTAGTTTTGATTATTATCACCTGCGGCAATAAACTTTTAGGTAAAACACACATGAGTACGTATATTCAGTTTCTCATCACAACTAAACATAGTCTCTTATCTTCATTTTTCAGCCTTCAAATTATAGTAAAGTTCAAATCAGTGAGTGAAGAGATTTGGGCGGCTCTTAACAGCGAGGTCTTGAGAGCCGACGAGGGCGATTGAAGTGAATATGGAGCAGCGCTGGAATGAAAGGGCGGGGGAAACGGGAGACACCCGAGAACACCCGCCGACCAACGACATCGTCCGGCACGATTCCCACTTTCGAAAATCCGGAGACCCGGCCGGGGATTGAACCCGGATCGCCTTGGTGGGAGGCGAGCAGGCTAGCCGCTCAGCCACCGTTGCCCCAAAGTTCGAATGAGAAGATAATTTTGGCGCAGTTTTGTTGGAGGGGAAGGTAGGGGAGGCAGTGCAGGGGAGGGCTCTCCCAGACTCTCGCCACTGGAGGGAGGGAACCACGTGACACTGCTGGTATAGTCCATTTCATATAAGTGGGATAAATGTTCTAGAAAAGTAGCACGGCCACAGTGTATCCTTCCACCGCAGCTGTTGCCACTGAAGAAAAGGACGTTTGTAAACAAATGTTTTGAGTCCAAAGCACGCTTGCATTTTCCTCCTTCCTCGTGTTCCCTGTCATGGCAGGCACTGAAAGGCTGACGTTGGCTAACTTCCGTCCAGTGATTGATGTAGGATATTATAGCTATAGTTCATTCCCCAATGGAAGCAACTTTCTCGTAGCCCTGCTAAATATCTACTTGCAGGCCCGTTTCGTATCCTTCCGCCAAATGTAAACAAACATTGCCATGTGACTGCCATGTAGAATCTTTCAAAATCAGTGTTTGCATGCCATTGTGTGTGTACATATGTTCGTATACATTCGCTACACCTAAACATAAACATTGAAATCAGACATCTACTTTTATACCTGTCAAATGTGTTGTTTACTGTTTACAGCTTTTCAAAGAATTCTGCCGTAGGTCTATTACAAAAAAACATTTCGTACGAATATTCACTGTTTAGGCCTATTACATTATTTAGGTCAGCTTTATGACGTTTTAAAAACGCCTGAATCGACAGTTCTTACGGTTATTTTACATTAATATATTTGTTTTCTACAACATAACACATTACATGTAATGCACGTTAATATTTTGCCGCGACTGTGTTTAATACTGTTACAACTGCGGGGTAATAGACTATAGAATTTAACTTTTTGTTATTGATATGTGTTGGGTTATTTCTTTAAAAGGACGGCCTTGGTTCGAATAACGAAGGAATAATCAGTCCAACGAAAAAAGAGACATTAAAATCAAGCATGCATCTCGTGTTGCTCACTTTTTGTCATAAAAACTTAAAATATAGCGGTGAAAATTCACAAAAATAAGCCTACCGTAACTTTTATTCCGCTCATATTCATATGTGTTGCTACTTTCAGTGTATTAGGTTTATTGAAATTTATTGGGGCTGGGCTTGGTTATTTTGTTAGGATTGGTGGTGAATCACGTTACACGACTGTGTTTCAAACACCCAGGGCAAAGGTACAACGCTGTGATAAATAAACAGACGTGGATGTAAATAAATAACTTAGTCATAAAAACAGTTCACATTTAAAACGTATAAATAGTTAACATCAAATATTTTAAATCACGCACACACACAGATCTAGCGTAACTATCACTAAACAGCCACGCCACGCTATGTCACACGCAGCGGTTAACGAAACACACGGTAACAGTATATTTATTACTGCCGCGGAAACAGATTTATCACAACATCGTAGCTTGCTTAGGTAGGTTTAAAAAAACACAACGTCTACAAACGTGATGTGGTAATTTGAAGTATTTTTCGGAGTAAATATAATTTACGCTTCGTTTGGTAAAACAGCAACACTCCATGGCATGGCTCGCCACGTCTGCCAACTTCACTTTGTTTCTTCCCCGCCAACATATCTAAATATATATTGTAATAAGCATTCAAACAATATCTATTTTCAGTTGTAAATTACAAATTCAAAAATCATTATTTTGTCGTAATAAATATGAAATATGCTACAACTGAAAACATGTACAAATTTCGCGTACTAGCGAAGCGAAACTTCCCGAGTGTGAAAGAGACAAAGACAGACAGAGAGAGAGAGAGAGAGAGAGAGAGAGCGAGCGACAAAGCTCGCTCAACAGACAGTTACTTCAAAATTGCTCTCTCTTGACAAAACAACACCGTGCCATTAGGGCCTACTCATAATATTTTCCGTTGTTATTTTGAACTGTAAAAATGATATATGTTGCAATCGGGGCTACTTGAATATTTAAATAGGTACCGTTTAATTTATAAATAGTATACTAAAAAACTAAGTTAAAATAATATTTTAACTGTGAACTATTTCTTATCGGCCGTTGCCAACACATCGCTGCTCTCGCTGTTGTTAATTCATATTTAAAAAGAAATAAATATTACAAATTATAGAATATATTAAGGTAAAGTTTCATATATTCAATAATACAGTACTCTAAAGTTAACCGCAGTGTTATATATTTGTGGAATACAGGTTATTGAAAAAAATTTGACATATTTTTTCAAAGGTTGATTTTCATAAGACGCTTCCAAACGGGAATGGACTAAGGTTGGCATTCCAACCTGTTTTATTTTTTAATTACAGAGTTAAATTTGTTGGTTCTGCTTATTTTATTTCAAGGGAAAATGGAAAAGAAGTGTGGGGAGGGCCTTATATTGACGTCTTTCGTGAGATGGGATTATTTTGATGTTCGTATGAGTGTGTGGCATTTTGAGTTGCATATTGTTTTGATGGAGCAGCGGAAAATTTTGCTCGTATGGAAATAACATTTAAATTATTTAACTTCGAGAATTATAACTTTAATGAAAACACAAAATGCGATACATATGTCGCTGTTCGTATTCGTACAGATGCAATAACATATACACGCACACACTTTGACCGAAGTTAACCTTACACTCGAATCTGAAGTATATAAATTTCAATTTAAAAAGTCTTTAATTTGTTGCTGGTGTTGTATCCTGCCTACTTCCCCTTATATAGAGACTATGATGGCACTTAATTTGTAACATGAACATACATTTAAAAAAGCCAGTAGGATTGTTACGCCTATTAAATCCTTCGATATAATGAATAATTAACAGATACCGACATCGTGTAATAATTAGACTTCAATAGAGGAAAGAGGAAATGACGTTGAGAGTACTTTTTACATTGTTCCGCTGTACTCAACGTACAATTTGAACAAATTGTAAAATCGATTAATAAAAACAGATTTCTTTATTTGACATGCCCTATGCAGGTTACCAGAAAAAATGCAGGAAGCAACATCAATATCAGCAGATATATAAGTAGCTGGGTTCACTTTTCGAGTGTTTCAATAAATTTTAAACGTAAAAATATAATTTTTTTTCTTACTGACCCTATATCGTAACCAGTCTGTTAAAAACGGTTTTCGTTGAAAACATCACTGTGAAGAAAATATATATGCTAATCATTATGGTTACAAAGGGTGTAAACATACATTCCTGGAGCTAGAAATTATACTTGTAAACTGAATTTCACGAGCCTGCCTCTTAAGATTTCACAAATTGTTTTCACCTGTGACTAATATTCGTTTGCTTACAGCCCGACTTGCTAAGAAGTGCAGTCAGCTCCTTAATTATTAACAAGCATATATAAAAACAATCAGCGTGAGCATAGGCACATATGATTCAGACTTTGGTTGAAAGCAAAGAAAGGTTTTTTTCATACAGAATTTGTTTTAAAAGTTTTAAAAATATTAAATACGATGAATTTAAACTGAAAATTCTCTCCAATAAATGTGGTTATGGGCCATATATGCATTGATTGAAAAAAATATGCAATGAAATGTTTAATATATTAATATAATAGTACGAAGGAATGGCAGCTTCTTTGTTTGGTGGCTATTATAAAACATTTAAGCGTCGCTAGTATTGGTCGCTGGTGCAGGTGAGTGGTTAGCATGCTGGTATTCTGCTCGAAGGGTTGTTGGTTTGAATCCCAATCTCTCCACGATTTTTTTCTCTTTTTTAAAATGTTACCAGCTATCATTAAAAAGTGTGAAATTTACATAATTCAACTTTTATAAACCGATTTTGCATGAGAACATATTTTCGTTACATTATCACTGTATTTTTTTTTATATTTCAACATTTTTCAAATGATAATTAAATTAATTAATTATAAATAAATTCCAAACAAATTAAAATAAAATAATTATGCTTATTTATAAATGCATCAATTACTAGATGTATAATTATTTTGACAAGGCTGCATAGTAGCACAAGCTATCACGGCCACTGGCCTCCTTTCCCTGCGGTGCCCTACAGACGTCGCCAGCGCTCTTCGCCTGTCATAACAGGTGCAGCTCTCTCACGTGACTGTTGGTGCATGGGTACATGGCTACAAGGCTAAATAACTTAATTTTAAATTAAATTATTTTTATACAACAGTAAAAAAAACTGAATAAAGTAAATATTTATAAAAATCGGTTGAATTTATTTTTAAAAAAAGTATTAAAATTCTAATATTTATTACAAAGTCCTGCCTGGTATTACTGTACAATAATTTTTATGTCCCTGCTGGTATATGGAAAATTACATCTTTAAATTCGTATATATATATATACACACACACACACACACATACTAACGATTCGCACACTCTAGCAGTGATCGTGCGAGGGAGGTTTATACGCAAATGGAGGTTTTTTTTTTTTTTTTTTTTTAGGGAAATCAATAAAACTCTGATTTATTGACACACATTTATTTCAGTTTTTTCCAATTATTAATCATGTTTTTATAAATTTTTCGCTCTTAAATCCAAAATTGTGGTCCTGAAATTGGGTTACATAATCGATATTATGACATCCACTCTAAATTCGAATCAGTTGAAACCACTGTTTCGCAGTGAAATTCAACTACTATAATCAGAGAAAATGGCTCCACTTAGAATCAGAGGGAAACCACTGATTGTTCCAGTGAAAAATTTTCACTGATTGAGTTAGTGACGTGAAACAATTTCACTGAATGGATAAGTGACAGCCGACTGCAGTGGCGAATTAAATATTGCTTTTATTGAATGTAGGCAAATAATTACGTAAAATCAACATATTTATGCTAGTTTACTACTTATATTGTGCAATTTACTGTAATTTAAAAAAGTATAAAAAGTATCACTGGTGGCCGGGATTGAACTCGCGCAGCTTTCGATTCTAGTCCATTGCCTTGGCATCTGAACTACTTTTTTTTTTCCATTGTAGTTGTCGTTGGTGTAGTTGTCGTTGTTGGTGTATTTGTCGTTGTTGGTGTAGTTGTTGTTGATGTAGTTGTTGTTGATGTAGTTGTCGTGGTTGAGCTCAAGGGAGACCGACTTGTTGACGAATTCCCAGTGCGACAAGCGAACTGAAAATCTGCCGTGTCGGAGGCACCAGGGGGCGAACCCACGACCCTACAAGTCGACCACCGCCTTCCCCCCCCCCCCACCCGGCCTTGAGGTTATGGCGGTAGGACATGGTTTTGAACTCGTGACTCTTTGGCTTGGAAGTTAATGCCTTAACCACTATGCCGGAAATCCGATAGCTACCACACCAAGTTGACATTGCGTGAGGAAAATATATGTCTTATGGTACTGATGCGAGATCGTGTAGTTTGAAGTTTTATGCTCATACTTTTCGTGTTTGGTTCGATTGGTACCGTTAGGATTGTTAAAACGAGTAGTATATATGAGTGCACTCTCTTCGCCGCATTGAATGCAGTTTAAACCTTCAAACAGAGCCCTGTGATGATTACATGGAGTCGAAATGAAAAAGGTAAAAACGGAATGAAAGGCTGTGCTCATTTTACCTCGTAAAATGGCGTTTTGAAAGACGAAACACATTTTACAAAGTATTTTGTATTAGTTTTATTCTTTTAATAGTTGTTACTTCACTTGATACACGTTGTTTATCGACCATTTTTAAACGATGTGTGACGGCCTTTTTTACACGCAGTTACACTGATACATCAGTAAAAAATAATTAGAGACGGAGCAAGTTGCTCGGATGTTTCACTGGTCCATCAGTCAAAAAATAAACCATTGAGAAATCAATGAGTTAAATGACTGACGAATCAGTGAGAAATATCACTGAATTAGCCAGTAAAGGATATATGGTATTTTTTTCACTGGTTCATCAGTTAAATTCACTGAAGTGACTGTTGTATCAGTCAGATACGTTTGACTGATTGAAACAGTGAAATTCTCACTGATTCAGATTCAGAGTGTCATGATAGTATGTGCCTTGAAGATAAGAGTCCAATGATATATATCACTCAATACTTAGGCCTAGAAAATTTTAATTATAAAAATATATTTCAATTAAAAAAATTATTTTTAAAGTTATTTTATTTTATTGGCTCTTCAGATTGTCCCTTGAAGTACTAAGGGATCCACCAAATTCCTTAAATGACTGGAAAATTGGCTTCGGGCAGCTTCGTTTTGCACATAAGTGGTTTTTGCAATTTTTAAGAAAAAAAATAGAACATTTTTAAGGGTAAAATGGGAAATTTTTAGGGAAAGCTGGTAGATGTTGAGGGGGGAAAGTGAATTTAGGGCAAAATACTTGATTTCTGAAGTGATTTTCGGGTAAAACGAAGCGATTTTGAGTGAAAAATTCCAAAATGGCGGCCGTGGCTGCCCTTCTCTCGACCCTGGATCCTGTATATCGATTTGGCATAACCTATGCCTGTAGAACCAATATGGCCGCCACTCCTCTGCCCTTGAGAAGCGAGACTCCCAAATATTAAAAACTGCCTTTCTGCAGCTCGTTTTCGCAACTCTGTCACGTGGCTTTTTCGAGGGGAAAAACGGGTGATTCTTAGGGAGAAAAGGGAAATTCTGAGTGTTTTTAAGGAAAAATGGCCAATTTTGAGGGAAAAGGGAACAAATGTTTAGGGGGAAAACGGGAAAAAATTCTGAGATGGCGGCAAGAGATGCGAGTCGAATAATGAATCTTGCGCCAGAACTCTCCTAGCCCACTACTTCTGTGTATTATAGTACGAGCAAATCCACAGCTTCTAACAGAAACTTTGTATAAATTAGTAATGCAAGAGTTTGTTAATGGTAGTTTTATATTATTCAGAGAAGCAGAAATTTTCTTCATATTCTTCACAGGCTCTCTAATATACCTGGCACTGCACACATTCCGCATTAACACTAAATACATTTGAATTTTTCATACATGTTACACATAACTGTAACCTTCCAAGAGTATTTCTCAACTATTTATGTTACTATACATTAATTACATTGTTTGTTCGGATAATTTTTTACATTTTCTGTGAAGCTGATACGTTATTCTGATGCAATCAAAATGAGTTATTGTTTGGCAGGCAAATTTTTGTGTATTTTCGTGTATGTGGGTATATTAGTAGTCTTGCTTGCGATGTGCCAGTGAAAATCTGTTATTTTCTACCAACCACTCAAGGCAATACTAGTCTATTTGCAGAGGGCCGGAAATTTTGCAGTTTCCCTTGAAAACAAGCTAGGATTCAAACCATTGTTTATTTAACTTTCTTTTTCGATATTCCGCACCTCGTGAGCCACGCCCTGGGCGAATTTTATGCCAACAACTATACTGTGTCACAGAGGACCGTTTCTCGTGCTATTTGTTCTGCGGAAAAACTTAAATAAAAACACAAATGATTGTGCAATCTAGCTTGTTACCAAATGGATCCGCAAATTTCCGGGTTTCTAAATACGTGCATGCAACTGGAGCACTTGACTTCATTTCAGTAGACATATTAAGTTTATACCAGTCCCACATCAGAGTGTGGCTGTAGATGCACATAGGCCATCCTGAAACTTTTACTTCGTGCTATGTCAGTCCGCATTAGTGAAAACCATATTGTATTTCACCGATCCACGATTACAACTTCAAGTGGTTTCTAGAACTGTAAAAAAAATATATATATATATTATTTCATATACTGTAAAATAACCCCAAAACAGCGTGTTCATTAAACTTATTTAACATGTTCCAGAAAAAAAAACGTACTAAAATTTGCTTGATTAAAAAGGAAAACAACTTGTCGTTCAACGGTGACAAATTTGACAAGGTCCATGCAATGTCACCTTCGAATGAGTTTTTGTGCTTGAAACGCTGCCAAGATATTCTCAGAAGTTTGGGTCAATTTAGTATATATATATATATCGCTCCTGATGAAAGTAGGACTGCTATAGCGCTGCAGCGTTAACAGGCAACAGTGAAAAAACATTCCGACATGCACTTCTTCCTCTATCTATGACGATGTACGGACACGTCTGTGATTTATAGCATAACTCGTGGCAATAAAAACATATGCATGGGATGAGGACTCCGTATAATTACTGGTATACAACATCAATTTTCATCAGGCCGATACTGTGAGCGTGACTGTTTGACACTAAAACGCTTATGAATGAATAATATGTAAGCAAAATATACCTAACAGAATAAGTATAAATCGTTAAAAATATTTGTGTCACAGGGCGAGGGGGGGGGATCATTAATACGAGGATAGATGTTCAAAAGCGTTCGCTTAGAGTAATTTCAACAAACAACACGAGGAAAAGTGATAGAATTATCTATTATTTGGGAAATGTGGTATTCCGCAACAATGATTTGTGAAGTAGGAAACACGATATGTGACACTATATCGCCATCAATTTGAAAATAAGTGCCTGACATATTTAAAACAGTCCATCATCATCAGCCACAGTACTATTTTTTGTGCCAAATTTGGTAGTAATCGGTTAAATGGCGGCCGCTGGTGGCAGGCGGCCGCCATTTTGCAAATGGCTAAGTTCGAAATGGTGGTCACAGGTCAAGGACAAGGTCGCATGATATCATCCAAGGCCACCCGCTACCGGCGGCCGCCATTGTGCAAATGGCTGCCGTCGTTGTACTGGCCGACAACATGGCCACTGGCCACCTGCCACCATTTTTGCTAGATGGTGCGCTTTCCAAGATGATGGACCAGAATGACAGAGCAGGATGTTCTGGTCCAAGATGGGCCCAGACATTTCCAAAAATGGTCATAATCAGTGTACTGGCCGCGAACATGACCGCCCACGACCGTCGGCTGCCATGTTGCAAATGACCATCGTCGGCACACTGGCCGCCAACATGGCTGCTTACCACCAGGCTTCATTTTGCTCGACAGTGCAACTTCCAAGATGGAGGATTAGATTAACAGAACAGAGTACCGTAGGTCAACTTACAGATGACATGGAAAAAGATGGTGATTTAAAGTATAATATGTGGTTGGAATGCATATATATACAAAACCAGAACCACATGACAATGAATTTAGTCAGAAAACCTTCAATAAAATGAATGTACCTCTGTATAACATGCTCGACCTTGCGGCTAGTGTAGAAGCTGGTATAGAGAATATTTGCAATGGGGAAGAAGAGTACATGGGGAAAGGTTCCGGTTGGACGTTACATACAATAGATCATCTACAGTTGAGAGCGAATTAGTACAGGATGATTCGCAATTAGGTACTTGTCAACTGGAGGAATAAGCGCAGGGCTTGAAGAACAGTCACCTGCTGGTTGAAGGACTAGATAAGTCACTCACTTGTTTCCATGCTGATATTGATGCTAGGTTCACATGCATAGTGGTTTAATACATACCAGAATAGGTCGGCTGGCAGGGTGCTGTTCGGACCCTGAAGAGTGAACGTTGTCTGTGGATACCATGCTCGGCGATGATAATGGAACAGGACAATTATTTGTGCTGCGATTGTAAGACAACCTTTTCTGAAATAACCAGCTGTAGACAGCACGAGGTCAGTTGTTGTCAGAATCCAGAGTGTACTGTGTTCGTATGCGAAACGTGTATATCGCGGTTTGTCCGATGTGTTGACTTGCAAAGTCATCTTGCAACATGTAACCCTGCACTATCTGACATGATAATTATCAAATGTATGCGCATGTTGACGATTTAAAGAAACATGCTCCCAGGCTGATACTCGTGTCGGGTTGACACTGTAGAGGTGGGGTGGGTGCACATACTGACATTCTCTCCACTACTGAGCACACTAGTGAGCTTCGATCGGTAGACAGGAGGGAATACTACACCCACAGTAAGTCATACAAATTTGTTAAATTATCTTGTACATCAGCTGAAGTGAGGGGTCAGCTGCAGTGAGGTGTCAGCCTGCTGGGTGAAGGACTTGCTACTTCGACTCGTTCAGTGCTTAATTCCCACTGATGGAATGTGTGTGAGTATCTATTTATATCCATGAAGCTACTGTGGGACGAACTTCCATTTTATTTTGCATGAAAATGGCGCAAACTTATATTATGGCTATCGTAGAGCATGCCTCTATGATACCTCCATGACTGGAAAACAGTGTTGTTCCTGTGATATGATCTTCAGCAAAAGCTGCCATGCTCGTCAACATGAGAAAGGCAGCTGTTCAAAAGGACCTACCTCCAGAATACTAACATGTGACATGTGTGGTGCTACATTTGGTAGAGACGATAATTTCAAGAGACACACTGGTACATGTAAAGGTGCGGTAAAGCACCATTGCGTGGCATGTGGCAGTATGTGTTGTCGCACGACAAGACTAGCCTTCGTTCTGATTCGTCATATAACCTAATGTTCGTTTGAGTGCCCATAACATTACGCAGGCATACTTGGTCTTCCAGATCAGTTGCAAAGACGGAACTACGAGTGCTGCATAGCACGATGTGTGCGAAGGAGGAACTATGAGTGCTGCATAGCACGATGTGTGCGAAGGAGGAACTATGAGTGCTGCAGAGCGTGGTGTGTGCGAAGGAGGAACTATGAGTGCTGCATAGCACGATGTGTGCGAAGGAGGAACTATGAGTGCTGCAGAGCATGATGTGTGCGAAGGAGGAACTATGAGTGCTGCAGAGCATGATGTGTGTGAAGAAGGAACTATGAGTGCTGCAGAGCGTGGTGTGTGCGAAGGAGGAACTATGAGTGCTGCATAGCACGATGTGTGCGAAGGAGGAACTATGAGTGCTGCAGAGCATGATGTGTGTGAAGAAGGAACTATGAGTGCTGTAGATTATGATGGTGTGCGAAGAAGGAACTATGAGTGCTGCAGAGCGTGGTGTGTGCGAAGAAGGAACTATGCGTGCTGCAGAGCATGAACCAGACAGATCGACAGGAGTTGTAAATATTATACTTGCACCGCTAACATGTGAAGTGAAAACCGAAGATGCTACCCAGGACACCGACAACGAATCTGCGACCGTCAAGTCTGCTGGTGAAAAATAAATGTGTCAGTGGTGGGAATTCGAACTCACGCTCCCTTTAACTGGAATCAGTATTTAAAGCAGACGCCTTAGGCCGCTCGGCCAACCTGAAAATTTGTATTAATGATGGAGTTACGTGGCTTTTTTTTGTCGAATGTTATATGGTACATGGTCTTGTCTGCTTGTGCAATACGTGTGGGTTGGTAGGTATATTTTCTTTCATACACTCTAGCAGACGATAGTAGAAACTACACAGAGCAATGTATATGACTATCTGTCTCTAATTGTGTGTGTGTGAGTGCATGTGTGAGTGTGTGACGGGCTTGGAACGCGAGTGGAGGTCGGAGACAGTCTGTAATTTCGAACACTGTTGTAGACAATGACAGTTACTCTCTTCATGTTGTTTTTGTAGTGAGGCCCCTTGCTTTCCCCCTCGACGAACGAACATACAATGACGGATATATGTCGAGTTGTATTACCACTCTCTACAGAAATCGAATCTGCAATACCACACAGATGGTTCAGGGTACATGCATTGTTTCCTTTCAATAGTATACCGGCACATACGTTGGCAATGGGAGGTGGTGGGGATGCAGTACTATCTACCATGCACCATCGTTATCTACCATGCACGGAGGGCGGGACCAGTCATTGCAGCCTCCGCTTCTGACGACGTCACGTCGACTTCGGTGAGATGTGCTCGCGACCTACGGGTAATTCACTGCTACACAAGTTAAGGTAGGGGATAATTCGTTTCATAATGAGCTTATCGTTCTAGCATGTGTTGTGTGTGCGAGGTCTCAGCTGTGTATTTATAATTATTGCGATGTACCAAGTGACATCTCATTACGTGCATACATCGAACTCTTAGTACACAACACATGAGTGCAAGGTCGGTCCCCCCTAGTGGTGTGGTACTAGCCGACTGTCTGTAAGTATGTACGTGCATTAAAGGTTCGGGTATGTCTGTCTGTAATTATTATTACCTGCTTCGGTACACAGGTGCAGGGCAGAGATAAATAAATGGATTTAATACATCCTATGTGTGTGTGTTTGTGTGTTGGGCTTGGTATGCGAGTGCAGGTCGGGGACTGTCTGTACTTCCGACCACTGATGTAGACAATTGTGGTTACTCTCTTCGTGATGTTTTAACAATGGGGCCCTCTTGCTACCTCCTCGACGAACGAACATCCAGTGATAGATTTTTTTTATGACGACTTATATTATCACTCTCTATGGTAAATCGAACCTGCGATACCTCGAGGCTCGGCTGTCTAGCGATGACTGTGTATTCATTGCAAGTGACACTTCATTACATGCATACATCGAAGTCTCGGTACACGGCTCACGAGTGCAAGGTCGGTGGTTCTAACAGACTGCCTGGAAGTAAATACGAGCATTTATCAAATGGTTTGGAAGTTATAGTCAACTAAGTTTATATGCACACTTACATCAATTAATGACCCTTCAGTACTTTTCCTTGCCTGGAGTGACGCCTATGTTACGGTTTTTGATAGTTGTATCTCAAATGGTTTGGAAATTATAGGCACCTATGATTATACGTAGACAAAGACCATACTTGATCGCATGTGGACGGTAACCCTGAGAATGAGGGCCAGAAAGGGTGTCTGCTCTCTGTTATACGAGTGCTCGGAGGTCGGCGTGCAGCGAGTCGCTGGGGCTTGGCCAGGCGGTGGTGAGCATGCGAGGAAGGATGAACAGGGGTGATGGGGGCAGGCAGAGGACGAGAGATAGGGAGAGCGAGCGCGAGGACGTGTGGAAGGTGGCAGGCGGTGGTGCCAGGGGGAGCATGCGATGAAGTGTGGACAGATGATGGAATCGTGAGGACCCTCGAGGGAGGTCAGTGGTCAGTGCTGGCAGGGGCTTCATCATGGTCGGATGCCGAGGACATCGGTGAGTGAGTGGGTGCCATTTTAGCTGTCAGTCAGAACATGGATACTACTACTAATATCGATTGTGGGAGCACCTGGAGACCACCGACCAGAATGATAGAGTAGGAAGTGCTTTTAGGGTGACTGTGCCTACTATTGATGCCTATGTTATGAATTTGGCAACTATATCTTAAATGGTTCGGACATTCCAGCCACCCATACTTATATGTTGACATAGTGCATACTTGACCCTATAACCTTTCTCCTAGTCGTGGTTGATGTCTACGTCATGAATTTGACAACTATAACTTAAATGGTTTAGACACTACAGCCAACTATGCTTATAAGTTGATGTATAGCATACTTGACCCTGCGTCTCTTCTCATAGCCATGGTTGATGTCTATGTTATGAATTTGACAGCTATACCTCGAGTGGTTCGGAAATAAGAGCCAACTATGCTTATAAGTTGTCATAGGGCATACTTGACCCCGCGACCCTTCTCCTAGTCATGGTTGGTGTCTATGTTATGAATTTGGCAACTATAACATTAACGGTTCGGAAATTACAGACAACTATGTTTACAAGTGTTATGCACACACACAGACTTCAGGAGGGGGCAGTGTTACACGAAATAAGAAAAAAATGATCGTTCGCCACATCTTGATGCCCCGTCGCCGCCGCAGGTCCTGGCCACCAAAATGGTCAACATCCTCAGCTGGTCGCCAATTGTCCCGAGTAGACATAGGTCATCGATACCAAGATGGCCACAGGGAATGATTTCTCAATTTCCGAACGATTCAGCCACATTAAGCAAACCTCAGCCACAAAGGGGAAGCTCACTGATAGCCAAAATGGTCGAAATCCTCCCGTGTCTGCCATATTGTTGGTTAGTGGTATTCATGATCCGAGATGGCGGTGAAGACCCTCATGGGGACCTTCACAAAAATTAGTCATTTGCCACCCTGAGGGGTCACCCGCTGGATTATGCTAATTAGGGGGGAAATGCTGCTGGCACTGGCTGACAAGATGGTCGCTGTCGGCAGGGGGAAATTCGGGAAAGTCTGCGGCAGAAAGGGAAAAATAGCATTTTTGTATGCGAAATCTGCCATTTTTGATGGGAAAAGGAAAAAAAAATGGGAAATTTTTTGACGATTTTGAGAGGCCGCCCATCCGCAGCCCGACGCCTGGGATGCTATGGGCGATCCGCCAGCCCGAAACCTGAAGCCTGGTGCTTCAGAACCGCCATTTTTATACTACTAAGTTGGTTTAGCCCACATAATTTATAGAGAGAAATTGTAACAATATCCTATGTTCGCGCTAAAAAATGTAAACAATAAAACTTATACTCCTTTTTATGTACTCTTATGACACAACTTGCGACAAAAGTTTTAATTTGGTGAAAGCTTGTCTTAGGACATAGCTTATCTTAAAACGCGTGAGCTTCAGACAGCGTGTGACGTCAGGTCACGTGCACCAATCAGCGTATTCTTACCCTAGGATACATCTTCAGCTGGAGCAATTATTGTAGTCGCTACACCTCCGCGGCCTCGCAGAAGATTTCCCAGCCAAAAGTTTCAATGAGTTGATTTCCAGATCACTCAGAAACTTACTGGTTATTTCTAAGAAGTGTTTATCCTTGAGGAGTCAGAAATCCTAAGTTGATTCAAGACTTGATTTCGTTTTTAGAAAGTCAGTGAAGAACTTGAAGGAAATGGCTTTTTTTGAGGTTTCTTTCGTGTTGCAGAGGGAAAGTGTTGTAAAGTAGAAAAAAAAATTATCGGAATCTTAACCAAATGGTATTATTCCATATAACACATTCAGTGTTCCTGTTTAGTTAACGTGCTGAGAAAATGTGTGCATAGCACGGACCTCCTTTAACTTAGCCATCACGTCTAGTGACCCGGCCAAGCAGTATCAGTCGGCTGTATGTGACGTCACCGCTTGGCCAAGGTCGGCGCTGCAGAGGCTGCGATATAACGGCACCGGCTCGGCGGGTGGCAAGATGGACTCCTCATTGTTCTGAACGACTGCGTCCGCACGTTCCAACTTGTGACGCAGCCACCGGATGCTGTCGCGTCGTGCCGCAGGAAGGCAGGATAACCGGACAACATCGTTCACTCCACTGAGAGCTATCGTATTGAGCCTGCTGACTGAGCTACGCGACGCAACATGATGTCTGTTTTCTTGTCCACTACGTCGCTAACACTGACTATTTTACTAACAGTTCGCTAACATTACTAAGAGATTCACTAACACTACTTATCTATTTTACTGTTTACATTTTTATTTATACTATTTACAGATTCCCTAACACCAGTACTGTTGACTATTTACATTACTTATTTGGCCACTTATTCCTTCGATTAACGAGCGAAGTGCTTCCATGTCTGCTGACATTTTCCCAGTTAGCCTCCACAGCTTTGTGAATAATTCCTCCTCCTGTTACTACATCTAAGATTATATTTACAAAATTATCCTACTAGTTAATATTCTAATGTAATCTTAATCACAATTTTTTCCTTAAAAATAAATACCTCCATCCCCCCTCTGTCACCAGTGTTAAAATTTTATCTGTGTCAGTGGGCAAAAACATGTTCGTTAATAGTTGAAATTCTTATTTAAATAAAAGAGCTAATAATAATTCCCCAATTCATTAAAAATTATATCATTCAGTAGAATTTACAATTGCCTCAAAAAATTAATTTCATGAAATAACTAAAATCACTAATAATAGACAGTGTATCAAAACTTAATATATCCTATGTCCATATTTGACAGTTCCAATATTTACAATAATGTCCGTATCACATGTTAATGCATTACCACTCCAGTTTAGTCCAGGTTCCACCAGTTCGCAATTTTCTAGAGTTCTCCGAGCGCCCTCGCGTACAGTAGCCTTCAGTCGTCGGGTTTCACGCCCTCTCGTCCATTCACACCACAAACACCTCGTCCGCCGTCGTCTCGCAATCTTCCGTCGTCGTCCGTCCTCTTCGCCGGTGTCCCTCACCACACTCGTCTTCGCCTGGTTACCGCACTCAGCGAAATATTTCTACCGAACGACTGCTGACCCTTAGACCACTACAATATTTATATGATCGTAGGACATCGCCCAGAAATTTCTCTAGATGTAGCATTGTGCTAGGATCTCAGATTCTAGAATATTCTTGGCTATCCTCTAAACTAGTCGGATTTTCCAGCAGGGGTGAGGAGGAGAAGCTGTGACACCAGCCAGGTCGCCGCTGCTGGGTGAGCGGCGGGGCAGGGGGCCGGTCTGCCTGGAGGAGGGAGGGTCGATGTGGATCTCCTGGTTACAGAGCCGGACCGCGCATGGAGATCGCGTCAAGTGTGAGCATTAGCGTGTAACAATATAATTGGCGAGTCGGGACAAGCGAATGGGGAAATCGGAGCCCAAGCCGGCCGGCCGCCATGTTGTGACATAACCCTACCGCCATCTTGGATCTGGGTGACCCATTATGCTCCGCAAATGACCCATCTTGCTTTGCAGATGATCCGTCTTGCTCCGCAGAAGACCCATCTTGCTCTGCAAATGATCTATCTTGCTCTGCAGCAGTAGAACCATCTTGCTCCACTAATGACCCATCTTGCTCCACAAATAACCCATCTTGCCCCGCAAATGATCTATCTTGATCCGCAAATGAACCATCTTGACCCACAAATGAACCATCTTGCTCGACAAATGAACCATCTTGCTTGACAAATGACCCATTTTACTCCACAAATGACCCATCTTTCTCTGAAAATGACCCATCTTGATCAATAAATGACTCTTGCTCCACGACTTACCCATTTTGCTTCGCAAATGACCTGCATTGCTCCACAAATGACCCGAATTGCTTCGTAAAAGACCTATATTGCTCCATAAATGACCAATTTTTCTCTGCAAATTGCCCATTTTGCTCCAAAAATGGCCTGTCTTTCTTCACAAACAACCCATTTTTCGCTGCAAATGACCCATCTTGCTTCCGTGGGCATAATTTATTCAAAAAAGTGACTATGCAGTTGCACTTCCCCCTCTCCGCGTCCCCCAGTGTAATTTCACTTCCAGTGCAAGTGCACTTCTGGTCCAAGTGCATTTTTGTGCAATTTCATTTCGGGTGCGTAGTTACAAGTCCATTTGCACTCCGAGATATAATTTATTGAAAATGGTGGTGGCGCAGTTGCATTTCCTCCTCCCCCCTGCCCCTGTGAGTGGGCCGAGATGTGAAGGGAAGTTCTGGCGGGCGCTGTCGGATCGTTGACCGCCAGACTGGAGTTACAGCGGCCGGTACTTGGTTCGATACTTGTCGGGGGTACTTATATTTAATTTTTGCGTAATTAGCAATTATATAATTACAGATATTGTCGGGTCGGGAGCAGGTAATAGATTGAGGTCTTGCGAGGGTGGTTAGGTGTATAGGAGCTGGAGGGGGAGGGGTGAGCAGCAGCATATATGGATTACCTCTTCTGTGATTGATCGTTTTGGTGTCGGACCAAGAATGTCACAAGTGCCATTTTAGATGTTGACACTCGGACTCTGACGACGGAATGAGCTGTGATACAGTTGCAAAGTAAGGAAGGGAATGCAGTTGATTTAAATCTTGCATGTAACAAGTAATTCGATTAATTTATATATAACCGTAATAATTTAATCACGCACTTACGTATGCAGCAATGCATTGTGGCAAAGAGAGAGTACATGTTGCATTGAATAATTATTACATGTAGCAATGAAGAATTTCGAAAGCAAATACACATCCGCACCGCACCACAGCTTGCTCTCAACTGAGCTAGCTCCAGTAGGAAAGGACTATACCCACAGCGCCACACTTCTGAATGCAGCTTTGATTGGCCCACCCCTCCAGGTACCCCTAGCACTTCTGAATGCACTTTTCCCTCCCCCCTTCCCACCGCCCAGGTTAGTTGCACTCGCTGGTCGACGGCAATTACCGCCCGCAGAGAAGATATCCCGTGCTCGCTCCCTGCCCCTCCTTTTCCGCTGATTGTAATACATGGTCATTGAAATTAGTGTTTCACATTTAATGCCCATGTGTATACAACGTCACATACCTGGAACGTGTTTACATTAAAAACAATTCCACAGTTTTACTTAGGCGGTGAATTAATAAAGTGACGAAGCCCATGGAAATGTTAATCTTGCATACAGCGAAAAATTACTAAAAGAAGAAAATTTGATCCTACGCTCTGCTTTCAAAAGCGCTCAATTAAGTCTCCCACCTACCTCGTACCTGAACTTCATTGCAGAATGTCCGAAATACTCGTTTTTCCATGAAACTATGAAAAGTGCGTCCAATGTGCTGATCAACGTAAAGGACATACACATCTGACAAGGACTATTGAGTGCTTTCAAGAAGTGGCGCACGTTAGAAATACTATTTCCAAGTACTCCAAAATAGCTAAAAATGGCTTTTTCAAAACGCTGTATCTTAAAATATACGCGTCAGATACATACAAAAATACTCAAGGAGCCTGCGTTGAACCTTCCTACAAACTTCCCACCATTAAAATAAGTCAGAGTTGGTAGTTCCATAGGTGCACACAGTACGACGAGAACACTGCGCGCCAGTTCTAAATCCCTGCGCTTAGCGCTGATCGGACACTTGATGCGCGTAGCAGGTTCGCCCTTATTGCTCCTACGCCTCTCAGCGTCAAAAGCAGAGAAAAGCTCCTTCTCCGTGAAGAGTTAAGAGTGGGATACAACCCCGCGATTTTTGTGTGTAATAGTTATTTTCGCGAATACGAGTATATCGGTAAATAAATATTCTGCAAAACGACTTTTTGTCAGAAAAGACAAAAACAACTATATGTGCCCCTATTATTTTTACTTTTGTCATATAAAATGTATTCTTGGAGAAAAAAAAATTCGTGAAAATGGTCAAATATGGCATTTTTAAATCTTGCCTATGCAGTTTCCTTAGCGGCAAGAGAAAAGTGCAAAGATACGGGCGTAGTTTAATGTGTGGTCTTTCATCGCGTGTAATGAAACCCCACTCTCTGTTACAGATCTCATTTGCACCGTACAGCGTCACGACGGAAACACTGCACGCCTTGCGCGTAGGAGCGATGAGGCACTGGGCGTGCGTGTTAGTGTCGCCTTTATTGCACCCTCGCTTCTTGACTGTGGACGCGGGTGTCCATCCCACTCTTAATAAACAGTAGTCTCCTCTCTGCGCCAGATAAAGCCGCAGGAGAAATTATCAAATTTGTGAGATTATAGGCTGTTCACGCTGTTCATGGCAAAGTGAACACTTTTGTGGCCCTAGTTACTTTTTTCTTTCAGCCATTTTTATCCTTTAGCCACCATTTTAAATAGATTTTGCTGTTTAAGTAATGAACGCAGTGTGTAGATTCCATCGCACTGAGAAATTAACGTATAAGGTTAAAACTAATTATATTTATTGACTATTATTTCAAATGAGAGGGCTTTCAAAAGTGCTCACTTTATCGTGAACGTCTATAAATGCCAAGAAACATACCACACCTGTCCGCTCCCATATGGCGGCCAGGAAGGGCTCGCAAAGATAAACTGAACAGTCGACACGAGACCCTTTCAAGGCCCCGCCATTAAATGCGGAACTGAGATCGTCCGATCGATCGTAGCGCGGGCGATAGCGCGGGCCAATTAATCGTAAATAGCCGCGACCAGATTAGGAACCGCGGTGACCTGCACGGAAATCAGATCGAAAGGGGTCTGCGTGGGGAGAATGACTGATCAGCTCGCATCGATCACTCCGGCAAGTCGAATAGTCTTGTCCTGTCGTTAAGGCTATTTGGCTGGTGAAACGTCGATCCTGACTTCAGTTCCCGCAAGGGTTGGAGATTTTCCAGACGTAGAAACATTCTCCTTGTATTGATGTCGTGCAATGAGAGAAAGCTTTCTTCCATTCCAACAGAACACGTATTTGTATACGACCAAACATATGTACAGTAACCCTAACAAAATATTTTATTGAGTTAAATAAAGATCGAAAAGGAAAAAAAAAAACTACTTTTTAATCTAACAAAATACATGCTTGAATACAAAAACCTACGTGTTGAGCCAAAAAAAAAAATAGACTGTTAACCACATATTTAGTTATATAAATGAACTGTATATTTGTTTGGCCACTCATTTGGTTGTCATCATTCGAAAATAAATCACAAAAGTTTGTAATTTTTATGACAATTAGAATAGTAAAACAATAGCAATGGTAAATTATATTAGTTAGTGCATTTATTCATGCTAAATAATAGCATAACATTCCCAGTAAAAGAATTTCTACAGGAAATTAAAAAATAATGTTGTAAAACTAGAAATATTTATTCACGTACATAGTCCAGTATTTGTATTGTGTTGTTACAATTTCTCTCTCTAAATTAAATGGGCTAAACCAAGTTCGTTAAGAGATGGAGATCTTAATTAAATAAAACAGTTAATTATAATTTCCTAGTTTTATTTACAATAACTACAAACAATATTCTCTCGACTCAACAGCACACAATAAATTGAATTTACTTACTGTTTACAATTAAATACTTCATTTAATACAATTTATAATTACCTCAAAGAAATCAATGAAATTAAAGAACTAAAAATCAGTCCCAATAGACCAGCGTACCAAAACATATTCAATTATTTTATAAATTATCTGCCCATATTTGAAAGTTCCATTATTTACAATGAAATACGTATTACATATCCACTTAGTCCCACCTCAGTTTAGTCCATATCCCGCAAGTCCGCTATGTTCTTGAGTTCTGCGAGCGCCCTCACGCACAGTAGACTTCACTCGTCGGGTTTCACGTCCTCTCGTCCGTTCGCACGACAAACACCTCGTCCGCCGTCGTTTCGTAGTCTCTCGTCGTCGTCCGTCCTCTTCACAGATGTCCCGGTTACCATACTCAACCCTAAGGCTTCTACCAAGACTGCTGGCCGCTGGACCGCTGCAATATATATATACGGTCGTAGACCGTCATCCAGAAGTTTCGCCATTTCCCTAGTTGAGCCGAGTGTCCTAATTAACCAGAATATTCTTGCGCCTCCGTTACATTTATCGGTATCTACCGCAGGTGGGAAGGTGGGGCAGTGACACCAGCCAGGTCTCGCCACTGTCAATCATTCCCGGGCTTCCCCGAGTGGAGGGGAGGAGCTGTGACGCCAGCTAGGTGACGGGTGGCGCAACGGTTGGCCACCTGGAGGAAAGTTGAGAGGAGAGGGGGGGGGGGTCAGCCCTCCCACAGTGCCGGCCTGCCCGTAACGGAACTTCGTGCGCGAGGCAAGAAATCACGCGCGTAACAGTATATATGGGAATGGAATAGAAATAACCAAGCTGGTAACTGGCTTTTATGGTTCAGATCGACAGATATACAAGAGATTTTTAATATGGCGCCAAAATGAGAGCGCCAGCAGATCGGAGTCACGAGATATATGTAGGTCCTACTGCCCGGAAATTTTCGCCCACATCCAAGATCGCCGCTAGTCGTCGCAGTTCCCCACCCGCGTGCGCGGCGCCAACTCAACGACATGCTCGCATCGTAGTTTGATACCTGATCGAACGAGACCACTCACGTTTATTTCAATTGTGCCATTAGTCACGGCGTTATGGTTTCATATCGGACCTTGCAAACGTCGCATAGCCATTTCCATTCTGGTCCACCATATTGTGCCAATTGTAGTGGTACTTGTTAAATATCGCTATGCAATTCTGTTAATTTATTATTATTTATTTAGTTGTTATTATTTAGTTCTGCTTAATATTTTTGTTTATTCACTTTTAAGTTGCAAAACAAACTTTATCATCAAAAAATTATTTTTTTATGGCTATTAATTATTTACGTACGTAACTTATTCGTTACTTTTATTTAATAAGTAAAACATGAGCACGCTCTGATTACCTGTGGGTGCTGAAGTTTGCGTCACGAAGGTGCTACACAACAATATGTCGGCCTGATTTCACAGCCGTATTCATGTCATAACAATCGCAGGAAATCTCGAGATCCTTTAGATGTAAATAACTTCTAAGGAGAGGTAACTTGGTTCTCAGCGATCGATGGGCAGAACAAAAGACGGCTTGGAATTATATATTTATGCGGATAAGGCAGGCATTATTGTGACGTGTAAATCGCTGCCATCGATATCAGCTCATCTCACTGAGCACTGTTATGTAGTTTTACAAGTAATGATCTGTCAACATAATATGTAACACTGCAAGTAGATTAAAGTTGATTTTACAGCACGTTAACTATTTAGTTGAGTCGAGTTGAGAAATTTGACCAGCTCTTGAGAGCCGATGACGGAGAAAGTGAAATGAGTATTGAGCAGCATTTCGTCGAATAAATTTAGCGGACTTCAAGATTGCTGTACTGGAGAAACATGCGACTTTGTTTTCTAAAGATACAATATTTTACTTTTGGAGTTTGAAAATAATTGGGCAACTAATTTTCAAAGAGTTGGTCTTCAAAACGTATTGCAATGTTATAGTGCGTGTATGGCAGATGCAGTCTGTGACCGCGTGAGTTCGCCTGTAGTATGTTGTAAAGATTACACGTAATTATCAACCGGAAGCCCCTGGTTGGTATGGCAACCCGCTACAAACACTACCCCGCGAGCCCTTGGTGATCATGCGAGATTGATTTACTAGAAATGTGTACTGCATGCAGAAACTATTTCGTGCTTCCGTACAGCCGACTACGTGAAAGAAAAATGTTAACATTTTTAAGGTGTTTATTCGAAAGAATGTCATGTGACATATAATTTTACAATTGGACAGCGCTGTACAACAAGAACCCATATAAAATAAATATTCAAGAAAAGTATTAAATTAAAAAAAGTATTGATTAATATGAGATTAATTTGCTTTGTGTCCGTAGAATTTACGTTTAAAGTTTTAACAAAGCTACGCTTCCCTCTGCTTTCGTTTTTTTTTTTTTTGTGGCGTGGATCCTTACTTCATAACACGTTACATATGAAGCATCATTCTTTACGAATAGAAGACAAATAGCTTGATGGCAATTGTTTTACTCATTCGCTGATTTCATCAAATAAATTCAAATAGCAAGAGGATTAGTTCATGGATAAAATTCTCACAGATCAGAGATGTTCTAAAAAAAATCGTTCTTCGTTGCTGTACTAAGAATGATCCCCACATGAGGCAAGGCCGTAGAAAGCGTGTTTGTTCGTGGAGGGTGGAGCCGGGAAGGGGGGGGGGGTGGCCTGGTTCCAAGTGGAGTTGATGAGTGGAGAGATTTGGGCGACTCTTAACATCGAGGTCTTGAGAGCCGATGAGGGTGGAGTGAGGTGAGTATGGAGCAGCACAACTCCGTCTTTCTCTCTGTACTTTCCAGCCGTCCTCGCCTCTCTTCTACAACAACTCCAAGCTCTTATTTCCGTCTTACATTAGGTTTGTTCGCGCGGTATGCTTTTGATGTGAATACGTCTTTAAATTTTGCAACCACAGAGGGAGGCAATCCAGAAAATCAGATGATAACAAAATCGGGGGATACAGTTTGGCATTTCAGCTCCGAATCTATCGTCTACATTCAAAATTCAATTACACTACTTGATTATCAAAGGATCAAAGAATATGATTCGTTAAGTGAAGACTGCGAAGCATCGTGCGTGGCTGAAGGAGGGGGGGGGGGGGAGGTGGGCAATTTTGAGTTCGTTTCGTCGCGTCTCATAATTTCCGCGTAGTATAACTTTTGACTAGGAGAAGCTACGACGCTCGTTTAGGTTTCAATCGACAGCTCTTGTGAAGATCAATCGATTGCGTGTATGAAAACATAATTGTGGCGTGGTTATGGTGAAATTGTATGAGTTCAATGAAAAAAAAACAAAGAAAACTTAACGCAATGTCGGCTCTATACTCGTCAAGAAACCAAGTCGAGATACAGAAGTCGTACAAGGTTGGAAAGAGCATTTCAAAAGCAATCCAGCGATACACATAAAACCCCATATGATCGAGTGAAGCGGTGCCGGGAACGTAAAATAAACATCAAGGCGTCCGAGCGCGTCAACGTAATCAAACGGCCATGTCCACAACACAGGGAACCTCCCTTTTTCTACTGTCTGAGAGCAAGCGATATTTTTCACGAGCGGAGAAGTAGCAGACACAGCAGCTACTCTCAGCAGGACGACACGAAAGGACGACTAGCAGCAGTAAATTAACACGTCCAAAAATCATTAAACGAAATTTTATTATATGTGTCTTAGTTATTTTTATTTCCCTCTGCACTTCCTACAGGATACCCAAATATCGTCTCTTCGTCAATCTGCGTAAAAGCAGATTACTATTTGCAATAGTCACTCTCAAGATACTTCAACGTTTGTGAATTTTTTTCCCCATCTTACTTATTTTGATATTTCTGCTGTAGCTCGGCGAGCAAGAGCAGAAATAGCTGCTTTTTATGGCACTGCTACCGTCACCCGAAAGTGTACAAAAAGAACGTGCTTCCGGTAACACGAACGGCAACGACACTAGCAGAATAGCAAATGACGTCCTCTCGCAGCTTGAGTCCCTCAGCCCTCACCTTCCCGCTGCGGTTTAGGGTGGAACTTTCTGCCCTCCTGCCTTGATGTCCTTTGAGATCCTTGTTTTGTTCTTTTTTCCCTGGTGTTTACACTTTTAATTTTTTTCCTTTAGGGGGTGTTTTGGTTAATTTCCCCTCCTTCCTTTTCATGTCCTTATTGTTTGTTCCGTTTCCGATTTTGTTCCTTTCTTTCCCATGTTTCGTAGTAGGGTGTTTTCTACGATCGCAAACGAGCGAGGTGGCGCAGTGGTAACTCAGTGAACTCGCAATCGGGAGGACACGGGTTCGATTCACGGTCCAGCCATTCTCATTTCGGTTTTCCATGATTTCCCGAAATCACTCCAGGCGAATGCTGGGATGGGTCCCTAACAGAGGTCATGGCTGATTCCTTCCCCAATCCCTCTGTCTACCTCGCTGTCGACGAGACATTAATCCCAACTACCTGCCTCTCTACGATTGTATGCTGGATTTGTTTTATGTTCGTTGTTCTTTGTTTCTACACTTGTCCTGTTTTACAATTAAATGTTATATTAAAAAAAAAGTAACCCGGAGCAGGCTAACAACCTCTGCGACGTCAAGCCACCCCCGTGAAAGCACGTAGGAGTGGAGTCAAGGGTGCCAACTGTTGCTTGAAACACTTGCTTGTTTAGGGCGAGACGCAGCGCCAGTTACAGCTTCCTCAATAAGCGAGTGTTTGGTATTCGTCGCCCGCAGTCGCCTGCCTGCTTGGGGGGTGTCGTAGACTCCCTGTGGTGCGTGGAGCACAGCAGTGTAGGAGGAGGTTGGCGAGGGGGGGTATGGGAGGGGGTGACTCGTATCTCCCCTCCGTATCAAGGTCGTGTAGCGTGACCTCTGAGGCACACGTGCACCCCCCTTCCATGCTTCATTCCCTTCACACTGGCCTTCTGGACACCAGCCAAGCGGCTCCACAACACAACATTGCCTCCCGGACTACGCACAGCCAGCAAATATTTATAACTTTTCCGAACCAGACTTCACAATTTCCGTGCTGATCACAAAATTGCGTATACATAAAAAATTATATAGGCTGTTCGCGGTAAAATGAGCGCTTCTGATATACCTGATTAAGTTCTAATTGTATGTCCTTAGCGTATTTTTCCGCATTATGTAAAATTAACATTGCCATAGGCTTCATCACTGTATTCATGCGCCGGACAGGTGAAACTGTGAAACAATGGGAAAATAAAATATTTTACCAATTCTGGTCATTTTTATACTTCGATGCATTAAAAAAAATAACAGAAAGCGAAAGAAATAATTTAAGTTATCACAAATGGGTAACCTAACACTTTTTATTCGACGTTAAGATCTGGAACTACTTTCCATCAATTGTTACCAACTTTCCTAGGCGCATGTCACTTACTGCGCCCGTTACAATATATGACGTTAGTAGCAGTGACTTTTCCTTAGGTTGATTTCCAAAGTGCTTACTTTATCGTGAACAGCGTTTATTAATATGTTTGAAATCTTCATTCGTACATATATATTACATTATCATTTTCCTCAGAACAGTACCTTTTCATAAAACCATATTTTACACATTGTTTGTTTGATTAAGACATTAAAAATTAAATGTGTCAATAATTTATAAAACTATATAGTATATACCTCCCGCTATGCGTATGTATAAATTTTACGTACATATATCGTTAATCGCCTCAAGATTTAGCGCAAACATCAAAACTGTTCTAATAATAAGCAATACAATTCCATATGATTTCACTACTTCAGAAAGACGAAAACGTCGTTCAAAATATGTGCTGCTAGCGGAAATTAAATTAACATTTAATTCCTTCACCGTTCACCTACTACTTAACTCGAGACAAAAAATTGTTTCATGAACTGTTATCAGTACACAAAATCTTTCTTGCGAACGTGTAAGGATTTCCGTACTTTGGCTGTGCCATAATTTTTCCTTACACGTGAACTAAACGACACGATTTCCGTCCGTGTAAGAAAATTTCCGCTGTGTCGGGATCAAGGCCGTGGATTTTACGTGAATTCATCTGCGCCAGTGAGTGAAATTTATCTTTGCGATACGGGAATGAAATGAAAGTAACTACATTGACATTTGTCTCTTATGTGGCGTAAATCGACAGATCTGGACGATATCTTTCATTTGGCATGACAATCAGGACGCTAGAACGTCGGAGTCGAGAGATATCCTGCCCGGAAATGTTCGCCAGCCGTCGCGGACTCCCACTTGCTTTTAGAGCTCATGCGCGCTGCCGACACAAGTTTATGTTCGCGTCGTGGTCATATCCCGATCGAATGAGAGCTCATTTATTTCAATTCCTTTTTTTATGAGTGGGATGGACTCCGGCATTTTCTGTGAAATGATTTCTTGCGCGAATACGCGTATCTCGGTAAATAAATGTTCTGCAAATACGACTTTTTGTCAGGAAAGATTAAAACAATTATCTATGCACCTATTTTTTTTTTTTTTTTTTTTACTTTTGTCGTATTAAGTGTATGAGAAAAAACGTGAAAATGGTAAAATATCGCATTTCTAAAGCTTGCCTATGCAGTTACATTAAGCGGCAAGAGAAAAGTACAAATATACGGGCATATTTTAATCCGTGGTCTTTCATCGCGCGCGATAAAACCCGTATGTTACAGATCTAATTTGCACAGTGCAGCGTCACGACGGAAACACTGCACGCCTTGCGCGTAGGAGCGACGAGGCGCTAGAAATGCGTGTTAGTGTCGCCCTTATCGCTCCCTCGCTTCTTGACCTTGGATTGCGGGGGTTCCTCGGCGGTCCATCCCGTTCTTAACAACGAAGTTGTAGTGTCGGAATAGATCACCTTGCAAATGTGACATCACCGTGTCGGGTACGATTGTAAAGAGGTATACTCATCAAAATTTATGTTTATAGTGTAGTGCACTGAAAGAAAAGAATTTTTTATTTACATGGATGACTTTGCTTAGGCGTTTCATACTTTTTTTTTTTTTTTGTTATTGATAACAGCTTGTTGAAAGAATTTACCTTGAGTAACTAGTCGTTATACTACCTATGACCAACGCAGGAATTAGACATCAAAATGTCGTACTGGCAGAAAAGCAGTCGAGTGTTGTAACACTGATACTGGCTGCAGCGATGGACAAAATCGAATGAAAACAATTCGAGTATTCTGTTGTTACACTGTAATTAGAGGTAGTGAAATTTCGCGGAAATATTTCAAGCCAAGTTACATTCCAAAACACTGTAGTGTCACCTACGTATCTTGATTGGCTGAATTACATTTTGACACGTGTTAACTGTCTGCACGCGAATCACGTATGGTAACGCTGCCGAATTGTGAGTGGCCCGGTCAAATATGAAAACGCCTCCTCAAAGAGACAGCAACCAATGGCAATAGACAAACTGCTGTTGGGTGCTTATAGTATTGAAGTCTACCGTGTACTCATATTTTTTTGCGAAAAATCACTAGCTCTAACTATAATCGAATTCTCGATTTTTGTCTGTGGTATTGGAACTAATCGTTCGGTTTGAAAGTTTTCCTTCTCGGCAACAGATGGCACTAAATGCACTACAATATTTACGTAATTTTTTAAGCTAATCAGCTGTACAAATATTTAAAATTTTCCCTTAGAATTTTTTATTTAAACACAGCTTATGTCGAGTAGTCTACCTAAGAAAAGTAAAATTCCACCCAACATTCAATTTGTTAAATGAAGAACGATTCGCTTCACTTATGCGAATGTTCATACATATCTCCAAGAAGTGAATGTTTCATTGGAATATCAGGGAAGTGAATGACAGCTAATGTAATAATTCGGTTCCTAAAAATAAATTTTAGCAATCTTTTCTTCAGTTTTGTAACTTTTCGTGAATTGCAAAGAGATTTCAAAACGTCAAAACACTTGAGAAAATTTATATATCATTGAAACGACGAGAACAGATTGTGACTTAAAATAAAATAACTTAAAACGACTTCTGTCTCATTTCCATGGGTTTACGACGCCTCCAGAATACCCATTAGAACGAAAAACATCGCGAACATAAAATGTTACCTTTTTCAAATACAAATAAATAACTATATGAACTCAAGTGTCATTACATCAGCGAAATAAGCCAATAGTTTACTCGCTTCAAAAGAGTTCTTTTCGTACAAGCATCATTAGTATTCATTCCCATAGACTAAGTAAGGTGTATACCAGAGTGGCAACAACAGTGTTATTGAGCTGTCGCTAATTTTTTTTCGCCCTCTCCACGCATACCAACTTAGTAGGCACATCAATGAGTTGTGAGTATACAGGAGATGGCATGTTCTGACGTAGGTGAAGCCGCTGGAGATAGGTGCTTTTACTATAGACTCTAGCCGCCATCTTGACAGTATCCAAAAACATCGTGTTTACTTTAGAATGACGTTTAGAGAAAGGTTACATTCGAAGCATTTCGTGTTGAACAAAGAAGCTGATGAATAAATTAATATATATTACAATTCACGTGTGAAGTTTTACTAGTTTATTATTGGCTTGTGTTAGTCGTGCAATCAAATAATTTCCTTATAAAACTACCGATCGTGAGTGTGTGTACCGCGGACCAGTAATGGGCTATGTGCGACAATAAGCACGTGTTTTAGATATAGTGATTTTATATCAGGATGTGTGGAAAACTATTTTTTGAATAAATGATTAAATAAAGTATAACAAACGTGCTACCGGTGCCGTGTAATGTAGTGCAGGTTGCGTATCAGTAATGAGTGCAACAAACGGCGACCAGCAGCCTAGCTGAATTTCTGGAAGACAAAGTTCACATGTTCCTGGGCCACGAATAAATAATTATTTGCTTGCATTTATATTTAAATTCCTAACACTGACAATGACTCGAGAGGTTTGTTTCCAATATGACCATCTCCTTTATACATATTTAATGTCAATATAGTAAATGGTTTCTGGTAAATAAAATAAAATCCCTTTTTAGTTATTCCCTCTCTTTACGTTACATTAGTTCTCTGTTATGATACAGTTTTATGCTTATTTATGTGTGTGCAGAAGTTGGGGGGGGGGGGGATTTTCAGGTGGACATTGACAAGATATGGTTGTGGACCAGGAAAAATAAAACGAAGATAAATGTAAGAAAAACTAAGGTAGTGAGGTTTACAAGTAAGAAGGTGATAAGCAAGGACATGTACAGATGGGAGGGACAAGAGATAGAAGAAGCAGCAGAATATAAGTATCTAGGGATTGTACTGCAGGGAGACCTCAGGTGGAAAAAACAGGTAGAGAGGGTGGTTGCAAAGGGAAGAAGGAAGGGCTCTGGGTATGCTGGGAAGAGTGCTGAATGGAGTCAGCTGTGAGGTGAAGGAGAAGGCGTATGGCACAATGGTACGGCCAATGTTAGAATATGCTGCAGTAGTATGGGATCCGTATGTGGAGGTGGAGGTGCGAGAGCTGGAAAAGGTGCAGAGAAGGGCAGCAAGATGGATGAAGGGTAGGTGGAGAAGGCAGGGGCAAGATGGTGAGGAAGAAGGGAACTATAGGCCATCAGTGATGATGAAAGGAATGGGGTGGAGCTCATTGAAGGACAGGAGGAAAGATGAACGGTTAGTCAGGATGTACAGGGTGGTAAATGAAGATGGAGGGTGGGGAGGGCTACATTGCAAGATAAGTAAGGGGGTGTTTAGAGGAAGAGGAAACAACAGTGAGAAGCTTCAGAGGAGAACGGAGTGGGGTAGGCAGTTCACGCTTGTGAGGTCTGTGAGGGAGTGGAATGTGTTGAGGGAGGCATTGGTATCTGTGAGAGGGGTTGGTAAGTTCAGGAAGGGAGTAGAAAAGGAGTTGGTTGGGTGAAGGAGAGGTGAGAGAGCTCGCCACCGGGAGGTAGCCTAATTGCGAGTGTATGTATTTATTTGTATCCCTTATTGTAGGGTACAATTTTGTTTCTTGCATCGACAATGTTGGGCAGGGATAAGTTACCCTTGGTACATAACTAAAACACAGAAATTAAAATTGTTCCTGAAGTGTCTGCACTTGACAATCAAGTATTTAAGAAATTTTTCAGAAGAAATAAAAAGGGGGAGGGACAGCAGACATTTATGGATAGTTTCATTCGCTATATCTACAAGAATTGTGTTACATATTTCTCCAAAAGTGCAATTTACTACTAAGGGCTTAAGCCCCGGCTACAATCACAGTAAGAATCAACAATAAAAAATCGAATCCACACTTGTATATGGAACCAACTACAACACAACGTAACGGCGTAAGATGGCTGCCTGCTCGCGGTAGCAGCGTTAAGAGGAATGAATATTTTCAATTTTACGCTGAGTTCTGCGCCGGCCAATCACGAGACAACATATCCAACCACGAGAGTCAGTGCAGTGCAATACTATAACAAGAACATAGTTATTAAATTAATTTTTCGGTACAGTTAAGATTTTCGTTTATTTAAATAGTCAACGCAATTATTAACATGTCTACCACACTTTAAATATCCCGAAACATGATTCCCGTGAAACTTTTTTCATCACAAGTAGATAAACAAAAATAGATATCAGGTTAGTCAACATACTGTTTGAAAATATCCGCGATACCTGTAGTTTTTTTTAATTATTTTTTTTCCCCCCATTAGTCGCATAACAGTTTTCTTACGTAGCCAGTTCATTTTCATACTTCCATGGTAACGCCAATGTTATTTTGTTACTGGAAGGCTGCGGTGATTGTAGCCTAGACTTTAGTCAGTCAGTAGCCACAATTTCAATTCAGCCCAACATGTTAAAAGAATTTCACATTGGGAGAGAAAACTACAATAGGATATTATTTATATAAATATACATTTAGGGATAATAAACGAACCACCCTATGGTTAGGTTAAAATGTATGGAAACTTATTCGCCAGCATTTTAGGTTACTTTGGGTAGTTTAATTAGATTAGGATACATTGTTGAACTGCAATGGGTGAAAGACGCATGCACCGCAATGATATCGATAATAAGTTCACATGTACTAACCACTGCCAAATCGGTCCACACACACACGTGACAAAATTTCTTTGTGGTTACCTACCAACTTGTGAAATTATTATTTTTAGTGTGAAATTCCCCTCTGAATACATTAAAAACTATTCAGTTTCAATATCTCAGAACCACGCTGCAGAAACTTGACAAACAAACACTCCTCTAAGAAAAAGCATTATAGCTGAAGAAATGAGGTTCCTCTCCTCCCTTCCGAGGCGGGTGTGGGGGAGGGGGGGGGGAATCTGCGGTGGCATAGTGGTAGGACGCTTGCCTTCCACCAATGTTGGTTTCCCTGTGAGGTTACTCACAGATTTTCACATATTGATGCTGCTGGCGGCATGTTTTCTCGAGGTTTTCCTGTTTTCCCCACCCTTGCATTTCAATACTGCTCCGTATCTGCCATATTTCACCCTCATTGGTTCTCAATACCTTGGTTGTTACAAACCACCAAATCTCTCTCATCTCCTCCCGTCAGATGATGGAGGCCATGATGGTGTAGCGGCTAGAGTATTCGCTGTTTCACGAAGCACACTTTATTTTTGCATCCCATGTACATCCAATACACTTTGAAAATGACTTGTCAATTACAATTTTTATTTTTTATTTTTGTTATGAAATATGGATATTTGCACACAATAACATTAACATTAAAATATATAACAGATAAATAATATAATTTACACACTTTAATTATAAAAGCTCTACAAACATGTTAAGTCTACATTAGATTGAAAAACAAGGTATTATATGAAGTCTCCTTATACCAGTCTTGTTCTGCGTTATAGAAATTCATCTTTATTTAAGTATTCTTCTACGGAATAGAAGGCCTTATTTAAATAGTATAATTTAACAGCTCTTGTTAATTTATGTAAACTATTAATTTACTTCAAATGAGTGGGTAGGTTATTTATTAGTTTTGCCCCAGCATAGTATGGATTTGATGTAAATTTTGGGGTTCTGTAGGAGAATAGATGAAGATGATTAGCTTGTCTGATGTAGTAATGGTGTATATCACTATTTTTAACTTTTTTAATGTTTTCTATGTAAAAAATAATACGGTACATATACATGCATGGAAGAGGGAGAATTTTGTTATTTATAAATAGCGGCCAACCATGGTTTCTTTTTCCTTATTACTTATTAATCTCACTATTTTCTTCTGTAATCTAAAAGCCTTTTTCCATTTTGTCAATTTACCCCAAAATATAATTCCATAATTTATTATGGACTGAATATTTGAGAAATAGTATGCAAGTATGGTATTATTATTACAAGTCTTTTTTAAGGTATGCACCGCAAAACACATTGAACTCAGTTTTTTACAGACGCTATCAACATGCTCATTGCATGTTAAATTACTGTCTACAATGAGCCCTAGAAATTTAGTATTATTTACTGTCTGTAACCCGTCTTGAGCACATATTTGTTTACATTTACTAGGTATTGATTTATTATACTGGAACCAACTGGACATCTTAGTCACTGCTTGTTTTATATTTTTTTCAAGAACAGCGTTATTTGAACTAGTTACAAAATGTCTGTGTCATCCATAAACATTATAGCTGAGCCGTTGGGTATTGGTTCTGTAAAATCATTACTAAATATTAAGAATAAAATTGGTCCCAGTATTGATTCCTGTGCACTCCTACTCGAGTAGTTCTGGTATTGGACATAACATCTGTAATGTGATTTTTGTCATAATATCTTATGGAGGTGATCTGTTTTCTGTCTTCAAGATATGATTTAAACATATTATTGGTTACACCTCTTACTGCACACTGTTAAGTTTTTGCAATTAAATATTGTGGTCGACATAATCAAAAGTTTTCGAAAGATCTGCGAATATACCTGTTGAGATATTGTCTTTTATCAAAAGAAGTTGATATTGTTTTCAGTAAAACTGTAAATAGCTTGTTCTGTGGATCTGCCCTCTACAAAGCCATACCGATGCAATGTAATAACCTTGTTTTTTTTCATTAAGAATTTTGTCAGTTTATTTGCTATCTATTTCTCTAAAATTTCTGAAAAGCACGCAAGAAGAGCAATAGGCCTATAGTTATCCATCAATGCCTTGTCACTTTTTTTTATGAATTGGTACTACTTTTGCATATGTAAGTCTATCAGGAAATATTCCCTGGGCAAGACATTCTTTGAAAATGCAAGTCAAAGGCAGTTTTATTAAATAAGAACACTTTTTTAGCAGTCATAGGTACATCTATTCCACAGGAACTTTTGCTTTTAAAATTTTAATTACATTTATGATGTCATCTTCAGAGATTGGTGTGAAAAACAGCGTGTTAGTATTTCAAATGTTAGGTCTTTGGGGTATGTGTGCAGGACTAATATTTGTAGCTCTGTGTTCATTTCGCAATTTTAGTGGGATGTTTGTGAAATAGTCATTAAAACTATTAGATATTTCCTTGCTATCAACTTTGAAGGAAAGGTTAACATGTCCTTGCCTATGTTTCAATTCATTATTAATAATGTTTCACATTGCTTTTGTTTTATTTGAGGAGGAGGCTATTTTTTTCCCCATTGTGTTTCTGCTTTCCTACTCCGAGTAACTTGTTATATAATGTTTCGTGTTGCTTACAGTATAATTTTTGTTTTTGCCCCTGGGTTCTTAGCATTTTACGCATTGTTTTTAACCTCTGTCCTGAGACTGTCAGACCTTTACTAATCCATTTTATTTTCGGGCTAAAGCCACATTTTACGGATTTGAGTGGAAAGGCGTGATTAAAATGACAAAGAAATGTATTAATAAAACTGTTCCAGGCAATGTTTTGTTCAGTTAATGTATCAGTTATGTTTGTTCTGGAGAAGTTGTTCGTGGTTGTTCTGTAAACATCATCCCATTTTTCGTTTACAAGTAGGCTTTTAAAAAAATTATCATTTTCTTCTAAATATGCATGATTCACCATCAATATTAAAATAAGCTTATGTCCAATTAGTTGCCCTCAAAATTAGAATTTTAAAAATCATTAAGAAGGGTGAAATAGAGTTCAAATAAAATCACGTGATGTTTTTCTATTTTGCAGATGGTGTAGTTATAGGAAAAGATTGGCTTTATCTAAGTTTTTTTTATTTGACTACCTTTGAAAAACAACAAAATGTATAAACATGCAATTTACTGTAATGATTACAGCCTACCGTTAAATACATAACCATCTAAACACACAAGTAAACTTTATTTATTTAACTTAACATCTTGTCGACAGCAGGTTTATTAGAGAATGGTAAACCAAGTGGACAATGAAGGGAATACAAGGAAGGAATTGGTCAAATTGTCTTTATTGAGTCACACCAGAAATTGCTTGGAGTGAGTTCGAGAAACCATGGCAATTGCAAACCATGAAGGCTACATTCAGTAGGTATTAAAAATATGAGAACTGATTTGGTCGTAGGCCTATATTCTTGTATTAATAAACAGCTGATTTCTTGTTTGTCACAGCAACTCTGCTGACTTGGCGAGAAAAAAATTGTAAGTAAGGGGTGACCTTTTTATAAGGTGTAGCCTTGTATTGGTTTACGAGATGATTTGCCATTACTAACAAATGAATTTCATAAACTCCTACACTGAAATAAGAAATAGACATTTAGAAAAATACGTATCTGGAGTTTTATAAAAGTGCCTGTACCTCTAACGAGTTTGCAACTTACAGGTTAGACCATATTTTCACAGCATGTTAGTATTCGCAACCGCACTTGCAAACATTAAACACACTGGAATTGTTAATTTACAAACTCCCTATACACACAGTAATTGTGCGATATCTTTCACGAATGTATCCACGGTATATACGAATACACTAAACACTGGACTCGCTTGGCCCGGCTCGTACGCATTTTCATACATTAATATTAGTTTTCGTTATTCGCCGAATAAATAAAATATAGATTATAGTTTTAAGGCGTGTTTACATGTCAAATTCACATTCCACAAACGCAATAAAAACACAATATTAGAGAAAATCCAGAACAACTAATGAAGCACTCGCGAGGCTGTTCAATTTCAGTGTAAACAAAGGTTGTCTCTCTCCCGCATGGCTGCTTCACTTGTAACGCACTCGCAGAAGACTTCAGTAGAGTATTATATTCCATTTTAGTACGGTTAAAGTTTTATCCTAACTTTGAAAAGCTCCTATAGTCGTCAGAAAATTATTTCCTGGAATATTTTCAAGGCAAATATATAGGGAATGGGAATCAAATCAACCATAACACCGTATACAACATTTCATTTAAATGAAAGTAATTGATAACTTTACATATTTAACGGCGATATTTATATCTAGTTATCTGAAATAAACACACTCACGCTATTATCGTTTAGGTCAAAAACGGTTATATATCAATTTATGTCGATTTTAATACTCATCAAAATACACGTGAAAGATAGGTTGATACAATGTTTTTGGCTACTGATGATCACGTGACCGTTTTTATCGGGAAACAACCGTCTAACTCCACGCGATAAACTGGCTTCACTTGTTAACACTGCAAGGTATAGGACATAGCCCCCCCTCCCCCTTCCCAGCGGCACATCTACTGCATCACTTCGAACTACGAAGTTGGTGCTACTGAGTACTTACAGCGCTCCTGGCGGGTATACCTTGAACTAATTAAAAACGCAGTGCAAATATTATCATAATCTCACGTACCGTTCTATATCTTTGGGAAATCTGAATACTTGTGGACTACCTTCAACAGTGGGATAAAATTAATTATGTGTGGGATCAGAAGATTACGATGTTCTGCCAAGAATTGCAACGTATTTTAGACATTCGAACTTATCCTGTCGTTACACTTTCGTCATCAACAACAATATGGACAGGCAACATAATAAAAATTAAGAGGAAATTTTTTTTTGCATAAATCTGTTAGAATGCATAATTTTTTTAGAAATGTATAAAATACTTAAGCTCTTGCAGTGTAACAACTAGGAAACAATTTGTAATTGCTTTAATGAGTATCAAAATATTTTACTAAAATGATGGTATGCGTGGAGAGGACCTGAACAAATAAGCGACCTGTTGTTCCCTATCCTGTGAACACAACCTATTCACTGTTCATTTATTTCGATTAAGGCGAAATGACGCAAACAGAGAAGAAAACCGAATATTCGGAATCGCAATGACTGATTAGATTTCAGACGAGACTATTCGAATAACAATCGATTTCGAGAACAATTCGATTTTGCCCATCACTAGCGCGCTGCCAGGGAGGTCGCTCCACCACGTATAGACTATTCACAATAAAATGAGCACTTTTGAAAGCAACGCTTAAGATCTATTTGCATGCACGTAGCGTGTTCTTCCGCCTTATGTAAGATTAACATTGTCACGGGCCTCATCACTTTATTTATGCGTCGGTCATGTGAAACTGTGGAATTGTTGGAAAAGTAAGTATTTCACAAATCTGCTCATTTTTACACTTAGATGCATTAAAAAAAAGTATGAAAGTGAACAAAATAATTCAAGTTATCAGAAATTGATAGTTAACACTTTTCATTCGACGTTAAGATACGGAACTACTTATCCATCCAACGTTACCAACTATACTGGGTGCATGTCACTCAGGGCGCCCGTTTAAATACATGCGGGTAAAGGCTGTTCACGATAAAGTGAGCACATTGCAATCAACCTTAGAAAAAAGTCACTGCTCCTACCTGCATACATTGTAACGGGCGCGCCGAGTGACATGCCCCCAGTAAAGTTGGTAACGATGGAGGAAAAGTGTTTTGTTACCATTTGTGATAACTTAAATTATTTCTTTCGCTTTCTGTTTTTTTTTTTTTTAATTCATCTAAGTGTAAAAAATAGGAAATTTGTAACGTATTTAATTTTATAATAATTCCACATTTTCAACTGACCGAAGCATGAACAAAGTGATGAGGCCAATGGCGAGGTTAATTTGTCATAAGGCGGAAGAATACACTATATGCATACACGTAGATCTTAAGCAGGTCTTCCAGAAGTGCTCATTTTACCATGAATCGCCTATAGGAGCAGAGACATTTTTCCGAGGTTGATTTCAAAAGTGCTCACTTGATCGTGAACAGCCTGTACTCAGTGTGTGTATGTTGTTTACGGGGTCGCAGACGTCGCCCCGGGCGACGTGCCGACGTAACCGTGGAATTTGACTACCCGTGATTGTTTACCCCCCTGAAATATTTACTAGTGAATTTTTACTCCCTAGCACAGGGGTGGCCAAAGAAAATGATGCCAAATAACCAGTGAATTTTTACTCCCTTACAGATCAGAATGGGAAAGCACTCCAATACCTAACGAATAGGCACAGTGGGAAAGTAAAAATTCCCTATTGATTTTTTAATCCCCAAAAGAAGTATGTTGTGCGGTAAGAGAAAAATTAAATTAAGGCAACCCGGTACGCCACTTACATGTATATATATATATATATATATATATATATATATATATATATATAATATATATATATATATATATATATATATAAATTTAATTAATCGCCAACACCGGTTGTGGACAAGTGCATCCGTGGATCTCCCAGCGACATGCCGGGAATACGAATGGCCGTATCTCCGGTATCCGCTGACACTCAGACCGCCCTTCCATCTTACTCGCGCGCGCCGAGTAACACTCATGCAGGAACCACATAGCCACGACGAACACAGCACGACAAAACCATTTCCAATGTGCCTGCTCGAACTTACAGCCCGACAGTTTACGGACAACGAGTAGAAATTTTCGGATCAATTTAGAAGGCGCTGATTAACTTCCCTAGTTTCAATGGCGGTGGGCAGACGATAAATTTGGAAAATAGACATGACGGTGCCAAATTTTTCTAGCTAATTCATACAAAGGTAACATTTTTATTTATAAGAGTTAAACACAATAATTTTCATAATCTGTTTTCTTTTAAGCTACGTATTTCCCACTTTAGGAAAAGCTTATAATGCAATTTCATTTTTCAAGGCTCTACACTCTACGTGTCATGTCGCACGACACGACGAAGAATAGAAATAATTTATAATCCAAATTTGCTGGTCGGGCGACAGAATTGTCGGTCTTGCGTCAGATCTATCTTGTATTTCATTGGTTGTTTAGTTTTAAGTGTCGTGTCGTGCTTACGGTTTCCTGCTGGTCGGGGCTATGTGATTCCGTCATAACGGTGTTCGACCCCAAAAAAAATATTTATTTTATAACTGTACCAAACATTGTTCAACTCGTATGCATTGCATGTCAAGGCAATTTCCTCGAATAAAAAAATGTTTACACTTTATATTTTTACATATAAATTTGATGTCAAATACAAAATTCTTCTGTTCTGTTTCAACCATTATAGCAAATACTAACTAAGTTGTGCAGAAGTAATATTTTACACCCGGGTCCGAAATACCTCCAGGCGAATTCTGGGATGCTTCCTCACCACAGGTTATGGTTAGTCCCCCCTGGCCCCCAAGTCCCTTTCTGCTTATCTGAGATACTTGCTCCGTCTCTAATTGCCTCACTATTGAAGAGACGTTAAGCCGTGCCTTCAATTTATACTGGTTACTCTTTTGAAACCCTAACAATCTTCCTGGTATTCTTCGGTAACCAAGTCAGACAGAGTCATTTAGTGATCTCGCATAGCTCCAGTATTTACCAGCTGACAATGTAACTTATAGTTTGTTCCGTAAGTCCGACAGCTTTTGGCTGCAGCACACACATGCGCCGTTCTCTTTGGCAAAGAGGCTGGTGAGGTAATCAACTCAGCCTCTTGAACCTGTTCCGATATGCAATGTCTAGCATACCCAATTTGGCAATGTGATCAGTCGAATGTAAACTACTGTCACGGTGTCTGAAAAAAACTGTGAAACACACGTAATAGTGCTTCTCCACTTAAAGTAATACCGATTAGAGACAGAAACATAAAACGCAAACTAGTATTCGAGCATGAAATTTCTTAAGGTTCCCGCCTAGCTGCCGCTAGAACTGCAGTGCAGAGTGTCAGAAATACTCGTTTATCTACGAAACTATCAAACATGCGTCCAATGCGCTGATCTACGAAAAGATCACACACTTCATATGAGAGATGTTGAGTGCTTTAAAGACACGTTAGAAACACAATTTCAGAGTACACCGAAATGGCTCAAAATAGCTTTTCAAAAAGCACTATATCTCAAAACATACGTATCATATACATACAGAACTACTCAAACGGCTCCTGTATTGAACCTTCCTACAGACTTTCCACCAATAAAACAATAGGGTCGCCGCTGAAAGTCCCACAGGTACACACACCGCACGCCAGACAAAAGCCTTGCGCTTAGGGGCGATGGCGTACTTGATGCACGGGGCAATGTGAGCCCAATCGCTCCCGCCATTCGTAAGCAGAAACAGCTCAGCAACATTGAACCTTTTTTATTGACAACTCTTGCGTTCTGGTTGAAGGGCTGGGATAACGGTGTCCTTACTGGCTGATGAAGTAAGCACCTTTGAAATCAACCCTTGAAAAATGTCACTGTCCTTGTCTGCTTGGATTTTTAACGTGCACAGGTGGTGGCATGCGTCCAATAAAGTTGGTAACAACGTAGCGGAAATAGTTCCATGTCTCAACGTCTAATTAAAAGTGCCAGGCAAACATTTGTCAATACTAAAATCATGTATTTCTCCTCCTGACTTTTTAAAATGCATATAAGTGTATGGGCAAGAAAATTTCTTTAATAGTAATTTTACAGTTCCACTTCACTGACGCATGGATAAAGTGAGCAGGTCCACGGCAATGTTGATTCTACATATGACGGAAGGATACACAACACGCCTGCAAGCAGATCTTGAGCAGGGCTTTGAAAAATGTTTGTGTTACCGTGAACTACCTATATGATGGGGTGTGTGCAGGAAGATCGGTGACCGAGGCGGTCTGCGAGTACGAGCGCGTCGCCACTGTGGGGTGTGCTCGGAGTGCTCCCAGACAACTGTGGTTCCCCCGTGGGACAGTGTGCAGCTGGCAAGCCTTTAACGAGAGGCTGATATATTTGCTATGAAAATTTTCTCAATGAAACCAATTCGATTTTTTCATTCATTGTTGCTTTGAACGTAGTGTTTGTATCGTTGTAATACTCATCGTAGTTACATTCCGTAGTGAAATGCAGTGAGTGATAAATTTATTGTTAAATTTATGGGTGTAAGTTTTTACCAAGTATACTAAAAGTGTAGTCTATTGGCGGTTTTCCCACCCACAGATTGCATTTGAGAGTTAGTTTGTGAGGAAACTGTGACGACAAGGAGCAAGTGTGTGTTAATGGGATCGCTGTGACGTGCAGTAGGTGAAGAGGCGTGTTCAGCTGGAAGAAAGCAGGTGGGCGAACACACGTGGCATGCCAAGTGGATTGGCCGTGGGGGGGACTCTTGGCATGGCCAGCGCGGTCGCCGGACCTCTCTCCACTGGACTTCTCTTTGTGGCCTCACCTGACGTCCAAAGCTGTTTCCACGACAGTGCGATGCGCTGCGTTTGCGGTGAGCGGTAGCCGATCAGGATCAAGCAGCTTCCGTCGCAGCGCGTCGGCGTCGAGTGCGTGGCGCGAAATTCTTGAGTTGCGATTGCCGGCGTCAGCCTGCGACTGAGAAGAAGAAGAAGAAGAAGAATAAGTGTTTGTTTACAAGGAGTTTGTTTACAACTACGATCGCGTTTACGCCGACGATTTCGTATTTGTATTTTTATTATTGCTGCGTGGGTGTGCAAAATAGAAGACAAGGCATCTTACAGACATGGACAATGAAATAAAATTCTTTTATTAACATCAAAATAATTATCCTTCGTCTTATTGCGTCTCGTTCCCGCTAGTTTTCGTCCCACATCGCGTTTGTACTACCCTGTTTTTATCTTCTACCACTAAAACGTACAGTTTAAACTTTTTATGCGTATCTTTTGTTACGTTCGTGAGGTCCGAAAATTGTAATTTCCGCCCTTAAACTAGACAGCAGAACCATCTCGGACGGTATCCGTCGCCGACAGATCATCGCTTAGTTGTGGAACAGCAAGTACACATAGCTCGTCGCATCGCACTATTGTGGAGCCGGCTTCAGTTGTTATCAGCCAGACAACACGCCCCAGTCGCCTGAGGATATCATCGCGCGGCTACCTGCGCGATTGACGTCGCTATGCTGGCCCGTGTGCAGGCCGCGTGCGCTACACGCGCCGACAAATGCGTAGCAATGCGCGGAGCCAACTTTTGAACACCCATCGTGAATATCTGTAAAGGTTTGTAAAGCGAGCAGAATCATAGTACCTTCATCATAGTTCACGCCGCTTGTCTCAGAAACTATGACTCTAATGCAATTTCACCTGAAGATATTTTCGCCTTATATTTTGATATTTAATCGTAGGCTGCAGTCCGTTTTGGCGAGCATACTTGGTTAAAATAATACCTACACTTACTACGACCCCCCCCCCTCCTAAATACAGAAATATGTAACTATATGTCCATACCGTGTCTTAATACACCGGAAAAGTAGTTTTGCTTTTGTTACATTATTTGTAAAGTTGTGCATGGGTTAGTTGACGTTTATTTGTACATTTCATTACGGATACCCTCCAGTGAATTAAATGGTACCATAATAAATTGTTTTCCTGTATTATTAGATCATATTAACCCCCTCTTCAATCATTTCGGCAGTATTTCAGAGAGTGCTTGAAGAGATTTGGACGGCTTGTAACGTCTAGGTCTTGAGAGCCGATGTAGGTGTTTGAAGTGAGAATGGAGCAGCGCCGGAATGAAAGGGCGGGGGAAACAGGAGATCCCTGAGAACACCCACCAACCAATGTCATCGTCCGGCACGATTCCCACATGCGAAAACCCGGAGTGAGCCGGCCGGGGATTGAACCCGAATCGCCATGGTGGGAGGCGAGCAGGCTAACCGCTCAGCCACAGTGGCTCCTATTTCAGAGAAAATTGCAGAAGAATATCCCCAGGGCCTGTAATATCCAAGATTCAAGATCGTGTTGTATGCAGGTACTAGACTCTAAGGAACTTTACGTGTCTTGTTGACAGGATATGCATTTACAGTAAACTATTATTGTTATATTACTTACTGCATTATCTGTGCCTGAAATGTCTGTAGTAACTTCCTAGGGCCCAAGAGCGAGTACGTATAAACACATCACATTAGTTTTTCATTTAAGAAAGGATTTTGACGTGACTCTTCGCCTACTCGATGTCACGAAGCCAGTTTAAATAATTGCTATAAGCTTTGTATTTGTATCAGTATAATAATTAACCATGGTCGTGTAGCAACACATAATTTATCCGCAGTTCTTTACTTAGAAATTAGTACATAAACGTTGCGGAACATCGAGCGAGCATGCATGAGACGCATTCACCGGGAAAATTGAATTATCGTATGTGATTTATCGTGTGATGACTTCTTACATTTCAGAACTAGCGAACCCAGCGGCGCACATCTGCAGGAATAATTTGTGGCGAAGGTAATCACACGAACTGTTTAGTCAGAACTATGTGTCGAATGCTAGTTTTGAAATTCGCGCGGGCCCATGTGACAGTGTAGGTCGCTGAATTACGGCTGAAGTTTCCTTTCCAGTATCCGGAATTCTCGTGTTTGTGATCGCTTGAATATCAATTTGTGTGCATTTAAGTGGTTCAGGTTCACGGGAGAAAGACTGAACATGTTTGAGAGTCAATTTGTATTCTGTTTTTTTTTTTTTTTTGTGGTGTTCCCGGTAGTATAGGTCTACACGCGTACGCGGCGTTAAAATTTAATAACTTTGCAGGAGTTACGGAAAATAAACTTTATATACTGCAGTTTCAATTGACATGAGAGAGAACAGATTATTGTTTATTGAACAACAGATGGTGCAGTAGCCTTAAAAATTGGAATTAAATAAAATATCTTTACATGGACGCCTGATGGGCGTATATGATTTCGGGAGGGATGGAGGTTTTAATAAATATCAAAGAACTAAATTTGATTTCTAATTTATTCCCACAGCTATTATTTACAACATTAAATATATATTTCAACTCTAATTAACACCCTTCTCAATGTCGCTGTTTCGTTACGGTCAATCAACTCATGCTCACCATTACCACACGTTCAGTCTATCTGTTGCCATCATTTGTAATGTCTTTCACTCACGCACCTAGTCCAGTAGTCCAGCCTGCCAGCCGCACACTCCACTGCTTGATACTCGCAGTCACAGATTTCCCTTTCGCTGGTTACTTCTCTCGTCGCTTGTTCTTCTATCGCTGAAACTCGGCCACTCATTCACTCAACAACTCTCGGCCCGGAGGCCCTTCGCACTATTTATACGCTGCTGGCCTTGGCCTAGAAAGTTCGACAAGCCCGAGTCACGCTTAGCGAAACTAGGGCAGCAAACCACTAGAAAATTCTTCAGATAAATACAGAAAGTCTATAAAACAAGGTCAGCAGCACGCGCCACAAAAATGATTGTCGTGTCGGCTAGCTTTTTGTAACAGATACGTGGTTCCTGGGTATCGCTCACTTGTCATTCAAAACATTTCACTAACTTGCCGCCGCCGCTATCATATAACTGCTCTGTCCTTCTCTTCCACTCGCTCGCGCGGAACAGAGCAGCGAGCGCGCAACAATATTACACGTGGAGGAAGTATAATTATAATTCAAAAGGTACGAAATATGAAAAGTATAATTTACAACTGTAAGTCACATATAAGTATGTATTAGCACAGAAAAATCAAATACTCCTCAACAGGATAAAATAAGTTCGAAACTGATAATAGATTCAATTTTTGTTTGAATAACCTGCTATTGCTTCAGCATACATCTTTACAATGTTGTGGAAGGCAAGTATATATGTCGATTGCAGAGAAATACAATCCTTTTTCGTGTAATGATGGAGAGGCTGAAGGGATATGCAGATTTATAGTGGATTTTGTATTATGTTGATGAATTTCACTATTATATAATGTTATAGAATCTCAGTAATGTATTGGCCTATGAAAGTGTTAGTGTGTTTCCTGATCTAAAATCTGTCTGCGAGATCTTGAAATATTGTTACGTGTCGCAAACACGCGCCGCTGATGTTGGCTTCATATCCCGCGTGAGCGAAGAGGACGGAGAGTAGTTATATGATAGAGGCGGCAGCGCGCGCGATGGTGGCCGCGTATCAGTTACAGAGAGCGAGCCGACACGACAATCAATTTAGCGGCCCATTCTGCTGACCCTGGTTGTATTTATTTCTGCGTTTATCTTAAGAAACGCTCTGGATTACTGACCTCATTCTCTCAGAGCGACTCCAGAGGGTATGGCCAACACTATAAATATTGCAACAGGCCTCCGGGACGGGAGTGAAGTGGGAGTTGCTGAGTGAATGAGTGGCTGAGTTCCAAGCGATGGAATACGAGCAGCGAGAGAAGTGACCAGTGGAAGGGAAGTCTGCGACTGCGAGTATCATGCAGTGAAGCGTGCGGCTGGCAGGCTGAACTATTGGAATGTATCGTGACTGAAAGACATTATAAATGATGGCAACATATAGACTTAACACTTGTTAATAATGAAAATGAGTTAATTGGTTCTGACCAACAGATGCCATTAAAAAGGCCGTTAATTAGAGTTGAAATATACATTAAATTTTGCGCTCACTGTTAAATAGAAAGAGTAAAAGTGGACACATATAATTTAACGCAGTAAATAAAAGCGGAGATAATAAATTATAAATCAAATTTAGTTTCTTTTATTTTTCTATTAAGACCTCTATCCCTCACGAACTCAGATACGTCCCTAGGGCGTCCCATGTAACAATATTTTGTTGAAAATATGTGGAAAGTGTTTTGTATCATTCTTGTGAGAATGTAACAAGAAGTTTACGCATGCGTTTAAAAAAATGTTTGGAGTATGAGTTTGGCGGGGTAAACTGTGAATAAAAAGGGGGGTGAGGAAGGGGGGAAGCATGGCATGTAGTATCTGGTGAGAAGGGAACCCGAGTTATTTGATTTACGAAACTAGTACAATAACAAAAGTTTATGAGGTTCGCAAAATGAAAGGCACCGCCGTTATTATTTAACTGTTTGTGGGAAAAGAGTAGCCAGAATATGAACTATAAACACTGACTAGATCCGCTATCGCTTTTCCCCACTGCAAAAAAAAAAAAACCTTATTTCGAAATAAGCCATCGATATGTTCACGTGTAACATTTACGCTAATTAAAACCAATGCAACGTGTGATTTGCGATTTCTCATTTGGCAAAATGGTTTTTTTTTTTTTTGCTTCTCAGAAACAATAAGAATAAATGCAGAAATTGAATATCAAAATACTTTTCTTATTTTGTATATAAAAGTCGGACCGCGTGATAACTATACACAACCTAGGACCATATCTTGAGCACGTTATTTATACAACTAACTTCACCAAGTACGACATTGCGACATGAAACTACTTTCCTTCTGTTGTTACCAGCTTTACTGGGCGCTTGCCACTCAGCGTGAATACTAACAGCAGTGTTACGAGTCGTTATATGATAGCGGCGGCAGCGCGAGCGATGGCGACAGCATATCAGTTACAGAAAGCGAGCCGACACTTTAATATCTTTTTCTGTGCATTCTCTTGACCTTGGTTGTATTTATTTCTGCGTTTATCTGAAGAATACTCTTGATTACTGGCCTCGTTCTCTCAGCGCGACTCGGGGTGCGTTTACCCTTGCAGATGGTAAGGAGAACAGTATAAATATTGCGACAGGCCTTTAGACCGGGAGATGAGTTGAGTTGGAGTTGATGAGTGAATGAGTGGCTGAGTTCCGAGCGATAGAAGACGAGCAGCGGGAGTAGTGATCAGAGAAAGATAATTCTGTGACTGCAGGTATCAAGCAGTGAAGGGTGCGACTGGCAGGCTGGACTATTAGACTAGATGCGCGGGCGAAAGACATTATTTCATGATGGCAGAAGATACATAGACTGAACACATGTTGATAGTTGGTGGGTATGAGTTGATGATTGTAACCAACGACTTTAATTAGAGTCGAAAAATACTGTACATCAAATATTGCGCTCACTGTTAAATAGAAAGAGTAAAAGTGGAGGCAGATAATTCAATGCTGTAAATGATAGCGGAATGAATAAAGTATAAATCACACTCAGTTTCTTTTATTTTTATTTTTGTTAACGAACTCAGATTCGCCCCTCAGGCGTCGACGTGTAACAGTATATATGCTGGTAGGGCAGCGACATTTTTCAGAGATCGATTTCAAAAGTGCTCAACTAACCGTCAACAGCGTTTAGAGAAATATATCTCATAACGAAATATTAGCGGTATCTTGCGATGTAAGTGTTACTGCCATGTTCATGTATCGCGTTTTTTTTTTTTTTTTTTTTTTTTTTTTTTTTTTTTTTTTTTTTTCCCAGTATTGACTTTTTCGCGATATTTAAAAATATCACTTATTTTGATTTCAAAAAGTTTTAATAGTAATTATACTATGGCACATTTAATTATTGTGGTTATTGTAATTTTGCGAAAAACCAGCACAGATATTCGGATTTCAACGTTTGAAATGTTAATAAGAACTGTATTTGAGATGTCTGTATGGGTGATATCGGTATAAGCGATATTTGCCACCCCGGTATCTTTTTTATCTCAATTTTAATGTATTAAGCTATATTGGCAATATATCGCTATTGATTTTGAAGACTTTCTGGGAGCGATATAGGGCACCGCTAACGATATGGTCGGAATGTTTCGAAACGAGATGTCGAAAAGTGGATATCGCACGCACAGCCCTACACATCCGTCCGATGAACGCAGCGAGCAGACATAGTTCAGACATGGCGGTGGACGCAGAAGACAAAAGAGCAACGGTCGGTAGAGACTCGGACAATCGACCTGCCTCCTGGCGGCCCACACTGGAAAGAGGATGCAGGGAGTTTCGACGTAATCGGCTTACAACAGCCCAGCAACAATACCACAGCGGCAAAGCGCAGATAAGATGCCTAGCTTGCTCGGGTTGTTTTGTGTGGGGTTTGAAACACTGTCTTCCTGTGAGCGGGGGCGAGGGTAGCAGAGATAGGGGTGTATTGGGGAGCACAGTGGAACTGTTAATACCCTCTGCCTTAAGTTTTGCCAACTGCGAGCAAAGGAAATAATCCCTTCCTGTGCGTCAGGTTTGCGGGCAGACCTGTAACGACTCGGCCAGTTAGTTGTATTTTGTGCGTGTGAGATTATGCTGTAGCCAGTTACGTAATGTTTATCAGGCGAGAGGGTCAAATTGGTTTCCGGTGCGCTTTGAATGTAAAGGCTGTTCACGATAAAGTGAGCACTTTAGGAATGTACCTTAGGAAAAAGTCACTGCCCCAGCATGCATATATTTTAATGGGCGCACTGTGCGATGTTCGCCCAGTAAAGTTGGTAACGATGGAGGGAAAGTAGTTCCATATCTCAAAGTTGAATAAAAAGTGTTAGGTAACCATTTGTGATAACTTTTATTTATTTATTTATTTCGCTTTCTGTATTTTTTAACGCATCCAAGTGTAAAAATTAGCAGATTTTTTAAATAAAAAAATAATAATATTACAGTTTTACTTTTCTGACGCATGAATAAAGTAGTGAGGCCAATGGTAATGTTAATCTTACATAAGACGGAAAATTATATAACGCGCATCCAAGTAGATCTTAAGCAGGGCTTTCAAAAGTGCTCATTTTACCGTGAATAGCCTATACGAGTGGAGTGGAGAGATTTGGGCTGCTCTGAACATCGAGATATGTAGATCCCATGGAGGTGACGTGAGGTAAGTATGGAACAGCGCCGGAATGCAAGGCGGGGGAAACGGGAGATCCCCGATACAAAAATGTCAATTTTTAGTCAAGTTTATTACGGCTGTTCGACCACAACTTACGAGTTCTACAAATTCAGTAACAACTCCTATAATTATTTTTATATTTTTAGTTCATTTATAAATAAAAGCTTGGTTTTACAAGTTTTTTTTACAGATAATTTATTTTTTACTTTTGAATCTCACCAATTTTTATCATATAGGTAGACTATTTATACGTTCACAGATTCGTCCGTCAACGCTATCGCTTGCGATCAGGCGAGTTCCAGTGCACTCTTTTCGCAGGAAGTTGAACCGGCATGTTGAATATGCATTATTCATCTTACACGTGTGTGTGTGTATGCCGATGTATATGACATTTCAATACGAGCTCACGCAGTTCGAAATCTTCAAATGGTATTTCACATACACGCACTTGGTCGATCATTCGAATTCCTTCTTGTGTTTCAAAGTTTGGATGGTCTTCTACCCACATAGCCATGTGTAAATGAGGACTTCCCCGGCACTGAAGCTCTACACGCCACCAGTAATCGACAACTTGTCCACCAAATACATCGTGATTGCTAGTGATTCGGTGGGCGCCGGACAGACACCTCGCAGATACCTACCGTACGTACAAATAAGTGAAGTTAAATATAAGCTTTTAAAAATAGTCTTAAGTGTATGCCAGCTGTCATGCGCGCACCTTAGTAATGCAAAGCCTAGTACACGCGGGCATCTTTCTTGTACACTCACGTTCTTGTACACTATCGACCAAAAAGAAATTAGGCACCTGTTCACAATGTTTGCTCGGTGGTTGTCACCCCGTTAGAATCTCGTAGGGCCACCTCTTGCGGCTATAACAGCAGCCACCTTGTCTCGCATGCTCTCTACGAGTGTTTGCAAGACATCCACGGGGATTCGTCGCCATTCCTCTTGCAACCATTCCATGAGTTAAGCAATGGATTTTGGCCGCGCCTGACGAGCCCTCATCCGGGGATCCAATATGTCCCAAACATGTTCTATAGGGTTGAGGTCGGGGCTCTGGGCGGGCCAGTCCAATCGGCGAACATTGCTGTCGGCGTACCACTGCATAGTGGCCCTTGAAACATGGCACTCGGCATTGTCATCCTAGAAGTAACACGGGTCCATTCCGTAAAAACGCCACAATGTTGGCGGCATTTCATTATCCAGAATGTTGCAATAGGCCTCTGTGTTCATGCTACCACGGACAAACATCAGCGGTCCTACGCCGAAGGCCGTGGAACAGCCCCACACCATCACTCCACCGCCACCGAATTTCCTAGTTGGCACTATACACTCCGGCAGAAGCTGTTCCCCGGGTAGACGCCACACCCATACACGTCTATCAGACCGGAATAATGTAAACCTCGACTCATCACTCCACAGAACTGATTTCCACTACTCCAATGTCCAGCTGCGACGGTCCAAACACCACCTGAGTCGACGAGCTTTATTGCTTGTCGTGATATGGGTCTTATGTGCATCTGCTCTTCCGAAATATCCAAGTCGGTGGGCCTCTCTACGCAACGTTCCAATGGAAACCGATACTCCTGTTGCTGTATGAAACTCCTGTCGGATGGTAGCCATGGGTTGTGCCCTATTCTTGACAATTTCACGTTTCAGGGTTCTGCGATTTCTGTAGGTCAAGATTGTAGGTCGTCCAGAACGTGCAGCATTGGCACAATGCCTATCGACCTTTCACTTACGCAGGACTAATGCGACCGTTGATTTGGGCCTGTTTAGCTTCCGTGCAATCTCCCGGCTAGACAGCCCACTGAGATGGCAGCCCACAATCACGCCCTTATCGAAGTCCGATAGCTCTGTACCTCGTGCCATCTCCTTGTCAACTGGTTCTACACCGGCCTGCAGCGTATGGCGGCCACACATGTCAACTGACGTACTGAATTACCTATCTTCAAGGGTGCCCAATTACTTTTTGGTCGGTAGTGTACACCCCGACTTGCATTGTGAGAATGGTCGGCCGCCGAGTATGCTAGTTATTAGCACACAAGAGCTTGTATACTAGCTAGCGCCATATATGGGATATCCTATTTTTAGCCATCTTTATTGTACGAGTCGACTGTAAAGAAAACATATATTTTGTTGATGCTGGCAATAAGCAGATATGTTAATGTTTTTAATACGATAAAATTTTAAATAGCCCTACTATCGTAAATAATTCTGCGTGTGAATTTAAAAAAAATTAGTAAGGTTTGTCTTTTTTTCTGTGAGTGATTTTATATTTTATACATTTATATAAATTTAATGCTTAAAATATGCCTGAGTGGACTAAATCTTTTATTTTTTATGGCAGATGCTATTGATAATGCACAAATTATCCTCACAACCCCAAAAAAAACTGCTTCCATTTCATACATAGTTGACATCAACCATCCACTTTCTTCCTCACCAGCTAGTGTTGTGTGTATGGATCACACAATTCCGTGCGTACTAGCTAGTGCGCACTTTATTGTTAAATTTCTTGCTCGCCTTTATATTCACTTTCTTGTACAAGAAATATTGCAGTATGTACTAGGCTTTAAAAACGAACGGGTAAAGCTACAGACATAGGATTTTCCTGTATTTATTCGGCAAAATGAGCCTCTTGTAAAAAGTGAATGAATTTTAATGGTTTTTTTTTTTACGAGCGCATCTGAGGGACATGTTGCTCGACTCGGTGTGGGCGCCATGTAACGCTGCGAGGTATGCAACAGTGCACAGCCGTGATAGGCTTCTGGCACCAGCTGGTGGAAGGAGCCAGGCAGATCGACCCACCTTGAGCGGCCAAGAAATTCTGTACCTGGTATAGTTCAGTTGGTAACATTAGGATTGTTCAAAACATATAGTACGTACGAGTGCACTCACTTAACCACATTCAATGCTCCAAAGCGAGCGCTACAATGTTTACGTGAAAACGAAACGAAAGAGGCTAAGACGGAATGAAAGAATTAATGTTCATATTACCTCGTAAAATGGTATTGTGGAAAAACGAAACTCTAATTTTTTTAAGTATTTTTTATTGGTTTCATTTGTTTATGCAGTGTTATTCCATTTGATAAATGTAACTGCCATTTGACACACTTTGTTAACTTATCCATCAGTCAAGAACCTCACTGAAAAACTACGAATAAAGTGATTGATGAATCAGTGTACAATGTCTCTGAATCAATAAGTGAAGTATTGTTTTCTTTAATTCATCGGTTAAATTCAATGAAGTGACTGCTGAATCAGTCAGGTTTTAGACGGTAAAAATCTCACTGGCTGAGATTCAGAGTGTGTATTCTGAAAGAGACTGTTGTACGTGTACAGAATTATAGTATGTTCACGGTAAAGTGAGCACTTTTGTGCTCAACCTCCGATTTAAAAAAAATCCCTGCCTATTAATTGCAGATAGGCTACCGCAAAGTTGTCCCATTTAGTTGGCAGCGGAAAAAAAAAAAAAACTGAAGATATTGCTAAGTCTTGGAAGTTGTATTGCAAGAGTCATTTAAAAATTTTATAAGCAATAATGTTGGAGTTTTTTAATACACGTTATAGTAAAAACTGACATACTACTAGGTTCTAAACAATTGTTCGTTTTCATTTGACTGGCGCACGAGTGAAGCCATCAAACCCACGGCAATGTGCATTTTACTTATCTCGGAAAGATACAAAATATGGAGAAAAGGAGGAGATGATAAGCACGGCTTTCAAAACTGCTCACTTTACCGTGAACAGCCTTTATACTTGTGTGTACAGCAGATATTTGATCAATAAGACTTGACAAACTTGGTCTGAGGGTTGACACGAATATTTTCGGGGAATTTTTTCACTCGCGTATAACGCGATTCATTTATTGTTTATGAATAATTTATTGTTAGGATAAACACTCCTTGTATTTATTTCTAAGATTCTATCGGTAATTTTAAAATATCAATATTATTACTAGCATTTTTAATGCAGAGATACAATTTCTGCTGTTGTAAAACTACAAACTTGGCACGTTAAAAAAAAAAAAAAAAATACATCTGAGAATCCGCAAACTTCTGTATTGTACAATAAATATGTCAGCTTCGTCCACACAAAAAATAATAATTTCGTAATTTGAAGATATAAACAAGAAAAATTCAGATTCATGACCAGTTATGATTGATGTTAAACTAACTATTTTAAACTGCTAAAATAAAACAATTTATAGAAGGGGAGTGCTCAGTACCATGATTTTCTGTAACATCGTCGTTGCTTGCGCGGGACGGGAGGGTTTTAATTCCCGTCTGCAACAATAAAGAAAGTTCAATAATAACACTGCTGTAGCTCGTCCGTGTTTGGCAAGTCACTCGTGTATGCTATCACCATGACATCAGTCTGAAGACTGAGCATGGGATAGGGAGACATAGGGAGACAGAATGCATGAGGGGCATATATCAGTATTCGTCAGGGATGGAGGTCTTAATAATAGAAATTAAATAACTAAATTAAATAATTATGTTTATTTTCAATGCTTCCAACAGTCAAACATCTGTTATTTACCAGTCTGCGCATGATATTAAAAATTATGATTATTGATCGAAATATCTAATTACTATCCCAGTTTCGATAAAAATCTTTATCGCAGTCTTTACCTAAGTTGTTCTAATTATTTCCATACGATTAGTTAAAACTGTTTATTTCCATCGTCCCGAATGTCCTTTCACTCACGCATCCAGTCCACAGTCCGGCCGATCAGTCCCAATCTTCACTGCACACAAGCTCGCCGACGCACTCTAGTAGATAGCGCTGCAGTCGTCCCTCGCCGCTCCGGAATCGCCCAACTGTCGCTTAAGGTCGCACGAGACGCCAAACTCTCTGCTCTTGATCACTCCCTCCTTAGAGGCCCCATTGTGGTATTTATACTGGAGGTAGGTGCCGTCTAGAACATTCTAGGCAATCCAGGTTGTTCTGGGAAATGTAATGGTGGTGACGACGACATGCCTGCGTGATAAGGTTATCAGCGTGTGCGGCAGCGTCTTTTATGATAGGCCGCTCGCTAACACATAACCGATGTCCTTCACTCCCACTCGCTCGCGTGGGATGCGAAGCAGTGAGTGCGTAACAATATTAACGTTTCTTCTGGGGAAATAATTCCTAACTATTGACATGCTTTATAATACAAATTGCTCGTAATACTTGCGATAGGTAGGCTATACTGCGGTTAAAGCCAACTGTGCTAATGACAGCAAAGTTTTATTTTTTCAACTTTTCAACTACAAATAAATAAGTTAATTGGTTGTAATTGTCATATGGTTTATTTAATATACTTATCTTAATCTTGAGCACGGTACTAGCACAGTAATGTAAACAGGGAGACTCAGTGCTGTAGGAATGCACAAATACTTACTTGGGAAGTCAGGTAAATGAAAACGTACGGAGAAACTAGCAGTCTGATATTTCAGTGTGATCCTGTGCATGTTGCATATAATTTAATTTTTTTTCGGTTAATTGATGTTTCAATAATTATTTATCAAAATCTCACTTTTGCTGTTTTTCTGTCTCGCAAATAAAATAAAAATAGAATTATTCACCATGAAAATCAAGTATCTATGAAACCTCAATACATGTACACAAATATACAAGGAAAAGAATTTTAATATTTTTATAACTGTTAAACTTCTATCGATGTAAAATAAAACTGTATATACTTTTAAATTTAAGAGAATGTGTTCCCAGACTCGTGTTGTTTCTTCTATGAAATCGGAATAAAAATGAGGTTTTTTTTACGAATAATTATGTAAAACGACTCTGCTGAAAAAACTTAGTGGCTGAAAAAAATAAACGTCATCCGTTGTGTGTAAAAGCTGACTAGTATTACACAGAAATGTAATATTACATATTTTTCGAGGTCCAGTGCCCCTCGGCTAGACGGAATTGCTTTTAGCCGTTCCGGATAAGAAATTAAGCTTCTCCAGGACTCGCCCTGTTATACTGTTTCCTGGCCCCAGGCAACCAGTCGTAGTCATTACCCTCCAAGGATAACCAGGACTGAGTAGAATATTGTTTTTTTTTTTTCTTTTTTTTCGTTCTCCCATTTTACATGTTATTTTACCCGTCAAAGATATTCTTACATTTTTTTGAATACAATATTATATCTTTATATTCTCATAATGATATCTTGAAAGTTTGTATTATGCTTCTGAAGACTTCGGAGTCACTAGTAATACAAGATGATTACGATAAAGGGGGAAAAGAACTCTCCAGTATTTTTTATGGACATTGATTAAAATTTAATGCTGTCAACATGCCTTATTTTGACATAATTTTCATGGAAAACTTACGGTCAAACAGTCCTCTAGTTTTATTTCCACATTGTTTGTCAACTATGAAACTGAAAGTTGTGACCATTCCACAAATTTTGGTGGACGGTTCGAAGTGACTAAATGAGAAAGTAGTTCGGAAATACGTCATAGCAGAGCTATATAGCAAAGGAAAATATAGAGGATAGCATTAAAATATATATAAAACAAGCCAAGGCTGGCTAATGTCAACAGAAATGTAAAGCATAAAACAAGCCAAGGCTGGCTAATGTCAACAGATATGTAAAGCATAAAACAAGCCAAGGTTGGCTAATGTCAACAGATATGTAAAGCATAAAAATTATTCCACGTCCGTTTGCGTCTTTGTTAAAGTTATTGAAGAAACAGTTACATTAAAAACAAACATAAGTTCATGAGCGAATAGCTGCCATTTCTTTAAGTTCCTCCCAGTGAATATTTGGGTCCGTAATCTATTAATTGTTTGAATGACAAAATTTAAAAAAATTATCAATTGTAATAGTGGTAAGAGATGAAGACTGAAATATTTCAACCGAATAGCACGGACACGAAGCTAAAAGAAATCGACGAGGAAAAATAATATATAAGGAATCAAAAAATCAACTAAACTTTCCGGAAGGTAAAAAGCTTTGAGGGACAGAACAAACCAATCGAATTTAGAGCACTAGTAATGCCAAATGCAAAGTTTTACTGGTATTTGTGCATGAAGGAGCATTAATTAGCGCAAAGCTAGCGGTCTGCGTGGCGATGCGTGCAACTGCGTGAATTACAGAATATATTTCAGAGAGAGTTTCGGGCCCGACAGACGTAAATATTACTTCGCGTTATCTGAACGTGACGTATTTCCAATAATCGCATTACCCTAGACTGAGATCTCGAGTTAGGAGCGCCAACGTGCGATCGGCAGGAAGTGTACGATAAGGGAAATCTGCGAGGAGAACATATCACTCCGTCCTCCGTTCTCATTCACTCGCGTTAATTCCTGCTGTAGGTGTGCACGAGAGTAACGGCTTACCAAGGTAATATTTTTAGTATTGCTACGAGACGTCTGAGACGCGTGTCCGAGTTCGTGATGGATGGAGGTCGTAAGGCCACGATCCTTCATTTCTACAGCTTTTGCAAGAATTAATTTTTTGTGCCCAAACGGGAGCAGATATTGTAAAATCATCTTACAATTTTGTTACAAATTGCTTTTACTATGTAGCCTAATTTTGTTCAACACAAAAAACTGTATAATTTTAATTAATTATTTTAATAGACAGAATTTTCGTTCATTGATTAATTTGACAAAAGTATACACTTTATTGTGTTGAAAAAATTAGACTACATAATAAATACAATTTGTAACAAAATTGTAGGAGGATTTGAAAATATTGGCTCCCGTTTGGGTGCGAAAAAATTACTCTCGCAAAAGCTGTAGAAATGAAGGATCGTGGCCTTAATAAAAATGACATAACTAAATCTGATTTCTAATTTATTCACACATCTATTATTTACAGCATTAAATAATCTCTCCCTACAGTAGTTATAAATAGTTCCTACCGCAACACATGGCAACCTGGCGTGGCGCAGCGGAGCCACGACCACCATATTGAATGTCAGAATTTTCCCTTTTTTCTCCTCAGAAATTTCCCCAAAAATTTCCCGGATTTCCCTCAAAACCGGCACAATTTCCCGCAAGAAATAGGTTTTGCACAATCCGGCTGACTTTTGCACAATTTCCTCCTATGACTCCACAATGTGGCTAAGTGACTCCTTTCTGGGAATGAGGGGTTGAAGGTTTGAGTGGTTACTCTGACATTCACGTTCTGTCATTCCATGCCAGCACCATCCATCTTGTCTGAAAAATGTTTGAAGTCATTCAACTTCTCTCTCATTCCTTCCGCCCGCTCTCTTTCCCCCACGTCCATTCTCTCTCGCCTGCTCTATCCCTTGGGGTTTTCCCATATTCCTTCCGGTCTCCCTTCACCTAGCATACTGGCGGGTACGAGTCTTATGCTCTTTCATTCTACCTCTTGGTTTTATCATATTCCTACTGATCCCCTTTCACGTCAAGGTCTGTAAAAGGGGAGGTTGGCCCAAGAACAATATAGACGAGGGACCTGGGGGGCAAGGAGCAGAGGTGGGACGTATACCTGCAGCCCCCTCCCCCCCCAAATCCAGGCAGCCGGGCTGCATTCCTCGCGGCACTAGTTCCCGTGCGAGCTAGCCATTTGTTGTTTTGACGATGGCCAAGTGTTTTCTGTTTGAGTAGACTGTATGATGCCAGGTACAAGATCTGCTGTTGCAGTTTGCAACAATAATTTAGATAAGACGAAATTGCAAGGCAACTTAATTTTCTTATCATAGATTTCCGAAGGGTGCGTGGAAAACGGAATAGATCTTTAGATGTAGAACAGAAGAGAAATTCAACCGAGATGTATCTTACATCTGCTCTCAAAACTTCGAAGAAAATGTTGTGTTTAAAACCAGTTCTGGAGGACAAATATATCCGGTATCGATATCTAACAATTTCCAAATCATTTGGACAGCTGCTATAATAGAAAATAAAATTACTTTCAGCAGTATTATAATTGTTATCATGAACTCCCGGCTCATAACGATGTTTCTTGCTATTGTTTTTTGCTTCTGGTTTTTATTTCGAACTGACAGAGATCTGTTTTCTTTCTAATTGAACAATGAAGTAATACTGCCACATTGTTTGAAAAGTTTGCGGTAGAATTGCGAAAAACTACTGGTAAAAATGTATCCAGAAACCTCCGTAATATTACGGACACACATTTTTTCTCAGTAACGGACTTTCCTTGAATTTGCGGAACTTTCCGTGTATCTTTTAATTATTTTACATGTAATACCACATGCGACGTGGTATTACAAAAATTGCTTTAGTAATAACAATAATAATAATAAATCGTCTTTATTTGGTGCAGTTAAGGCATATCTACCTTCTCTTACACTGGACAATTTTTACAATTTACACTTGCTTATTACAGTTTAGAAAAAAAATTATAATTATTACAAATTAACAAACACTGCAGAAAATAAAAATTCGTTACTAGACATTGATGGAAACAGGTAATTAATACTAAATAGACCTGCATATTTAAGTTCTGAAAAATGTATAAATTTAAGTGTTAATTATTAAGTTTAAACTAGTCCACAAAACAATGATGATGTACTGGCAGGTATCAGGCCAAAATATGCACCATATACACGCAAGAATATAGTACATTTGCACAACGCATAAATGCGTAACAATAGCTCCCTAAAAATCAAATGATAAAATAGAACACTAGTTCGTTACAACAACAAAACTGCGCGGACATAGGCTCTTATAATTCAAACGCCTGTGACAAACTCTGACAATAATAATGATCAAAACACTCGACACTTTAAGCTGGCCAGTCACACAACCATTCTTTCAACCATACGTACATTCAAAATGCTCCACTTGACGGGTCATGGTGGCGTGACGGCTAGCACTGTGCACCAACTTCTTGTTGAGCAGATGGTAAGAACCCTCATCGCGTATGTTCTGGTCCAGGCCATTCCAATTCCGAGCTGCTGGAACGCTAAAAGAATTTGTAAGATCATTTGTTCGGTGCAATGGGATTAGAAGTTTACTGTCATATTTCTTAGCGAGTAAAAAAGTCATGAACGCAGGAGAGGTGGCTAAAACGATCTCGTAGGCATACAGGAGTATGAGCGCGCAAGATTTTATATAGGAGCAATAAAGAGTGCTGTTTCCTTCTGCCCTGTAATTTTAACCAGTGCAGGTTACCATACAACACGCTGAGATGGTCTGTGGATTTAAGGTTAAATACAAAACGTACACATGTGTTCTGTAACCTGTAGTTATAGGCCGTTCACTGTAAAGTGAGCACTTTTGAGTTAGTTGCTTTTTACTTTTAGCCATCTTCTATACTTTAACCAACTTTTCAAACAAACATTGACATGTAAGTAATAAACACGGTGTGTATATTCCACCGTTATCTGAAGTTAACGTCTAGGGCTAAAATAAAATATATTTATTGACTACTATTCCAAATGAGAGGGCTTTCAGAAGTGCTCACTTTACCTGAATAGCCTAAACGAGATATTGCACTGTGTAACAGAAATAGATGAAATATTTTACGTCCATTTCGTCCTGAAGCGGGAATTTAACAGGATTAAAAACGTGATCGTAACCTAGCGCCCTGCTCAGCCACCATACTCCTATGCGGATACTTCAAGAGCGTTGTTAATATCTACTATAATAGACACATTTTTTTTCAATCTTCCGTATGGTTGAAGTGTTTGAAGATGCCGTCAAAGTATTTGTGCTATCTTGTGATGGTCTAAATTACAGCATTTGAGACGCGAATGTTTTAAAAGGCACAGGAACAAAGGTTTTTCCATTTTGCGGCGGCTAGAAGACTTCGTGTATCCTTGGCATTGTTTGTTCCAGACATACGAAGCTATGACAATCACGGATAGCTTCGTATTTTGTTAAGTGTGGAAATCGGTCCTGTTTTCCGTCGTAACGGACCTGATCTACGTACAGAAACGGTAAATTTCTACACAAAATTTCCGTCAAATGATGGAAATTTTTAACAGAGCTGTTCTGCAGAAATAGATTTTCACAAGAATATTTCATGAAGCTGCTGTTACACTATTTTTAGTCCATTTCAAAAATAACTTTAAATAAACGTTATGAGTTAACGCGATTGTGTTTTATTACGTTTTTATTTAATTATGACACACATGCCTTGAGTGTGCGTGTCTTTCTGTATGTGCCTGTATCTCTGCTTGAAAAAGCTTCCTTTTGAATACACCTTAGGCCTATTCTTAAAACTTGTTAATATTTCCCTGGGAGGATGTTTGATTTCAACTGAAATTACCTCTTCGCATTCTGTTACTGTATATGAACGTATTAAAATAACTCCATTGTAAATGTGTGGCCATAGTCGTTTCGGTTTCCATATTTCTAAGTTAGCTCATAAATATATGTCGCGGAATTCTTGCATTATTTTGAAACAAATAAACTCGCTCGTTTTTACAAATCTGTTAAGTCTACGACTTTTAACTGAGCAAAGATCTTAGATTTTAATATTTAGCTGCATTTCATATGTTTACTAAACCTTACCTTATAACTGAAAAATATTTTAACTACAATAACACGAGCGCCCAAAACATCGCGATAATTAATTTTATTGCGAGAGTAGTGCATCAGATAAAATGAAACAAGGCCTCCAATTGGTGTCCTGTAATGTTTCTTCCAAAACACTAAAAGTTTCGTGCCATTATATTTAATGGTTTAGTTGTAATGACAGACTAGTTTGTTTTTCATTTATATTCGGCTCGCGGGCCGAGCGCTCGGTTCAGGGCTGCACGCTACGTCACAAGCAAGCAGCCACTCAGCGCACAGTAGGCGATTGAGCCAACCTCCTCTTTTACACGCCTTGCTTTCACGTAACGTACTGGCGGCACAAGTCTTCATGCTCTGTCTTTTCCATGTTGATTTTCTCATATTCCTTCTGGTCTCCTTTCACCCGACATCCTCTCATGCTCTGTCACTTCACCATGATTTCCTCATGTTCCTTCTGGTCTCATTTCCCAAGATGCACTGGCGGGGATGAGTCTCACGCTCTGTCATTCCACCTTGGTATCCTTCTTGTCTCATTTCACTTGGCATCTTGGTGGTAATCGGGGATTTTCAGCCCTTGCGGGGACAAGTCTTCATTCCACCTTAGTTTTCTCATATTCGTTCTGGTATCCTTTCACTTGAAGTCCTGGTGGGGACGAGTCTCATGCTCTGTCATTCCACCTGCGTGGAACAGAGTCAAGCCTGCCCATGCACACTAGTCTCTAGAGTCACACCACGTGCACACCAAGTATGGCCTAAGCTCACTTATAAGCATAGTTGGTCGTAATTTCAGAACCGTTTAAGACACAGCCACCAAATTCATAACATAGACACCACCTCCATTAATTAAGAGGGCCACATGGTCAAGTATGCTCTAAACCTACTTATAAGCATAATTAGCTGTAATATCCGAACCATTTAAGATACAGCTACCAAATTCATAACATAGACATCACCCCCGACAGCGAAAAGGGCTGCAGGACCAGTATGTGTGCATTTATAAGCATAGTTGACTGTAATTGCCGAACTGCTTAAGATATAGTCACCAAATTCATAACATAGGCATTACTCCCGACAGCGAAAAGGGTCACTGAGTTAAGTATGGCCTAAACTCACATATAAGCATAGTTAACTGTATTTTACGAACTGTTTAAGATACAGCTACTAAATTCATAACATAGGAACAGCCCCCAATATAGAATAGGGTCGGTCAATTATGCCTAATCACATAGTTGATTGTAATTTCCGAACTGATTAAGATATAGTCACCAAATTCATAACATAGGCATCACCCCTGACAACGAAAAAGACAGCAGGGCCAAGTATGGCCTAAGCTCACTTACAAGCATAGTTGATTGTAGTTTTCGAACTGTTTAAGTAATATAAACGAACACCATCAATCCAACACAAGGGCCGGCGGTCCAAGTCATCGTTAGCATGGGTAACCCTTAACAACCCCCTATATATTTAAATGATGAATAGATATATAACTACACCAATAACAAGACATACACAGTTGCAGATTACATTAAAACAAGTACACGCTAATATAAATAAACACTGTCAGCTTAACGAAAGTGTCGGGGAAACCTAGTGTAGAAGATATTAAACCATTTTATACATGAAAAATCAGTCATGTAACAAACAATAAAGGAATGGTATTCACGCAAGTACATCACGAGCATGATGTCATAACGCGTTACAAAATATATACGTTGGTGCCACAACCCATAATAGTCAGAAGAGCCAACCCCACCCCCTCCCTAAATGGTGTACAATGCAGCAAGTACGATACACATTACGTCACTTGTAAAGACTGTGTTCGTTTGCTTGACACAAAACAACATACATCTAAACCATTAGTCGCGTAAGAGAGATGTCACTGCTAGGCACCGATGCAAAACGATATAAATATAATTATAATAACAAATAGTTATAAACAATTAACAGCCAATGTATACTGCACGAGCATCGAGAGCTGTACGTTATGTTAGGCGGAAAAATTACCATTGTGAAGTGCGGGAACTATAAGAGGACAACACTGCTACACACTGATGCAACAGATATAAAAAAGATATAAAGGAAAATAGTCATAAGCACTTACCAACCACCACAATCGCATATTACGCAAGCGCTGAGCGCTGTACGCTATGTTTGCACGGTGCTAGACAATGCCAGGCCGTCCTGGTTAGTACAACAGAGTAGCAAACGATTTCTTTACGAACCGATTGAAACCAAGCCGTCAGACTCCAGGGTGGCAGACCAGCTGATTCGCACATGCACTTCCTTTTGCGAGAGGAATTCACTTATACAGTACAAGGCAACAATTTACCCCCGTTTTAAATACTGTATATATATATGTACTTGTTTGAATACGTACCACTTATAGTGCTAGAACCGTAAGCACATTACGAAACGAATTACACACGAATCGCTCGCCACAGTTTTTTTATTAATGTTGAAATATCATTAAATGCACGAACTTTGTAATGACGATTAAGAAGGTATCGCAACACACATACACTCGCATACATTTCAGCTATGTCTGTACTCTGCATTTAGAAGATCCAAAATATAAAGAGAAGAGGTTTACCTTAACTGGAAAAAACTGATGTAGCTGTTTCATACACAGAAGACCCGCAGGTCACGAGTGCATCTCGCAGATATCGCCGTGAACTCAACGGAAGCACAGAATCGCAATGGCCGCCCTGTCCTACCTTTCCGTGCATGGTGTACATTACCGACCAAGAAAGCAACTCGGCACTTGCTAGTATTCTAATTACACCACCACCCTTGACAAAACATATGCTATTGCAATTTTTTTTATATAGAAAATAACTTATATACCATGACGGCGCGATATTCTTCAACTCAAAAGTGTTTTTCAAAAGGCTACAGAGCAGTTCACTAAACATCCTCTCTGCATGTGAAGCTACAAACCGTTCAAGAAAACTACCATACGTTTTGGTAATCGATGACCCTTTCCCCTTGAAATGTGACATGTTGAAACCACTTCGACAAAGTGAGTTGGGCAGTGTTGAATAAAAGATTTATAATTATCGTACCTCACGAGCTCGGCGTGTGATTGCAAACGTGTTTGGTATTTTGGCTGCACGATTTCGAATTTTCCATACAGCTATTAATGTTGAACTGGAACATGTCGATTCCACTGGGGAAGCCAGTCGTGCATTGCATAACCATTTAATGTCACACACGCGTCATATGTAAGCTCCGCCAGAAACATTCGTTGTCGAAGATGTTGAAACTGGCACATTTATTTCTGGCGGAACATCGGAAATAATATGCTGCAGTCTTTGGAGAGATCTCGAGTAGGGAATTCGGCACTCACCGCCAAACAAGTGGGGCAAGAATTGACACATCATTTCATCAGTGAAGGTCATGTGCCCTCGCAAAATAAGTAGGTATATAGAATGAGTTCTATACCTTGAGTACATAAACAGCAAAGTGGTTTATAATATTGCAACTAACTGAGTTGCCATGTTTTCTAGCTCATTGAATGTCCGAATATTTGTATTTTGCTTTATATTAATAACACTGTCGTTTACTTTATACTATAGCCTGTTCACGGTAAAATGAGCACTTTTGAGAGCCCTGCTTAAGATCTACTTGTATGCACGTTATGTATTCCTTCGCCCTTATGTAAAATTAACATTGCCATGGGCCACATCACTTTATTCACGCGTCTGTTATGTGAAACGGTAAAATGGTTAGAAAAGGAAATACGTTACGAATCTGCTAATTTGTACACTTTTGAGCAATAAAAAAAAAAAACAGAAAACGAAAGAAATAATTTTAAACTATCGCAAATGGTTATTTAACTTTTTATGCAACATTAAGATATATAACTACTTTCCATCCATCGTTACCAACTTTACTGGGTGAATGTCACTCAGTGCGCCCATTAAAATATAAGCATTCAAGGGCAGTTACTTTTTTCTAAGGTTCATTTCTAAAGTGCTCCCTTTGTCGTGAACAGCCTTTAATGAAATGTATACTGCACCATATGGTTTGATAACAATAGCTACAAATAAATACATTACCACTAGCTAAACATACATCTGTCATCAATGTTGGATGTTGACTGCCTTGGAGTTCCTTTGTCTCCTAAAAAGTCGAGAAGGTTCCATACCACAGGTTTGGTTTACACACATAATCAGCACCCGCGCCAGACCTCTGGCTTTCTTTAAATTTTTAATTTTTCTTTCCTGACATTGGTACGTACGCTGTTTATTTTCTTCACTACTTTATCCCGATTAGCAGAGGGTTCGATATATTTCAATATGTCAATGAGTGATGTAATGTAATGCTAAATGAAGCAGTGCCGGAACTCTCCCTACCCCCCCCCCCCACACACACACACACCACCTTCACGTACACTTTGAACACATGCACTTTTTTTTTTTTTTTTTTTGCTTTTACTCAGGATAGTACTCTAAAATAGCTAACTTGAAGAACAAGGTAGAATTTTTTTCTTTAACGTTATATTTGTCTGCGAGTGTTTCCTTTTACATTTTAATTATTTCCATACATAAATTAAAATAATATATAAAAAACCAACAATTGAAATATTTCACACTAAATGATTATCACATAGCACTGAGATTAATAATTGAGTTCTTTACTTTGGGTTTAAAGCATGCTTGAGAATATATTTTCATTTTTCTCTGTCTTGCTTCTTGTTTGGGCTGGCTGAGCGACGTGGCCTTAACCAAGATGTTACATATGGCGTTGCATCCTACTCTCGCAAGGAACGTCCAGGCTAACTCGCGTACGATTTTTTTATTATTATTTTGTACTGAACAAAAAATAAACTATTTGTTATTAGCTCTCGCAATCACGCAACCAGAGACGGAGCTGATCCCCGGCTGCTTGGGGCGACCTCCAGGGCGCTCCGGCGCCACTACCACCACTGTCTCCCACAAGCTGCTTCTCTTCACCTCTTATCGTGGCATCCCTTCCATCGCCTCACTGTTATCTTTCTGCATCTCACTCGTCAATGTTGGGACAACGCTTCAAAGACAACCTTTCTCAGCGACTTCTCGCTCGCGACTAGTTCCGACTTGCGCGTGTTTCAAGCCGGTTCCCTCCGCACGTTCTAGTACACCTGTATCAACCCAGACTGTTCAAGTATACATACCGTGTGGCTTTTTTAACTGGCGTCAAGCCACTTGTGCAGTCCTAACGCATGCACAGTTTTTGTCGTACACATGGTCATGCATACTTGCGCAAACATTCTGTGTGCATGTGCGCTTGTCAAGTATGCAGTTAACGCGTGTAGCCGCCTTTACTTATTTTCCAAATGTTTGTCTCGTTACAACATGTGTTTCGTGTGATATCTATGGAACTATACAATACCACTGAACACAATTTGGCATAGTAGCCGTTCTCGTCGTGTGTACTAATATATTAATACAGGAATTGATAACTTGTCTAATAGGTCATGTTGAAAGATGTCACCTGTAATTTGAACTTAAACATCATACTTCGGTAAATTCTCTTTCGACTCCAACCACATCTGCATTCAAACGTACTGTGGATGTTCATCTAACATTTTTATGAAGTGGTCTCATGATTTAACAGCTGCATTGTTATTCTTGTAGTGGCAAGTGACAAGTTCTTGTACTCTCGTACCATTCAACGACTTAAACCATATTGTCGTGTCGACGTACATGGTGTTTGCACTGAACGGAATAATAACTTCACTCGTCCACGATTTTGGAACGTCATGATTCCAAAATTTTATTGTTATTGGCTTGCAAAATATTTTGGGAATTGCTCGATCAATCAATATCAAATCTTGTGAAAAAATGGTAGTTTTTTTTTTTTATTTTTTTTAACACGTATATTAATTTTTCTAAGTGTCTGAGCACTTCACCAAAATTACTTGAATAGTTATGTATAAAAACGTAGGACTATCAACTGCACTTGAACGTTTCATTCTGTAATAGAGTTGGAAGTCAGCACGTGACCAAATGGTAATTTAATGTACAAAAGTACTTCCTGTATTCACTGATCTATGGCGTCACTTTTTTTTGACAGTGAGTAAAGTACATGCAAAGGGAAATCACACTCTGAAATATTAAACACATCCCGCATGAAGTTTATTTTAAAAGAGTTGAGAGCGCGGGCTTACAATTACGGTATAATGTCAGCGAGACACTTGGGTAAAGAAAAGTGCTCAGTTTTTGTTCTTCTGTTCTGGCAGTAACACGAATAAGTTATTCATGAGTTCCTTCTGGCTAAGACTTAAGTGTCCATTCTTCTTAAAGCTTCATACCGTTCTGATGGCATTTTATATTCAACGACTAACTGGTAATTCGTGTTTGATAAGTCTTAGAATGAATCTGTTTTTGGTATCAAAGTGTTGATTATGAATAATGGAGAGATTATTTTTACTTTATGGGACGATTGCAAGGCATTTCCGAGAGTTCTCGAAGCCTAACTGAATGCAGTTCCACGAGTGCACGCCATTCAAGACGACAACGGCAAATCACTAGCGAGGAAAACAGAACGCAGTTGTCATCGCCCATTTACATTTCGCCCAGTCCTTCCTACCTTCTTGTTATTCTACGTTCAAATAATATATAATTAGAGATTATGATTTATCTTTGAAAAAATTACTTCTCCTTGGTTTCAACGTACCGGGCACTCGTATGGAAATGCACTTTATAGTCTATTCACGATTTCTTCGGCCTTTTTGAATCAAACCTTTGAAAAATCTCCCCATGTATGACGTGTTTAGTTATCTCCATCATATATCATATATCGAAAGCGTTTTATACATGCGTTCATAACAAGTTCTTTTTTTTTCTGTTAAATATATATGTTATTCATATTTTATCTATAAATTATAATGCTTCATTTATAAATAATTTGAATAAAAATCAGGGAGAAAATAGGTATGTTGGTAATGCCTAGTGAGAAATAGTTCTTATACAAAATACTGTTACAACTGAGTGCGCACGAGTGTGGTGCGTTGTCCCCCTGGTGTAATTCTCCAGGATTGGTTAAGCTTAGTTTGCGCGAGGCGGAGGAATATCCTGGAAGTAGAACTTCAGCAGGGCTTCAGAAAAGGCTGAAGTAACCGTCAATGGATTTTAATTATTGGCCGTGTGTATGAAGCTACTTTAACATTTCTCTGAGTCAATGAGAATTCTGACGTACTTAGAGTGAAGATATTTAGACTGGTTTGCCGAGTGCCAAGCCGAGTAAAAAAACATTAATGCACCATACATTCAATAAAGTTTAAGGATGCTACCGTGTTTTGGAACGTGCGTTGGTTCAAAAATGCTTCGCGAATATCCACCGTTTTCAGTGATAATTTCCTTATTTGTGTCTCGTGTAGAAAATGGGAACATGGGTATGATTTGAGCCTGGTATTTTATCGCAAAGGGACGGCGGGTAATATGATGCCGGGTTGGGGGGGGGGGGAGGTGTAAAATGTCTTCTTTCAAGGAAGTTTTAACGGCGTTGAGACTAGTAGGAGGGTTGGCGCTCGGGCAGACATTTTTTCCCCCCCTCCGTGCTGCGCGCCTTGTTTGCTGAACTACCTAAATACAATCCCGGAGCGTGTCTGCGGAGTCGTGGTCGCCGGGACGAAGGGAGAGGGAAGTTTGGCGGTGCAAGTTCCCCCCAGAGAGCAGGCCAATTTCTTTTTACGATGTCGTTCACCGCGTCAGGCGAGTCAACGGCGGATTAACGTCGTGATTTGCGGCCGGGCATATTTTATCCGTCGGACACGTTGAAAAGAATTTCTTGTTTTTCTTATTGCGTTGCGCCATGAAAAAAAAAAAAAAATAGATTGGCTCGAAATTATTTCCACTTTCTAAATGAAACTAATTCTCGTTCCGAACGTTACGTTTACCGGTGGGTTTTCATACTGTTGGAACATTGGTATAACTGTTTCACTTTCATACTGTTGGAACATTGGTACAACTGTTTCACTTTCATGTTCTTTAAATAACGGTCTGCAGGTAAATGCTATTCACGGTAAAATGACCACTTTTAAAAGTCCTGCTTAATATCTACTTGTATGCAAGTTAGGTATTCTTCCGCCTTATGCATATGATTAACATTGGCCTCATCACTTTATTCGTGCGTAGGTCAAGTGAAACTGTGAAATTATTATAAAAGTAAATATCTTGCATATCTGCTCATTTTTACCCTTCGATGCACTAAAAATACAGAAAAGTAAATAAATAATTTAAATTTTTAACAAATGGTTACTTAATACTTTTTATTCGACTTTAAGATAGGGAATTACTTTCCTTCCATCATTACCAACTTGACTAAAGTCTGTTCGCTATAAATTGAGCACTTTTGAAATCAACCTGAGAAAAAAGGCACTGGCCCTGCCTGCGTATATTTCAACGAACAGCGAGGTCAGAGACGCACCAAGTTGCCCAGTGTAGCAGGGAAAAGGAGGGGGGGGGGAGGAAGGATTCGGCCATAGCCAGTAGTAAGAACAGTGCCAACATTCGCACTGTAAAAACTCTTTCTTTGCTGCTACGCATGATCTGTTGCCGCAAAGAAAAACTTGTTTAAATATTAACCACTGCAAAGTAGGCTTGCCAACTTTTGTTTGATCTTCATAGTGTGACTATGATAACCCTACATTGTCGTCACAGTGATTCAGTAGACATCTTTGTGGCGATATCAGTTACACCGCAAATAAAATTTGTGCTCTTGGAAAACAACCGCGATCAGTAAATAAGAAAGAAGTAAGAAATATTTTAAAATTATATTCGCTAAAATAAAAATATTACGAATGTTCCGAGGTTCGAACCTGCACGACCCCTGTGTTACTAGGCTAATACCCCCTCATCAAACGCCCACTTTGCCGTATTGTATTCCGATTACTATTGATTGTGGTACGTTATGTAAACTAGTGAAATGGGCCAGAATACAATGTCGCCACTTGGGGAGAATTGAGGTAAGTGATTTGGTGAATTACTGCACTTCAGAATTACATTAAACGTGTGTAAGAGAACTGTTCAATTGCTCTGTTGTAGTTTAGTAATTTATTGGTAATTATATTATTCATAATTATATTGGTTTATGAGTGCTTACTTCAGAGCCACAGTTACGTACTGAAGACTACCTACATTGAACGAAAGTAATATTTCTTCAGGTAAACAAAATCAGCTCAAAGAATGTTTATTTCTTTGCTATAAAGGGAGGTAATGTTGCCATAAAATAAAAACGCAGTGTTACTTATAGCCGATCCGCGCTGCTCACTTTGGCGCGTCCCACGTTAGCGGGAGTAAGAGAGAGTCAGAGTAGAGGTGATAAAGGGGCAGCACGCCCACGGAATTTTTTGAATGGCAAGCGATTACGCCCTCAGTTACACAAAGCGTGCCGACATTTTAATCCCCTTTTCACGCACGCTGCTTACCCTGGCAGTATTGGTTTCGGCCGATATCTGAAGAATGCTCTGGACTAGTGACCTCGTTCTCTCATCGTAACTCGGGGTGTGTTGAACCTTCGAGATGGTAAGCCGCGATACAATAAATTTGCGGCTGACCTCCGGGCCGGGAGTTCTGAGTTGGAGTTGATGAATGAATGAGTGCCCGAGTTCCGAGCGATAGAAGACAAGCAGTGGGAGAACCAGTGGATCAGTGGAAGAGGAGTCTGCGACTGCGAGTATTCAGCAGTGGAGTGTGCGGCTGGCAGGCTGGACTATATGAGTAGATGACAATTTGATCGGATTGAAATCGGATTAAGGATTAGCCCTTTTGATATCAAAGGGTTAGTCCGATTAATCAAAAGTGAAGTAGTGGAATTCCCCCGCCCCTACTATTCATACGGCCCGCCCCACGACTCGGCCGATGGGGCCTAGAGTAAAATTCATAATGTTTCTAGGGTGTCTCTTGTGTTACCTTTTTAATCGCTGTGCTGTTTCAACCTGTTAGAATGCCCATTGCGTAGTTATTCATTTAAAGAGTGAAATTTTTAATATTGTTTTAAAATGTATTTTTACTAGGTGAGGCTTTTTAATGGGCCGACAGGGCTACCCTCCCTTATATGTTGCATACGTTTTTGGTATTGAAACAGAAGTGGTAAATTTCTTGTATTGTGTTGGGACTTTATCGGGACTGCACGGCGCCCCTTCAGGATAATTATGGTGATGAAATGTTATGGTAAGATTGCCTTTTAATAATATTTAATTATTTTTTTGTAAAGTTTGAAGCCTCACATAAATTGTAATCTTTTTTTTTTTAGGCTCTTTCTGAAAGAATGTTACGTATTAAAGCATGGTTAACTGCGGAAAATTGTGAGTGGAATTTTCCGTGATGCATTGTCATCATATGATTGTAACATTATGTTGTTCCACATAATATATATATATAATGGCTAGCCAATGCCTTTTGCCAGATGTTTTATCGTATATTTACTGGCATTTAAGATTTTAATAACTTCTCTATAACACATCACTCTCTGTGATGGTATACTGTTGTGGGAATCTCCAACATTTGCGATTGATATTTTACGCTGTAGTCATTTGTACTTGAGATAAATGTTGATGTTTTTAAAGCAATCAATAATATGTTTTATGTTGCCGTCTTGTCATTTTCATCAGAGAAATTCTCTCTTGAATGAGTGTTATGTGTTTTTTTATCAAGCATTGCTGTTAATATACTAATGTATTACGAAACATGAGGAGCAGGAAAAATTATGCCAATACACATTTTAACAAGAATTTTTGGTGTTGTGAGATTATTGTCTGGCACAGTTTGATTAAAAAAGTGTAAATAAACCACGAATTGACTATAACTATACTGCTTGTAAATTTTTCATTGTGTATCCCTTAATTGTAAAGGTGAAATTAGGTATAATTTGCAGAGTAAAATGACAGGGAAATTGATGTCATGTGATAGCACGAAAATTGTGGAAATTATTTGAGGCTGCCTTATCTCAACACACGTTGCTTCCTTTTGTGAATACTTTCAGATAAAAACTGTTTACGATAAAGTGAGCACATTTGAAATCAACCTTTGAAAAAAGTCGCTGCCCCTACTTGCATATATTTTAACGTGCGTCTTGAGTGACATGCGCCCAGTAAAGTTGGTAACGATGGAGGAAAATAATTCCATGTCTTAACATCGAATTAAAAGAGTTAGGTGAACATTTGAGACGACTTTAATTATTTCAACCACTTTCGTTATTTTTTTTTAATGCACCTAAGTGTAAAAATTAGCAGATTTGAAAAATATTCACTTTTATAATAATTTCAAAGTTTTACTTGACCGACGCATGAATAAAATGACGAGGTCCGTGCCTGCCGGTGTTAATTATACCTCACGCGGAATTATACATAACGTGCGTAGAAGTAGAGCTTACGCAGGGCTTTCAGAAGCTCTCGTTTTACCGTGAATAGCCAATAAATGTCTTTCATACGGGATAAGAGCTGATCTATGTTAAAACTTGACCACTTGTGTAAATGAAAAGATACTGGAGGCGGGTGGTGGTGGTGGTGTGTGTGTGTGAAATTAACCCGGCCGCATTCAGTTCTTCGCCGCCGTAGCAATTCCGCAGCAGGAAGTTTCGTTCGGAGAGCGCGCAGTAATTTATCAGCGAATGAAGATAGATTGCGGGCCATTAGTGTGTGGCGAAGACGAGGTCACTGGAGGTCACATCCCGAGCACGGCGCCTCTTGCCCCCTCGTCGTGGCGCCAACTCCTCGGGCTGCAAGTTTTTCGACCTGACAGAGGGACATTAACTGTGATTAGGAGGCCATTCCGCCTCTCGAGTTCCCCCCCGTCGCCAACATCACGGGCCGACCTTAAACTCGCGCATCACGAAGTCCTTGTGCGGGGGTTGGTACACTTACCTTTGTTGTAAACTGTTCAAGGTTAGTTGAGAACTTTTGAAATCAACATTTGGATTAACTGTAAAAAGACCTTTTGGAGCCAAGCCTTTATTTATTACTTAACTATTCTCAATATAGAACGTAGACGTCACTTACGTAATTGTAGTAAGCACATGTCTTGCGAAAGTCTCTTAACTATTCGCGCAGAGATTTTATATACAAAAATATTAATTTGTAGTAAAGTTCATTACGGCTGTTCAGCCACGTGTTACAAGTGCTATAAATTCCGAAACCACTCCTACAATTATTTTTACCTTTGTTCTTATTTTATAAATAAACGCATTGTTTTAAAAGGTTTATGTTTACAGTTTATTTATTCTTTACTTTTAAGTCTCACCAATTTTTTGTTATATAGGTAGACTGTTTATACACTACCGACCAAAAAGTAATTGGGCACCCGTGAAGATAGGTACGATAGGTGAAGATTCAGTGCGTCAGTTGACTTGCGTGGCCGCCATACGCTGCAGGCCGAACAGGCCCAAATCAACGGTCGCATTAGTCCTGCGTAAGTGGAAGGTCGATGGGCATTGCACCAATGCTCCACGTTCTGGACGACCTACAATCTTGACCGACATAAATCGCAGAACCCTGAAACGTGAAATTGTCAAAAATAGGGCACAACCCATGGCTACCATCCGTCAGGAGTCTCTTGCAGCAACAGGGATATCGGTTTCCATTGAAACATTGCGTACAGAGGTCCACCGACTTGGATATTTCGAAAGAGCAGATGCACATAAGACCCATATCACGACAAGTAATAAAGCTCGGCGACTCAGGTGGTGTTTGGACCGTCGCAGCTGGACACTGGAGCAGTGGAAATCAGTTCTGTGGAGTGATGAGTCGAGGTTTACATTATTCCGGTTCGATGGATGTGTATGGGTGTGGCGTCTAACTGGGGAACGGCTTCTGCCGGAGTGTATAGTGCCAACTAGGAAATTCGGTGGTGGTGGAGTGATGGTGTGGGGCTGTTCCACGGCCTTCGGCGTAGGACCGCTGATGTTTGTCCGTGGTAGCATGAACACAGAGGCTTATTATAACATTCTAGATAGTGAAATGCTCCCAACATTGTGGCGTTTTTACGGAATGGACCCGTGTTACTTCCATGATGACAATGCCAGGTGCCATGTTTCAAGGGCTACTATGCAGTGGTACGCCGACAACAATGTTCGCCGATTGCACTGGCCCGCCCAGAGCCCGACCTCAACCCTATAGAACATCTTTGGGACGAATTAGGTCGCCGGGTGAGGGCTCGTCAGGCGCGGCCAAAATTCATTGCTTAACTCACGGAATGGTTGCAAGAGGAATGGCGACGAATCCCCATGGATGTCCTGCAAACACTCGTAGTGAGCATGCCAGACAGGGTGGCTGCTGTTATAGCCGCAAGAGGTGACCCTACGAGATTCTAACGGGGTGACAACTACCGAGCAAACATTGTGGACAAGTGTCTAATTACTTTTCGGTCGATAGTGTACATTCACTCGTCTGTCATCGATATCGCTTGCGACCAGGCGAGTTTCAGTGCACTCTTTTCGCAGGAATTTGGACCGGCATGTTGAATATTCATTGTTCATCTTACACGTGTGTGTATGTCGATGTAGAGGTATTTGACATTTCAATACGAGCTCACGCAAATCGGAATCTTTAAATGGTATTTCACATACACACGTGGTCGATCATTTGAAATCTCTCTTGTGTTTCAAAGTTTGGATGGTCTCTTACCCACACAGCCATGTGTAAATGAGGATTTCTCCGGCACTGAAACCCTACACGCCACCAGTAAAGGCGATATTACACGATACTAGATTCCGTAAAAGCTTGTGCAAGGTCCGTCATAGCGGCAGGTTTGGTAATTGGACACATAATATTTTTCGTGGCAGGTCCCACACCGGCTTTCGTACCTGGCCAATCACATCGCAGTTCCAGAGCGTAGGGCGCTCCCCGTGGCTACTACTTGCAACGAGTTGACGAAGAAACCGAAAAGGACGCCTCCATCTTGATTTTACATCCGTGAGGCTGAAACTCCTTCAAATAGATTTAAAATACGACGAAGAAGAAGAATATTGGATATGACTACATTCAATTACTGTTAAATACCGTTCTGATAGCGTAAAACATTACCTACTATATGGAAAAATTAATTTAAACTCGTATCATATCTATAATACATACTATCTGCACCTGTTTCGTAGTACAGTGGTAAAATTTCAGTGTCCACAACGTAACTTTTGGGCATGTGTTCGAAACTCCGCCGGGCCCAACTTCTTTTTATCATTTAATTTTACATGCTGAAAATATCCTGGTGCGTAAAGAAAAAACTATATTTTGCAACCGGTCAGTAATTTTTGTCAAAATTAAAAATAACACAATCATACTCTTAATGACTTCACGACATTTTCAAGAAATGAATGAAATTATACTAGTAAGCAATTAATTTATGTAAAAGGCAAACAAGAATATAGCAATATTAAGATGTGCTAGCTAGTAATTTTTATAGGCCTACGCAAGTTACTAACTGGTAGCAGTTCTACGAATGGGGTTCATATTTACTACAAACCACACACTGCGCACCCCCCGAGGGCGTCAGCCAAATGCTAGTACGCGAACTGCTGCCGGCTCGTGCACCAGGCCTTGTAGAAACTTGTACAAGGACCAAGTACGGCTGCAAGTATCGTGTAATATCGGCTTAATCGACAACTTGTCCACCAAATACATAGTGATTGCTAGTGACTCGGTGGGCACCGGTCAGGCACCTCGCAGACACCTACCGTACATACAAACAAGTGAAGCTAAATAAATGTCGCTGCACATACCTGCATGTACTTAACTGACACCGTGACTCGCAATGGGTCCTGTCAAGTTGCTAACGTGGCGACGGTGGGAAAGTAGCTCCGCATCTTATAATTGAATTTAATGTGTTAGATAAACATTTGTTCATACTGAAATTATTTCTTTTGCTCTCTGTATTTTTATGCATATAACTGCACAAATGAACAAATGGATGGAAATGCATGGAAATAATTTGTGTTGAAAGTGAATTATTCTTACAATAGTGAAACTTTCGATAAAAAAAGAATTGTTTCGTTATCTGTTGTAGGTCGAATACAGAGTTTTTCTCGTAAATTTCAACTCAGCCATGGTCCATGTGTGTGTGTGTGTATGTGTGTGTCTATATATATATATTTCATTTGTACACTAGGTACGTGTACAAATGAGAGGGCGACATACGTTATTGTGTCTGTTAAAACTCAAAATGCGAGTTTGGAAATATTTATTTGTCCGTGTTAACTGGAAATGCTAATCGTTGTCTGTGCTTTGCCTGTTTAAATTGCACGTCGTGTTAATACTAGCTTTGTAGGGATACCTTTCTTTTCGAAATATAACTCAGGATGTGTATGAGTAGTGGTTAAATCGTTTAGTCAGTCGTATTAAGAGTTTTTCTCGTAAATTTGAACTCAGTTGCCTGTCATCTTTCGACCGCGCTCCTAGTATATCTAACGGCTTATGAGACGGCGCACGTCATTCAATCACCAGCCTCCGAGGTGGACGGATATGTTTTGGAGGAGCTCCTTGTGCGATTTCATTACGTGTTTAGTCATATTCATGTACTTGTGTGTGTTAGCCGTTTTGTATTTTCATTAAAATTTCCGAATTTTTCACCTAAGTCTATAATCAAACATAGGTTACAAGTTGACGTAAGTTCTATATCCAAGTCAGTGCTGCAGTGACCTCCCGAGCGATTGGACCTGTGTATTAAACATTTAATTTTTATATGTGTTAATCAATTAATGTCTTTTAACGTATAGGTTCTGTTTCTAAAGTTCCTCACGTCTCAAAGGTAGACGGACGTGTTTTAAAATATTTTAGATATGTGCAAGAGGCGTCAAGTAGTGTCACATATTTCATATATCTTGTGTTTAGGAAGACTGCCATTCAATCTATAGGGACATATTTTTGCTTCGTTAATTTATTAATTAATTCATTTTAAGAGACCTGGAGAGTCACGTATTTGTCTTCGTTTGAAAATTGTGATTCGATGAGTCCTTCGTGTAATTTATTCATATGTAGAACTCGTTTAAACACTCTGTAATTATTTTTTTCTCTCGTTCAACACTGTTATTCATTTGGAATAATACTATATTTCAAAGTCGCCTATCTACCAACACCGTCTACAAGCAATATCACTACCAAAAAAAAAATACACTTATGTCACACTTGCACCAGACTCATATATATATATATATATACCCTGTCCCCAACACGCCACACCTCATCGAGTGCCAGAGTTCAGAGGGTGAGGACGTACAAGAGCTGCTCCCCACAAAAGAGAAGAAAGAATACCATTAGTACACTATTGCACGAAACACAAAAAAAAATGATCTGATTGAATATTAAACATTTCTATCAATTTAACCCTTTCAATAAATCTAACCCTTTCCATTTTTGATTGACCCTTTAAATTTTTATTGGTCCATTAAATCAATTTAATTAACCCTTTCAATCAATTTAACCCTGTGATATCAAAAAAGGTGCCATTGCTTTGTTTCTGAACGCCCCCGCCCCTACTACTACAACGGGTATGTATGGGCTGTTCACGGTAAAGTGAACATTATTGAGGCCCTAGTTACTTTTTTCCTATCGGCCATTTTTTATCCTTCCACTACTTTTTAAAATAAGTATTGCCAATTAAGCAATAAATACAGTTTATATATTTTACTGGACTCAAAAGTTAACGTCTAAGGTTACAATAAAATATATTTATTGACTATTATTCCAAATGAGAGGGCTTCAAAAAGTGCTTACTTTACCGTGAACAGTACATACACAAGAGTAAGCAACATAACGGAGAAAATTCACAAGAATACAGTACGTTGTTTATGACGAAACAGTGGCGACGTTTTAACAACGTTATCAGTTCCAGGCATACTCAATGTCGTTGACAACGTCAGTGTCAATGCCAAGAAAAGTTTTTAGTTTGTGTGGATTCATGGAAAATAGCACTAGGATGGCCAAACCCAGGAATCTCATACTTGCAGTTTAATGCGGAGTACCTGGCCCCGGGGGCCCTTCAATTCCTGCGTGTGGCGTGTCTGCCGGCTAGGGTTGCCAAATATTCAGAAAGAAAAAAAAAACAGAACAAGTGTTGGCGGCACTGACTCGTTTCATTGTGAATTGTCATCTTTTATTAATTGAGATGGTTTTTACTATTTGTACGTCCCGAAACCGCTAAAATCGTGATTGACAGGTCATTATGTGAAGAAAAAATGATATCTGAAGCTTGTTATGCGAGGAAATTATATCTGCAAGTAGTATGAAATAATTAATTTCTCCGTTACCAGTGCCCTTTGAGAATTCCACATATCCAGAGTGTCGCTGACGATTATTCTGACGGATTCACGACGTGTGTATGTTTGTTGGATTTCAATTTATCACGGGCACTTGAATTATTAACAAGAGCCAGGTCTGTCCGTTTTTACTAGCAGTGAGTGTTTTTTTAAAAATGGTTTTCTAAAGGGCACACAAGTGTTAAAATTTTTTTGTAAAATGACACCAGTTTGCTTATAGCTTTGACGAGTTCATGTCGCAAATATTTAACAATTTTTTTTTTTTTGCACAAGGACATACATTTTTTTAGCGTGCAGCTGATTATTCACGCGTAAATGGAAAGTAACGGATTAATCCTGTATTTAGTCAACTTACGCATTGTACTATAAACGGCGAAAATATCCCTGAATTATATTGTTTTGCAGAATTTATGTCATAACACAATTTTATCAGGTAATGAGTAACTTTTCAATGCCTTGTAATATTGCATTTGAGCTGTTAACTTACGTTTGTAAATAACAATTATGCAGCAACATTGGAAATGTAGTTTTCTGTTTTATCCACACTCTAAAGCTTGGGAATTACTTCTAAACTGGGCGAAAAAAGAAATGTTCCCATTTATAATTCCTATAATTTAGCATAGGCCTACGTGATTTATCAAAAGATCGCCGATTCTTTCTGGGCGCCATCGCTAGACAATACTCTCTGTTTCGTTATGATGGTCAACTTTCGACTTCCAAAATGAATTCGAATTACAACATCTAGGCTGCTTCAGTATGCTTTGAGTTCATGTGTTGCCGGATTGTCGTACCTTAAGGCGATACGCTTGTGTGATAAGAAGCACGAGATGGTGAAAATTGGAGCTTAAAGCTGTTGCGTACTTGAGGCTGAAGCTGGGTTTACAATACAAATATATATACTTTAATAGCTATGCATTAAGCGCTGATCTGGCATACGAAAACACGTCTTCTGTATTTGCAGTTTCCAATTAATGTTCGAAATCTTAATTCCAGCCAATGGAAACAGTCGACAAGCCTGTCATGTTTACTTTTGTTCCTATCCTTACTTCGTATATCACAATATTTAAGCAGATCATACTTCAAAGCCGACATTTTCTATCGCAGAAACTTATTTTTCTGAACAATTATTCTCGTAAATATGTGCGGGCGCACACACACACACACACACACACACACACACACACACACACGCGCCTTTTTTATTTTATTTTTTTTGTCTGTAAATAACAATTTCCCGCCAACAACTCCGACTGCTCTGTTATGATTGGTCGCAGCCTCACAAGTTTCACTTAAGATCTTGAATATAATTATTTATTTTGCCGCTTAAGGTTGAAGAAATGCAACTGTCTATGGAGCACTGCACCCGACTATACAACGTGAAGAACCCGTGAAAAAAGTAGTATAGAAACCATGAGAACTGTCAGAAAAGTGTGATTTATGCTGTATACGAAAGAAGAATGTATATATTTTGCAACATTATAAAATATTTTACTAATATATACTCTTTAAATGTAAAAAATTAATCGATCGGTAGAGCCCGACTATTTAACAACATTTAAGCGCTTTTCCGTATTGGATGCTTCGGAAAGCAGATTGAAAGAAAATCTTCTTAAAGAAAGATGTAAATGTTTCTTATAGAGTATAAGATGGTACAAATAAATTTTAATGTTTACATTTGCACTAAATTGCGTATGTTATAAATTAAATACAATTGTAAATATTACTTCCATTGGTAAACTGCGAATGAATAATATAGTTGATGAAATGGCCTATAGGCAGTGTTAATCTTACATGAGAGCGTGAATAATAGCACAACTGCATACAATTAGATTTAATGAGCAGCAGTAATTACCCATAGGACAAGTAATAAGAAGTTCATAAACTTTGAGCTGGCTTTCAAGTGCATTTACCCCGTGAACAGTCTATAAACGCTATTACCTCGTCCGCTTTCTGACTGAGCGTTCAAAAAATTCAAACGCGAGTACTGTTTTACTATCATTCCGTACATTTATAACATCGCTGACAAGATATGAGATGGGAAATGTTCTTGTACACGGGGTTAATGGGCATATTCATTTCAAAAGGCCTATCAAAACAGAAAAAAACTTGAAAACTTGTCCGGAGTCACATATATAGCCTATTCGTAGTTTCGTCACACATTTTGAATCAAACTTTTGAAAAATCACTCCACGTACGAAATTTTTGGTTATTTTGTAACTGTGACATATATCACAAGCTTTTTATACTTCAGTAAACAGAAAAATATTTATTTTTGAAAAAATTGAAATTTTAATTATATTTAATTCATAAATTGTAATAGTTATTTTATATTTAATATGAATAAAACAGGGAGAAAGCATGTGCGTTGGTAATGCCCAGCAACAAATAGTCCCCATGCCAAATATCATAAAACTTAGTGCGCATGAATGCGGTGCGTTGTCCCTTTGCTGTAATTTTCTGGACGTAGTCAAGCTTTGTTTGCACGAGGCGGAGGAATATCCTGAAAGTGGAACTTGAGCACGGCCTCAGAAAAATTGGAATTAACCGTGAATGAATTATGCCGAGTATGTTGCAGGATTTCCCTGACAAGGTTTCATAGCAAGCACTCGCCATGGCTTAACCGCTGATTTTAACATTTTCGCCGCTTGGCATGCACAGCGCCATCTCGGTCACATTAATTAAGCACGAGATTTAAAATTATTAAGGACGGGAAATGGAAAATGGGGGAGAGGGGGAACTGGCACGTATTCAAACGAATCCCGACCAATCCTCGGCCCATTTATTCGTGAAAGCAGACACGCAACTAGAATGAATTGAATGAAAAGGGAGGGAGCGGTAGGAAGTAGAATGGGCGGGGGTGAAAGAAAAAAAAAAAAAAAAAAAAAGAAACTTTTCAGATTGGTTTTCCTCTTGGTTTAAAGTTCTCCCGTGGGAGGTGAAAACGCGTTTTCTATTATTTGCGCCCCCCTCCGGGGCCCGTACATTTCCTTCCAGCGGCAAGGATTCCTCCGCGCAGAGCCATTGTGCAATTATTCCGCACGTCCGTGTTAATTACTTACGTTTTGTCACTGGGCACAATTAAATATCTGCTTCCCGGTAATTGCTAATGTGATAAGGTCGCAAACCCAGGGGTGATAAGCCTACCTGGAGGTTCACGGTAAAGCACCGCGACGCACGACCAGGGAAGTTATCTCTAATTAAAGGGAGGTAGCTCATATCAGAAAAAAAACATAACTGCAAAAAAGATTTTTGAGAGCCAGTATTCATGGCAAATAAAGACTTCGTCCCTCACAGTTTTCTATCCTTGAACCCGAGCTACACCGAAGCAAAATAACTGTAAAATTATTTTCAGTAAATTTTCTAATTCGTAATGGAATTTCTTAACGCTTCCGCCCACCTGGCGTCAGAAATCCACGTTTTTCTGCGAAACTATTAAACGTGAATCCAATGTGCTGATGTACGAAAAGAATACATGCTTTATACGAGGATACTGAGGGCTTTCAAGACGTCACGTGCATTGGAAACGCCATTTCTAACTATTCCAAAATGGCTAAAAACGACTTCTTCAAAGCGTAGCGTCTCAAAATATACGAATCAGATGCACACAAAACTACTCAAGGGCCCTGGATTGAACCTTCGTAAAGACTTTCCGCCAATGACATAAAAGGGTCGCCGCTGAAAAGTCCTACATGTGCACGCAATGCGACGAGAACACTGCACGTCAGTTCAGAGCCTTGCGCATAGTGGCGACGGCGCACTTGATGTGCGAGGCAGCGTCGCCCTTACCGCTCCTGCGCCGCTCGACCTCAAACGCAGAGAAAGTCTCCAGGCAGGCGAGAGCCTTAACCCATACATACCTACTGTGGGAAATTTGCCACGACGAAAATATCAATGTGAAGAAAGTCTCGTGTATGGCACAGGTGACGAATGGCGACAGTGGATGAGTGACCGGCTGTAATGGGTGTAAGGCTTATGTCCTGCTGGACTGTTCCCAAATACTCACCCGAACCCTATAATGTTACTGACCAGGTACAGTACTTAACTACTGGGAGAAACTCTGGGTATAGAAAACTTAGGGTTGTAGTGGGCCTGGCAAGTTTCAGAAAACCTTGGGCTGTAGACAGCTGTTAAATATTAGACGAAGACACGTGATTTCCTGAGCAAACATTAGTTCCATGTATATTCCCATCAATCACTCACAGTACACGGAAAGGGCAGTAGCTCTTCCCCGCATGTCGGAGAGAGTCTACCTAATTGAACCATATTCAACTAAAATGTGATTTCATGTTAGCGTAATTTCATAATGTATTTCGATTTTTTTGTTGCATCAACCCCTTATAGTATGTTTTGTGAGCAAAATTGTTTATTAGCAGCTATAGAGAAAGTATCGAAGCAAAAAGTCAATTTTGCAGGAAGAGGCACCCTAATAGGACTTGGTAGTTTCCTGAATTAGACAACCTGACTTAGATCACAAAAGTCAGTAATTAAGTTTAAGTTAGCACACGTGAACATTTGTAGTCGAACCTACTTCGCCTTGGTGGGAGGCAAGTAGTCTGACTACTACACAACCGCGGCCCCCACTGGGTTCAGATAGGGGAACACGCAGGCCGGGCGATTGCTTCTTCATGACCCGCTCACCTGTGTGGGAACTGCTCATCCAGATCGCATCAGGCCACTCTGCTGAAATGAGGCAGTGCCTCATCATCTTGAAACAAATACAATACGTCAGATCCAACGAAACATCCTGGAGTAGCACGTGTAACCGTTTTTGCGTAAAGTTACAGTGCGAGTGACCTGTGAAGCGTTCTGGTATCATGTAAGGTCCGACTAAGATACCGCAAACTATTCCTGCCGAGACATTAATACTGACCTGTTGCTGGTAGCGCAACTGCACAGTGGCGTGTGGATTCTTGGTAGACCAGTGATGGGTTCTGTGCGAATTGAAGACACGATGCCTTGTGAAGGCCGCCTCGTCAGTAAACAAACCAGACTGATCGCGATTTCAAGTGTACAAAAATGTACATGTACAAAAAAACTCCATTCCGTGGTTGAAGTCATCTTCAGCAAGACCGTTGTACTCGCTGAAATGTGATAAAATTTTCCAAACTCTTCGCTGTCCCATTTCTTCTGCTGTTGCTATCCGTCCTGTGCTATCACAAAAATGCTCGTCAATATGAGCGAGAAAACACTCCTCCAAAACCACAGCTCACTTTCGGCTGGCTCGAACAGCGTGTCCACTCCGTTTAGTGAATATCTCAACCGCTCGTCTATTCTTTGAAACCTCGTCCTGTTTGGTATACGACAATGCGCAAAGCGTCCCGCATGCAGGCGTCTTGCTGTCACCGCATAACACTTGACAAGTATGTACATTCTATGTATGTCCGTTATTTCGCGAATGGAGAAATCCTCCGTGATCACAGTACTTTCTGAAGAGCCACACTGGACTGGCTTCAGTTGGCAGTACCCGTAGTGCTTGGGTATCCGACGTGCGTTTGATGTCCAGCCTAACAATACACACTTCACTGTCCTTCTCCCACGCACTATACACAAATAGGAGCGTACCGACCACCAACAGTGGACTCATTGTCATTGGCCCGAAACACGGGAACCATCGAACCTAGGACACATGTTCATACTGTTGTGGTCCCATATGGGGGCCATACGAAGTAAGTGGGGAAACGTACACAGACGGTAGACACTTTTTTTCTGCTTCGTCAACATATATTTAAAAACTTTAAACGTACAACGTTTACATCAAATTACACTCAGCACTGAACAATACCTTACGTTAAGAGGGGAGTTTAATACATTAATTACCATTAAGTTACTGTCATTACGTTATGCCAAGCCACGCTATAATTAACTACAGTCTTTACTTGTACCACCGGAACGTTATCACCTTACTGTTGTTGCCGAGAGCCGTTACGGCGGTTTACAGCACACCCTTCGTCGCTCCATCTTGCGTCTTCGTCGTCTGGCTGCGGTAGGACCGCGCTTCGAGCCTCCGCCGTCAAGCTTACCCGTGCTTACAACATTATGGACTTCTTGTTTTGAGGTGTATTGTCCCCATCTCGGTTACTTACCAAGTAAACTGATACATCCTGTATAGTAGCCTAGCTGTTCGTGATCTGCGAGACCAACGTTCAGGCGAGGCACCGGGTCAAGAGACAATACATATGTGGTACACCTGCTCAAAAAAGTGGAAGGGTTGCCAATGTTCTTTCCATCAGACGCTTTAAAATTGTCGCTACTAAGGACGAAGGACGGTCATCGTTCAGCGGCCACAGGCAAGTACAATGTGAATAGCTGGAATAGTAGCATGAAAGAAGTGCATCCCTCATAACGGGAAGTGTACTGAATTTTTTAGAACGTGGGAAGACCAGTCACAACCATTAACTCTCGTACAGCAGTGAATTACACTTTACTCTCGTCGGGAGGCACCGAAGCAAGACATTCGTGAGCAATTAAAACAGCAACAATCAACTTCAATCCCGTCTCAATCACTTGCTGCATGGTTTGGGCAGCGGGGCGTGTTAAAAGTGAAAGCTGCTGCATTCCTTGACAAACCCACCTTCTAGACGTGTAAGAAAACAGCTTAGGTATGCACGTACGGTAATAATTTCAATTACGTATTCAGCCAGAAACTGACGGATGTGTATATATTGTGTGTGTGTTTGTGTGTGTATACAGGATGTAAACGATAAGTGTTTACAACTGTACACAGCAATGTACAGGGCTCCGAGACGAGCAATTTGATGTAGGACTCTTGTGGTCCATAGGGTCGGGAAATTACTGTAAAAGCGCTTGACAAATGTGTACTAAGTCACGTGCAGCGCGCTGCTGTCTGTGGGCCCGGCCTTAATCGACCTGCTGGTCAGCTGAAGCTAGTTTGTACATAGGTCAAATCGGGCAGGAAACGTTTGGTAATTGCTTTTGTTTGAAGCGCATGTTGCATTGTCACAATATTACAGACAAGTTACAGGAATCAGGAAAGATACTGCATACGTACTCCTTTAAAAGATGGCAACTACCACAAGATTGCTTCTTTGGTTTTGTCTGTTTCACACTTCAGTTTATGACACAGGTGTTTCATACAGCAGGTCGATTAAAGCCGGGCCCGCAACGGCGCGCTGCACGTGTCTTAGTACACATTTATCAAGCGATTTACCGCTATTTCTCGACCCTATGGACCACAAGTGTACTACATCAAATTGCTCGTCTCGGAGCCCTGTACACTGCTGTGCACAGTTGTAAACACGTATTGTTTGCATCCTGTATATACACACATACACACACACACACACGGAGTTTTCACGAATATATGGGCAGTAATCGGAGAGATGATGTCACACCTTAAAAACACAAAATGTTCCTATGAAAATATGTCATAAATTCGTTAGTTTCGGAGTTACACATTTTCCATATTGTACAGAATGTATATTCATCCGTCTCGTGAAAACAAAGCTTAAACGATTACAAAATTACACTAAAAGAACAGCGGACCGCGTTCGTGCGCACTCAGTGTTAATAGTCTAATATTTTGTATTATAATTATTTCTTACTAGCTATATTATCAACATACATATTTCATTCCTGTTTTTATGTATATAAATTATAAGCGTCAAGTGTTATAATTTATAAATTAAATATAAGTAAATGTTGAATTTTATTAAAAAAAAAAAAAAGGGGGGGGGAATTTTTATGTTAACACAAGTACAAAACGCTTGTGATACATGATATATTCAGGAAACAACGAAGCACGTCATATATGGGATGATTTTTCAAAACTCCATTTCAAAAAGTGTGAGGAAATTGCGAATAGACTACACTATGCATATTTGTTTATAATTTTGAATATTTCGTAGTTCGATTTTCTATCAATTACCTAGAAATGCAAAGGAATTGATAATTTTGAATATTAAGAATATGGAAATAAATTGGTTGCTTGCTCGTCTATTTTATATTAAAAGTTTGGATGAATTTATACCACATTTATATTAAGGTGAAATGAATAGTGGTTTTATTTTATGAAAAATACGTGACAAAGCCTATTGCACTGTACGTATTCTGTTTAAGAGGCCAGTAAAAAATAACATTATTATTGTTATTATTATTTACGTTTGGTCATATGGGAACCGCATGTTAGTTTAAATCCTTATAATTTGTTCTTTTCTTCCAATATTATTTCATCTTTTCGCCGTTTCTTTTTTCTTTTTCCGGACTATTTTATGCCTGTTTGTTTCTCCCCGACCTTGCAATCATTCCATTTTTAACACTTTTTCCTTAAAAAACGTTTCTTTATGTAGCTTCTTGTCCTTTTATTTTGCTTCTTTCTAAATCCTTCTTGACTTCTTGGATCCAACTTGTTGTTGACTTCTATCCAAAGATATTTGAAGATCTGTTTTGTTAACCTATTTTCATCCGTTCTACACAAATGTCTGACCATATTCAATCTTGTTTTTCTAATTGTTTCAGTTATTTTTTCTATATTTTGATATATTTTCAGCATTGTGTATTTTTTCGTGGGCCTAATATTTTTTCTAATTATCCGTCTTCCTAATATTTCCAGTTTCTCAAAATTATAATTCAGTGCTAGACATTCACTTGCATATAGGAATTCTGACTTTGTTATTCTATTGTAATGTCTTATTTTCGTATTCTTAGTAACACTTTTTTTTATTGTAAATATCTTTAGCTATGCCATATGCTATTTCCATTTTACGTATCCTATCTTCTATAGCGGAATTTTTATAAACCATTTTCTGAAATATTTCCCATAGATACTTAAAATATTATTATTGTTTATTATCATCATAAACAGCTGCTGTCCGGACGCAGAGGCAGATATACTGTTTCGTAACGTGCTCCCGACAGGCCCAGCTTCGTCCCAGGGCGTGGCTGGGCTCTGAGGGTTGTGACGGTGCTCGGCAGGGGGTTGAACTCAAGCGAGTGCAGAAGGGGGTTGAACTGCAGCGGGAGAAGGGGTATTTTCCGGGGCAGTGGAGGTCCTAGCCCGGGATCCCGCCACTGATAAACCGTTTTTCAGCCGCTGGCCGGCGCCATTAAACACCTTCTCCCCCCCCTCCCCCGCTTAACAACCCTCTCTCGCCGCAGGAAGAAAAAGGGGGGAGGGGGCGTATTTCAGCTGATTACAAACTGCGATACCCCGGTAAGTTCGTAGGATACTACCCCGCCTGATAATGCGATTTGCCCGGCTTATCATTTTCTTCTCCTCGGATTTTTAAATCGCATCAAGAGAAGTTCGAAACTTACATTTTTTTTTAAAGGTATTCTGGTAGGGGAACAGAGATGCTAATTTTTTCGCTTTCACATAATTCGTTGAAACATATAACGCAAATCTCTTGCATCCACTTTTTTTTTTTTTAACTTTTTTTACAAGTTAATTTATAATTTAATCCGAGTTGGCAGAAGTCAGTAATTGGGAAATTGAGTTTCATTAAAATACATGCGTTTATAATGCTTTTGATAGGCTGTTCGCGGTCTGTGGAGCATTTTTGAAAATAACCTTTGAAAAATATCACATGCCGTACATGCGTATGTTTTAACGGGCATGCTGACTTTCATGTTCGTAGTTCGGTTGATAGAGACAGAGTCAAAGTAGCTCCATTTCTAAGAGTGTTGGATTAACAGTTATGGAACTAAAGTATTTGCTTTCAGTTTTTTAGTGTAATTGTAAAGTATTTACCTTTCTAATACTTTCATAGTCTCGCTTGGTTGACGCATGGATAAAGATTTCAGGCCCGTGCCGATGTTAAGAAACACACGGCGGAAGAATACACACTATGCAAACAATTATAAGCTGTTCACAGTAAATTATGCTCTTTTGAAAGCCCTGCTTAATATCTACTTGTATGCACGTTGCGTATTATTCCACCTTACGTAAAATTAACACTGCCATGTGCCTCATCACTTTATTCATGCGTCGTTCACGTGAAACTGTGAAGTTATCAGACAAGTAAATATTTCACAAATCTGTTAATTTCTACATTTAAATTCATTAAAAAAAACAGAGACCAAGAGAAATAGTTTAAGTTGTCACAAATATTTATCTAACACTTTTAATTCGACGTTAAGATATGGAACTACTTTCCCTCCATTGTTACCAACTTTACTGGTCGCATTTCTCTCAGTGCATCCGTTGAAATATATGCAGGTAGGAGCGGTGACTTTTTTCTAAGGTTGGTTTCAAAAGTGCTCTGTTTATCGTGAACAGCCATTAAACACAGTTACCCACCCTACTGTCTACATGCGTGTTCTTATGGACCCCCCTCCCCACCTTATAATTCTCCATTAAACACACATATGAACTATGCAATTTGAAAAGTTTTTATATCACATCGAACTCGAGAGAAAAGAAATACGAAAGGAAATTATCGAAACTTTTTTTCCCAAAAAAATTTCGTGCGCCAAAATATCTGAGAAATTACAAAATAATTATAAAGTCAGAACTGAAATATAAGTGATATCAAGAAGGTATAGTTGATTTTTTGTCTTCTGTGTGATGAAAGGGCGCTCAAAAAAATTCAGATGTCATAAAGTTGTATCGGATTCCTTCCTTTCAGGCATAGTAAAACTGATGCTTGTAATATTCACCATCGACAACATTTATTTTTTGTGTTGGAGGGGGGAGGGGGGGTGGGTCTCCGAAAGGTTTCTCCTTCACAAACTGTGCGTCACGAACAGGAAATGCAATAACTATATCGTTTTCCACTTAACATACGATTTATGCAGTCGTAAACTTTCACAGGTCACGAATATTTCATCACTGCGGTTTTCTCGTTCCTGCTGGGAAGCGTCCATCTCTCGACAGTGGTGTTGAACTTTAACCGAGACGTAATATAGGTTACAGATGCAATGCCGACGAGTGTCGTGTCTGTGTTTTGTTCAATACACTCTTTGAGATAAATGGACTCCCCTAGTGTTTCTTTCAGAAGCGCTTCGGCAGCCTACAGCTCGCAACATGTGAAACTGAGAATTTGAAATAATCAGTCGCTGTTTTAAATCACTTGTGAAGTTCTCCTTCCGACCCGAGTGGAACGGGAATCAATGATGTTAATTAGTTAATGAGGATCAATGTTGTTAATTAGTTAATGAGGATCAATGTTGTTAATTAGTTAATGGGTGCATACAAACTAACTTCGCTTCTTGGACGTAAAACCATTGTCTGTAAAAAGAGATGTTAGTTTAGTATATTCTCACCGACTAAGTATTATTCATTCATTTTTTATTCAATCATAAAATTACAGTATACATTTTTTTACATGTAACCTTATTGTCAATTAGATAAAATTGTTGAAATGATACAAATTTAAACTGAATAGATATATCTTATATATAATATGTAAATGCAATGACTGTTCATTAAAAATCAAATGTATAAAATGGACGAAATATTTAAAATAAATTGCGCAAAACACAAAAATGTATTACGAATAAAATAATTAAATAAGTATTATGATACAGTGCAGTAACCTACACACGCTTTTAGACAGTGGATTTCGCCTATTATCGGCACCCGAGTGCCTCTTAACTTTTCCTGCCTCTAGCGTGATCTTCATGGAGAGAAAAAAATGGGATCCTTCTCCGGCCAATCAGCGAGCGTCCTGCTTCAAACGTGACAACCCCCGCGACGTAAATAGTTCTTATGCAAAATATTATTACACTGAGTGCGCACTAATGGGGTGCGTTGTCTTTTTTTTTGTGTAATTTTCTAGACGTATGCTAGTTAAGCCCTGTCTGCACGAAGCGGAGGCATATCCTGAAAGTAGGTAAACTTAAGTAGGGCTTCAGAAAGTTGAAAGTCACTGCAAAGGGATTATACAACAGATTTTTGTACTAAACTCTGCTCGGCCATTATTGGAAAACAATGATAATGTAACATGAGTTAAAAGAAAGTGATTCTTCCCTGTGCATCGTCGTAAGCTTGGGAGTCAACATAGACTCGTTTTATACATGCAGACGGTGTGAAAAGCGCTCAAGAGCATATGGTATAAGTAAAGATATTTACAATAAAAAATTCGTTTCTAAAAATGCGAAAATAAGACATTACAATACAATAACAAAGCCGGAATTACTATATGCAAGTGAATGTCTAGCACTGAATTATAATTTGGACAAACTAGAAATATTAGAAAGACGAATCATTAGAAAAATACTAGGCCCACGAAAAAAAAAATACAGAAGGCTGAAAATTGAGAAGGTGAAATGAATGGTGCTTTCATTTTATCAAAAATGCGTGACAAAGGCTATTGCAATGTACATATATTGTTTAATTGCCAGTAAAAAATAACATTATTATTATTTCCGTTCGGCCATCTGGGAACAACATACCAGTTTCAATTCGTTATCATTTGTACCGTGGAATCATTATAAAAGTAAATATGTTTCAAATAGTCAACAAGCTGGATTCAAGAAGTCAAGAAGGATTTAGAAAGAAGCTAAAAAAAGTAGAATAAGCTGCATAAAGATACGTTTTTAAGGAAAAAGTGTTAAAAATGGAAGGATTCCAAGGTAGGAGAGAGAAAAAACAGGATTAAAATGGTCCGAAAAAAGGAAAAGAAACTGTGAAAAGATGAAAGAATATTGGAGCAATTTTTCCAAGGCCTTCGGTGTGTCATGGAGAATATTTTAATCAAAGATTTTTGAAGTGGTTCACCTGTATTTCAATTTTAGCTTTTGATATGAAATTAAAAACCAGAAATTAAACCCTGACTACAGTGTCGCATTTCAAAGAAATTGAAATATTACACTTCTTGTACTTTAACAAACACCTGAGTTGAAACCAGACTTTGTGATTAATAAATATATATATATTAATTTGTATGAATAAATGTTTTAAGTTAAAATATTCATAGTTGAACTAAAAAAAACATTATGAATTTTATTCTTTAAATGAGTAGATATTTTTTTTTAAAGATATCATCTATTTGATGTCACTAAATTATAAAATACCCTCGAATTCTAGAAAAAAATTGGCACTTGAACAACCTTAAGTTAGCCACATGATTTTAGTTACAAACTAGAGGTCCACTGGCTAGTGACGTCAGAGGCGCGACACGAGACCGCAGAAAACACTTGTTTCTGTTTACTGACGTCGATTGCGTGTCACTAGTCCAGGTTTACTCTCAGAGCAGCAGAAACAATACGCAATACGAACCCTGTTTAATAATGTCAACAGTCAATAGTTACTGCCATCTCTCGCCATCATCGATCTGATTCAATTGATCGTTCAGCCAGCCATGTCGTCTCATCATCTGGCGTTTCCGTACACGCGAGGCAATGCATTGGATTCACAAACGCTGGCTTCAGGACTCAGATAAAACAAATGAATTTTTTAAAACAGCCATGATTGTTCGTCTGTCTGGATAAGTCGCACCCACAGTTTATTCCCAATGTAGCTCAGCTGTGATGACTTCTTTGGCAGACGGTCCCATATATCAAGTTTACTTCAAGTTTTAATATCCCTAACTTAACCAGAGTTTGCTATATCACTTCATAAGTATACACCCTGGGACACTGACACCATTTACACGTTCTTAACGGTGAGTGACTTTCTGCCGTATGTCAACGAAATAAAACAATATTCCAGGAGCACGAGGATGTAGATACGTATATAAGTCGTAGGGGCTGGATGGTTCTAAATCAAAGGGGATGCCGTCTTTTTTGGCTGAACTAATTAATTTGATATCAAATCGACTTAAAAGGTTAATCAAAAAGGGTTAGTTAAAAAGGGTTAAATTGACCCAAATGGTTAAATTGAATGAAAACGTTAAATTAATTGAAAGGGTTAAATGTATTGAAAGGGGTAATTTCTTAATATTCGCTAAAAAAAATTCTCTTGATTTTGTACTTCTTTCTTTCTTTCTTTTTGTGAGGGGGTAGCAGGAGCTTAGTATGATGTTGACGCTGTGGTGTTCTGAAGGCGACTGACCAGAGTGGTAGATTGCAATGTGTTATATAGGTGCTGAGATGAGTGCAAGAGTGTGCTAAGGGTCATTTTATATATGTTCTAATTTTGATGTGTTTGTAGGGATGTTGGTGGTAGATAGGCGATTTTCACGAATATTTTTTACACACGATAGAATTTCAGAGTGTTTAAACGATTTCTAAGAGTGGCCTAAGTGTAAAGTTTATGTTCTTTGGGGGATATTGCTCGTAGACTGTGGTGGAAGATAGGCGACTTTGAAAGATGCGATTCACGTGTTAGTAATGACGAAAGATTGAAGACTGTTTCCGAATGCAATTAAAATGTTAGAGAATTTCAGACTGTTCTACGTATGAATAAATTACAAGCATCGAATCGCAAATTTCAAACGACTATGGGAATAAGTGCAATTACTCCAGTATAGAATTAAACGTAATGTGAGCTTTCAGCTTAGAAATATAATTTACATGAGAGAAAAGTATAACACAATTACGTGAGTATGGAATTAACGATCCACAGCAAAATGTCTCTATAAATTAAATGCACAAGATATATATGATGGCTCTCGCACATACCTTACACATCCATCTGCTTGTGAGACTGATGAGGAGGAACACAATCCACATGTAAAAAGAAATTAATTGATTAACACGTGTAATAAAAATGCACCTCTCCCAAAACACGTCTGTCCGGCTGCGAGCTCAATGAATCACTGAGTCGATCTTACATCGGGAGCCTGACAATATATACGTGGAGCGTGTTCGTAGGCTGACAAGCGACTAAGGTTATAACTACTCGAAAATAGATGTGAATACCATTTATGTAACAAATGGATAAAAATTATGTTTACGATGCACATATTAATATATAAATTAGACTAGTTGAATTTTAAACAGACACAATAAAAAAACACATAATGGAATGGCATCAGGAGCTCCCCGACAACACATCCTTCCACCTTGGAGGTCACACGATGAATGAGTGCATCGTATTAGGTGCGCCTGCTAATATATGTGTACTATGGCCGGCGTCTTAAGGGCAACTGAGTAGAAATGTATTACTGACAGAAAATATACCAAGCTACTATTAACGATTTGATTACTCCTACAAGTATGTGTATGTATAAAAGTGAATAATTAAAAAAATTACCTACGTACTACAAATTTTTTCTTTAAAGACAGGTAAATAGAGCCCACTTGTTAAAACAAACGCGAGTTGAATATCATACCAAGTTTTGTCTACCAAACACGGAAACAGGGTTTACATGATAAATGCACTATCACGCAAAAATTTATATTTTTTTCCCAATAAAATAGTTTTATATTAAAATCCGTATATTATAAAATGTTAATCGCAGCTACCACACTCCGAAGTTCTGTGAAGTCGAGAGATCCAGTGTTGTGTCTATGCATCATGAGGATTCGCGAAGTACTAAGATGGTGGAAGCCCTCGAGAAACCTCTGCATCGCTCTGCCCAAGGCCAACTGCTCCAGACCGCCCTACACCCCCACTTCCACCCCTCGCCAGAGCGTGTTTGCGGAGAAATGCTCAGTCCACACACCCCAGCCCTTGTCAATGACCGTGTCTTCGGCGATCTGTCCCATCCCCTCCACCCACCAATGTAGAGTTCGTTTCCAAAGCTCTGGGAGATGCACCCTGGTATCGATACAACACTGCAAGAATAAGAACCTGTTTCGTGGCTAACACCCCATCTGCCAAGAACTCTCCCTTCCAATGTGGCACTTATACCAGCCCTCCTCAGGGTCAGAAAGCATTTTTTTTTTGTTTGACTGCCCCTGTCCACAAAGGGTGCTATCGATACAAAGCCACGCACTACCCCCTCCCCTTACAGCACACAAGTGACGCGTTTTTCTGATATCTCGGGAACTGGCCATTCCCCCTCTCTTCATGTACCAGACCATTGCCTCGGCTATGAACAGAGGCTGGAGGCTTACTTCAAGGTCAAAGTGATAGTTTCTCTAGGGAGTCAGTAGCGGATTTGGAACTGACCTGGGCTATTTCCCCGCCTCTCTACAAGCGGTTATTTTCGATCGGACACTGAATCTTGGTCCTATATTTCGAGATGCAAGAGGTTGATATATTACCAGCGAATTAAAACATTTCACAACTCCCGCCGATAAAACTTAATTTTCCTTATCACTAAGAAATACGTTCAAAATGTCTTTATCACAGAATAAATTGAATTAAAAAATATAAACCATTTTGCACCAAACTTTTTTTCCCCCTGTTTCCAGAAAACTTTATTCCTGTTTCCAGCAATCTTACAAGACATTTTAAACTTCATTCCAGTTTTCCAACAACTTTTAACTAACACAATAGTGTATGTCTATTCTGATATGTTAAGTATATAACAATATAGAAGAACATAATTAACTATAGAAAATCTTACCCCAAATGATTTGTTTCAAAATAATCCACTTGCATCGAAGCGTATGTAGGACTCTTGCAAGTAGAATTCATGTTTGTGACAGTCGAATTTTATTTTTTATTTAAAAAAAACACTTTAAATATATTAATTATTGTGTTTTTCTTCACCAGGCATCATCGTGTTGGATCTTGAAAGGGCTGTAATATGTCTGTGTATGTAAAATGAAGTATTTTTTAAAATATTATAAATGTTTGCTGGACTCTGTTCGATGCAGACGTAAAAGTTTTAGCTGAAGAAACTTTCTTGTAGGCAAGGATGGTAATCGGGGCTCGCTTTCAATATATCCTCCTGGGATGTCACAAAAGTTGGCCAGTAGGGCGTTGTGTCTACTACACCAACATTGAATTTAAGCAGTCTGAGCGGACGAATGTTTTAACCTGCTGCCTCGTTTCTTTGCAAAAACTTATTCATTCCAGTGCAGGTTTCTTTCATGACAGATACTTAGCCTGTTACCATCGAAGTTTAGATATTATTGAAAAAAAAGTTAGTGGCATGAGGTATTAAAAAAAATAGCAAGAGACACACTATTCATTTTTAACATAAAAAATTTTATTATGAAATATTCTTTTCTTTTCAAAAAAATCATTCATAACACACAGCTTACTTGATATTCGTAAAACAATTTCTTTACATATTTACATCAAACATAGTAATAGTCACAGCCATACGAGTCCTTTAACAAAAAAAAACACCATCTTACGTCATGAAACTATTAAAAGAATCATCACAACAGAGTATGTTACAACAGAAAATCATTAGTCATTTTTACCATTACATGTGGAAGCCATACAAGCTCTTTAACAAAAAACATTATTTTACATCATAAAACTGTAAAAAATATTATCACAACAGAAAATCATTAGTCATTTTATGATTGAAATTATAAAGTTTATTAAAGCTTCCAACTTTTACGTGATAAATCATTAAATTCTTCATAAAATCGTAAAACATTTTAATGAATCTCGTTAAACTTTTAACAAAATCGTTAAGACCTGAAAGAACTTTTTATTAAAATGAATTATTGATCTTTAAAAATAATGATTGGTCTTTGAATTCATGAAACAAGTCTTTGGAATCTTTAAACTTTTTATTCAATTGAATGGTTGGTCTTTGAAATTGTTAAACTTTTTAACAAATTGAATTATTGGTCTTTGAAATCGTAAAACATATCTTTAGAATCAATAAACTTTTTATCAAATTGAATGATTGGTCTTTTAAATAGTAAAAGAAGTCTTTAGAATTGTAAAACAAGTCTTTAGAATGGTTAAACTTTTTATCCAATTGAATGATTGGTCTTTGAAATTGTTCCAACTTTATAATTTCAATCATTAAACTGTGAACAAAAATATTAAATTATTGTGCATCAGAAAGCATCACCGTAAGTTTAGAATTTTATTTTAATTAAAATTTATGTTTAGAGTTAAGAGATAAGCTGAATTTCTGTTTCTTTACCAAAACAACAGGCTTTTGTGGTGATGTAATAGGTGATGTTATTGGAGTATAAACAATTTCCGGTAGTGAAGGTATGAAAGGAAGAAGAGGTGGTGAAATTAATTTATGCTGCGGTGACTCAGGTGAAATCACAAAATTGAACTTTAAAAACTCTTCCAAATCTTGAGACAAATATTTATTTTTTAATATCTTCCCACATATTATTTGAGGTTAAATTAAGTGGTTAGCAGCAGGAACATATTGCTGTTTTTTGGATATGTATCTCACCTGTTTTGATAACTGATGATAAATCAAGAGGTTCCAAACACAATGTCGAAGGTGTTGAGGTCAGCGTCGCAGGCGTCGCTGCAGTCCTCGGCATCGCAGGCACCGCTGCATCTCTCAGCATCGCAGATGCCGTTGTAACCCTCGGTATCACAGGCGGTGCTGCAGTCCTCGGCACCCAGGCAGCGCTGCAGCCGTCAGCATCACAGGTGTCGCTGCAGCTTCGTGCAGCCCTCGGCATCACAGGTGTCACTGCAGCCTCACCATCGCAGGCGCCGCTTCGGTCCTTGGCATCACAGGCGCCATTGTGCTGCTTGGCTTCGCAGACACCGCTGCAGCCCACGGCATCGCAGGTGTCGCTGCGGTCCTCGGCATCGCAGAGACAGCTGTAGCCTTTGGCATCGCAAGCACCGCTGCAGTCCTTGGCGCCGCAGATGCCGTTGTAGTCCTTGGCATCGCAGGGGCCATTGTAGCCCTCAGTAATACAGATGCCACTGTAGCCCTCGGTGTCGCAGGCACTGCTGTAGCCCACGGCATCGCAGGTGGCGCTATAGGCATTGGCGACACAGGCGTAGAGGTTGACGTTGTTGTAGACACCGACATTGTTGCAGAACTCAATGTTGTTGCAGACCTCGACATGGAAGATGTAAATAACGGTCATGCTAGTGCAGCTTTCAATATACTTGGTTCGATGTCGACGGCATCACTGTCGGAGTCATCAGCCTAGACGTCACTGCTCTCGATGTTGCGGGTATTGACAAGAGCAATGGCTGTAGACCAGATCCATTTTCTTCGTCGACATCCAATCAATCAAATAATTATTTTGCCAAAGCATCTAGTCCCTTCAGTAGATCATCATAATAATTCCAATTAGAATTTTCGAGTTCTCTGTTGAAATCTTGTGTAGATAAGCAAAGAAAGTAATCTTCATACAAGCGCAACATCGCAAAGTGAACTGAACTGAACAAACAACTGGGAAAATTGGAAGGGGTCTAGAGGCTGAAGCCCTATTTATAAAAATTTCAAATTTCCAGATAAAACACTCGAGACAGCTGATTTCTCTCCTCCAACCAGAAGTCAGAAGTCCAAACACCCATTTCCCTCTCTTCCCGCACCACCACTTTCAAATATCTTCAAGCCAGCATTTCCCAACCTCGGAGACAAACCTCTCTGCTGAAATTCATCCTCGAAGAAATGAACAACATTAATTTTATCACTAAAATAACTTCGGAATCATAGCGAATAAATAAATTTTAATTATCAATCGATTAAAATGATTAGCAATGTATTAGAGATCAACATATTTAGTAAAACAAAATATAATTTAAAGAAAAAAAGACAGTATTACTATCCATAAAAAACCATTCACACATGCTGTAATCCCTTTTTAAGATTTTCTAAGATTACTGTAATCTTTTAAATTAAATATTTTCTTATTTGCAATACCTCTTATTTAGATCAAGAGACATTTTACAATCAAATCTTAGTATGTAAGTTCCCATTTTCTTAATCAGTATATTGTTAATCATATTTACGCCAACCATATATGGAAATTTTCTATTAATGTACCCTAACATGATTTGGATATGATAAAAAAATTCAATTTTATAAGACATTTTTAAAACTTTTTGTAAAGCTCAGTGAGTATGGGGAAGTAAAAAATTATTTTATAAATATTTGTTCATATCTAATATACATCTTGTGCATATTTTTTCCCCTGCATAATGGATCGTACAAAGTGAATATTAATTTTATCAAGTAGAAGATACAGTATTTTGCTCGAGAGATTTCAAACAGCTAGAAAGACGTTTTGACCTTGCTATTCTTAATGGTTGAAATTGGTTGGCCTGAACTGCCCTCCTCACCAGGGATGGGGATGTCCTTGGCTGCTTCCTTCGTGAAAATCTAGGTGCCTGTGTTGTCTCTAGGGTATAATGAAACAAAATGCGTTCTACGGGGGTTTGTTGGACTCAAGCTGGCAACCTCTGAAATCGTGGTTTCTTTAGTTGGTATTATTGGAAAAAATCTTCTAAATTAACATTGAAGGTTTATGACTCTGGAAAGGGAGCGGTCACACTGCTAAGACCTCAGATATCTAAAGTAATGGTTTGTTTCATGTCCTGAGTTATTGGCAAATGCTACAAGTATAAGATTTTGAATCAAGAATAAATAATGTTTAATCGGAAAAACTCCATGAGATATAATTTAAGTTTAAACATCTATACAGTTGAACATATATACTTTTTTTTTTTTTTTTCAAATTCAGGAATGAATTAACATTAGTTTAATTAACAGTGTTATGTTTGTTATTCTATTTTCCAATTTTCCAATTATATATAGCCTAACTGAGCCTCAAACCCAGATTATATTAACCATGTCGTACCTGATATATTTTATTTCCAGAACTTTTCGCTCTCTCTCTCTCTCTCTCTCTCTCTCTCTCTCTGTGGGGAGAAAATATTTTTCTTACCAAAACAAGTTGACTTTTAATAAGGAATAGGTTAAATAAACGTACAAAAGGGATTCATTTTACATAATATGAATTTACAAAATATATACAAACATAAGCTGTTTAAAAAAATCACTTTAACACTGAGCAAGTATAAATTTCTTCAAAAACATATTCAAGCAAGTAGTAATTCTGCTCAAACATTTCCATGCTAAACAAACACAAGTGAATTCACAATATATTTACAACAGTTTCTAGAGACAAATTATAATCCCATACAGGATGTCACACAATTATTTCTTTCCGAAACAAACTCTAAATGGTTTACTCCAATGTGCTAATAACTTGCTGATATTAAATTTACATTTGGATTTCTGTATACGCGAGCATGTGATTTCGTTGCCTTGTTGATCCATCTTTAAGAAATATTGGATTACATACATACAATCAAATACTTTTTATATCAATCTCGCTCATCCTAAACAATGCTATATAACTCGAATAATATCCATAGGTGATTCGGGAGGAGAGATATCATAGTCTGTTTCACCCCAGTCAGACATCATTACCCAAGATGACATTAATTTAGAGTTTTCCTCTACAAAGCAGAATGTCGAGTTAGATCTATACATTTTACACAATTGATTGAACAAGGGGCAACCATATTCGTTTTGAATATCTGTTTCCCCTTATACACACTTTTGAAAATGTGTTTTTGCTCAAATCCACCTACATTTTTTCACAATTATTTAAGTAATGTTTGCAAATATATTCAATATTCTCATACTCTATACAACCACATTACATTTCAAACTGTGATGATTGTTAATAACCCATCTATAATTTTTATTGTATTTAGGAGCTAGATATCACTGATATGGAAGAACATGCAACTGCATTCAGCTTCAAATCACCGTTTGACTGGAAATATCTAATTCTTTTATAAATAAATTTTTTTTGGCAGACTGAAATCCTTGCACATTGCAAAATATCTCGCCGTAGCTGTGGTTCGTTGTCTACTGACTCAATTCATTATTTTCACCAGCCTATCTCTTACAAACTTGCTAATCTATCATGAATTATGAGAGCGTAATCGTGCATAATTTCTGGAATTGCAATAATTTCAATTCGTGAATCAATTAAGCCATTGGTAATTCTATCGTCCTGTTTGCCTACATCATTTACAAATAATGTTCCTCTGGCTTTATATTATTCGGGTTCTAGGATCAGTGAAATGATTTTGTTATAATATGTTTACTAAAACTTTGTATACATATCACATGAAATAAGAAATTCGCCATTGGCAAAGTTCGTGTTTAAAGCCATATAGGGGAAAGCTTTACTGTTTAGATAGAGTTTAATATTTTTCATATCACAATTGTCGAATACAGATAGATCTAATTTTAAATTGTTTTGTCGATTTGTTTGAAAACAAATGACAACATATCTCAGTTTTTCCAACGAACTTAATTTCACATTCCAAATGACTTTTTGTGAAGTCAGTAGAGTTAGAAATGTTTCCCAACCCCACGATCTGAATGCAATGTCTACATTCTTCCCTTTTTCGATAAATTTAAAAAACTTTACACATTCATGAGTGTTAATTTCAATATACGGCATCAACCATTCTACACTGCTTAGTTCAAATGCTACAACTACCTCGTTATTAGCTGTATCGTATTTAGCATTCAATTACATATTGCCGAATAGAATAACTAATTCTTGTTTAGAATTTAATATTACATATTTGTAGTCTTCAGCAAAGCACAAAACCATACTTAACGCCATAACAACTTCGTATTTTCCAGCTGGGTTTATTTGTATTGAGTACTCACTAGCATTGTTCCACTCAGACATAAGCTCTGTATAAATATTGTTTACAGTTCCTTAAAGATAGTTCTATATCGTGGAAATAATTCCAAAATCTCATGTTTGATCGATTTCCACTCCATTTAGCAGATATGCAATTCTGTCGATTAAATGAGGAATTCCATTTCTTGATATTTTTGTAGTTGCTGGATTACCTGCATCGGCTGTCTTTGTAATCGTTCCTCTAAACCTTAAACTCGATTTCGACGGTAATGTGTAAATATCAGGATTTTATATTGAAATCCTTATTCCCGAAAGGAAACATGTACAGACCTGCTCGGAATGGTTCATACATGTGTATTTCTGTATTGGTGATTGCATTTTTATAGCTGATCAGTTCTTCAACATTAAGTATGTCTACCATTTCTATTAACAGTGTATCCACATTCTTTTAAATACAATTTGTGCCTTGTATTAACTTCAGTGGTAATTTATTTGAAGTCAGCATTTTATGTCGACGTTTACATCTTTTCATACTTCCTTTCTTCAAAATAATTTCCTTAGTATCATAGTTATTAAAAGAACTGCCTACATTTGGTCCCAATTTAATAATGTACACAATACCCGTTATGATTGTAATGCGAAATGGAATGCAGGTGTTTGTATACCTTTTTTAAATGTAAACGAATGGTAATTTCATTGTATCTAAAATTAATAATTTTACCATTTTGATCGACAATTGTAACAACTATTTTATCAGTGTGGCTCACTACTACTAGATGATATAGCAATATATTAGGTTTTTCAATTGTTTTATATCCTGGAGCTACAGCAAACATAAGTTCATATATTGTATTTGTCAGTTTTCCAATCAAGTATCAACTGCCTACAATATTAACATTTATACGATATACATTTACCGACAATATATTAACCTGTTTTGATGATTCGTGTAATTGATTAGCTGGATATACTCTCCATGCATATCCCAACATATTTGCAATTGAATTGTCTTCTGAGAAATCGATATCAATGTTACTTGATATCGCACTACTTAACGCATTTGGATTTCCATGTTATTGGAAATGTACATCTTCAGGTAATGCCGCATAAACGAATGTTTCAAGGTCATCCTACTCATAAGATCCTATCGATATCACAATCTTGTATGTTTTTCACCAATGTTAGCTGTAAATAATTGTTTATTCATATCAATGTTTGGTATGTTGTTGTAAGTATCGAATTATATTAGACTTATTGGCCATTCTCCATTGAACTCCCACAGGGAAATATACCACACACAATTGCGACAAATTTCCACTTAATATCAACATAATTGACCATTACTTATATACCATATTTATAGGCAAAAAATTTAAACATAAATGTCCACAATTGGTTGCATTTGGTAATTGCTCCATTTTGTAATTATACCTTAATTGCATGTTTTTAAATATCTAGGTATTTCAATTGGAGGATGTAAATCGCCGAAACTGTCATAATACAATGATTGATTTACATTTTTAATTAATGCAACAGAATATGTTCCTTCATTTTGTTTCGAATCTAAATAAACAATCATACATTCACAAAGATTAGTTTCTCTGGTAAATCGTCTCTCGTATACATACCTCGGAAATAGGGAATATCCAGTATTCCTTACAAATACATTAATATCTTTGTTTGGTAATGCACGTTTTGGAAGACTATTTAAGACTTTCTGCATTTTTTTCCTATGGTTGGAGTTTTTTTTGTCCTTTTCCAACTTTAGAGGGTTTCAAATTCAGTCCCTTACCTTTTGATTTAACTGCTCTAATAATTGCCGAAACCCCTCCGACGATTGATCCAAAAGCTGTTAATGCTGGAAATATCAACGAAATGATTCCTCCTTTCTTTGTTTTTCTTTTAGTTTTACATTTTAGTCCCATGCATCTCTTAATCTTTGCATTCATAATTTTATCAAAAACCTAAGTTCCAAGCTTTTCGCCAGTATATGTAGATGGATTCTTCCTTATATTCGCTGCTTTAATGGCTAGAATTATATCTGCTATATGTATTTCTTTCAAATCGTTCGTTCGATAGTAAACTGTATAGTGTTCTTTACACACTTTATCCAAAGTGTTTATTCCTTGATCGTTCCATGCCAAACGTTTTGCCAAATATATTTGGAACTGATTTTTATTTAACATAGAATATTAAACTTTAGTGAGATATTTTATATTTTCCTGTATGATAGTAGAGTCTCAAAATTCTGGGCTAGGAAAATCTACATGTGGCATTCGTATTTTTGTCTCCTAGACAAATAAATATTTCTTATTTCAATACTTGTAAAATACATTTTTTACAATTGAATCAAATATGTCTTGTATTTCTGTGTGATTTCTTTTAAATTCATAGTTTGCTTGATTCAAATATATACGTGTTGGAATGTTAAATCTGGGGATTATCTCGGGGATTAAAGAAACTTTATTTCAGCTATATAAAATTTCATTGGCGGGAGTTTGATAGCAAAATTTTAATTTGCTGGAAATACACCAGGCTTTTGTGTGACCTTGGATTGGTAGCAAAGGCAGGCTGTATGGATAGGCCACCTCTAGAGATATCCAAAAAAAATGCGCTCCAGGCTGGTGATGTGTGGCTTTGTAGAAGAACTGGCTTTTCGGGCGAAGATAGCTTCTTGAGTAGGGTTGGGAGGGATGGTCTGAGTTTTTGACCTTGGGACACGCCCCTCTGGACAAAGGGTGGAGTGTAGGCTATGTCTACAGACGAGCAGGGGCGATGTGAAGCTCTCTTGCCAGTTGTCGCCATCTTGCATCAGTGGGAAAAAATTGACAATCGGGAAAGACAGATGAATGACCCCAGGACACATCATTCTGGTGAGCAGTTGATGTGAAAGGTGGGGATTGAAGTTCAGGGACCTCGGAAGCCATTTGCACCTCTGTATCCAGTTACCACCATCTTGCCTCAGTGCCGAAAATCTGACAATCGAGTGCGTAGGGGTGAGCAACCCCAGGACACGTCGCTCTGGCGAAGGGTAAAGGGGGGGGGGGTGTAGGGAGGTCTGGAGCAGTTGGCCTTGGGCAGAGCAACACAGAGGTTTCGCGAAGGCTTCCGCCATCTTAGTACTTCGCCAATCCTCATGCTGCATTGATGCATCGCTGTATCTGTCGACTTCACCGTGCTTCAGTGTGTGGTAACCACGATAAATGTTTTATAATGTACGCATATTAATATAAAACTATTTTATTGGGAAAAATATATACATTTTTGTGTGATAGTGCATTTATCGTGTAAACCCCCATTTATCTGTTCGGTAGATGAAACTTGGTATGATTTTCAACTCGTGTTTGTGTTAACAAGTGCATTCTATTTACCAGACTTTATGGAAAAAAATTGTAGTATATACGTTATTATTTTAATAATTCACTTTCATACATTAACATACTTGTAGGATGAATCAAATCATTAATAGTAGCTTGGTAGATTTTCTGTCAGTTGTAAATTTCTACTCAATTGCCTTTAAGATGCCGGCCATGCTACACATATATAAGTAGGCACACCTCATAAGATACTCATTCATGAGTGACCTCAAAAGTGGAAGGATGTGTTGTTGGAGAGCTCCTGATGCAATTTTGTTGCGTGTTTTTTCTATTGTGTCTGTTTAAAATTCAACTAGTCTAATTTATATATTAGCATTTGCATCAGTAACATAATTTTTATCCATTTGTCACGTAAATCTTATTCACACCTATTTCTGAGCAGTTATAACCTTAATCACTTGTCAGCCTCCAAATGCACTCCATGTATATATTCTCAGGTTCCCAATGTAAGATCGACTCAGTGCTTCGCTGAGCTTGCATCCGGACAGACGTGTTTTGGAAGAGGTGCAATTTTATTATGCATGTTAATCAATTAATTTATTTTTATGTGTTGATTACGTTCCTCCTCATCAGTCTCACAAGCAGATGGACGTGTAAGGTATGTGCGAGAGGTGTCATATACATCTTGTTCATTTACTTTATAGGAAAATTTGTTGTAGATCGTTAATTCCATATTCACATAATTGTGTCATACTTCTCTCTCATGTAAATTATAATTCTAAGCTTGAGACTCACATTCCTTTTAATTCCATACTGGTATAATTGTACTTATTATTCATGTAGTCGTTTTAAATTTGCAATTCGATGTGTGTAATTTATTCAAACATACAACACTCTGAAATTCTTTAATATTTCATTGTATTAGGAAACAGTCGTCAATTGTTTCTCATTATTAACATGTAAATTACATCTTACAAAGTCGCCTATCTCCCACCACCATCTACAAGCAATATCCCCAAAAACATAAAATTTGCACTTAGACCACTCTTATAAATGGTTTAAACACTAAAATTATCTTGTGTGTTGAACATATTCGTAAAACTCGCCTATCTACCACCTATATCCCTACAAACCCATCAAAACTAGAGAAAAAATAAGAAAATGACCCTTAGCACACTCTTGCACTCAACTCAACACCTATATAACAGATTGAAACCCACCACTCTGGTCAGTCGCCTCCAGGACACCACAGCATCGACAACGCACATAGCTTCTGATACCCCCTCCCAAAAAGAAAGAAAGAAGTACAAAATCAAGGAAAAAATATTATCCCTTGCGGTACATTTAACCATTTCAATAAATTATACCCTTTCATTAAATTTAACTCTTTCAATTCATTTAACCCTTTTTAACTATCCATTTTGATTAACCCTTTCAATAAATTTGACATCAAATTAATTAGGTCAATAAAAAATGGCAGCATCCCTTTTGAACTAGAACCATCCAGCCCCTACTACAGATATCTTTGTCAGTTTTGTATCCATGTACTTAGTTCAAAATTTCATATTGTTACAATTTGTCTCTCAAAGTCAGTGGACTAAACCAAGTTTGTTAACGGATGGAGGTCTTAAATAAATAAAAGAGTTTATTATAATTTCCCTATTTTATTTACAATAACTACAAACAAAATTCTACCAGTTCAACAGCTCACAATAAATTTATATCACTTGCTGTTTACAATTAATGTAGTCAATCAATCAAATTTATAATTACCTCAAAGGAACTAACGTAATTAATAATTATAAATCAGGCCCTTTAGACAGTGTATTAAAACATGTACAATTATAAATTATGTGTCTATGTTTGACAGTTCCTATATTTACAATAAAATCGGTATTACATGTTCATTGAGATGCACCACAGTTTAGTCCATTTCCCGCCAGTCACAGGCGAGAGATAACGCCTTTACAATATCATAGAGTAACCAAGCGTGATGCAGTGGAGTTTCGAAAGCACGTTTCGTATAAATTTTTTCCCCATTGTAACAAATGCTGTGATGAACTATGTTATTTCTTGGATGATTTATTGCAGTGCCTCTGGAAGTTGTAATTATGTACTCGTGTCACCCGCAAGCTCGTTTTTTTTTTTTTTGTGCCTTCTGCTGGAGTGAGGTAGACCGTGTGAAGTTGTGGTTCGCCAACTTCTCGCTTGTGCCCTTTTTTGTAACAGTTTTACTGTGTCCCTGAGGTCTTGGCTTTTTTTTTATGTGTTATGCATCTTCATCATACGACTTTGCAGCAATGTTGCCTGCTACGGCTTGGCGATGTTGAGATTCTCTTCAGTAATTTCGGGGCCACGGTGGCTGAGCGATTAGCACGCGCTCGCCTCCTACCAAGACGAACATGGTTCAATGCCCGGCCGGGTCACCGGATTTCCGCAAGTGGGAATCGTGCCGGACGATGTCGTTGGTCGGCGGGTTTTCTCGGGGATCTCTTCGTTTCTCCCGCCCCTTCATTCTGGCGCCGCTCCATTATCACTTCAATCGCCCTCATCGGCTCTCAAGACCTCGCTCTTAAGAGCCGCCCAAATCTCTTCACTCACTCTTCAGTAATTTCCTCTAGCGGTTTAGCCTTAATTTGGAAGTGCACGCATGTTGAATCGCTAACGTTTTTGTAGTTGCTTTTTAGTCTTGAATCATTCTTCTAGCTCTAATGGGAATTTTTCATTTGCATTTGAAATATCTAATGCATATTCTGGTATAAATGATTAAAAAAGACGGTATTTGTACGGAGTTTGACGTGGCGACAGCTTGATAATTTGACTCTTAAATTCTGTTAACACGAGTTAAAATAAGTTGTTAAGTATATTTCTAAAAGGCAGTCGTACATGCAAATGTAGCGAGTTTCTTCATTAAAGGTGCCGCGGTGGCTGGGCGGTTAGCTAGCTCGCCTCCCACCATGGCGAACCGTGTTCAATCCCCGACCGGGTCACTCCCGAATTTTCGAGTGTGGGAATCGTTCCTGTCAGTGCCGTTGTCCTGTCGGTGAGTCTTCTCGGGCATCTCCCGCTTCCACCACCCCTTCATTCCGGTGTTGCTCCATATTCACCTTGTAACATTGCAGATTTTCGGGGATATGTTTACAGTTAGTCATCATCATTATATATATAATTAAAGAGTACTTGCTTATGTTGTCACTTTCTTTAATATCATTTACAAATTTCAATTTATTATTATATGAGTTTACAGTATAATCTTTGGTTATTTTAATAGTATATTTGACATTGAGGTTATTATTTAAGCGTATTTTTATTTGTTTCTAGACAGTGTTCAGTTTGTTATTTTTCATTTCTTTCCTAGAAGGTACTCAGCATTAAATGTTTTTTAAAACCAAAGTACTAAATAAAATTATCCTGGTTGTCTCTCGTCTCGCCATTGCTGATTGGCGGAGAGATGTGACATGGTCAGAGGATATCCAGTCAGAGGACAGGAGACAGCATAAGTAAGGCAAAAGTAAAAAAAAAAAAAAAACTCATTTTTTTCTTTAGAACAATTCTTACCTCCTCCAAGGATGGACGCGTGTCTAAGAATGTGGATATTTTAATGATTTAAAAGAGAATAAAATTGCTGCAAGATGTTTTATAAAGATGTATAGTTATTAATTGAAGAAGAAAGAATATTAATTTTAATGTGTTTGAAAATATTTAATGAAATTATAAAATTATAATTTCTCTGAAGAATGAATACAAGTAATATAAAATTGAGAATATTTTAATGGCAATATTCTGATTTCAACATAAAGGCAATAACTGACGACTTGGATCATTAGCACCTATTTTTAATATTACAAACTGCGCCCAACGTATTAATGGCAGAGTTGTAAAATGTCTGAAATGAAACAACCTCAATCATCCTCAGCTGCTCTTAACACCTCGTTATTACGAGCCACCCAAATCTCTTCACTCACTTACTCTAAATTAAATTTTTATGAAGTTAATTGCCGTGAACGACACAAAGGAGTACATGTATTACTCTCTGGTACGAGACGCGTAAGGGGTATAATCCATTGCTCAACTCATGGAATGGTTGCAAGAGGAATGACGGCGAATCCCCGTGGATGTTCTGCGAACACTCGTAGAGAGCATGCCAGACAGGTTGGCTTCTGTTATAGCCACAAGAGGTGGCCCTACGAGGTTCTAACGGGGTGACGACCACCGGGCAAACATTGTGGACAGGTGCCCAGTTACTTTTTGATCGATAGTGTATTTGACTGGTAGACGGATATAAAAAAGTTACCCTGCGATTGGTCGAAGATCACGTGACCGTCTGACGGATGCGGTGGATGGTAGTGAGTCTACCTGTCGAACACAGGACCTCCCGGATGCAGGTCTGAAGGTATACCACCGCACCACCTCGCCAGATCGCGAGACTCAAGTAAGTCGACTAGATTGATGACGTATTTAACGGAACCTACTAATTTACCAATTCGCAACCATCGCTCAACAAGTGACTGTAGTATATTCGCGGTTTCTTCGGCCTTTTTTAATCAAACCTTTGACAAATCTCCCCATGTATGACGTGTTTAGTTATTTCCAACATACGCCATATATAACAAACATTTTATACTTGTGTTAATAAAAAATATCTTTTTTTTTATCTGTTAAATTAGTGTGCTATTCATATTTTATCTATAAATTATAATGATTCATTTATAAATAATTTGAATAAAAATCAGGGAGAAAATAGGTACGTTGGTAGCGCCTAGTGAGAAATATTTCTTATACAAAATACTGTTACAACTGAGTGCGCACGAGTGTGGTGCGTTGTCCCTCTGGTGTAATTCTCCAGGATTGGTTAAGCTTAGTTTGCGCGAGGCGGAGGAATATCCTGGAAGTAGAACTTCAGCAGGGCTTCAGAAAAGGCTGAAGTAATCGTGAATGTATTATATAGACGAAGTCCGAATTGAACGCTACTAGGTAAATACTGAAATACCAATAAGCCGAATGGTCAGTTCTAACGCAGTCTACGAGAACCACAGTTGTCGTTTGTTTTGAAGGTTAACTGGAGCCTTCTCTTTGGTTATTCAGGTGAACCGCAGCAGGTTCGCGACTCGTAAACTATAAATACAGTGTATCAGTAGAAACCAGCGATACTTCTGCCTGCCTTACCCGCACAACACAAGCACATGAGCCCCTAGTCGCTGTATAAAACAGGCAAAATGTCCAGTTAATATTCCGAATTAAATCCAATTGCGCGATTTCCGATAAACTTAAAAAAACAATGCAATCGTATTCTAGCTGCCAACATTCCCAAACAAGTAAATTTCGCGAATTACTTTCTCTCATTGCACGTCTGATTAGAAGATTTTGGTTTTCCCGTCTAAATAAGAGCTACGTCAGTTAGTAAAATTGAACTTTTGTTACATGTTACATTTACTTCTTTTTTTTTTTGCATTGGTTTCGTAGTTAGATGCACGAAGGTGCTGTATTTTTAAAGGTTTTAAATTAGTATTAATTTACAGATTTTTTAAAAGTTGCAGGAAATGAAATTTGGGCCTCAGTCCAACGATATCACAGTCCATAGAATATTAAACGAACAAATGCTATATCCGTTTGCACTTTCGTAACCAACACTAACAAATCTGAGGGAGATACTTCCATGGAATTCCTGCAGTTTTATAAAATTAACTTAAAAACATGCAGTAGAACCATCAAGATATCAGTATTTTTCTCTTGCATTTTTTTTTCTGCCGACACTCATGCGAACTATATTCGAGTGAGCATAAGACATGGGGAAACTTTTTAAATTACGCACAGCAAAGATGGCCGAAGGCTGGCGGCGAAAGGAACGAAAGGACAATTAAAATACACGTTATGTCACGAGAAAAAAAGTCTATGTTTACTTTTAAAAATACTCCGTTCAGAAGTGCACTTAAACTTTTAACGAACCACTATCGATAATCTACCAGAAGATGACTGTTAAACTGACTGTTCGAATATAACTTGATTTAAAAAAAAAAAAAAAAAAAAAAAAAAAAAAAAAAAAAAAAAAAAAAAAAAAAAAAAGCACTTCTTCAAGAATACATTTATTTATTTCTAGCTGCTGTTCTCCAAGTTGACTGAAAAACAAGGAAATAAAGTACGGCGTTCACGACAAAGTAGAGCGACCTTACATGTTTACCGTTCATATAGCAGTCAAATAATTAATCGTGTAATTAGGACACTTGAAAATATGAAATTGCATTTCACATTGCCGTGGTTTTCTCTGGCAACTTGATGTACACATTAAATTTAAAAAAAAAAAAAACTACTAAACCAGGTGTGTATATGGCGACTTTAACCTCTAAGAAATATTTTGGTCGTTCCCGTGCCTAACTATACTCGTATCTCACAAAATTTATCGAGGTAGGTCCGGTGTCCAGCAATATCCATGAAAGGTTTAACAGCAGTGTCTTCAAAAAAAAACCTCTATTAGTAATAAGCTGAATGATAAATAAAATAAACTTTCGGCAACGTTTCTTGACATGAAATAAAAGGTAATTTGTCAAAAAATACCGAATCTGTTTAAAATTTGCATTTATCTTTTTTTAAAATGAAAACATGAAAATATCAACATAACAACTTAACTCGTACACATTTCAAAAACTTATTTCAACAGAATGTCTTATTTGAGCTATAATGTTGCCTGAAGGTACAGGAGTGGCGTGATCAATTTTCTTTGAAATCTCACTCTTGGTTAGACTGCAGTAAATTTTATCTCAAAGGTTAAAATTGAAATACAAGCGAACTACATAACATATTTTCATGAAATTTGTTTTCAAAACATCCTGATGAAGCGAACAATTATTTTGAGCTGTAGCCCCAACGTATTAATTTTGTTCAATTGCGAGATGTGTACAAAAAATTATAAAAATTAAACATCTTTCAACATTTTCCCACTTTTCCTAGGCTTTTATTTCATATAAAAACAAAAATATGTATAATTGACTAAAAAACTTCGCACCAAGCTCCGGTGCTGGGAGGATGGCCTCACAAATCTTTAAAGAGTCTTGAAGAGTCTAATATGACAGCCTCTCTTAGGCATTGCCTTTGGGAAGATGTATTTCAGGTCGGTACAGAATTGAATTGTAGGGACGACAAAAAAATTGACTAAAAAATTTGAAAATACTGTCGACAATTAAGCTTATCTTATCTTTAGGGAACTAGAGATAGATAGCCTAGTCTGGATTGGAATACAGGACCTTGTGATCAAGGAAGTAACATAAACCTCAAATACAGCGTAGAATATTCTGAAAGGTTTTTAAAACTTCCTTTATTACACTGACGGTACAAATTTTACATCTTTAGTCATAATCAGGAATGTAATCAAAAATTGACTCTCACTGATCCTACATAGCAAAATGGTGAAATCAGTTCATCACTATTAAGCTCAGGCGATCACTCGAATCATAAGTAATAATAAGTTTGCGTTACATTTTATGGCTCAAAAACAAAAATCCGATATCCGTCTGATCTGCCCCTTTAAGAAGAGAGCCGGGATGGCATTAAATAGCTGACATGTGCAGTATTCCTGAAATTAAACAAGAACTTCGCCGCTGGCGAAGCACTTTTGTTATCCTGTATTACACTTCGGAGAAAAATCTGAAAGGGACTGCGCGCAGAATAGATAGTTGATTGAGTGGTATAGGGGCGAGGGTGTGAAAGGAAGGGTTAATGGAATCAGAACTCACCCTCTCGCCTATGGAACAAAAAGTCATAGGCACCAATGGTCATCATTCCGCAGTGCAGTTTCACCCTCCACAATCATTCTCAGTATCGGAAAGCCGTTGCTCTCTACCTGAATCAGGTAATGATTTGCTGTATCTGGATCACAGGTTACACTAAGAAAAATGTTTTGTTGACTCAAACAAAGTTTGTTTGGCGCAACCTAATTAGGTGTTTGTTTAAGTGCAATGAAATATTTTATTATTGAAAATTAATTATTTTGTTATTCTTATTCGGTTGCCCCCAAACTAAGAGTGAGTGAAGAGATTTGGGCGGCTCTTAACAGCGAGGTCTTGAGAGCCGATGAGGGTGATTGAGATGAGTATGGAGTGGCACCGGAATGAAAGGGCGGGAGAAACGGGAGATGTCTGAGAAGACCCGTCGACCAACGGCATTGTCCGGCACAATCCTCACATACGGAAGTCCGGTGACCCGGACGGGGATTGAGCCCGGTTCGCCTGGGTGGAGGGCCAGCGTGCTAACCGCTCAGTCACCGCGGCCCCCCCCCCCTTCCCCGAACTAAGATTGGTGCAGCTTAAGATTTGTTTGGCTCTAAGTATGTTAAATAGTTTCAATTAAAAATTAATATATTAATGGAAGCACAACTTACGAGTCGAACCTATACCATCCACGCTCGAGCGCTACAACCTCAGCTAACTGCCGATACTAGAATGTTTTTAAATACATTTCAAATACTGACAACGTGCGCAAATAAATACTTCAAGAATTATAGCTTTTGCTTTTTAGTTTCTTGTTGAACTTGTTTCATTGTAATTTTTATACCATTTTTAAGCATCAATAGATGCACTATCAAACAATTCTTACTATCCCAACTGTCCAAAAAAAAAAAAAAAAAAAAACCAACAAATTCTCGAACTGTATTTTCGAACGAAAGCAATCAAACGAGTGGCCAAACAAATATATATTGGCTGTTCACGGTAAAGTGAGCACTTTCGAAATCAACCTTCGAAAAATGTCACTGCCCCTACCTACATATGTTTTGTAACGGCACGCTGACTGTCACGAACCCAGTTAAGTTGGCAACGACAGAGAGAAATTAGTTCCACGTCTTAACGTTAAATTACAAGTGTTAAGCAAAAGTTTGTAAATGCTGATTTTTTTTTTTTTTTTTTTTAATGTATATACGGGTAAGAATAAAACTATTTCTAAAATATTTAATTTTTCAAAAATCTTACCGTTTCCCTTTACCGACGCACGAATAAAGTGATCAAGCCCATGGTAACGGCAATTGTACATACGGCGGAAGAATACACAACGTTCATACAAGCAGGTCGTAAGCAGGGCTTTCAAAAGTGCTTATTTTACCATGAACAGCCTATACCTATGGTTGAACCAACAAAATATTTTGTTGTCAGTGTAAATTCTTTTGGCCCAACGCAGCGGTTTGGTTTATTCAAGAGTCTATTTTGTTAGATGAACAAAACTAATTTTGTTGATTTTCAACTTCTGTCTACTCAACGGAATACTGTGTAGGGGCAACAAATATATTTCTTTACCCTATGAAAACAAATAGCTTGTCGGCCGTTCCCTCAGTGTACTGAGCGTATCTGTATGCTCTACCTACGCCGTTCTTTCTATACGCTGTTCATGTTTAACTGAGATTTTTTGAGATCCCAGTTTAGGATCTACTTGTCCTTATTTTGTATCCTTCTGTCACGTAAAATTTAAATTGCCATGAGTCTAATCACTTTATTTATGCACCATCGAGTAAAAATGAGCGATTTCTGGGGACGTAAATTTGTTAAAAATGCAGAGATTCGTTCTCTAGTGCGCAGCTGCGTCCCTAGCGAAAGTAAGGCCAGGTGTAAGGACTTAAGATCCTTTCATTCCAAACTAAAGTAGATCTCGCCTTCCCATAACACAGCCACTTTTCCAACAATATACTTTGTTGTCGAGAGCCCGCGCCTCGCGCCTAACGTTTTATTGGTAAAACCTTTTACATTTTATAGATGAAAATGTTTGAGTATATACGTTTCAACGTGAAATATAATATAGATGTAATTCCTTCGGAGACAAGAGGGGTTCGGGGAGTGGCTCGGTGGCTTGGTCGGCCACCATCTTGGATCCCACCATCGTGACTTCCTGCTCTGTCAAACCTGTCACGCGACCGCCATATTGGATTCCGCCATGTTGATAGCCATTACGCCGCCATATTTGTAGCCAGTAGGCCTACATCACCGTCTTGGGTCTGCCATCTTAGTAGCCATGTCATTTTTCATGCTCTACCATTCCATGTTGTTTTTCATGCTCTATCATTCTGTGTTGCCTCTCTTGCATTCCAAGGATTTTCTCCAAGTGCTTCGATTTTTCCCTTCCTCTCATTCCATCGCTTTCTAGCTCTTTTTTCACTCTTCCTCTTTTCATCTCTTTCGCTCCTTTCTCTCATTTATATATTATAACTCTACCACAATGAATGCTGGCGGACTAGTGTGATGTGATCGCAATAAATACACAGATTTAAAAATATCTGTGGCAAACCTATTTTGCAATGGTTTTATATTTAACCGAAATTCCTTGGGCCCAAGTACGAAGTTGAAGGTTTCACTTTAAAACTGGCGACTGTGACGACGCAGCTCTACGTTCGCGGCATGTCAATATTATTTCTTTGAAAGCAACGCAAGCGTATAGGAATGCCTGGTTCAGATGTGCGCCGATCATGCCAAACGGACACAGCAGACAGAACTGATGGTTCATGTAAGCAGAGTTTCTGCGTAGCCATTTCGTTGTTGAATACGTAGTTTTAAAGGCCCAGATTATAAAACAAATTATGTATAACAAAATAGATGCTGTCATCCTTCTACTCTAGTTTATTAATTCCATTATGGTGCGATTTACTTACTAAATGATTTTCAAGAGATGGTTTATTTTTATTTTTACATCCAAAATAATTTTGTACTTTCGGTTCATTTTCAAACAATGTTGAATAAAATTAGTGTTTATGTTCACGTATCTCATTATAAATTTGTAAATAAAAAAATCCTATACATTCCCATTAATACGCGTCGTTTATTCAAGAAATATAATTAGCATAAAATATGTGAACCAGCTGACTTCTGGGAAATATCGGCGATGTCTGTTCTTTCCGCGAGCAGAAAATATCGGCGTGAACTCGACATTTCTGCGCGACTCGCGCGGGCACCGAGGGCGGCTTCTGATTGGCTGTTATAGTCTTACGCTCAGTCTGTTCTGCGTGATCGGCGTACATGTGAACCAGGCATAACCATAAAGCGTTTACTTTGTACATAAGCTCATAGAGATAAGTATGTGCTCGATTTGCACGTGACGGGATTTGGGCGGCTCTTAACAGCGATGTCTCGAGAGCCGATTAGGATGAAGAGGTGCGAAAGCGATGGAATGCAAGGGCGGGAGGAAACGGGAGATCCCCGAGAAAGCCCGTCGACCAGCTGCATCGTCCGGCACGATGCCCACGTGCGAAAGATCCGGGGGCGAACCCCACTGGGAATCGAACCCGGTTCGCCTTGTTGGGGTTGGGGGGGGGGAAGGGCGAGTAGTCTAACTACTGCACCACCGCGGCCCCACTCACATATGAAAATCGCCCATATCGTCCATCCAGACCGCCATGAAGGGCGTTGCCCGGCAAGCCCATACACAAGAAGTTACTCTCATCTCGACTGCGGCCCTGTTTGCCAGCTTCATTCCGCCTTCTGGGGGGGAAAATAACCAGACAGTGGTAGTAGGGGGATGCTGAGGGAGGAGCGGGGTGGGTTGGCAGTGCCGTATAGGGGAGGGGGTTGGCGCCGGGAAGGTGATTAATTGGAATGTTGCGCTGGAAATAGCCGCGCCGACCTCGGCCGGGCGACTGGTCGGGGACGCCGGACGGGAGGAAATTGAAGTAAATGAATTCAAAAACGCTACGTGTTGATTCCGGCTGCGTCTCCGGCTTTAATCAATGTCCTTAATTAACTAATCACGTCCCTCGCAACCTCTCCACTGTAACGAACTCCTGGACGCTGAACATCGCGGCTCGTGGCCGACTAAACACTACGCGGTCACGTGACGTTACTATGTTGAGCGTGATTCCGCTGTGGTCATCCGGTGACTGAGTCCGATATGGAACGTTCTTGAGTGGGATACAGCCCTGAATTTTCTGTGAAATAGTTATTTGCGCGAATACGCGTATCCCGGTAAATAAGTCTACTGAAAATATTACCTTTTTTTTTTTTTTTTTTTTTTTTTTTTTTCCAGAAAAGATAAAAAGCAATTATCTATGCACCTATTTTTTTTTTTACGTTTGTCATATTAAGTGTATTCTTAAAGGAAAACATTCGTGAAAATAGTCAAATGTCGCATTTTTAAAGCTTCCCTGTGCAGTTTCCTTAAGCAGTAAGAGAAAAATACAAAGATGCGGGCATAGTTCAATCCGTGGTCTTTCACCGCGTGTAGTAAAACCCCGCTGTTACAGATCTAATTTGCAAGGTACAGCGTCACGACGGAAATACTGCACGCCTTGAGCGTAGGAGCGATGAGGCGCTAGGCGTGCGTGTTAGAGTCGCCCGTATCGCTCCCTCGCTTCTTGACCTTGTACGCGCAGCTCCATCCCACTATTAAGGGCATTAGCGCATGGCAAAAACGATCAACGCTGCACACTTCCGTAAATTCCATTACAGAGCTCGTATCTCACGTCACATCACAATTAAGCTTAAAGTCTATGGAAGTAAATACGTCGCCTAACAGGTTGAACTAATTTTGTGAACGTTTTTGTGTAACACACTGTTAAAAAATATTGCCTTCATTTTACGGAAATGTGCTGGTAAAAATATATCCAGAGGTGTCCATAAACTCTCCGTAAAATTACGGACACATTGATTTTCATGAACGGACTTTCCTTAAATTCACGGAACCTCCCCGTTAATTCCCTAGCTAGTTTTCTGTACGTAAAGTTTAAATAATTTTTAATATCTACTTGATTGTTATTTTCATTATGTGGGTGTTCTACTGTGTACAAAATATATTTAAAAATAGTTAATTTTTTTTTTTATATTTAAGCAAGATTTGAACCCGAGTCAAAAAGTTGCGAGTTCACGACCCTAACCACTTACCTACAATGCTCGCGTGGTTAATCTGGTATAACTTTAGTATTTCTATATTAGTCACATAAGCAACTTTTTTACTTTCTGTTAAAGTTAGTGTATTTTAAGTGTTATATACACCTATTGCTACTTTCTAATGTTTGAAAGAAACAGATCTTAGTGTAGTGACATGGATAACTTTAACTGCCGCAGAATCGATAGTTTTCTGGTTACAGTGGCGAAAAACGTTTCGTGTGGACTCGGCATTGTTCGTTCCCGAAACCCGAAGTTATAGGAAATACGGAGTTTTTCCGTATTTTGTATTTACGCACTTAACTCCGTTTTTTCGTCATTACGGATTGCGTTTCTGATTATTTAATGTGTATTTTCGTAAATATTTCCGTAAATATACGGAAAATCTTAACAGTGCCGTAGCTGTAACCACAAGCCAAAAATGAGTCAATTTTTGGGACGAAATTGTGCAAAAAATTTTTTTTGTAACCAATCCAATAAATACGTTTCAAATTTTGCTTGTATGCAGTACAAGCCATTACTAGCACTTAATTCATAAATTACCGTAAAAAAATTATGTTTTAATATTTATAATTTCGTATTTGTAGGCTAATGGAGAAAATGTGAAGATTTTCTGTGGAATAACTCAAGATAGTAAAATTTTAAAATGTATCAAATGCACATTATAAAACTTTAATTGTATTAATAAATGGAATGTTCAATGTTTCGTAATTTTTAAACTTAAAAATGGAGAATGCACCATTAGCATAAAAAAAAGATTTTTTGGGTAATGTGTGGTTACGCAGCTATAGTTTATCGGCGGTTTCTTCACAATTTTTTTGTCAGGATGTTTAAAAACCATCCCACGTATGACGTGCTTCGTCGTTTCATAAATATGTCTTGTATCAATATAAAAATACCTTGTTTTTTATTAAATTGAATTTTCTACTTATATTTTAGCTATAAACTATAATATTTTACTTATAATAAATATGAATAAAGCAGGGAGGGAATAGGGTTGTTGGCACTGCTTGATCAGAAATAGTTCATATGCAAAATATTATTTCACTGAGTGCGCACGAACGCGGCGCGTTGTCTTTTCGGTGTAATTTTCTAGACTCGGTTAAGCTTTGTTTTCATGAGGCGGAGGAATACCCTGAAAGTAGAACTTTTACCAGGGCTTCTGGAAAGTTGGAAGTAACCGTGAACTCGGACTATAGTTCTATGAGTTGCAGAACTCGCGTAGCGGTACTGCTAAGATGGATCCATGGAGGTATTAGTCTATGGAGTGGAAGCCGAGACACGAAAGTGAAGCCGGAAATGAAAGACAAGGACAGGGCTAGTAGTGGCAAAAAAGGTGCATGTTTTACATTGCTTACTACGTAACCTCATAATATGGCGGCTGACGTAAACAATCGGTCTGCGCATGCGCAGTTGAAAGAAGTCAGTCAAGGCATCGGCTTCACTTGACAAACGTGGAGATGATAGGCTGTTCCCACTCGCATCATCTATTACCTCCATGGATGGAGCACGTCACACGACAAGAGAGAATGGTCGGTAGAATCGCCTGTTCCCTGCCCACAGCTTCGCTACATTTATTAGTTCTCAGCAATTTTCGGATGGCAACTGTGGAGGCGAAACGCGAGATTATTTCTAGGGAAGGATTACAAAAGCGACATCAACAGTAATCAAGAAATACTGACCTCAGACAATGCACCAGGCAATGCTCTGTCGTTCCGAAAAACATGATACGAAACCGTATTTACAGAGTATGGCAAACATTTCATAAATCCAAAATGGCGGATGGGAATCTACCTTAAGAGTGCGGGGTCAACGGAAAATCCATTATTTTATATTTGTAAGAGATACCGTCCAACGTGTAGAGATTAATTGTGATTTCCTTGCATAAAAAAAAAATGTATCGTATAGTAATTGCATTATGACATGTGAAGATCACAAATTTAGTATTGTTGGAACGCGCAAATTTATTAAAAATTTAGCAAGAGTGACTGAAAGAAAGATCATGTCTTAATTGATTTTGAGGCAGCTCAGCGCAATCTATTTCCCAAAATATATCCAAAAATTTCCTTATTTTAGATAAAAATTTTTTTTAATTTCGAAAAAAAAATTCATAGCGTGTTTTTAAATATCTCTTGAAGTATTCGTGGTATCTTGTTTCAACGTGATTCATCTCATTTCGGAAAGTAAGTTAGCTTTTAAAATTTACACGTCCCAAAAACACTAAAATTGTGATTCTGACAAGCACTACGCAAAAAATATCCGGTCTAAAAAATTTTTATGCAGGGAAATAATACTTGTAAATGTCTACCAGTTGAAATACATTTCATACAAGTATTAAATAATGACACTTTTCGTTACCAGCACTCTTAAATAGTTTCTCCACACTTTTTTTAATCAAACCTTTGAAAAATCACCCCATGTATGACTTATTTTATTGTTTCCTAAATATGTTAAGTATCATAAGCGTTTAATAGTTGTGTTAATAGTATCTTCATTTCGTTAAATTGAATCTTTACTTATATTCTATCTAATAATTTATAGTATTTTATTTGTAATTAATGTGAATAAAACAGAGAGAAAATAGCTGTGTTGGTAATAACTAGTATTAAATAGCTATTATTCAGAATATAATCACACTGAGTGTTCACGAATGCGGTACGTTGCCGCTTTGGCGTAATTTTGTAGACTTTGTTTGGCTGAAGCTGGGGAATATCCTCGAAGCATAACTTGGGTAGGGCCTCAGTAAGGTTGGAAATAACATTTAGAGTGCGATGTGCGTAAAGGAGTTCCCACGTTAGTCAAAGAATCCCGTTTGTAAGGTACAGTAAGTTTGCAGCGGCGATTCCTTTGCGTGATCAGTTGCCTAAATGGCACGCAGTTGCGTGAGCTGGGAGCGAGATGAGAAGTGTGTTGATAAAGTGATGGCGTGCGCGCTAGTGAGGGACCACGTTGTATTGTAAGTGGCTGTCTGTCTCGCGCAGGGAAGCAGCGATGAGCGAATACGTGTTTGAAATATGAAGTGGAGGTGGCAAGGTGCCAGCTACTTGCCGCCAACGACAAACACGAAAACACGAGCTGTTTGTTACCTGTTGGATAATGCGGGAAGAGAGCCAGGGATCTCCCCGTTTGCAGTACTGCCAAATGCGCCATCGGCTGGGAAATTCATTCCCACTACGGCTTTCTATCGCATACACGCTTCGCTTCAATGGCGTGTCGTTCCCTCCGTCCAAGAAATTTTCTTCCGACGGTCAGTCTAAAGCGAAACATTTTTAAAACGAACTTTCCTTCTATGACCCTTCCGTTCCTTTTATACTTCCCTCTTTATCTCTTCGTTTCTACTTCCCTCTTTATCTCTTCGTTTATACTTACTGCGATTGCTTCAAAGCGTTCTCATTTTCCTTTTATGTTCTTCGTATACAGATTACAATTTAATATATTCCCCATAAAATTTTATATTTCCAAGCTTTCATCACTTGTAAAGGCTTAATTAAGTAGAGTACGATTTTCCTTTGCCTTTCAACCTTTACCGTCACGTGAATATATGGCTAAGGTAAAAACACTAACGACTGGGATGAGGGGCCGCGGAGGCTGAGCGGGTAGACTTCTCGCTTCCTACCAAGGTGAACCAGGTCCGATACCCAGCCGGATCGCCCCCGGATTTTCGCAAGTGGGAATAGCGCCGGACGATCCCGCTGGTCGCCGCTCCACACCCACCTCATCTCACCCTCATTGGCTCTGAAGACCTCGCTGCTAATAGCAGCCCAAATCTCTCCCGCTCAACGGAACCGAGACGAGAGGTCTTGAACGCCGGTGAGGGCGGAGATGGAGTAATGATGGAATGTAATGGCAGGAGAAAGGGAGTGCCACGAGAAAACCCGCCGAGCAATGGCAACATCACCCACGTTCCCCACATACGAAAATCCGGATGAAGCCGCCGGGAATCGAGTCCGGTTCACCTTGCTGGGAGGCGAGTAGTGAGCCACTATACCTCCGCGGTCCCTGCCTCTATTGTGACTTCAATAAACAAGGTGAAGCCAAACTTCTATGTTAACATAACTTTTTGCATTTTGTACGAATCAAGATTATAAGGTAAAATTCTCATATTTTCCTTTAAAAAATGATAAACGTTAGCTTTCAAATGATTTTATATTTCTGTGAACTTATGATCGATATCATACCACGAAACTATAAAATACACACAAAAAAATATTCAAAAAATATGGTTCTTAAACAGTTTTGTAATACGCCATGATCGTTAGCTTAACCTGTGCCTCGAGTCGGTAACACACGTGGCTGGAATTCAATTGTGTAAAGATGTTTAGTTCCCGCACACAACTGGCACAAGCGCATTTCACTAACGTAACGCAGTAATATACACACACGAGCTAAACACCGCGCAAATCAGTACGACAAGCTACAATCGTCCACGGCGACGTCAAACCGCCACAGCGTAGCAGCATTTCTAATGACCCGGGCTCAGTTGGTGTTAACATTACACATATATTGCTTCGGCGATAAACACATTCACTGCACAACACAACCACAGCTGCCTTTGCTGCAGTTGAAGTTAGCCCTCGCAATGTTCGTTTGCTTGTGTTTCCACGTTCATATGTAGTCTGTCTGCGGTTTCTTCACACTTCTTCAATCAAACGTTTGAAAAATCACCCCATGTATTATGTGTTTAGTTATTTCCTAAATACCCCACCTATTACAAACATTTTATACTTCTGTTAACATTAAAGTATTTCATTTTTTCATTAAATGACAGTATTAAGTATATTTTATTTATAAATTATAATATTTAATTTATAATAAATGTGAATAAAACAGTGAGAAAAAACATGTGTTGGTAGCGCCTCGTAAGAAATAGTTATCATGCAAAATATTTTTACAGCTGAGTGCGCACGAATTCGGCGCGTTGTCTGTTGTCTCAACAGGCACTTCAGGCCTTCCCTCTAGAAACTTCTAGACATCCCAGCGGACATTTCTAGCCTTTCCAGTGAACACTTCTAGCCATCCCAGAAGACACTTCAAGCCTTCCCAGCAGTTACTTCTGGCCATCCCAGCGGACACCTCTTGCCATCCCACCAGACACTTCCAGCCGTCCCAGCAGACACTTCTAGCCGTCCCAGCATACACTTCTTGCCATCCCGGCAGACACTTCTAGCCGTCCCAGCATACACTTCTTGCCGTCCCAGCAGACACTTCTAGCAGTCCCAGCAGACACTTCTAGCCGTCCCAGAAGACACTTCAAGCCTTCCCAGCAGTTACTTCTGGCCATCCCAGCGGACACCTCTTGCCATCCCACCAGACACTTCCAGCCGTCCCAGCAGACACTTCTAGCCGTCCCAGCATACACTTCTTGCCATCCCGGCAGACACTTCTAGCCGTCCCAGCATACACTTCTTGCCGTCCCAGCAGACACTTCTAGCAGTCCCAGCAGACACTTCTAGCCGTCCCAGCAGTTACTTCTGGCCATCCCAGCGGACACCTCTTGCCATCCCACCAGACACTTCCAGCCGTCCCAGCAGACACTTCTAGCCGTCCCAGCATACACTTCTTGCCGTCCCAGCAGACACTTCTAACCGTCACAGCGGACACTTCCAGCCATCCCAGCAGACACTTCTAGCAGTCCCAGCAGATACTTCTGGCCATACCAGCGGACACTTCTAGCCATCCCAGCAGACACTTTTTGCCATCCCATCGAACACTACTAGCCATCCCAGCAGACATTTCTAGCCTTATAGCCTTCTGTCCTTTGTTGTAATTTTCTAGACTTAGTTAAGCTTGGTTTGCACGAGGCGGAAGAATATCCTGGAAGTAGAACTTTAGCAGGGGTTCAGAAAAATATGAAGTAACTAGGAATGTATTATAACGTTACTAAGTGCTTCTGCTTTGCATTGCTTTCTTTGACCGGTCCCGCGTGAGCACGCGAAGGACAGAGTAGTAGCGCGAGAAGTTCGCGGCGATTTTCAAAGGCAAGTTGCCGCGATAAGAATATCGCGAATTGCGCGCTCCTGGCCATAGTGCATTGAATTTCTTAGGTTATCTAAGAAAAATGTTCTGGTCAACGCCCTTGCATCTCTCAGTGGAACTCAGGGTGCGGGTGAACTTTCTAGAATGGGCCAGCGAGAGTGAAGTCTGCGGACTGCGAGCATCGGTACAGTGAAGAGTGATACCACTGAACTGGATGCGCGAGTGTAAGCGTTGAGATGAGAGGTTGGGGCGTCTCTTGACAACGAGGTTTTGAGAACCGATGAGGGTGAAAATGGAGTAGTACCGGAATGCAAGGGCGGGGGAAAACGGGAGATCCCCGAGAAAACCCGCTGACCAGTGGTATCGTACGGAACGATTCCCACTTGTGAAAATTCGGAGTGACCCGACAGGGGATTGAACCCAGTTCGCCTTGGTGGGGGTGGGGGGTGCAGTCTAACCGCTCAACCACCGCGGCGCGGCCCCACGTGAATGTAAGATATTTTGAATGATGGCAATAGGCAGAACGAACATGTGTAAATAATGAGTGTCAATGAAGAGACTACAGCCACTATGGATACGCTAAGGAGGACTTTAATTAGAATTGAGATAGACATTAAATATTGTTCTCACTGACAATAATATGAGTAACAGTAGAGCTAGAAAGTTTAATGTAGTAAATAATAGCTGGTGTCTTGTAAAATTGGAAAAAAAGTTTAGGTTGGTATAGTTGGAGCATGTTTTCATTTCTCCTCTTTAAAACAAACCCCCTGGTCTGCATGGACAGGTCCCTTCGAGTAGAGGCAATTTTCCGTGCATGTGTGTGTGTGTGTGTGTGTGTGTGTGTGTGTGTGTGTTTGTACCACAGAATCCGAATTTTCTGTACATGTTACAACCCATTATTAGGAAAAAAAGTCGCGAAATATTTTCTTGCAGCTCTACAGCTGAAATATTTTACAATTACTACTACATAATATTTTATAAAAAGCATAAAATTGTTTTTTACCTCGATGTTTATAATATACTTGAATTTTACAACACTTGTTTGTAAAAATTCATTATTAGTTTTACACGTCCTCACTAGATTTTGCGAAAGTCACTTTAACTTATTTGAAGAGCTACAAAAATATATTTTGAAACTAGTTTCCAAAGAATTCCGGGTTCAATAAAAAAAAATCAGTGAAGATGAACCCAAGTCACTTAATGACATCAGCCTAGGGGCACTTGAACTGCATTGCAGGGTGTTAATAATAAACGTTTTTCTGCGGAATTATTAAACGTGTGTCCAATGCACTGATGTACTAAAATTGTAATTGTAAAGGGCTTTTTAACGTCCCCTGGTTAGATGCGTGAAAGCTTAGCAGGGGACGGCATACAGACTAGCTTATAACCTAACTTAACCGGGATTCGAACCCAGAGCCTCCCGCAACCCAGATTGGTGGCGCAACAAATGACTGCGCCACGGGAGGCCGGATGATGTACGAAAAGAACACACACTTCAGACGTGAGCTGTCGAGTGCTTTCAGGACGTCCACCACACTAGAAACACCATTTTTGAGTAGGCCTGCTCCGAAATGACTGAAAGCCGCTTTTTCAAAGTGTTGTATCTCGAAATATACGCTTCAGATACGTAAGAAACTGCTCAAGGTCCCTGCAATGAACCTTCCTACAGGCTTCCCGCTAATAAAGGAAAAGGATCACCGCTGAGAAGTCTCATGCACGCATTGCGACGAGAGCACTGCGCGCCAGTTCAGAGCCTTGCGCTTAGCGGCGATGGCGTACTTGAAGCGTGAGGCAGTGTAGCCCTTATCGCCCCTGCGCCTCTCAGACTCAAAAGAGAGAAAAAAATCTCCAGGTAGGCGGGATCCTTAAACAATGAAGCTTACAACTTCGCAGTACGTAAACAATAAACTTTCGTGCAAAGGCACGGGTGTAGGCTATTCAAAACGAGGGGGAGGGGGGGGGTGGCATTTTGCCGTGCACTGTACTTCGAAGGGGTCGCAGTGGTATAGTGGTTTGACTGTCGCCTCCCACCGAGGCCCAACCGGGTTCGATTCCCGGCGGAATCGCTCCCGGATTCTCGCATGTGGAAATCGTGCCGGACGATGCCGCTGGTCGGTGGGTTTTCTCGGGGACCTCCCATTTCCCCCGCCATTGCAATCCAGCGCTGCTCCATACTCACCTAGCTTCACCCTCATCAGCTCTCAAGACCTCGATGTAAGAGCCGCCCAAATCTCTCGTCTTTACTTCACTCCACAATACTTTGTGCATGTGCGTACAGATGACATTATTATCTCAAATGCTAGTATTATTTTACATACCTTGTGCACTGTTTTCGGTAGACAGCTTCTATTATTTTCTAAGTACTGTAGACTTTTCTTTGTTAAGTGCGCACGTAATATTCTAACTACATACGTAATTTGAAGCGAGAGTGTAATTAGAAAATAACATATAATGCAGAAAAAATTATTGAGTTTGTTGTTGCTTTACTTATGCTGCATTAATCAACTTATCAACTGTCAACCACCATAGAGGAGTTCATTGCAATCCTAGTGCAAGAGATCCTGTGTTCGAATTACAGCTTGGTCTAAGATGTATAGGCTTAAAAGTTCACTGTAAAATGAACACTTTTGAATGCCCTGCTCAAGATCTACTTGTATGCCCGTTGTGTATTATTCCGCCTTATGTAAAATTAACACTGTTATGGGCTTCATCGCTTTATTCATGCGCTGGTCGAGTGACTGTGAAATTATTAGAAAAGTAAATATTTTACAAATCTGCTTATTTTTACACTTCGCTGCAGAAGAAAAAACAGAAAGCGAAAGAAATAATTTAAGTTATTACAAATGTTTACCTAACACTTTTTATTCGACGTTAAGATATGCAACTACTGTCCCTCAAACGTTACCAACTTTACTGGGCGAATGTCACTCAGTGCGCCTGTTAAAATCAGTCACTTTTTTCTAAGGTTGAATTTAAAAGTGCTCAGTTTATCGTGAACAGCCTCTAGCTGATGTTCAGGGAAAAACTTACAGGGACTTTAACTTGAAAACCAGTCTCCAATCAGCCCATCCGATAAACGACGGGAACATTAATAAGCAAAAAAGGCGGGGGTTGGGGGGAGGAATGCTGGTAACTTTCAGGTTACCTTGGCGTTAACGAGTAATGATCTTCAATTGCTTGGGGGGGGGGAGGGGTGCAGGCTAGGTCATGTCCCACGAATCATCCCTGCTGCTGAGTACGAGACTGTCTTCCGGGAGATCGCTGTTTGGATCCCAGCAAACAGTGTGTCCACCACACCTGGATTTGCTGACTCTTCCCAGGCGAGTTGTATGTGCGCGTTTCATTAAAGGCTGTTTCACTATCAAGTGAGCACTTCAGAAATGAACCTTAGAAAAAAGGGCGGGGGGGGGGGGAGGAATGCTGGTAACTTTCAGGTTACCTTGGCGTTAACGAGTAATGATCTTCAATTGCTTGGGGGGGGGGGGAGGGGTCCAGGCTAGGTCATGTCCCACGAATCATCCCTGCTGCTGAGTACGAGACTGTCTTCCGGGAGATCGCTGTTTGGATCCCAGCAAGCAGTGTGTCCACCACACCTGGATTTGCTGACTCTTCCCAGGCGAGTTGTATGTGTGCGTTTCATTAAAGGCTGTTTCACTATCAAATGATGAACCTTAGAAAAAAGTCACTGCCCCTGCATGCATACATTTGTACGGGCGCACTGAGTGACATTCGCCCAGTAAAGTTGGTAACGACCTATGGAAAGTAGTTCCATATCTCAACGTCGAGTAAAAATTGTTAGGAGACCATTTGTGATAACCATACATCAATTCTTTCACTTTTCTGTTTTTGACGTGAATACGTCTTTAAATTTGCGATCATATTGGATGGCAATACAGAAAATCCGACGATAACATAATCGGGAATGCAGTGTTTGGCATTGCAGCTCCGAATCTGTCGTCTACATTCAAAATTAAATTACGCCACTCGATTGACAAAGGATCAAAGATTATGTCACGTTGAGTGAGTGAGGACTGCGGAGCATCGCGCGCGAGGGGTGAAAAAAAAAAACCGAGGGGGAAGGGGGGGGGGCGCAATTTTGAGTACGTTTCGCCGCGTCTCGTAACTTCCGCGTGGTATAACCTTTTGACTAGGAGAAGCTACGACGCTCGTTTACGTTCCAATCGACAGCTCTCGTCGAGATCAACCGACTGCGTGTGTAAAAACATTTATGTTGCGCGGTCATGGTGAAATCGTATGAGTTTAATGAAAAAAAATTAAGAAAACTTGACAAAATGTCGACCTATACTCGTCAAAAAGCCAAGTCGAAATACAGAAATCGTATATGGTAGGAAAGAGCATCTCAAAAGCAATCCAGTGATACCCATAAAATCCCATATGATCGAGTGAAGCGGTACCGGGGGAACGTAAAATAAGCATCAAGGCGTCCGAGCGCGTCAACACAGCCAAACAACATTTTCTAATGCATCGAAGTGTAAAAGTAGTAAAAGGAGATTTGTAAAGTATTTAATTTTTTTAATTTTACATAAGGTGGGGGAATACACAACGTGCATACGAGTGGATCTTAAGCAGGGCTTGCAAAAGTGCTCATTTTACCGCGAACAGCTCGTACAACACTCCTCTGCACCGCTGCGACAGCCACTACTACTGTTGTTCCACGTGTTTGCGCCGACGCGTAGCCGCGCACGAGGCCCACCCGGGGGGAGGGGGGATGTCCGTGGCTACGATATCCCTGTTAGTTTCCCTCTCTTTCCAGCTACCATTGTTCGCAGCCCCACACGCCAGGGATGATAGAATACCCAGGGAGCTGCCGCGGCTTGTACAGGTTCGTAGTCTTCGCTTGTGGATGGCGGTGTTTATTATGCGTGCCGAAATTGAAAAATTAAAATACTTGCCGTAAATGTTTTATAGCAAAAGTAGTATGACTTAACTTAATGGTGCATATACATGAATGCTGTAGAGCAGCGCTGTCCCACTTGGAAGGGCCCGTGGGCCACAATTCAAAGTCTAGCAAAGTCGCGGGCCGTACCATAGTTTTGGCAAATTTCTTATATTGTACAAAGAGAACGAGGTATTAAATTAGGCTAGGCCGCTAGGCTACAGTCATAAAAACACATTTTTATTGAAAATTATTATTAAAAACAATGTTTAATTATTTAACTATCGAGGAATAAAAGTGCGTAAATATTTACGTACCAAATAAAATACGTAATACATTAAGCAAAATTTATATGTTTATTAAGTTTGTAAAGCCGTTCTGTACGGCCCGCGGGCCGCATTCGGCCCGCGAGTAGCCAGTTGGACAGCCCTGCTGTAGAAGTTAACCGTATTTTACAATTTTATGAAAGCCATTTGACAAGAATCTCTCGTCAGTGTCCCTGGAACAGGAACTACAAACGTTCGTTAGTCATGTATAATCCATTACCTGTTACTTCACACTTTTCTGAAGCCCTGCTGAAGTTCTATTTTCAGGATATTCCTCCGCCTGGTGCAAACTAAGCTCAACCAAGTGTGGAAAATCGCACCAAGGGACAACGCGCCGAATTCGTGTGCACTAACTTGTATAGGCTGTTCACGTTAAAGTGAGAACTTTTGAAAGCCCTGCTTATGATCTACTTGTATGCACGTTGTGTATTCCCCCGCCTTATGCGAAATTAAAATTGTCATGGGCATCGTCACTTTATTCATGCGTCGGTCAAATGAAACTGCGAAAATATTATGAAGCTAAATTTCTTTTACATCTGCTCATTTTTAAACTTCGATGCATTAAAAAAAAAAAAAAAACAGAAAGCGAAAGAAAGAATTTTAAGTTATCACAAATGGTTGTTACCTCACACTTTTTATTCGACTTTAAAATATGGAACTACTTACCAGCCATCGTTACCAATTTTACTGGGTAAATGTCATTCAGTGCGCACATTAAAATATATGCAGGCATGGGCAGTGACTTTTTTTCTGAGGTTCATTTCTAAAGTGCTCACTTCTGGAATGAAAGGGCAGGGGAAAACAGCAGATCCCCGAGAAAACCCGTCGACCAGTGGCTTCGTCCTGCACGATTTCCACTTGCGAAAATCCGGGAGTGACCCGACCGTGGACTGAATCCGGTTCCGCCTTGGTGGGAGGCGAGCAGTCTAACCGCTCAGCCACAGCGGTCCCTGTGGGAGGGAAGCTCCGATGTATCTCGTTGTAAGTGTTACCTGACACTACAATATAACAAAGTAGGCCGAGTCTAGATCCCAGCACCTTTACATTAGAATATATTGAAATATATCCGACATGTAGAGCAAATAATTAGCATTTAAGTATATATAATTTGGAAACAAATTGTGTGTGGAGAGGGTTACTTAAATTAATTACAAAATGTCCCCAAAAGATAAATCATTTTTAATAATGGCCAACAAAATTATATAAATTGTGACATCGATAATACATTAAATGAACATAATATAATAACTGTTTTTAATGACACAGATTTTTTAAAAGAGATTTTTTTTTTTGCATAATGCTGTAAGGTTTTAATTTTATAATTTTAATGGTTGGGATCCCCAAAAAAAAATCCATCTGTAATAATAAAAGGTTTAGGTTTTTCAAAATATTAATTTCTGTTTTTTAATTTTGAAAATTGAAATTCTTCTGAATATATACTTGCTTCCAAGAACAAAATGATGTTAGACGAGCGACTTGATGCGCTGAGCACGGGAACATGCACAAGGGCAAGCAGAGCTGATGGGATAAATGAAAATAAAGGCCGGACTTTCCTGCTGCTCTAGAGCATCTTTGGGGTGCAGTCTTGCCAACTCCAACACTCACAGCAAGCCAGGCATGAGGCAAGGCCATAGACTAAAGACGAGGTAGACCGACCTCGCTGGCAGCGCACAACCAATCTCCGAGTCCCAACACTGAACTGCTTCTCTGCCAACAAGTCTAGCGAAAACGACATGGTAGATATTTTCACACTTCTTCTAACCGATTTGTAATGTAGTTTGACTAAATTCAAATTGGTAAAATTATTATGTTAATATAATAGTGCTTGTAATTAAGAGATCAAAATTTAAACAAACACTTTCATCACTGTTGTCCAAGTGATGTTGACAATTGTGTATGATTGGGGTAGGTCAATGTTTCTGTACATGTGCAGAAGGCGAATAAGTGGTCTCTACCTGATCTTCTAGTCTGTGGGCAAGGCACCCGAAAACCGGGAGCAGAAATGCGACCAAGCCTTAGCAAGGTATCTCGTCCGGGCAACCGCAATGCCGTAGAAGCTGGACGATGAGTCCTTATTAAGTGGATAAAGAGAGAGTCTTAAAGAGAAAAAAAAACCCGTAACACGCCATTATTGTTAACGGGGAAGAAGAAAGAGGAAGGTTGCGTTATGAAAGTAGCAGTGACTGTCACAGATATTAAGTCGCTTGACGCTTCACCAGTAACAATGATGACAAGCAATAATGTGATTTTACAATAACATTGGTTAATACAAATAAACTGGATAGAAAATTATGTAGAAGCAAAAATACTACTTTCAATGTCAAATTTTACACAGTTATTTTCGTTTCAGAGAAAATTACTTTAAATACTTTTAACCTGATCATATCACATTTGGAACTGGTCACCTATAGATTATAAAATTTCATCTTGACAGAGATATACAAATATTGCTGATTAAATACGCAAAATTGCTTAGGTGGTGACCGTAATTTTAATTAAGCGTGATCGTACATGAAAATACATAAGTAAACAAAATGGTAAATGCTGGAAGAAAAAAAAAAAAAAAAAAACCGCCTTTGTCATTTTAAAAAAATTAATTCTCAGAAAGAGAAAACAGGAATAGTAGAAAACGTAGCGAGTGCCTAAAATGGCACTGCAATCCTAACCGCTGTGAGTCCCATAGACGCCAAGAATAAGTATGAACCGGGGGGGTGGGGGGGGGCAGTCGCCTCTCCACTATTCAGCCAGCAGGGACGTCGCCCCCTTGGCTAATAAACAATGGCTGGTCGCTATAGGCTGTTGACGGTAAACTGAGCCCTTTTGAAAACCCTACTTAACGGGCCTACCTACCAAGCCGGCAGCTGCGAACTTCAAATGGGGAATCAATGTTAAACGAAATTCCTTCTCATTGCACCAATTTTAAATATAACTATTTCAAACAAAAAGTATTCTACGTGAAATTTCTTAAGAAATTACGCTAAGTTGAAATATTTTGCCAATCTTTTTGTTTAATGTGTGTTTTTTTTTTTTTTTTTTACAAAATGGAAATATTTAAATTTACATATAACGAAAAAAAAGACGGATAAATAATTATTTTTTCAAAAAGAATTTTATGTAGCAATATTCTCTGGGAAATCGCGTCAACGTGTTTTTTATTTGAAATAGTTATCTTCAAAACTGGCGCAATTTGAAGGAATTTCGTTTAACATCGATTCCCCATTTGAAGTTCGCTGCTGCCGGCTTGGTAGGCAGGCCCGTTAAGATCTACTTGTATGCACATTATGTATTCTTCCGCGTTATGTAAAGTTAACACTGCCATGAGCCTCATTACCATATTCATGCGTCGGTCAAGTTTAACTGTGAAATTATTATAAAAGTAAATATTTTATACATATCTGCTAATTTTTACACTTGGATGCATAAAAATATAAACAGAAAACGAAAGAAATTATTTAAGTCATCAAAAATGGTTACCTGACACTTTTAATTTGGTGTTAAGATATGTAACTACTTCCCCATCATCGTTGCCAACTTTACAGAGCGAATGTCACCCAGCGCGCCCATTAAAATATATGTAGGTAGGGGCAGTGACTTATTTCTAAGGCTGATTTTAGAAATGCTCACTTTATCGTGAACAGCCTTTACCAATTTTTGAGGAGCTTGGTCGTCCGAACACCTCATAAATATGAAGCAAAGATCAATCGAAAGAAATGAAGCGAAAAAAATCAACGAGGGTATTTTAACTGAGGGCAAAATTCTACCCGTTTTGCGATTAAAACTAATCACCCATCAAAATGTTGTAAATAATGAAACGTTGTGTTAATTAGCGTGAACTATAAAAATGTTCCACTGAGTCATTTGTGATACCCGAGACAATGTAAGCAGTTTAGGCAGGATTGTAGTTTTCTAAAGAAGTTGGATGAGAACATTGCTCTCATTGGCTGTCGGATTATTGGTGGGAACCGGAGAGAAACGATGTGGAAGAACTGCGAATAAACTGTAGAACCCTGAGAAGTGAGGAGTGTTTTCAAACGGAGTGCAAAAGCGCCAGACTTGGTGATGGAGGACGCGTTAAGAATTTAAGTGAATGAATATTTAATGCTGCGCGGTGTGGATTATAGATCCTACATTAAGTAAGGGCTTGTATCTCATAAGCTGCCCTCCACAGAGGCTGGCGTCGCGCAGATGGAAACACCGAAACTTTCTCACTCAGGATCACCAGAGTTCTAGATGCGGTGGTGTCAGGCTCGCCCTCAGTTTGGTGCGCAAGATACCAGCGATTCACTCTACAGGATGATTCGCAATTAGACCGACAAACTTCGGCAAGTGATTCTTCGTGAGAAAGTAAAAGGAAAACATATGTGACACTTTATACCTAAACCGAATATTAAGGGAGGTGTGAGCCCTAAAAAAAAAAAAAACGAGATTTTAAGCCGTATTTGTGCAAAACATCGGCTCTTACGTTGAAGGTCCCGATGGCACACAATAATGTTCCGATAGTTGTCATTGTATTTTACTTCGTTACCGATATTTTGCACAAATACGATTTAAAACCTCGTTTTTTAAGGGCTCACACCTCCCTTAATATTCGGTTTAGGTATAAAGTGCCACGTATGTTTTCCTTTTACTTTTTCACAAAGAATCACCTCCCGACGTTTGTCGGTCTAATTGCCAATCATTCTGTATATTAATCTGCTATTATACTGTTTAAAGCTGTTCAACAGTAAACAATTCTTTCCTATAATGTGAGGATATTATACTGTCTCGTGTCATGATATCGACAACTCCATAAAAATTCCAAGTAATTTCAAAACTAACATTCACAGGCGTGTGTGTGTGTGTATTTTTTTTTTTTTTTTTTTTTTTCGTATACGTGAGAATTATAACTTAAAATCTTGGCTCGTGCACATCAAAAAGTTATTCTATTACAGTCTAGTTTCAGCTATAAAGTGTTTGTCAGGGTTTGTGTGTTAACCCAACTGCCATGAGTTGCAGTTGTTTTTTTTGGCTTTAAATTTTATCTTAAATGTTAAAATTGAAGTATTGGCAAACTGCATAAAACATTTCCACGGAATGTTCTTCATGGCATTAAAATAATATGAGTAATTTTTTTGAGCTGTAGCCTAACATATTAATGTTATTCCATTCTAATATTAGTACTGAAATATACAATAACATTTTTATAATTCGTTAATTATCTTTACTGAAAAATCAATTTCTTCCACTGTCACATCTTTTCTAGGCTATTCTTTCGCATCACTACGGAAAAGTATGTAATATTGTGACACGCCGATATTTCTGATGCTGTTCACTGTGTCGTCTCGTGCAGCCCTGTGTGCGGGGCGACATCTGGTGTCCCTGCCAGGAAACGATATTCGATGGACATGGACTGCCTAGGATTGCTTCTTTTTTTTTTTTTATCATTCAGTGTGTAACAAAAGTCGGAATATATGTAGTCACTTTTATAAGTTGGTCGATTAAATTTTATTTCTTAATACCGAAGCAGTTATTGTCATGAATAATAAGTTTGTTAGTGTTATTCTAATATCAAGAATTTTGGTTCAAAACTGATATGTATATTAAACACAAGAAGACGTCTCATAAAACCTGTAAGTGATCAAGATTTGTTTTGGTGGCTAGTTTCGGTAAAGCGTATTTCGCAATTCGAGTTCCTACAAAATTACATCCAATATTGGTTCTAAAATCTATCATTCCTACTCTGGCATTGTTATTCACGAGCCAAAGCTACTCGTGCATCAAATTACAAATTCATCAAGTACACTCATCAATTAAATCATCATTCAATGCTCGTTACTTTGCGGGATCTTTGTGAGGTTGTACCGTCACAATATGCTAACAATTTTCGGATAAAATAGCGTCTTGAACTCCGTTAAGGCGCCTGCTTACATGACAGTGCGTTTGTTTACTGGAAAAATACGTTTGGGTATTGAGTAGTTAGGATGCAGTAATGAGTGAGTGAAGAGATTTCGGTGGCTCTTAACACGGAGGTCTTGTGAGCCGATTGGGTGAACAGAGGTGAGTCTGGAGCAGCGCCGGAATGCAAGGGCGGGGGAAACTGGAGATCCCCGAGGAAACCCTCTGACCAACGGCATCGTCCGGTACGATTCCCAGATGCGAAAATCCGGGAGCGACCTCGTCGGTAATTGAACCCGGTTCGCCGAGGTGGGAGGCGAGTAGTCTAACCACTACACCACCGCGGCCCCATAGGATGCAGTAGGTTCGATGTTGTACATCTGCCTTAAATACTACTTAACCTTCGGCCAAACATTATCTAACTACTAGATTTAACGTAGTGACTCTTCCATGTATGGTAGTCTCTAGCAATTTTCTAAGCAGCTGACTTTGAAATGTTATATTTCTGATGTAATATTCTTTCAGATGAAAGAGACTGAAAATGCAGTTTTGAACTTGGAAAGTATATTTCAGATTATTATTCCCTTCTGAGCTCTTAGCAGTTCACTAATTACCAGGGATTCGAACACAGAAAAGGGATTTCAGATATACTAGCTCTAATATTGTGATGAATAATTCTTCAAAAATTTAATAAAAATCAGAAGAGCAATCTATATACACGTTCGGGTAAAAGTCTTTTGGTTATTTATAAAATTTTATTTAGTGTTTAAAATTTGAGTCAAGCAAAAATGAATTCTAAGTGAGTAACTGAGAGGTATGTTAATCCAGGCGAATTAAATTTCCTGAATTCACTTGGAGGAAAACTTGGGATTCGAAAATTGCTAGTAAGGCGTCGTTCATGGGTTTTCTTTGCGTGTAGTAATTTGTTGGCTGACGTTTGCCACAGCGTCATGTCTGGGTAATTGGCTGGGCTCTGTGTGAGCGTTTAGCGGTTTTCGCTGCGCGAATTACGGCGAGCTTTAGAGACTGTCAGAGTTTACGGCAGGATTTACGGGCGCAAAGGCCGCTTGCAATATTTAACCCGCTGCACCAAGGAACAATGAAGCCGTGGTATTAGCGACCTACGCAAGACTGCCGCGCGCGCACAAGCACGCTAGATATTTTACGGCGACGGATAAGCTGGTAGCACGCGCCACTCCAGTCTACTCGAACCTTATCCCTCTCCTTCAGGTTGGTAACACTGCAGTTTTACTGATTTACGGTGATAACTTAACCTCGCGCCGTCGACGACCGTTCAACGTTTTAAGTATCTTTCCGGACAAACTAGAAAAACGCTGAGTAAACATTGAACTCCGTATTTCCGGACAGAAGGACACATGCAAGTATTTAATTTTATCCGCCTTAAACGTGGAACGTAACATTTAAATGTGACATTTGTTTGTAACACCCAAATTTTGTTTGAATTAACCGCAAGACGCGGGCGCAGTAGTAGATCTCAAAAATTAATTTCTCCTGCAAAGTTTTCCGGCCATTACTTCGCCTAAGTCATTTCACTTGCAGGCACTAGACCGTAAGCCTCGTGACCTACAGGCACTAGATCTACAGTATGTACTGTGCACGAAAATGCATTAACACCGGCGACAGGCGGGGCCACGGTGGCTGAGCGGTTAGCCTGCTCGCCTCCCACCAAGGCGATCCGGGTTACTCCGGATTTTCGCATGTGGGAATCGATCGTGCCAGACGATGCCGTTGGTCGGCAGGTTTTTCTCGAGGATCTCCCCTTTCATTCCGGCGCCGCTCCATATTCACCTCGACCACCCTCATCGGCTCTCAAGACCTCGATGTTAAGAGCCGTCCAGATCACTTCACTCACCAGCGACATGCGGTAGGCCTACAGGCAGTAAGCATAAATCGTTTCACTACGCTTGAAGTAGTTTCACGTACGATAGCAAGCCTGGTGCCTTTTCCCACATACATAGGCACATTGGACGATAGCGGCCACAACTTCCAAGGCAAGAGGCAAAAGAAACAATTGAAAAGTGCCGAAGAAAGCGGACACTGCGTGAGAAACAGCAGGGGGTATTCATGGAATGCGAACTCTGGAAATTCTGTGGTGCAGGCTTCGACAAAAAAAGAAAACAAGTTTCTTTATCAGTCGTGATCCGCTTCACTTTCGGGTCTTGTTTAACATTATATATTATTTACAGAATGACACTGAACTCTTAGATAAATGCCATGCTCTATCCACTTTGATTCCATCACGACATCGGTCTTGACTCAAACAAGTAATTTGTGGGCGAGTTGGGTGGACTACCAGAAATAACTTAAATTGGGAGGGTTAACGGAATTGTTTACAAGCCCTGTTATTCGTGGCGCTACGGCGTATCAGTACGACGTCATACACGTAGAGCCTTATTTTAATTAAATTACGTTATAAGTGGCATCCAACGTTCGCATGGTTCCTTCACTTTTTCGTCATTTTGTACACATTATTTCTGCTCATTATTTTTATTGCGATTGTGCTTTGTTATTTCAAGGAAATATAAATAATTAATTGCGGGGTTTTCATAGCAAACAATGTTATTTTCAGGAAAGACATTTAGTAAATAATTTTTGCAAAATAAATTTTAAGTGAATTTTTTTTAGAGCAAAAGCTATAGAATGTTTACGGTGATCTCTCGTAACAATTTGGCAAATAGGTATTTTGAATTCATCGCTAACGGTACATAGTTATAGTTCAAACATCATATTCTCTTCAGGAAGTACTTGTAAGCAGTAAAGAATTATTAGAAAATGTGTTTCAGGAAATTTCCGCTTGTAATCGGTTCGTTAAGCCGCGTTTACACCGACAGTTAACAACAATGTTCATAACTTGATACCAACACGTTCTTAGTAACAGATGTTGCCAACAGGACGCCAGTTTGACATTTACTGTTGTTAATAACATTGTGGCCGCGTAACCTCAGTTGGCTGCAAGATGTCACGAGTGGAGGAAGTTTACTCTCTGCGGGAGGGAGGGGGACTGTAACTAACATCGCAGAGGTACGGTAACACCTGTTGCTAACAAATGTTATCAACATTCTTTGATCTTAACCGACTTCCAGCGGGTAACATAATTCTTGTTACTAACATGGTATTTACGTTGCTAACACAGCTTGTTGGCAACAAATATAATTACAAAGCGTTACTAACAATCGTTAGCAACACGTGTTACTAACTCCGGTGTAAACGCGGCTTTACTTGTCTGTTTCACAAGCCGTAATACCTTCGGCGACCCGAAAGAGCGCAGACGTCAAGTATACACTCACAGGCAGCAGAAATCGCGCTGTAATTATCCCTTCGAATGGGATAGTGCCCAACCAAGGGTAACTGGGATGTCTTCAGACCATGTACTGGTCGTCTGAGTATCAGTCGAACACAGAATGGTGAAGAAACGAGATCTGAGCGCCTTTTGTCGTGCACGGGTGCCGTCACGACTTAGAAACACGTACACTAAAACCACATAAGATAGAAAATTCTTACTAGAACCAGTTCTATGTTACGTGATTCTAATGTACGACAATTCTAATATGTATGTTTTTATTGTACGACCGTTCTAACATCTGTGTTTCAGCTGTAAGATCGTTCTTAGTTGTGAATTTCGGTTGTACGACGTTTATAACGTATTTGGTTCTAAATAGTGTGTTTCTGTCGTACGATAATTCTAACACCTGTGTTTCTTTTGTGTGACTGGTCCAACACCTGTGTTTCTCTCGTTTCACTGTTCGTTTTTCTGTATTTATAACGAATATAAGTTTTTATTTGTGTGTTTCTGTTGTCATATTTCTAAGATGTAAAATTTTTTAATTATGTGGTCTCGTTTGATTATTATGTTATCTGACAGTTCTACGATGTGTGAACAGGTGTATGGGACACTCCATCTCCGAAGTCGTGCAGGTATAGGCTGTTCACGGTCAAATGAGCACTTTTGAAAGCCCTGCTTAAGGTTTACTTGTATGTATGTTGTGTATTCTCCCACCTTATGCGAAATTAACTTTGCCATGGGTCTCATCACTTTATTCATGCCTCGGTAAAATGAAAGTGTGAAATTATTAGAACAGTAAATATGTTACAAATGCGCTTATTTCTACATTTAGATGCTTTTAAAAAAAGAGAAAGCGAAGAATAATTTAAGTTATTACAAATGATTACCTAACACTATTTATTAGACGTTAAGATATGGAACTACTTACCCTTCATCGTTACCAACTTCACTGGGCGAATGTCACTCAGTTCGCCCGTTAAAATATATTCAGACAGAGGCAGTGACTTTTCCTAAGGTTGATTTCAAAAGTGCTCACTTTATCGTGAACAGCCTTTTCTGGGATTTCCCTTGGCGCGGAACGCATCGATGCCAGGGGTAGCCGTTGGCCAGCACAGTTGGTAACACCAGGCCACAGTTGGTAACATCAGGCCACAGAGAAGCAGCTCACTCGCCAACTCAGTGCTGGTCTAAAACGCCCTGTAACCATCAACAACCATCTCCTCGCTATAGGGTACAGAAGCCGCCGCCCCACGAGGGTAAATACTGTTCGCGATAAAGTGGGCACTTTTTGAAATCAGCCTTCGAAAAAAGTTACTGCCCCTTCCCGCATAATGTACTTTAACGGGCGCTCTGAGTGACCCGCGCCCAGTAAAGTTGGTAACGAAGGATGGAAAGAAGTTCCATATCGTTAACGTCGAGTTAAAAGTGTTGGGTAACCATTCGTGATACTTTAAATTATTTCTTTCTCTTTCTGTTTTTGTTTTTTAACGCGTCGAAATGTAACAATTAGCAGTTTTGTTAAATGTTTACTTTCCTAAAAACGTCAGAGTTGCACTTGGCCAACGCATGAGTAAAGTGACGAAGCCCATGATAAAGTTAATGTTACATAAGACGGAACAGTAGACAACGTGCACACAAGTAGATCTTAAGCAGGGCTTCGAAAGTGCGCATTTGACCGTGAACCGCCTATACCTCTGTTCATTGCACCTCACAAGGCGCGGGAACAACGCCACTGCACTCTCGACTAGCAGGCGGTCGCCTGGGCGGAGTCGAGGTACACATTGGTATACATTGTTCGCGGTAAAATAAACACTTTTGAAAGCCCTGCTCAAGACCTACTTGTATAGATGCTGTGTGTTCTTCCGCCTTATGTAAAATTAACGTTGTCGTGGGCCTCGTCAATTTATTCACGCGCCGGTCGTGAAACTATGAAATTATTAGAAAAGTGAATATTTTATAAATCCCGTCATTTTTACACTTCGATGGATTAAAAAATACAGTAAGCGAGATAAATAATTTAAGTTACTACAAATGGTTGCCTAGAACTTTTTGTTGGGCGTTAATACATGTATGGAACTACTTTCCCCGCCATCGTTACCAACTTTACTGGGTGAATGTCACTCAGTGCGCTCGTTAAAATATATGCAGTCAGGGGCAGTGACTTTTTTCTAATGTTCATTTCTAAAGTGATCACTTTATCGTGAACACCCTTTACATGCCGATGGCAGCAAGTGCGTCGCCATGAACATGAACCGATGTGGATACTTCGTGTCGTCTACATGGAGCCTGTTTATGTGGAATGAAATGCTGGTCGCCTGGCTCACGTGCCATCGTCCTTGACAGGCGAACGACACGGGGACCTGCTGGCAAATAATCCACGAAAGCAGTATATTTAACCGATTTTCGTTATAACTAGAGCACCGAGTATTTCGCGGATAGATGTGGCAGCAGACTAGGCTTTATACTCCTCGATACACTCGAGACATTATCGTTTGCTTGTTGGTCGCTGTGATCAAGTGAGGCCTCTGTACAGGACTGTTCAAAGCTCACTCACACTACTGCTGATTACTGGCTCACAGTTAAACGGGGCGTGTCTAAACAACTGCCATCCAATCACAGTAGCAGGAGAAAAGAGCAAGTGTTTGAAGTCTACCGCGCCACAGAATGATTTTGCGAAATACCCGGGGCTCTAGTTTTAACTTGTTTTTCAAAGGGTTTATCGAAATTTTTGGCACGACAAGACGTAAATATTAATTTTTAACAAATTCTTGCATTGGTAAATATTCACTATGTTTATTATTCTGCGATCACCGATAGAAGACGAGAAATAAGATGTTCTTTCTTGTCTTTCATTAGTGTTCCGATAGTAGTGATGGTAGTGAATATCTACCAATGTAAGAAGGTGTTCGAAATTATCCTTTATGTCTTGTCGTGTCAGAAATTTTAGAAAATTCTCTGAAAAACAACTTTTGACCAAGATTAAGGTAAATACATGTCTTTCGTGCAGCATCCCCTTCAACTGCAGATACTTACAGCACGACGATGGACCGGCCCACAGCTCCCGAATTGTGACCGAAGTGGTTGGGCGAACGCCCCAGCGGACTTGAGTAGCTCGCCTGGACCACGAAGTGGTTGTAGGCCTAGTCAATACACGTTTCTTCAAACTTTCCTGAAGCCTCGCTGAAGTTCTACTTCCAGGCTATTTCTTCGTCTCGTGCAAACAAAGCTTAACAAAAATCTAGGAATTTGCACAAGAAATTAAAAACACACCCCACTCTTGCGCACCCTGTAAAATATTTTGCTTAAGAACTATTTCTTACACGACATTACCAACACACCTATTTTCTCACTGTTTTAGTTCATATTAATTATTATTGAAATGTTATGATTTATAAATATAAATAAAGTTTCAATTTAATAAAAAATAAGATATTTAAATGTTAACAGAAGTATGAAACAGTTGTGAGTGAAGATATTTGGGCGGCTCTTAACAGCGATGTCTTCAGAGCCCTTGGGGGGGGGGGGGATTGAGGTGAGTATGGAGCGGCGCCGGAATGGGTGGGCGGGGAAACGGGAGATCCCCGAGAAGACCCGCCAACCAACGGAATCGCCCGGCACGATGCCCACATGCAGGGGTCCGGTGGGTGACCCGGCCGGGGATTGAGCCCGGATCGCCTTGGTGGGGGGCGGGCGAGCTAACCGCTCAGCCACCGCGGCCCCATGGCATAATTAGGAAACTACGTCCACGTCATACATAGTGCGATTTTTAAAAGGTTCGATTCAAAATGTACGAAGAAACCGCGAATAGGGTGTACACAATAACGCAGACGTATTCTCGTAAAGCCCATATCCGCCGTATCGCCAACGCAGCCACGCCAAGATTATTATTTTTTGGACAACTGGTATACTTTCTCTGGCGTATATTAATTCACAACAGTTTCACTTTCACACGATGTCACCGTAGCGTCATCACTAGAGGTGGCAACCACAAGCATAAAAATGGCCGGCGTCTGTTGCCTACAAAGAATTGATAAATATCGGGGAACAGTTCGCCACAGCAATAAAACTAGAAATCTGGGCGTGCTCAGAAAATAATTGTTTTTTGGCTGGCACGGACGCAGCGCAGCTGAAAGTCGATATTTCTCTGCAGTAACTGCGTGCAGAACCCACGAGGGGGCCAATACGAAGGAAACTCGCCTAGTTCTTCTTTCCAAACAAACACAAACATATAATTGAATAAAGTCGACACTAAACAGACTAGTACATTTCCTATTTGTTATGCACTGATAATGGCTTTAAAGGCCGTTCACGATAAATTGAGCACTTATCAAATCACACTTAGATAAAAATCACTGCTCCTGCCTGCATACATTTTAAAGGGCGCACTGAGCGACATGCGCCCAGTAAAGTTAGTAACGATGGATGGAAAGTAGTTCCATATCTTAACGTCGAATAAAAAGTGTTATGAAATAATTCGTGGTAATTTATAATACGTGTTTCGCTTTATGTTTCTTTAATGCATCGGGGTGTAAAAATGAGCACATTTGAAAAATATTTACTTTCCTAATTATTTTACAGTTTCATTTGACCGACGCATAAATAAAGTAATGAGGCCCGTGGCAATGTTAATTTTACAGAAGGCGGAGGAATACACAACGTGCATACAAGTAGATCTTAAGCAGGGCTATCAAAAGTGCTCATTTTACCGTGGATAGTCTATATATGATTTGTAAATGGAAATGTTTGCCAGAAGCAAACATGAACATTTGCTAATATTTGTAGTTCACAGTATTCGGCACCAAAGAATTCAAACAAACCTTTAATTTATAGCTTTTAATTTTTTTTTTCCTCAAGAACATTCTTTACAGTATAAAAGAACCGACCATTTCGATCAGTGAAAAGGTTTACAACAGTAATAAATTTATTTCATGACTGGTTGACTCACTCACTTTGCCAGTTCAGAACGGGTATGTATCGTATGCAATCAGGGTCATGATATTTATAAATATCCTGTGTTTCTTGGTCACACACGTCAGCTGCAGAGGCGAGATGTGGTGCACCAATACCGTTTGTGTTTCAGTTGCCTGAAACCACATTGTGTTAATGTATGTACTTCGAAACTTCCATGTGCATATTGCAATAAACGCCACCACACATTAATTCATCCTGATTTCACATCATCAGATGTCAACAAGGCTAGTAAAAAAAGTGCCACCACAATCAGTTGATGAGATGGAAAATATTGATAGCTTAGCAGGACATACCACTACATGTGAGGAATATACACAAACAGTTTCACTTACTAGTTCCAGCATTAGTGCTGCCATTGTGATTCTAGGTATAGCAGTTGTGAGAGTGAAGGATGCATGTGGTACTCTCCAGAGGGCTCGTGTTCTACTCGATCCTGGATCACAAGCTTCCTTCATATCTGAAGAATGCATGAAGAGATTGGGTTTGCATCAGGAAGGTAATATGTACAAATTAGTGGCCTAGGCGAGTCAGTCGTCCACGCCAATAAAGGTGCAGTAACTTGTGTACTAATATTCGTTCCTTCATGAGGGTTTCCGGGTAATTGTGGATACATTAACCCTGAATAACATAACCTCAAATTTGCCATCTATTGCAATGCTTCAACATGTAAAATCCCATTACGAAAGTTTAGATCTTGCTGACCCAGGCTTCCATACTTCAGGTCCCATTGACATTCTGTTGGGTGCTGATGTTTGTCCTGAGATTTTTTTATTGTGGGCAGTATCCAGGCCCTACCGGTTGTCCAGGAGCTTTTCACAGTAAATTTGATTGGATCTTAATGGGAAGGTTGAGCGAGGAAGCCACTAGTTACCCAGATGGCCTTGTTTCACTATTTGTTACTTCGCCAAACCTCTCAGATGTTTTACAACGATCCTGGGAACATGAGGAGTTGCACAACCAAACATACTGATTCTGAATGCGATCTCTGTGAAGTTCATTTCAAAGAGACCTACACGCGTAGTCCAGATGGACGATACATGTTAAGATTGCCCTTCAAAGATGTGGAACCCAATCTGGGTGAGTCACTCTTGCAAGCTGAAGAAAGACTGCGTCATCTTGAAAATCGTCTGGCACGTCAGCCACAACTGAAAGCAGAGTATTCCAAATTTCTCAAAGAATATGAATCCCTTGGTCACATGCATCTTCTGAGTCAAGCTCAGATGCACCAGGCTTGGTACTACATTTTTCATCACTGTGTCCGCAAAGAAACCAGCTCGACAGCTAAATTTCGTGTGGTGTTTGATGCATCTGCAGTAACATCAACAGGTCAGTCTTTAAACGATGCACTTTTCAAGGGACCAAAAATGCAAAATGATGTAACTGAAATCATCACCCAGTTCCGCATACATCCCATTGTGATAACAGAATTTGCAAAATGTATCGGCAGATTCGCATGCATCAAGATAATTGGCCATACCAGGTAATATTGTGATGTGAGTGTTATGATCAACCTATTCCAGAGTATCAGTTGGACACTGTTACATATGGTGTATCTTTAGCTCCATTCTTAGCTATGAGGACCTTTCATTAGCTAGCTATTGACGAGCAAACTAACTATCCCAATGCACCAAGGGTGTGAGGGAAGATGTGTTTGTGGATGATGTGATTACAGGTGCATAATCAGTGACAGTTGCTCTCTCACGCCAGGAAGAGTTGATAGCGATACTCAAGAGTGATAGTTTTGAGCTAAGGAAATGGGCCATCAATCATACTGCTGTGCTAGATGTCGTTCCAGATGACCACAGAGAATGCCCTCTGACATTTGAAGATAATGAGGATGAAGTCATTAAAATTCTGCAACTATAATGGCAGTCCAAAGGAGATATGTTCTCATATCGTACTCACAGTGCCAGTTATAATAATATTACTAAGCATGTGATGTTGTCTGATATAGCTAAGACGTATGACCCATTAGGTTGGATTGGTCCAGTTATCTTCAAGGCTAAATTGTTTCTGCAGAACCTATGGCTTCTTGGAATTGATTAGGATGAACTTCCACCACGCGATATCAAAGATAAGTGGCTCATATTCATTGTGCAACTTGGCAGTTTACACGAAGTTGCTATTCCTCATCTAGTGACACAAGTTGAGGGTGCAGTGTACCAAATCCATTGCTTTTGTAATGCATCAACCCAAGGTCATGCAGCAGTTGTATACCTGCAGAATACAAATCAGTCCAAACTTGAAGTCCATTTATTGGTGGCCAAGTCCCGTGTCGCACCATTGAAAACTATAAGTCTCCCTCTCCTAGAGCTGCTGGGAGCTCATTTGCTTGTGAAACTCATGAACTTAATCATATCCATTTGCGCGCCCCAAAATGGCGGCGCGCAAACACAATGCACCACGGGAGGGACTCAGCCGAGTTGCTAACTTGATCATCCAACAGTAAAACTATAAACAAAATAGAGTGTTGTCACTTTTTTTTCCCAGTATCTGTAGTAATGGGGGATACAAAAAAAGAAGCCAAGCATTACTTTCAAAAGTTTTCGGTAAACCATCACCAACTATACTAGTCAGTCACAGGTAGGTTAAACAAACGCAAAACAGATTTTTTTTTTAATATAGCTAGTCCTCTTGTGTCAATACTTGCACCGAGCTTTTGGTTTATTTTTGTGCTGGCCGTGCCGTCTGCCGAACGGACTGGATACATTTTGAAGTGAATTTCTGGTTGCATCGTCGGCGATTCGCAGCGGACTGAACCGGGAAATTTTCCTCGTCATTTATTGCAGTTGGGGGGGGGGGGGGGGGGGGGGGGGAGAGAAGAACGCGAGGTCAACAGCTGCATGGGAAATGGAATAGCTTCTGCAGGCATCTCGCTGCGTTCGGCAGGAAGCTGGCGTAAGTAATAATTCCTGCTTAGTCGGGGGAAACACGACGGAAGTATTGGAATTTTTCAAACAGTGCCGTGCCACACGTTCTCCCTCCTCTTCTCGCCCCCCCCCCCCCAAACCATCCCCCCGGGCCCAGCAGCGCAACACCGCGAGTGATTTGTGTAACAATTTTTTGTTCGTGGCATACCTCCGAGACCAGGCGTCGTCAACCTTTTGACGTACACATCAACTTTTCGTTTCGAGTTTTGCGAAATAACAAATTTATGATGTGAAACGTACTTATAAATTCACCGAGTGACGTTCGCCCAGTAAACTTGTTAACGATGGATGCAAAGTAGTTCCACATATTAAAGTCGTATACAAAGTGTTAGGTAACCGTTTGTGAAAACTTAAATCATTACTTTCCCTGTCTAGTTTTTTTTTTTTAATGCATCGATGAGCAAAAATTAGCACATTTGTAAAATATTTACAATCATAACATTTTCATATTTTTACTTGACCAACGTATGAATAAAGTAATGAGGCCTAAGGCAATGTTAATTTTACATAAGGCGGAAAAATACAAAATGTAAATAAAAGGAGAGCGTAAGCCGGGCTCTCAAAAGTGCTCATTTTACCGTGAACAGCCTTTAGTAAGAGACACGTCGGAACGTATGGAAAGAGTTTGATTAGATTCATGGCGTATGAAGCAACCTATTATAAAAATAGTTGTGTCAGCAGTAACCAATAGCATGGGCCAAGGAAAGGCTCTGTCTGTATTTATGCTAGCTTCTGTATAGGCTGTTCACGGTAAAATAAGCATTTTTGAAAGCCCTAATCTATATCTACTTGTATGCACGTTGTGTATTCTTCCGCCTTATGAAAAATTAACATTGCCTTGGGCCTCATCACCTTATTCATGCGTCGGTCGAGTATAACTGTAAAATTACTAAAAATTAAATATTTATGAATTTTATAATTCGAACACTGGTATGCCTTAAATCAAACACAAAGCACGGTTAATAATTTAAGTATACACAAATGTTTACCTAACACCTTTAATTCAACGTTTACACATGTAACTACTTTCCCTCCATTATTACCAACTTTACTGGGCGCATGTCACTCAGTGCGCCCGTTAAAATTATGCATAGCCACCTCCGCGCAGTACATCGCCACTTCCACGCAGCATATTGTCACCTCCGTGCAGCGTAGTACCACTTCCGCATAGCGCATTGCCACCTCCACACAGCGCATCGCCACGTCCGTGCAGCGCATTGCCACCTCCGCGCAGTGCATTTCCACCTCCACGCAGCGTATTGCCACCTCCGCACAGCATGTTGCCACCTCCATGCAGCGCATTGCCACCTCCGCGCAGTGCATTGCCACCTCCACGCAGCGTATTGCCACCTCCGCACAGCATGTTGCCACCTCCGCGCAACGCATGCAGAATATTGCAACCTCCGCACAGGATGTTGCCACCTCCGCGCAGTGCATTGCCACCTCCACGCAGCGTATTGCCACCTCCGCACAGCATGTTGCCACCTCCGCGCAACGCATGCAGAATATTGCCACCTCCGCGCAGCGTATTGCCACCTCCGTGCAGTGCAGGTTCATTTCAAAAGTGCTCACTTTATTGTGAACAGCCTTACTTGCACAACACCATGTTTTCCGCTGTTCTGCAACATGCCAAACGTGGGCGATTATAATCGGTGTAATGTGTTAAGGTGTTATGCTGGAGTCACAATACTCCGACGAACCCGACGCGGCAACCCCGACACGACGAAATCTGAGTAGCAGTCAAAATGAAAAACAAGGTCACTGTGATGTCAGTAAGACATAATCACAGCTCCGACAGCCCGACAAACGTAGTTTCTTTTTCTACTTTCCGTCGTGTCGGGCTCGTCAGGTCACGCAAAATGTTTTAATGAAACATTACAAAACGAAATTTCGTGCGTATTTCTCTACTGTAGTAAATAATAACTATTATGGTGCCAAAATAACATTCCGGTTTGTTTTAAGCACTTTTTTCCCTCGTATAAATTAAAAGTATTGTCAAAAGAAAAATAATCATTCACTTTAATGTAAGTTCTAAAACGTAAATATAGGGTATCATAAGGATAACTGCCGTTTTAGTATTATTTTAGTATTAGATTTCGTTGGGGTACTGTGAACACTGAATAAAATATAATATTAAATTCTGTCGAGCTCTGCTTTGTGTCGGTTTGCCGTGTTGTGTTCGTCGGATTATTGTGATTCCAGCATTAAGAATGTTCAAGAACCAAAAATTATTTTCGATATTTTTTAGATAATTTATAATTATGTTTTATTACATAAAATACTACATGGATAAATGTATCAAAAACCACGGGAAATTAATGACGGAAAACACTGGAATTCTAATTTATATTTATTGGCATATAAATTTAAAAATCTAGCGTATTTATGATGTTTGGTTACAGTCCAAATTAGTTTATGTCATTAGAATAACATGAAGAAATTTAATGGAATATCTTCCAATGGTTCGGCCAGATTCTAATTGTAAGTTTTACAATAAAACTGATATCCTAAATAACCAGAAGTATAACCCTACAGCAAAATGCCACACTTCAAAAAATGTCTTCATAGTGTTCCTAAATCTTTAAAAAACACCTTTGCTGAAAACAAAATATTGTGCTCATACAAATTCTTTTAATTGGTGTGGCCCAAATTTTAAGGTTAAAATGCTGACAATTCTATTTAAAAAGTATACGAGAGTTATTTTTAAACTGATTTGGCATTTTTATAAAATAGTAATTGATATTGTATCGAAAAACAGCAAAATGTCTTTGAAATGCATTAAAAAAAGAATTTTGGCACTTGAACAGTCTTACGGCGAATCCTCTTCTGGACCATGAATTATCGAAACTGAATTCCGGGTCAGCTATTTGTATGGTTGCCATGTTTAGTGTACATGTGAAATTTTATTTATTGCAAGAGAGTCGTTTGTTGCTAGTTAAGAAGAGACTACATAACACATAATCCTCAGTAGAATGAAATAGAGAGCTGGCACAGGATGCATGATGCAGTGCAAACAACATTCTACAGCACGGCTATGTAATTAGAAATCTTTCCTGAAAACAAAAATGCCGAAATCATTTTAGGGTAAAAAGTAAACCTATAGCCTTCATCCATACTTAGTCAATTTGTGAATAAAAACGAAAAAAAAATGCCATGAGAGGGACGTAAACCGAGGTGTCTGAAAACTTAACCCTCGACCCCCTCACCCATACTTAGTCAATTTGAGAATAAAAACTTTTTTTTTTTGTTCTGAGGGAGACTCAAACCGAGGTCCGAAACCTCTAACCTATATACCCTAGCACCTGTCTGCAATCCAATATGGCTGCGGGAGTAAAAAGTATTGATATAAGCAAATAGACTTCAGTCGAGAGCTAGCTTTCTCAGGGAGAGGACGTACTTATGCAAGTGTGTATGGAGTCTCTTGGTATATGCAAGTGCACGATTATGTAATCTAATTACATACACCTTATGCAACTGCATTTCCCTGTGAAATTGTATTTTCCCCTCCAAAACCGCATGCTGGCCACGCTAGTCTCTCTCCCCAGCGGCCGACGAGTCAGTACCTCTTGTTAATTGTGTAAAAACAAAAAAAAATTAAGTATCATATCCAGGAATCTAACTCAGTATCATTCCACCCACTTGTAAACAGAGCTACCTGCTCTGGCAGCTCCCAAGCCCACAAGGCTCACAAAAACAGGTCCTGAAATCACGGTAGTTCCACAGGGGGGGTGGGGGTGTGGGAACCGGGAGAGGGGTGAGCAATAGGGGTGTGGGGAAGTGCATACCGCTCCACTCCTCAGTTGAGGTCTGGCAGTCGATGGATCGAAGTGTGTTATGCAGGTGAGCAAAAAACAAGTAAGTGCCCTGTCCGGCAATCCCACAGGTCGAATGGGGCTAGGAAAAAATTTTAATGCCCTGTCCAGGAATCGAACCCCGTAGCAATAAAAAAATTATGAAATGTCGTGTACGGGAATCGAACCCCGTAGCAATCCAAAAATAAAAATATATCAAGTGCCCTGTTCCAGAATCAAATCCGGTACCAATCTAAAAAAAAATTTAATTGACCTAACCGGGAATCGAACCGGAAGTGCATTACACCAGAAGTGAATGTGTAAATAATGTATGTGCAAAATGCACTTTTAATGGTCACACACGTGCAAAAATGCATTTTCACAGATAGTGCATGTGCAAAAAATGCACCGGAAATGCATGTGCTAATGTATCGGTGTTAAAGGTCAAATGTCAAAGTGGTGTCGGAACGCTACGCGCCTACTACTCACTGTTGTGGCTATAAAAGGGAGAGGATGATTCCACAGAGAGGTACATAACAGTGGCACTATAATAAGCTAGTTCTTCAGTCCCAACTTCCAAAATGTACCTCCTTTGGAATTCATTTTACACCATAGGTCGTATGTAGGTTCTAAACTCCTTTTATTTTCGTGATTAACCTGCAGCCGAAGATTGTCGGTCGAATTTAGATACACTCTGTATAATAGGCTAAAGATATAGAGCCTTGTCAATTTTCGCATAAATGAATAAATATAATACAAGAAATTGTAAGCGATTAAATGTATCTTATCATAGACTATCAAAGTCTTTGAAGAATTATAATGTCTTTGGCTTAACATTTTATAGTAGTTTTCTTTAGAAGTAAGAGATGTCTGAAAGAAATTTTGCACAAAAAATATATGAATGGTTAGTGGCTGTAACTTTTTATTATGTACAAGAATACTTTGATTATTAAAATATAAGCATTGTAATTTTTTTTTACTATTTATATGTTTGTCTGTAGATTATTTTATAATTGAGTGGACTTTCCTTGTAATTATTACATTTAGTTATTTATTTGTATATTTTAAGCTGGCTATATAAATTCAATGTCTATTTCATGTAATTTGATTAATGACAATTAAATCTAATTTAATATGCTCTAAGACGACAAAACATTGTCCTTGTGAACTATTCTCTTTCGTCCATAGCCTGTTAAGTGTTTAATATTAATGTAGAATATTTTTTACTGTGCAGGTATGCACACCTATTTTCTCTCTGTTTATATTCATGTTAACTACAAATAAAATATTATGTTTTTACATAAAATATAAATAAAAGTTCAATTTAATAAAAAAATAATACTTTTATGTTATCAAAAGAATAAAATACTTTTCGTACATGGCATATTTATATATAGGCTGTTCACGGTAAACAGAGCACTTTTGAAAGCCCTGCTTAAGATCTATTTGTATAAACGTTGTGTATTATTCCGCCTTATACAAAATTAACATTGCAATGGGCGTCATCACTTTATTCATACTCCGGTAAAATTTCTAGAAAAGTAAATATTTTTCAAATCTGTTCATTTTTACACTTTGGTGTATAAAAAAAAAACAGAAAGCGAAAGAAAAAATTCTAGTTAGCACAAAAGGTTACCTGGCAGTTTTAATTTGACGTTAAGAAATGGAACTACTTTTCCTACATCGTTACCAACTTTACTGGGAGCATGCCACTCAGTGTGCTCGTTAAAGTATATGCAGGTATAGGACGTTCACAGCAAAGTGAGCACTTTTTGAAGCTGTTTCATCAGACATAATAACAAAAAATACATTTCATTGTGGCCTCGGACTTTGGTTTTGGGTACGGTGAGTTTATGCACTGTGTTTATTACTCACATGGCAGGGTTTACATTAACAAGTGGTTGAAGGACATAAATTGGTTGAAAAAAAAAGTTACCAGGGCTACAAAAGTGCTCACTTTATCGTGAACAGCCGTTAACATCAAGCACGTCATACATGGAGCGAATTTTTTAAAGGTTTGATTAAAGAAACTGTGAAGAAACCGCGCGAATAAACAATACACGGAGTTCGGTTTTTCGCGCAGCTGGCACGCGCACTCTTCCCCCACATTCCCTCCGCGATGACGCATCGCTTCGCCAACCGTCGGCGGGAGGGACGTAGATCCTGACGAACGCGCGCGGCGCGAGGATCTAGGCGAGCCGGCGGCGTCTCTCTTCTGTTTAGTTGCTGCCCGGCAGCCGTTACGGCGGGTTGAAGTGTGCGTGTATTGTGTGCGCGAACCAGTCTTGCTTTCCGGTCTGAAGCCAGCCGGCCTTGTTCGTGTGCGACCTTCCATATCGTGTGCGATGTGTTTACGATAGCGATCGACTGCCCTGGCGACTGCCGGAGATCGTTAAAACCTACGTTTTTGAATGGAATGGCTGCAGGAATGCATTGCTTTTTTTTAAATATTAATCGAACTACGTAACGGCTGCGGCGTAGTGCTTTCGTTGTGAAGTGCCCTTCGTGCTGCGGGGAGGAAAAAAAAAAACCCGGAAAAGAAGTCGAGAAATAAAAAGGAAGTTTAACAGAGTCGACGACTGCAGGTGTTTCCAGCAGCGGATTCCGGTCGCCCAGTTCTTGCAAGGTAAACGTGATGCAAGTGTTGCAGTCTCATGCTTTTCTAGGTTAATGTTTGCGGTGCAGTGCGCATTCGCGAGGGAAACTGCAACCGACAACTTTCTCGGGAGTAACGAGTCCAACATTTCGATCGTACGTAGTCTTCGAGAGGGGAAAAAAAATAAAGTAAGAGTATGTGTAGGCCGTTTACGGTAAAGTGAGTACTTCTGAAAGCCTTCTCATTTTGAATAATAGTCAATAAATAGATTTTATTTTAGCCTTAGACGTTAACTTCAGAGAGCGGTGGAATACACACACTGTGTTTATTACCTGCATGACAATATTTACTTTAAAAAGTGTTCAAATGATAGAAATAGCTCACAGAAAATAAAACTAGGGTTTCAAAAGTGCTCACTTTACCGTGAACAGCCTATAGTTACTTTTAGCCATTTCTTATCCTTTAACGACCTTTTAAAATAAATATTGCCGTAGAAGTAATAAACACAGTGTATGCATTCCACTGCACTCGGAAGTTTACGTATACGCTTAAAATAAAATATATTTATGGACTATTAATACAAATCACAGGTCATTAAAAAGTGCTCACTTTACCGTGAACAGCCTATAGCAGGTCCTGTACGCCAGTTGCTTCACGTACAGTGCCGTGTTTTATTTACTTCTGTAGCGTCGTAAATATTCCGTATTGCCGACGATAATAATGTTTTACCCTCGCTTTGCTTGGTCAGTTTTGTTTAAACTAAACTATTATCTGACAGCTGAACTGTGCAATTATAAGAAGACGCTGAGTTTCATAAGGTTTTCTTCCGCTTGATTCGCAGGGCAACGTTGTAAAATATCCCTTCCCTTTGACTTGGTGTTCCATTTTCAGTGACTGCGAGTTATGTCGTGGCTGCGTTATTAACATATAATGCGATCCCTTTATAGAAGGGATCAATAACGATTCCTATAATCGTAAAATAACTTCCTTACTATTTTAGAAAGTCACAACCCAGCATTCGTAAAACCCCGGTACTTAATTATTTCAGCTCGTTGGGTGAAAATTAAGTATAAAGGCATGTCGGTGATTACCTCGTCCATAACATTTCTTCAGTGATGTTGGCCTGTAACGCTGCTAACATTGTTTCCTACCTAACAAATCGCAAGTTCTCTTGGATTTTTATTGATTGATTTATTTATTTACTTATAAATTTCGTACAGAGGATCCAAATGTTAAAATATCACAGGATACAGGACTTGTCAACATATTTATACACAGACAATATCAACACATCTCACGTTATTACAAACACCATTAACGTAGTATAAAATAATTAAGAATGCTTTTAATATTAATACATTAAATTACCCGGTGTTCGTAAACTCTTCTATTTCCTTAATATTACCGTATAAAAAACTTGGCAACATGAAACTCGGCATTATGTTTATTAAATTTACTCGTGCTTTTTTTTCCCCAAAACAATTTCTTTAGGCAACTGATTATGAAAACATTGGCGTGTACAAAATAATTCTTTTTTATAGTGGCAAGACGACTTGCTCTCAACATATGGGCCTACCTCTGGATTAATAGTTCGGTATAAACATTTTTTGGTAATACGTTTCGTTTAATTTTAAAAGTTTGAATAGGTACACTTACGTATTCATTGTATAGTGTACCTTAACGCGTATCTGAAGATTAAAAAAAGTCTTTACACCCTCTACTGTATTTACCTACATGACTTTGGTCAATAGCCCGACGGACGCGACACGACAGACGGATATGACTCCAGAGCTCGACGGAATTTCATATTAAATTCTTTTCACTGTTCTCAATACCCCAACGAAATTTGCGCGACAGGAATGTTAGTTGGCTGTTGGATAAAGGAATGATTATTTTGCTTTTGATAATATTTGAATTAATGCGAGAGATAATTATTTAGAAACAAACGGGAACATTATTTTGGCGGCAAGTTAGTTTATTATTTACCACAGTAGGGAAATACGCACGAAATTTTGTTTTTTAATGTTGTATTTACATTTTTTGCGCCCTCCGACGAGTGCGACGCGACGGAAAGTAGAAATAGAATCTACTTTTCTCGGGCTGTCGGTGCTGCGATTTGGTCGGACTGACGTCACAGTGACCTTGCTTTTCACTGGGTGCTACTGAAATTTCGTCGCGTCGGGGATGTCGTGTCGGATTCGTCGGGGTACCTGTATTCCACCGGTGCCACGAAAGCTCGTATGAAATCAATGACTCGTGTCCGTGTGTATCCGTGCACCTTTTTGAATCTTCTATGCTTACATCGCGGTCTTGCGAGTCGATTAGGGTGAAGCGACATGCTCGTAGCAGCAGTGCCGGAATGCTGGGGCGGGGGGAAACTGGAGATCCCCTAGAAAACCCGGCGAGCAGGAGTGTCGCCCGGCGCGATTCCCACGCGCGAGTATCCGGGAATCGAACCCGGGTCGCCTGGGTGGCAGGGGCGCTCTTTGCTCCTGCGCCAACCGAGGCCCTTGCAAGGGACAGTGGAATTAACCCTACCGTTTATTTTTGAATAAAAGTTTATAAAGTATGTTCACGATAAAATGAGCATTTTTAAAATCAACCTTATAAAAAAACACTGCCCCTACCTGCATGTATTTTTAACGGGTGCAATGAGTGACATGTGTCCTGTAAAGTTGGTAACGATGGAGAGGGAAGTAGTTCCATATAATAACTTCAAAGAAAAAGTGTCAGGTAACCATTTGTGATAACTTAATATTTCTCTCGCTTTCTGTATTTTAATGCATCGAAATGTTACAATGAGCAGATTTGTACAATATTTACTTTTATAATAATTTCACAGTTACACCTGACCGACGCATGAATGAAGTGACGAGGCCGATGCCAATGTTAATTTTACACAAGGCGGAAGAACACACAACGTGTATGCAAGTAGACTTAAGCAGGGCTTTCATAAGGGCTCGTTTTACCGTGAACAGCCTATAGAAGTGATTTAAATTATGTATCGTCAGAACCGTTTCATGTGTGGAACGGAAAGGCGCCCGCAGATTCAATAAGCAGTGGCGCTAGGTAAAGTCGCGGAAGAGCTTTTTGTATTTCGTGGGCAGAGGCTGTACTTTTTATTCTCCTGTCCAGCAGGTTTTCTCGAGCCCCAGGCCTGGGGGGAAGGGGGTAGTTCGTCTCCTCTTTCCACCACCAAAGTGGCTATCAAAACTATGCCCCCCCCCCCCCCCCCGCAACAACCTTATCCACAGTCTGCTGACGGGCTTAGAGCTAAAGCCCCGGGGATTGCAGGCCCGGACTGAAACAGAATCACGAAATGAAATCGCCGACGACGCGACTTCTCGATTGCGTTCACATCTCGGCCATGTCGGGAACGTGTGCAGTGAATGCGGTGTAGAGCTCGCAAGCGAGCTGCGCCGTAAACACTCGTCGTGTTCCCGCTTTGAGCTGCTCTTCTGCCAGCATCAATGTCGAACCAAGCGTGAATAGCATTTGAGACTACTGTTTGCAGGATCTTAAGTATATGACGTGTATGTCGCGTTTCACACACACGCGTGTATTAGGCCTCCAATAACATAAAAGTATTTTTATTTTCGTTTGAATTTATTGAACTTCGTGTATTTTATCTATAAAGTGTAATATTTCTTTTCCACTTAAACGGGCTCCGGTGGTGTAGTGGTTAGACAACTCGCCTCCCACTAAGGCGAACCGGGTTCGATTCCCGGCGGGGGCGACCCCGGATTTTCGCACGGCGGGTTTTCTCGGGGATCTCCCGTTTACCCAGACCTTGCATTCCGGCGCTGCTTCTTCCTCATTTCATTTTACCCTCATAGGCTCTCAAGACCTCGATGTTAAGAGCCGTCCAAAACTCTTCACTCACCCATAAAGGACGCTATCGTAGAATATTGAATATTGTTTATGTATTTAATACCTTCAGTGCCGGTTTTTCAGCTGTTTAAACTATATTTTATTCAGCGAAGTGGTTTAAAACAATGTCTTGCCTCGTTAAGAAGCATTTGGGTTTTATAAAACTTGGTGAGGAATTTATTTAATTACGATCGCGAAAGAAAAAAAATAAATTGGTTTGACGCATCCCATCATTTTCAACACTGTAAAATCTGCAAAAGTCCTCAAATGGCCATTACAGATTGCATTTGTTTAATAAAATATAGACTTAACTACCTACTGTTTATTACACCATCAGGCACCGATACACAATCATTTTTACTATAAAATGGATGAGCAAGCAATAAGTTACTTTTTTATTTTTACTTTCGAAGATTGTATATTTGCATACGATACCAATTCGTATTATAATCACATTTAAATAAATAACACTTATACTTTCATACTTTTCCTTTAGATCATCTTCGGTACTTCATAACTACACAACCTAAGTCATTTCGGAAAACTTAAGGAAATTAAGCGGAATTCATAATTTATATGGTAAGTATAATATTTAATGGAGGTTTTCGCTATAATTTATTTCTTTTCCAATGTATTTATTTTGCTACGGTTTTCGTATAAAGTAATAATTAGGTACTCTATTTATTGGTATACGTATTTTAGTTAACATTACGTGTTATGTAGGGATTAATTAAATTTAATAATATGCCAATTTTTTTCTGTTTATCATATAAGTTAATGAGCATCTGTTTTTTCAAGTTTTGAATACGTTTAAAAAGTTTTATTTATTTTGACATGTAATTTTGTGAGGTTTTCGTGGTTGTATTTTTATTCAAATTGATGTATATTTATCATTTTAAGAAATTTTGCAGCACTGATTTTCTAATCATGCATTTTTGAACACAGCTCCGAGTTAATCCCTATATTGGACAGGTTAGTTTAAATCCCCATTTTTTTTTAATGCAGCTGGAAGATTATCCTTAGATGAGTAGAGAGTTAAAATAGTTGTAATGTCATCATCAATGTTCGACGAACATAAGAAAAGGGTCACAGATAATATTTAATTAAAACTCGGCCAACTGCAATTATGTATTTCGACCTACAGAAGACTTGGTACCCAGGACTCCGAGCTGGTTCGACCTGTTCCGGCTATAGACCTGATGTTTCTACAGAGAGAGTTTCTGCTAGTTCCGACCTGATTTTGTTAACTACCAAAAATATTATAATTATTCTGTGGTGATTTCTAACATACTATTAAAACTTTTCACCGTCATTTGCTACACATCCTTGTGTCAATAGTAATCATGTTCTACCGATAAAAAAGTGAGCTAACCCTTTTTTTTCCCCCATTTAATTTTAATTCAAGGGTGAGAGAAAATTTTTTGTGAAGACACTATGAAGTAAAATTAATTACTACGTAGCCAGTCTGCCATAATTTTTTAATTTTATTTTTCTAAATTAAGATCGTTATTTTTTTTTTCGATGTTACACATTTTGTCATAATTCTAAACTTTATTAAATATTTTAAAAGCTGCTGTACATAATTTTGGTCATTAGTAAATGTTGCTCCACCAGATGTGTAATGTTATTTGTTTTTTTGGTAATTTTGGCTGTAGTTTGAAACATATGACAAGGGTATTATTTTTAGTGTCTACTTGTTAAGGGTATATTTTACATGCAACTGTGTTGTAAAGTCGTGGTGCATAAAAATAGTAGAGGCATACGTCAATTGATTTTACATTGGCGTCAGCAATCGGGAGGCGCCACAAAAGTTTTTACAGTGGCGCCCGAGCATGTAGCATATTACATAAGTTAAAAATGGGTTTTAAAGCCTCCAGAATACCACAGAAAAATTCTAAGGAATAGTTTTTTTTAGGCATATGTGACAACATTGATTGTAGAAGTAGTCAGACTAAAATCCCCCCAATTGCAGATACAGTCTCAGATATCAGTGTGTTTGATTCATTATTGTGTTCATTTGGCTCTAGCAGACATTTTAAGAAGAAATCAAACATTTTCTTTAAATAACTTTTAGAAATTTGTTTGAAACAATATTGTCCCAATTTAATCTTCATAATTAGGGGGGGGGGGGGGGGGAGGTCATGTTTCGACTTATTTGCTATTTTTAGACTTGCCTAGGCTACCACTTAATAGTGTTTGATTTTACTTCATATGATAATATGACTTAAGAGTCTGTATACATAAATTATTTTTTGTGAAAATTTAGTATTTTATATGTTACGGAAATGGTAGAATGGTCCTATATTGTGGATATGCCTATAAAATAGAAATAAAAACTATATCGTATGTTTTGCTTTCTGCAGATACATGTAGGACCTAGCTTGGGAAAAAAATTTGTGAATACATAGTATATTGTCAAGGTCCGTAAAGGGTTGAATTTTTGTTCATATTATTTATTATATAGAAGACAGACACACACTTGAAAATTTTTGTAAACCTACACTTTAAACGCATTTCGTCTTTTTGAAAGCTCCTGTTAAAAAATTATCTTAAAATTTGTATAAATATTAATTTGATTGAGTTATAGATATAATTTTGTTAAAATCGAGACCATTAATTTGGTATATTCACTGATTTTGCGTTGAATATCTCCAATTTTTCGAAAAAAGCATTCAAATGTCTTATCAATAATGTTACGTGCTGTAGCTGGCGCCGACTCAATTGCCCCGCGCCGTAATCGGACACGCACCTCGCCCTCACCTCTACCTGGGAACGATGCGCTCTTTGCTGTCTGCTCCCCTTCTGATAATCCCGTGAATACCGAGAGTGGCGAGACTTGCTGGCGTCACAGACCTCCTCTCGCCTGCTAGAGTTTCCGATACGTTTAGCGACGACGCAAGAATGTTCTGGTGAGACTGGCTGGCGCCTCAGCCCTCCGCGACGCATCACGCGAGTTGGGGAAGATTCTAGGTGGCGGCCTAAGACACTATATATACTGCCGCAACCCAGCGGCCGGCAGTCTTTGGCGGAGGCCGCCTGGCGAGTGTGCGCGAGTAAGTGAAGTGTGGACGACGGCGAGCGAGGTGTTAGTGGCTTGAATGGACGAGAGGGTGTGAAACCGACGAGTGAAGCCTACTGTGCGTGAGGGCGCTTGGAGGATTCTAGAACATTGCGACTGGCAGTACATGGACTGAACTGAGGTGGGACTGAATGGAAGTGTAATACTGATTTTGTTGTAAATATCCGAACTGTCAGATATGGACGCATAAATTATAAAATAATTGAATAGGTTTATACACTGTCTATTGGGACTGATCTTTAATTGTTTGATTTCGTTGATTTTCTTGTCGTAATTATAAATTTAATTAATTGGTGTCAATTGTGAACAGTAAGTGATTTCGATTTATTGTGAGAATTTGAGTTCAGAGAATTTTGCTGTAGTTATTGTAAATAAAATTAGAAAATTATAATTAATTCTTCCATCCCTTAACGAACTTGGTTTACCCACTTAATGTATAGAGAGAGAAATTGTAACAATAAATATGATTCCATCGAAAATGGTTCAAATTAGGCCTATGTTTTTTTTTTTTAATTTAATGTTATATTTCGGGAATTCGTGCACTGCGAGACCTTCCCATAGCTCTTAAAGTGTCGGCTTCTCACCTTTTGCAGAAATTCATTTTCGCTTCCTAATTTCGGATTCGCAGTAATTACTGAAAATGAACGATTATAAAAACTTTACGTTCTATGAGTTATTTAATATATTTGTGCGTAATTTTGTGTTATCTGATTGTTTTAAAAAAAGTCGCGAACATATTTGTATTTTATCAATAAGTTCCTGTCTTTTTGCAAGCAGGAAATAACATACATTGAGAATTAGATATAAAAGTATTAAACGATTAGTAAATTGTAAATATTCTATAGTAAAACATTTCCAGTATTACCTCTGAAACTGAAATAATGACACGAAAACGAAGAATTTCTGCGTAATTGTTGAGGACGAGCCTAATCAGGGGCCTAAATACGTGCTTTGTGAAATGCGGCGCGCCTGGAGTGTGCAATAATCTTGCGCTGAGTGGAGCGTTGTCCTCAATTAGTATGCGTGGCTGGCCAGAGCTGACAATCCACCTGAGTTCCGTCATCCTAGTGGGAGTGGCTGGATACGACGGGGAGACACTGCGTTAATTAAAGCCCCACCTCCACCAGCTACCATCTAAACGGTCTTCGTAGCAGGTGTCATGGGGCACCTCTTCCCGCCTCTACGGGAGAAATGCACTGGCGTCTCTTAGGTCCGAAAAGAGGACTTTGTTTTAAATGAAGTATCGTTACAAAGACACCTGAGGAGACTAGTACGTTAGGGCTGCCGCCAGTGCCGGGATATTTTTAAGGAGCAATAAGGAAGGTTCACACTATTACGCCACCCCCCCCCCCGGCCAGCAAGGCGCTGTTCTTGACGTGGATTCTGCAAATCTCTTACTCCTTAAATCTGAATCGGCGGTCTGTCAATAGTAGTAGTATAAAAATGGTGGTTCTGGCGCACCTGGCGTCGGGCTGTTGACCCCAGGAGCGAGAATTTCCCTTTTTTCTTCTTCCTTTTCCCGTCCAAAACGGTTAATTCGCGTACAAAAAGTCACTTTTCCCCTCAAAATTTCCCTAATTTCATTCCCGCCGGTGGCGGCCATATTGGCAGCCAGTGTTGGTCGCCATTTTTGTGTCCTAATGTGGATAATTCAGGGCCGACCCCACATGGCATTTCACTCATTGTGGTGGTGGAGAATATATTCCACGAGAGCACTCAGGACCGCCATCTTGGATCACGAGCACCAATGACTAACAGTATGGCGGACAATTGTCGACATGCTGAGGATGACGTCCATTTTGGTGGCCAGCGCCTCGCTGGTGGCGGGGCATCAGGGCGTCGCGAACGATCGGATCTCGTATAACACTGCCGCCTGCGGGGTCAAATATGGCCCATGCTAACTTATAAGCATAGTTGACTGTAATTTCCGAAACATTTGAGTTATATTTGCCAAATTCTTAACATAGACATCAATCACAAGTATGATAGATGGCTGTAAGTTACGAAGCCTTTGAGATACAACAATCGAAAAATCATAATACATGCATAACCCCCCCCCCCCCATGATGAGAAGGGAAGTGCTGACATGTCGGCCTGTATGTCTCCCTGTTCTTATTCACCCCTGTCTCTCTCCTGTCCCCTCGGTGCCACTGCCTGGCCACACACACACACACTTCCTCATGCGCTCACCACTCGGCACCTCAACCAGCGACATTCCACTCGTCCTTGTGCTCTCTCTCTCTATCCCTTGTTCTCCCCTCTCCACCTTCCTACACCACCCCTGACTCTACATCCTCGAGCACTAGCCACCATCCGGCCAGCCACTCGCTGTGCGCCGACCACCCGAGCACTCCAGACAGTCGGTCAGTACCACCGGCCTTGCACCTGTGAGCCGTGTATTGAGACGTCCGTACGTATGTAATGAGATGTCATTCGCAATGAATACACAGTCATCGCTAGACAGCCGAGTCCTCCGCACATACAACACATGCTAGAACAATAAGCATCCTATTATGAAAACTAATTATCCCCTACTTTAACTGATATAGTAGTGGATACATGAAGGCCACGAGCACATGTCGTCTTTGTCGACGATGTGACCTCGCTGGAAGCGGAGACCACAATGACCGGTCCTGCCTTTCCGTGTGGGATAGAACCCCCTCTTTCCTGTTCCATCAGCAAGGGGACACACACTTCCTCATGGACTTTCTCTCCCCCGGCAACTCCGCCTGAACCCATCACCCACGCCGACCCCCCAAGCAGACACCCTTTCCGACCCTCCTGCTCAGGGCATAACATAGGCATCCACCATGATTAGGAGGAAAATGGTCGCATGGTCAAGTATGCCCTATGTCAACATATAAGCATCATTGACTGTATTTACTGAACTGCTTGAGTTATAGTTGCCAAATTCATAACATAGACATCAACCATGACTAGCAGAATGGGCGCAGGGTATGCCTGCCCTATATCAACTTAGAAGCATACGTGGCTGTAATTTCCGAATCGAATAACATAGGCATCAATTGTAGGTGTGTGGGGGGTCACCCTGGCAGCACTTCCTATTCGTCGGCCTACTGACTGCCATCATTGGCACTCACCACCACCAGTGACTGTCATTGTACAAATGGCCATCGTCGGCGCAATGCCCACACCACCACCAGTCCCACAATTTGTTAGACAGTGCGACTTCCATAGTTGTCAAATTCATAGTCTAACCATATTGGTAAGGAAACAATACGACCATCGGTTCAAAAGAAAGCATTTTAAATGTAACTGTTTAAACTTGTTGACACACACGCAAGTGCGCACACACACGCAAACCTGCCATCATGCACGAGTTACTCACCCCACACATGCAACACATGCTAGAACGATAAGCTTCCTATTACTAAACGAATTATCCCCTACATTAACTTGTGTAACAGTGAATACTTGCAGGCCACGAAATAGTACTTTCTTCCAGACAGTCCCCCCTCCCAAATCTTTAATGTCTGTATGTAGTTCCGGACAGACGGTTAGTGCCATTCCACTAGGGGAGACCAACCTTACACTGGTGAGTCGTGTGCCGAGACTTTGTTGTATGTAATGCGATGCCACTCACAATTAATACACTGTCATCACTAGACAGCAGAGTCCCCGCACATACAACATCAACACATGCTAGAATGATAAGCTTATTATTATTTCAAAACGAATTATTCCTTACCTTACCAGGGTAGCAATGAATACTCGTAGGCCGTGAGCACATCCCGTCGTCGACGTAACATCGCTGGAAGTGTAGACCTCTATGACCGGCCCCACCTGTCTGTGCACGATAGATACCGACCAAGTACTACATAGTGGTATGCTATTGAAAGGAAACAATTCATGTGCCAGCCATGAACCAACCTCGAAGTATCATAGATTCGATTCTCATAGAGAGTGGTAATACAAGTCGACATAAAAGCCGACATGATGTCTACAACAATGTTAGTAATTACAACAGTCCCCGACCTGCAATCGCATACCAAGTCCATCACACACTCACAACCCACGAACTACTACTACCATGCAGAAGATAGGTTTATTTTAACCTTAACTTGTGTAGCAGTGAATACCCGTAGACAGCAAGCGCATCTCCTCGTCGATGTGACCCCGCTGTAAGCGTAGACCGCAATGATAGTCCCGCCTCTCCATGCACTGTAGATACCGACCAAGTACTGAATCACCACCACCACCACCTCCCCTTTATAACGTGCTTATCGGTATACCAGTGAAAGGAAAAAATGCACGTACCCTGAACCACCCTCGAGGTTCGATTCCTGTAGAGAGTGGTAATACAAGACGTCATAAATGTTACCATTGGATGTACATTCATCGATGGTGGGAGCAAGGATCCCACTGCTAAAACGTCAACACGATGAGAGTAACCGCCATTGGCTACGACAGTTGTCGTAAATACAGAGAGTCCACGACCTGCACTCACATACCAAGCTCACAACACACAATAAGATGTAGTCATATGCATTGCTCTGTGTGTGTTCTCCAGTAGACAGCTAGAGTGCACAAAAGGAAAAATACCTACCAACACACATGTGCATATTGCACAAGCAATGACTAGACAATGCCATACAACGTATGTCATTCGACAAAAGCTATATAAATTCATCACTAATGCAAATTGTCGGGTTAGCCGATGGGCCTAAGGTGCCTGAATTAAGCACTGGTTCCAGTAAAAGGGAGCATGGGTTCAAATCCCTGCACCTGACTTTTTTTCTGTACCCTACTTGAATAAATGAAGTATCGCAGGTTCTATTTCCGTTTAGAGTGCATGCTGACACACCTGCAGACAATCGTACGTCGTCTGTTTCACTGACCATGTAGCACCCATGACAGGCATACCCTACAGTTACAGACAGGTATACTCTGCCGGCTCTGCCCGAACCGTTAATGCATGCACCGAACCTTTGCAATTAGAAGCAGTCATACTCTGCCCGAACCTTCAGTACCAAGCTTGTGAAGTTACAAGCAGTCGACACTTCTGTACCCTACTTGAATAAATTAGGTATCGCAAGTTCGATTCCCGTTTAGAGTGTATGCCGACAAGCCTGCAGACAATCGTTCACAGTCGGTCCCACTGACCATGAAGATGAACATGTAGCGACCATGACATACTCTACAGTTACAGATAGCAGTAGGTACATTGCCTAGCCAATAAGAATTAAGAAGAAAATGTATTGTTAATGTATTTATTTACATGCATAACCAAATCACACACACATACATCTATTATGTCATTCAATAAAGCCTCTGGCTCTGAGTTCGTCAGTAATTTCATATATCTCTCCAATGACAGAAAGGTGTCCAACCCTCTGCGAGGAAACCAACAACCAAAGTCTATCAACTAGGTCATTGGGGTCTTCAGTATCATCGTACGCCTTCGCTTGGCAAGTGTCAGAACTTCATCGTTGTTAGTAGACTATACATCATCACCAGCAACATGATTACACTTTTGCTTTGTAGTTGTCGATGCATTATCGTCATCAGTAGACTACACATCTACATCACCAGCAGACTTGGAGCTCACATATCCGTTGTCAGTGTCCTGGGTAGCATCTGTGGTTTTCACTTCACATGTTAGCAGTGCAGGGCTAATATCTACAACTCCTGGTGATCTGTCTGGTTCATGCTATGCAGCGCTCATAGGTCCTTCTTCGTACACATCATGCTCTGCAGCACTCATAGTTCCATCTTCACTCACACCATGCCCTGCAGCATGTGTAGTTCCACCTTCGCACATCGGTTTGGTACACCACATAGTCCTGTATAATGTTATGGGCTCTAACGAACTTCAGTTTACATGACGAATCAGCAGGAAGGCTAGCCTTGAGGTAGTTACTTCCATAGAGGCGTACTCTACGATAGACATTGTATCACCTTGCACCATCTTCATTAAAAACAAAACTGAAGTTCTTCCCACAGTAGCTGCTCTATATATCTACTAACACACAGTACATCAGCGAGACTTAAGCATTGTACCAGATGTCAACTTAGCTAGTCTTTCACCCAGCGGGACTGCACCTAAAGCACACAACTGCCCTGCACTCAGTCCGTCAAATGCCGAGTGTCAGTCCGACACTGGATTCCATCTTGTGTCAAGCGAAGGCTGTCTTTACATTATCGCGTCTACCAAAATTTTGTTGCACCACATATTCTAGTATCCTGGTGGTCGTACACAGTGCTGACCCCTCCCAGCTGACCTTACTGGCTTATCCCTCCCAGCTGATGCCTCACGTAGTAGTAGCGATGTCACACTGTGTGTGTGACATTATGCTGTTGTAGCGCGTTATAGTTCTATTCTGGCAGTCGAAGAGGGTGATATGTTGTAGTGGGAAGTAGTGGGAACATGTCACTTCTGGCTCACTTTGGTCATCGGCAGGGCGTAGTGCCATAAGATTAACCTGGGAAGGGTCTAAAACAGGAGGATATCAAACTGGTGCTGCCCCTATTTGGAGTGAGGTATACTAGCTGTCGCTATCCCTGGTGCTGGAGTGGAGGGATATCTGCTGGCACTATCCATAGTCGCTGTGCTATAACTGGTCGTTGGTTGTGCATACAATTTCGAGTTAAGCCCTTTTGTAAATATAGTCGTTATTTCTCTAACCATCGAAGCTGTAGTGATCAAATTCGTAACATAGACACCGTATCCGATATCCATCACGATGGTAAGAGCAATTAAGCCCTAAGGCCTTTCTGACAAGGTCAGTTTTGAGTTAAGCCCTTTTTATAAATGTACTCATAATTTCCAAACCATTGAAGGTATGTTCATCAAATCCATAACGTAGACACCGTACCTGACATACAACATAATGATAAGGTCATTTAGGCCCTCAACCCTTTCTGGAAAGTTTAATTTGAGTTAATTCCTTTTGGAAATATATTCATAATTTCCGAACCATTGATGCTATGTTCATCAAATTCATAGCTTAGGAATCGTATCCGATACCCGACAGAATGGCAGTCATTTAGATCTTAAGCCCTTTCTGACAAGATTAATTATGTCTTAATCCCTTTTATAAGCATAGTAACTCATCTTTCCATCTACCAAAGTTACAGTCATCAAATCCATAATATACACATCAACCCCCAACAACAAACAAGACTATAAGGTCAAACACACCTAAAGCCCTTTCATAAGCATAGTAACTTATAATTTCTCGCCTACCGAATCTATAGTCATTAAACTAGGGCTCTAACAACTGGTGAGCAGATTGCTACTGAACTCAATTCCCATTCAGGATACGAATATTTTATTCGACTTTTATTAGTTTGTAATTTAGACAGCGAACGACGAGCGAAACCCATCAAGGTAAATAGATTGGTGTAATAAGCAATGGATAACTATACAAAATAATATTGACATATTGGTTCGAGATTCATGCTTTACATTCCGATACAAAATGCGTAACAACTAATCACACTTTACGAACATTGCTCAGGGAACAGCTTCGCTTGTGAGGCGGGTACACACTTATGCATAGGCTCCTCACACAGCACCTCATGCAGCACCTCACATAGCACCTTATGCAACACCTCAAATAGCTCCATAGTTCCACATCTTGTTCCACACGCTCCACATAGCACCACATGCTCCACACTAGCACCACACAGCACATTTCATAGCACCACATTTAGCATTGCAGTACTGCAATTAGCACCTCACGTATCACCTCATGTGGCACCTCACATGGCACCTGACACAACTCACTGCTCCTCCACATGGATATTACTAAAAGATTTACAATAAAAAAACCGATATTTTTCCATGTAATGTTAGGATATTCGAATAATTTTCGTATACAAATATTAACTCATTTCTCAATTTCACATCAGACACATATTTCTTCATTTTCAAAAAGTAAAGACCTCCCACATCATATCAAGTGTCACAGCAAATGTAACATTTGAGAATGTACTGAAGTCATGCAATTATCTCTATATTGAAAACATTCAATAATAAGTAGGAGAGAAAAACCTCTCACCTTAAATAATTCATTAATACAAGTTTTCCTTTTCTTTATTTACTGAAAAAAAAAATTTAGTCGAAGTCGTGTATGTCTCTTCTAAATACCATTTGAATTACCAGAGAACTCCCATCTCAATAGAAGTATCAATCTTAGCTTATAATTAATTTATATGTATCATAACACTCTTTACAACTATCAGAAAGTATGTATATTTGATGATAACATCTTCAATTCACCTTTAACTCAGATTAGATTTAAAATGGTTTTCCGAATCAGTTAATAAAAGAAGGGAATGAATAAATACAAAAGTATTCCATACACTTCAAATTTTATTTCACACAATAGTCAAAATTCATAAATAAATACACTCAATCATATTCTCCACTCAACAAAACATTTGTGTAAACAATACAATCATAATTATTACAACCTTAAAAACAGTTCATAATATTTACATTTTACCTACAAATATACACTTATTTCAGGAAATTAACAACAATTACCGCATTACTCTGTTTACTTTTATCTGTATGTTTGTCTAAAATAGACTTCCTGGTAAATATTCTTGCACACATCATTAACTGATGTACATACATTCAGGATTTTTTTTATCAATTACTTGTCATGTGATGATACATATTATTATGGAATGTAAATAACTTCCGACTAAATCGACACTGATTTCCAGAAACCATTGAGTTATCCACTCCAACACTTCCATTGCAAGTTAACAAATGTTTTTCAATTTGGGTATGATCACTAACCACAGAGTGGCATTTGCTACATGAATATTTCTTTCTAACTATGTTTCCTAAACAATTAATTTTGTTTTGATAACTTCTCAAATTGCGATATGAAGTAAATTCCTCCTCACAAGTTTTACACTGGAAACGAGCTTGTGTACTCTCTTCCGAAGTTGTTGCCAATGATGTAATTAATGCACTTGATTGTAAGCAAATTTTACATTTTTTTTTCATGCTTCTTTAATGCATTCTCTTCCTCAAACAAACATAGACATATTCCACATTGGTATACATGATAATGAATATAACGGTATGCTTTAAATGTTTCTCCACAGAAACGACATTCGTGTTGTATTCCTGTTGATGTATTATCTTTATATACCTATACATGCCTTCCCAATGCATGCCTTGCTAATGCACAGCAATCACTCAAGATTCATTAAACAATTACTTCTCTCATGGCGCTGCATACTGAGAATATGCTTTGCAGTGCAGTGCGACAAGTGTGGCGGCTGGTGACATGTGGGCTGTATAGGAATCAGGAACTGGGATCACTACAGGAACATGAGTGGAAGTGTGAGGAATGTGCTGAGGGAAAGGGTTTAGTGGCAGTGGTACGGAACAAATTAACTGTAGAGAAAGAAACGCAAATAAGTGGAGAAGATGGAAACTGGATTTGGGATATGCTGAGGGGAAGCTTTGTAGAGGGTGTGCCAGTGACAAGGATGGAAGTGGCTGAGGATGAGAGGTGGGAAGGGGAGATAGTAGATTTGATGAGCAGGAAAGAGAGGGAAATGATACATTGAATTTATAGGATGGAGGAAAAGGTCAGGAATGAGATGGGTAAGAGTAGGGTAGAAATGAGGGTGGATAAGTTAGAGGAGGAGTTGGAAGATGTAAAGGGGGTGCTAAGGAAAATGAAAGCCAGCCCACAGGAGGAAAAATTGAGTAAAGAGGAAGAGTTAGGCAGAATGCAAGTAGGACTGCAGAAGTAACTGCAGGAGGAAAGGCAGAGGAGGAGGGAGGCAGAGATAGAGGTAGTAAGATTAAGGAGGAGGATAGAGGAGTTAGACAGTAGAAAGGGATAAGGCAGTAGGAGACATAAGACAGCAAATAAGGTTAGAGGAGCAAGAAATAGTAGCAAGGAATAAGGTGATAGTAGTAGGCAGGAAGAAATCAGGAATAGAGGAACGGGAAATGGAAAGCAGGGAACAGGCAGTGGTAGAAGGTAGGAAGCAGTATGCTGAGGCTTGCAAGTGTGCGATTAGCAAAGACCAGTAAGCAGGAGAAAGTGGACAGTTCAGGGCCAAAGGGGAGAGAGGAGGGCTGGCCAAAGGGAGGGAAACAAGGTTGCTGCAGGAGGCCGGAGACAAGGGTAGGCAGGTGGGTGGAAGAGCCACAAAGCAGGAGCAGGTTGTAGGAAGGGAGCCAGAGGTAGTTTTTCTAGGCAGCTCTATTGTAAAGGGGGTGGAGCTGAGGAATATCAGGAAGGAAATTACATATAAAGCAGCATTTGGGGGGGGGGGCAAATATCAGGGATTGGAGGAAAGGGTTAGTGGTATGAGAGGTAACAGGGTGGCAAAGGTTGTTTTTATTTATGTAGGGGAAATTACGTGGCTCATAGGGAGGTGGGGCAGGATGTAGAGCGGGACCTCAGGGGATTGCTGAGGAAAGTGCATGAGAATTTCCCGGGAGATAGGGCAGTAGTCAGTGGTGTGCTGATTAGGAAAGGAGTATTCTATAGTAAGGCAGTGGCTTGCTAGTGAGGTATATGAGAGGGTGTGTAGGGATTTGGGGGCTACATTTATAGATAGTAGGAAATGGGTAGGCTGGGAAAGTGTAGGGAGGGACCAGGTTCACCTGACAGAACAGGGAAAGAGGATTCTAGGTGATATGCTAGGTAGAGAAGTAGCTGGCTGCATGGAGAGGGTCAGGGCAGAGCAGCAGTTGTTGAAATAGCAATCAGAAGCAAGGAAACCGAAGTTGGTCGAAATGGAGAGGATAGCATTGATGAGGCCGCAGGAGTGGAGATAGGTAAGCAATGTAGGATTGTAAAGCAGAGTACTAGTATAAAGATAATGGTGGTGAACTGTAGGAGTGTGTACAAGCTGGAGGGTTTCTGGGAAAGGTTGAAGGATATGGTGTGGATATAGTGGTAGCTGTGGAGACTTGGTTGACTGAGGAAGTACTGGACATTGAGTGTAGGCAGAAATAGTTCACCATATTTAGAAGAGACAGGTATGGGAGAGGAGGAGGAATAATGGTGTGTTTAAGGAAAGGTCTAAAAGAGGCGGTAGAATGGGTTAGTGAGGATGTCGAGGTAATGGAAATTAAATTGAGTGGTAGTAGTAATAGGAGTATTACTTTGCTGGCAGCGTATAGACCACCAGGACAGGGATGGCAGGCAATTGAGATGATTAAGGAGAGGGTCGATAGCCTAAAGGACAGGCAGTGGGTTGTTGTAGCAGGGGATTTGAATATGCCAGGGGTGAAATGGATAGAGGGTGCAGAAGGAATGGGTAGCATGATGCAGAGAATGGCAGCACAGTTAGTCAACAGAGGATTAGTCCAGGTAGTAGAAACACGAGATGGAATGAGGAGGGTGTTTGGTCAGTGCTGGATGTGGTGTTGGTCAGACCTAGGAATGCTGTAGTTGGTGCAATAGTAATGGATGGTATAAGCGATCATCATATCCTGGTTGTGGAAATTGGGATTGGCAGGATGAGGGAAGTGCAAATGGCATAAAGGTTGGTGTGGCAGTATGGGAGAGGAGACAAGAAGGGGGCAGAAATATTCCTGAGACAGGTTTAAAAAATGGTCAATGGATGAGGTTGTAGAGGGGTTGCGGAGGGAGTTTAGAGGATTAATGGAGGTTATGTTGGAGAAATTTGTGCCAATGAAAAGGTTATGGATTGGGGGAGATCCGCCATATTATGGACAGGAAATTTTGAAAATGAAGTGCAGAAAATTACATGCCAAGTAGAGAAATGAAGGGATTATAAGATCTAAAGAAATGATGAAACAAATGGGTAGGGAGCTTGAAAGGAAGATCAAACAGGCAAAGAATGTATTTCTGGGGAACATGGTGGAAGAAGGAAAAGGTAAGGAATGGGGGAAATTGTTTAGGTATGTTAGGAGGTTAAGGGGAGGAGAGGAAGGGATCCCTCTGCTAACAGGAAGGGATGGTAGGCATGTGACAAATGACCAAGAAAAATCGGAGATGCTGCAAGGACAGTACTTGTCAGTGTTTGAGGCAAAGGAGGGTTAGAATAGGGGGGCAAACAGGGTTTGGGGGCTGTTTAGTGAGTTTAAGATGAGGGAGTGGGAGATATAAAAGGTAATTAGGAGTTTGGAGAGCAGTAAGGCAGGGGGTCCAGATGGGATAGGAAACCCAGCACTAAAGTTTGGTGGCAGGGAGTTGGTGAAATATTTAGAAGTGCTGTTTAAAAAGTCCTTAGGAGAGGGTAAGTTACCACAAGATTGGAAGGATGTTGTGGTGGTACCTATACACAAGCAGGGAGAGGATAGGGGGAGGCCTGGCAGCTACAGACCGTTGAGTCTCACATCAAGTACAGGAAAAGTGATGGAGAGGCTGGTGGTGCAGTATGTGGTGAGGGTTATGAACAATAGGAATTGGTTGGAGGAGTCCCAGCATGGTTTCAGGAGTGGATACTCATGTGAGACTCGGCTGGCTGGGTTATTAGAGGATCTGGTGCAGGTAGTTGATGACGGGAAGCAGGTGGATGCCTGCTTCATAGATTTTGAAAAGGCGTTTGATAAGGTGCCCCATGGGACATTGATGAGGAAAGTAGAGGCTCTGATACTAGACAGGAGTGTAGTGGAATGGATAGGGGACTTTCTCAGGGGGCGAAGGCAGAGGGTGAAAGTGGGGGAGGCAATATCGGAGGAAGAGGTGGTTTCACCAGGGGTATCACTGGGAAGTGTGCTGGTTCCTTTGTTATTTACCATAATGGCAAATCACATGGGTTTGGGAATTAGGGGAAAAATCAGATTGTTTGCAGACAATTGTGTTGTATATGCTGAGATGGGCGAGGGGGGGCGGAAATTTGCAGGTGACATTGATAAGATATTGTTGTGGACCAGATAAAATAAAATGAAGATAAATGTAAGAAAAAAAAGGTAGTGAGATTCACAAGGAAGAAGATAAGCAGGGGCATGTACAGATGGGAGGGACAAGAGATAGAAGAAGCAGCAGAATATAAGTATCTAGGGATTGTCCTGCACGGAGACCTCAGGTAGAAAAAACAGGTAGAGAGGGTGGTTGCAAAGGGAAGAGGGCTCTGGGTATGCTGGGAAGGGTGCTGAATGGAGTCAGCTGTGAGATGGAGAAGGTGTATGGCACAATGGTACGGCCAATGTTAGAATATGCTGCAGCAGTATGGGATCCGTATGTGGTGGAAGTGCAAGAACTGGAATAGGTGCAGAAGGCAGTAAGATCGGTGAAGGGTAGGTGGGGAAGGCGGCGGCAAGATGGTGAAGAAGGGAACTACAGTCCATCAGTGTTGATGAAAGAAATGGGGTGGAGCTCATTGAAGGACATGAGGAAAGTTGATCGGTTAGTCAGGATGTCCAGGGTGGTGAATGAAGATGGAGGATAGGGAGAGCTACACTGCAAGCTAAGTAAGGGGGTGTTTAGAGGAAGAGGAAACAACAGTGAGAAGCTTCAGAGGAAAACGGAGCGGGGTAGGCAGTCCATGCTTGTGAGGTCTGTGAGGGAGTGGAATGTGTTGAGGGAGGAATTGGTATCTGTGAGGGGTTGGTAAATTCAGGAAGGAAGTGGAAAAAGGAGTTGGTTGGGTGAAGGAGAGTTGAGAGAGCTCGCCACCGGGTGGTAGCCTAATTGCGAGTGTATGTATGTATTAGATATGTATGTACAGATGGCTGTTCAATTTCAATGTAAGCTTGAAAGTTTTTATAGCAGTGCTGACAGTGTAATCCAAGTGATGGTTCACCCATTGCAGGAGTAAATCCACAGCAGCACATAACATGTAGATTTAGTTTATCACTATTACCAAACAAATATTGACATTTCAAACATCTATGTTGTTTGTGTTTGTTTACTATAACAGTATTGTTCATGAGAACATAACTTTGTTATCGAAGTACTCTTTGGCACAATAGCAACTCTTATGCCTCATTTCTAATGCTTGATGAGAGATTTCTTCTGAAGAACGCAGAGCCGATGTGTTCACCTCTATCATCCTAAACAGACTGAGCTAAATACATTAAGACAACAAACTTTTTTACCTTTCATAAATGTAGTAATATATGAGGGGGAAAAACAGCAGTCGATCATTAGAGATTCAATCTACTGATGATCCATTGAATGAAACAAGGACAAACACAGTTTATCAAACATAACAACACTACTGTTTGGAGCTCATTCGATCTTAAACCACCGAAATGTAAACCTCTCCCCACGATCTTATAATAGTGCTCTAAACACAACATACCTTTATACTTGCTCATGAAGTAACTATCATACAAAGAGACAAAATGATGTATGGAAAACATCTCTTTAAAATTTGTAAATATTTTTTTAACTGTTCCTCTTAAATAATCATAAATTAGTCATGCTTCTGTAGTTATATAGTTTAAGTGTTATCATCCCTTCAAATGAATGTTAACATAGAGGGGCATGTCCACGTTACAAGCTTAAATATATAATACATGATAGGTATACTTAATTCTTTTTTCCAGGTTACATGTAAACATACACAAACATAATGAAATAAACACCTATTCACATTAACCATTTAGATATTTCACAATATTAGTATTGTATGGGAAACTAATTTCGCAATACTACATTACATCACCCCTAACTACGTGCATTAGTTAAGTAAGATTCATAATTAACAAAATATCAATCCATCATTCCCTATCATGTTTATGGAATCAGCGAACAAAGACACGCGAGGAAATGTGTGTGTGGCCAGGAGGGGACAGGAAGAGACAGGTGAGTAAGAACAGGGAGACATGCAGCCCGAAATTTGTCCGCCTTTCCGCTCTCGTCGTCGGGGGGGGGGGGGGGGGGTTGTGCATGTATTATGATTTTTTTGGTAGTTGTAGCTCAAACGCTTCATAACTTACAGTCATCTATCATAGTCGTGGTTGAGGTCTATGTTATGAATTTGGCGACTACAATTCAAACTGTTCGGAAATTACAGCCAACTATACTTATAAGTTAGCATCGGCCATATTTGACCCTGTAGGCGGCAGTGTTACACGGGATCCTATCATTTACGACTACTTGATGCCCCACCACTGCCGCCGGCGAGTGTGCTGGCTGCCAAATGGACGCCATCCTCAGCTTATCAACAATTTTCGGCCATATTTTTAGTCAGTCGTGATTTAAGATGGTGGTCCTGAGTGCTGTCATAGAATATCTCCTCCACCTCCCCGATGAGTCAAACGCCACAATGTGGGATCGGCCCTGGATTATCCAAATTAGGACACCAAATATCGCTGCCGGCACTGGCTGCCAACATGGCCGCTGGCGGGGATAGAAATTAGGGAAATTTTGTGGTGAAGAAGTTACATTTTTGTACGCGAAATCGAGCGTTTTGGACGGGAAAAAGGGGAAGTTCTCGCTCTGGGGTCCACAGCCCGATACCAGGTGATATGCTAATTAGGTTCCGCGGCTCCACTGCCAGACGCCAGGTGGGCCAGAACAGCCATTTTTATACTACTAACAGAATTATTTTCACCAAATCTTCATTTAACGAGCTTTATATACTGACGAATTAGTGGAATGCACGGAGGTGTTCTAGGCTGGGAACTACTGTTTGATCAGCGAATAACAGCTAATTAAATTACCAGGATTTTACTGATTTTACTGACAGCAGTTTCCACATATCTGCAATCAAATTCGCTGAATTGGAGCAGCTTCTGTTTCTATTTTAGCGTGTTACAAACAGTTCTGGTAACTCTAGCAATAAATTACTGTAATTGGTGGATGTTAAAAAAGAAAACACCGATAATGCGCATTGTGTGGTACAGGACGAGTGGAACATTTTACGAGAGGGAACCCACGCCAGAAAATGCATGGTTTGGCCGCTATGGGGCGTCAAATTATTTCAGAGCGTTGGACGTAGAACTTGCTGGTCAACCACACATTTAGTCGGTAGGAGACATGTCCACCCACCTCGACAAGAACACAGCACCGTGAATTACGAAAGCAGTTCGTATTGTTGACTTCAGATTCATTACAAAGCTTGCATCGACGGCGCAGAGATGGCTCACTGTGAAAGTCTCGAGGACGTTTACTATAGGTTGTTCACGGTAAAATGAGCACTTTTGAAAGCCCTGCTTAAGATCTACTTGTATGCGCATTATGTATTCCTCCGTCTTATGTAAAATTAACATTTCCATGGGCCTGATCACTTTATTCGTGCGTCGGTCAAGTAAAACTGTAAGATTATTAGAAAATGAAATACTTTACAAATCTGCAAATTTTTATTTCCATAAAAAAACCAGAAACTGAAAGAAATAATTTTAAGCTATCACAAATGGTTGTCTAAAAACTTTTAATTCAATGTTAAGATATAGAATTACTTTCTATCCATCGTTACCAACTGTCCTGGGCGTATTTCACTGAATGCGCCCATTAAAATATATCCATGCAGGGGCAGTGACTTTTTTCTAAGATTCATTTCTGTAGTGCTCACTTAATCGTGAACAACCTTTAAGTATTTCAGTCACGGAGGGACCATGGTGTTGTAGTGATCAGACTACTTGCCTCCCACCCAGGATAAACGGGTTCGATTCTCCGCGAGGTCGCTCCCCGGATTTTCGCGTGTGGGAGTCATGCTGGACGATGCCGTCGGCCGACAGGTTTTTCGGGCTGATCTCCCGCAGATCACCCAGTTTCCCCAGCCAGTTTCATTCCAGCGCTGCTCCATACTCACCTCGCTTCACTCTCACCGGCTCTCAAGACCTCGTTTTTAAGAGCCGCCCAAATCTCTCCAGTCACTCATTTCGCTCACGAGTTCGTACACCTTCACGTACCGAGCGAGGTGGCGCAGTGGTAGCTCACTGGACTCGCATCCTGGACGATACGAGTTCGATGCTTCGTCCGGCCATCCCGATTTTGGTTTTCCATGGTTTCCCGAAACCACTCCAGGCGAATGCTGGGATGGCCGATTACTTTCCCAATCTCTTTCTTGTGCAACTTGCATCGTCTCTGATGACCTCGCCGTCGACGAGACGTTAAGCCCAACTACCTGCCTACACCTTCACAGTAAAGCACATTCTTCATAGTAGCCCAAACAATATAGTTAAGAGGTGTGAAATATGGTGACCGTGGCAGACTGGAACATGTACCTACCGTCTGTCAGTCCATTAATTTAAATATGCGACACCCAGGTGGTCCTGCATATTCTGTCAAAGTGCGTCCGAGCTCCGTCGTGTTGAAACCGCGTTGCATGTCGAACATACAGTGGCAACTCGTCCAGAGTTGTGGACAAAAGATCCCGTACAAATTCGTCCTACAGTAACCCTAGTCGTCTTTGCACGCACTTTCAGATGCCGTTGAAATAAACGCATGGTTCCAGGAGATAAGTCATACGTGGTTTAATAATTGTTGTCCCTACACTTGTTACTAATAGTCACTTTGCGGTAAATTACTTGACCCCGTACGTAATTACATCTAGCGAAAACCGCATTTCGTGATCTGTAACCGTTCCGGAAACTCTGGGGGTGTCCACGTTAGGCGGAGCCATTTGTTATATTTCTTTATCGAAAATATGTAGCGTTTAATTGTTTGCCCTTTCTTTTTTGCTTTTAGTTTGTTGTGTTACGTTAGGATTGTTAAAACAAATAGTACCTACGTACGAATGCACTCACCTCACCACATTTAATTCTCTTAAACCTTCAAACCGAGCGCTTTGACGATTGTATGAAATCGAAATGAAAGCCTGACTGTTCATGTTGCCTCGTAAAATATAAACGGCGAAACCCGCACTTAAAATTATATATATAGTTAATTAACTTTATTATTCTATGCGTTATTTCATTTTTGATCCATCTTATTTAACTGACCCAGCAGTCAAATATCAAATCGCTGAAAAACAGCGAGTGAAATGGTTGGTGCATCAGCCAGACGGCTCCCGCAAGTACGGCTATATTGATACGTGAATGCACATAATACTGTCCGCTTCGTAGAGTGATCGCGCTAGCTGCGCAGCACCAGTCCCCGTGTCTCAGCACTGCACTGCTGCTGTTCTGCCAATACGACCATCATAAATGACGGGCGTAGGATTTGAGGTAACAATAGTGTTTATGCGAACCAGTGCTTTGAGATGTTTGTATACATTCAAGTGAACCCATCTTCGCCAAGGTTATCTAGGTAACGACATTTGTTTTGATTTTTTTTCCCCTACAGTTCATCCATTTGGAAACTGGTATACATTATTTCAGGCATTTGTACAATTAGGCATTGAAGACTGGCGACTCGTCATTTTTTTTAAAACCCTTTGTATTTTAAACGTCCTTTGAACAAAATGAATCGAAAATCAACGATCCCGTCATGGTGAACATTACACCAGACAAGTCACGAAGCGTCAAATGGAACATGGCAGCAACTGTGCAACTATCCAGTGAAGTTACAAAATTGTAATTTGTAATGTCGCATATATTAAGAGTGAAATTGTGTTTCTAACCACCTCGGCAAAATTATTTTGATCGTTCCCTAGTTTATAATTTATTAACATGTATACATTTCGACTGAATTTTTTGGTGTTGGTAACACGAAAATAGAGTGGATCGATAAGTCAATGTTGGCAACATGCGCAGAATCGGCAGAACTCATCTCTTGTCTGTGGCCCACTTGCTATAACGATGATTACACAACTCTCACATAACTTTACTCTGCACGACAGTGCGCTCGTTCGCCGCCCATAGTAGTCCGGGTGGTCTGAGCTTTCGACTGTTAGTGTGACCTAAGTGCTCTTCTATGAGCGAGGTAACATTTTCGAGTATCTTGAGTGCGCCTGAAAGTACCGCTCATTTGTGTCCACATCAAGGAATGGTAGAAATTAGGCGACCACACTCGCTCGCTGCACCCCTCTGGTGTCTTGTAACAGTAAGTAAGCGTCGAGGAATGCCCTCCCCCGTCTTTCACAGGTTGAGACATCCCCCCCTCCAAATGAAAGGTATGGCTCTGTCCCCGAGTGCGGTGCTATAGGCTATTCGCGGGAAAGTGAGCACTTTTGAAAGCCCTCTCATTTGCGGTAGTTGTCAATAAATATATTTTATTTTGGCCTTGGACGTCAACTTCGGAGTCTAGTGGAATATAAACACTGTGTTTATTACTTTCTTGGCGATATTTATTCCAAAAGGTGGCTTAATGATAAAATATGTCTGAAAGGAAAAAGTAACCAGGGACTCAAAAGTGCTCACTTTGCTGTGAGCGGCATATAGTAGCATTTGGAACAGCGTAGCGAGGGAGATTTAGGTTTAGAGAGAGAGTGGGTCGAGTCTCCAGCGATGCCTGTCGGTCGGCGGCAAGAACAACAGAAGTGACACATGACGCGACACATGTCAGCGCGTCACGCCGCCGCCCGCGGGAACAAAGAGATGCGCCGCATCCCATCCCACCCCACCTCACCCCTCCCTCGAGGAGCCGACAAACCGGAGAAGACCAGTCTGTGCGAGCAGAGAGAGACCACTTGCCCAGCTTGTCTCACGTTCTGGATAGTGTTCCTCGCGCCTTCGGTAGCGGGACTTCGTGATCCACTATACAGGATCTTCCGCGATAAAAGCAACAAACTTCGCCAGCGTGTTCTCGAGATCATTAGCAACAAACAAAAAAACAATGTTGTAAAGGCTGTTCGCGATAAAGTGAGCATTTTTGAAATCATCATTAGAAAAATGCCACTGCTTCTACCTGCAAATATTTTAACGGGCGCACTGAGTGACGTGTACCCTGTAAAGTTGGTAAGACGGAGAGGAAAGTAGTTCCATAACTTAATGTCCAAGAAAAAGTGTTCGGTAACCATTTGTGTTATCTTAAATTGGTTCTGTCGCTTTCTTTTTTTTTAATGCATCGAAATGTAAAAATTAGCAGATTAAAAAAATATATATACTTTTATAATAATTTCACAGTTTCACTTGACCGACGCTTGAAGAAAGCAGTAAGGCCCATGGCAATGCATATTTTACATAATGAGGAATAACACACAACATGCATACAAGTAGATCTTAAGCAGGGCTTTCAAAAGTGCTCATTTTACCGTGAACAGCCTGTACACTGACGTAGGCTATGCAGTCCCGTTTCAGAGCGATAGTGATGTAAATTCAGGAAACACAACACGTGGAATTATGTTCTGTATTAATTTTATTTATTATTATTTCTCACTTCTAAGATCCCATCCAGTGTCTCAATGACAGCAGGGATATGGAGCATCGCAATACAGTTATATGAAGTTTTTAAAAATATGTACATCTAGCACTTTCAAAAGTATAAAATATATACCAACAAAATAAAACAATATATAATATACCTATATACATACATCAAATTAAAAGCAATTGAATATTTTAACAATTAATTTAAAGAAATAACCATTATGAGGCAATGTACAAATTAAACAAGGAATACGCACATGTTGGTGGTATCACACAAGATGCTCGCAATGTACCCCCCACCTGACCATAAGCAGGCTGCGATACGTTGCACCAAAGGTGTGTCGCGTTAGTGATGTGTGGTGGTGGCGTACAAATGGGACGCATTAGATACCTTTATTGGGCAGTTTCGTGTGGCTGGCGTGGTCTGTGGTTGTCGGTGTGGCCGGCGCGGTCTCCTGATCTCCCCCCCATTTGACTTATTCGCCTGGGGCTGCCTGGGGAGTACGACGCGTACACTGACGCCACCACTCGACTCCGAAGTGAACTCGCAGACGTGCAGTGGCATGTTGCGGCGTGTCGCATGCAGTTTACGAGCAGATCGGGCCCATTTTGAACAGCTTGTGCGAGACTTCCAACATGTAGGCAATGTCAATAAAGGTGTTCGAAAATTACATTGTGTATACTGCATTGCTGTGACTCACTCTGAAAGGGGCTGCATAGCCTACGTGTATATGTATTTTGTATGTATGTGTGTGTGTATGTATGTATATATATATATATATATAACACACACCTTTCTTTTTGTTGTCAATGATCTCTCGGAACACGCTGTAGAGTTCGCCGACAAAAACACAATGTGGACATAGCATTTTGTGTTTGTGTTTTTGTAGATTTAGTTGTTTTATGCATATATTTTTGTTTTGTGTGGTTTTGTACTGTGTTTTTGCCTGAAAGACCAATATTACTGGTCCAGCTCTCTCATGCATAAATGTTCCTGTGGGTGGGGCACAATAGACCTGATCATACACATAATGCTTAATTTGGCTGTTTTTTTTTTTTAAATGGAAATTACATTTGAAACTGCCTAGTAAAAGTAATGTCGTTTGCAATTTAATTTGAAAACGTTAATTACCAATAGTTACAACTTAAAACCTATAGCCGTATCTGTGTTACAACGAAGCGCTGAGCGATTGTTCGGAATGAACGCGTACGGGATGCTGTGCTTAACGTCTGACAATCGCGCGACCGACAGGCCACCACCACGCATTACAATTCTTACATGCACAGATTTCCTGCAGAACTGGTAAGAAGGGTGACGCCATGTAGACTTTACCAGTGGAACATACGTCACGGGATGGCAGTCGACAGGTTGTTTAATAAAACTGGTGGCACAATACCTCTAACTAGACGGTTTCCAATTTAATTCCACGCAGAACTGACCGAATCGTGGACGTGGTGCTGGATTACGTTTTCTCTTGCAGTCATTTTGTGCAGTGCAGGGAGAAATTCGTCGGGCAGTCTGAACGTGTTCTTGAGTTTCGACAAACGCACGGATTTCGACATAGCAAACCATATCAGGACAACAAAACAATTCAGTACATATACGAAAAAACAATCTCGAACTTGGAGATAACACGAGACTACATTAATGCATATAAGATAAAATAAAGGTAGGTAAATTTGAGGACCCAGACATAATCGCAGTATTTAGCGACTTTGCTTTCGGGGCTTGGATTATGCCCTGTTCACCAGGAGACGTACTGGATGCAAGACGCGATCGCAGTATATTAGGCGTATGTCAGCGTAAACGTTTTGAGAATAAGCGAGTCGTGGGAAATATAATGTGAAGTTTTTATTTTACGTTGCACGTTTATGCACAGAACTACTAGACGATGTGACCTGCATCGAGTGGCGTGAAGAGGCCTGAGCGGCACTGAACAGCGGAGTCTTGAGAGCCGATGGGGGTGATTGAGGCGAGTGTGGAGCAGCGCCGGAATGCAAGGGCGGGCGAAACGGCAGACCCCCGAGTAAACCCGCCGACCAGTATCGCGAAAACTGGGAGTGAGGCCGTATCTTCAGTCGCTAAGCCATCCGCGGCTCCTAGAATGTCATCTTATTATTGGCTCATGTCAGAGTTTGGGTGAGAGCAATGGTTGGTCCTCTCCTTCCGCCACATACATCACACGGCCACTGAGAACCCGGTGTATTCCTAGCAAAGTTGCTCTTTTCGTGACAGTTATAGGTTGTTCACTGTAAAATGAGCACTTTTGAAATCCCTGCTTAAGATCTACTTGTATGCACGTTGTGCATTCCTCCGCCTTATGTAAGGTTTACATTGTCAAGGGCCTCGTCACTTTATTCATGCGTCGGTCAAGTGAAACTGTGAAATTATTAGAAAAATAAATATTTAACAAAACGTCTGTTTTTACACTTCGATGCATTGAAGAAATCAGAAAGCGAAAGAAATTATTTAAGTTATCATAATTGGTTTCCTAACACTTTTCATTCGACTTTAAGATACGAAACTACTACCCATCCATCGTTACCAACTTTACTATGCGCATGTCTCTCAGTACGCCCGCTAAAATATATGAAGATAGGGGCAGTGACATTTTTCTAAGATTGATTTCAAAATTGCTCACTTTATCGTAAATGACACTTGCTTTTTTTAATCGATCTTTTCCACCCCGTTATCTACCGGTTCGTGTTAAAACTTCGCGTTATTTCATATCAGCTTTGAAAATTATCTGGGGGTTCATGTAAAAACAAAGCATAGGAAAAATTCATAACGAAGTATTTCTTAAACGAAGTTGTCACCGATCCACCGTGCGCCTCTTTGTATGCTTTTACCCCCCCCCCCCCCCTCCACCTAGTTTGCATTTGAAAGGCAGCATGTTTGGATTTGCGTGAGGGAAGAAGCGTTATATTCGCGGGGAGTTTACAACAAAGTTTTTTTTGCAGACGCCCATAAAAATTCACTCATATTTGTTTGGTTTTTCCCCTCCTCCATATGTACGTCTGAATCCTGTCTTTGACGAATTAAAATTAAATTTGCGCTACGAGTGGTAACTATAGGGTGTTGGTTTTGTAAATCTCGTGAATGATCATTATTTTGCTGTGTAAAAAAAAATTTCTATTGTGCACTAATGACGATGTGCCGAGGCACTAATTAGAAGACGAACACGGTGCATGCTTGAACGATACACACGTGCGAACGTTTTAAAGATTCACCTTCACGTCTGGTGCGTTGCAATTAACACAACTCGTCGCGTAAAAAGGTCGAGAGAGTTTACACTTCGAGGCATTACCTGTTTCACACAACGTTGTACGGTATATAGTCCATTCACGGTTACTTTCAATTTTTCTGAAGACCTGCTTAAGTTCTACTTCGAGAATATTCCTCCGCCTCGTGCAAACAAAGCTTAGAAAATTACACCAGAGGGCCAACGCACAGAATTCGTGCGCGCTCACTGTAATGATAGTTTTGCAAAAGACACATTTCGTACTAAGCATTACCAACATGCTATAAAACCAATTAACCCGACCGCGCCTGTCTGTGTATTCGGATAAAGCTTCTAAAGTACTTGATGGCTTTTCACCATCATTTAGAGAATTTCTTGAGGAAGGTTTAGGTATTTAATACATTAATATTTAATGTAAAGATAGCAGAGAAATGTCGACGTTTACTAATAAACGTCGGAAAAAGCAGCTTTTCTGGCGCTTACATGGCTTAGCTGACTGAACCATAAGAAATACATTAAATAAATTTTCTATAGAATTGTAGATTTCGAAAAGGCCTACAAAAAAAGTTAACGACAAGCATATGTTTATCGTTTAAGGATGACCCACAGTAACCATTTTTGTGTTCTTTAAAAATAGGGGTTCACTTACGATGACTTTTTGAACAACATGGTATTAACCCTATGTTATTTACCTTAAGAATGTAGTGTATATACTTGCTGTAAACCTAAACAACGCTATATCGCACCTGAGCGAGGCCGGGGCGAGTTTGCTAGTCAATAATGAATTAAATATCGTAATTTACATTTATGAAATATAAGGATAAATTCAATGTAACCAGAAATAAGATTTTTTAATGCAGGCCCTATAACACACTCGTGATACATAATATAATTAGGATGCAACCACACACATCATACTTGGGGGTGATTTTTTTTTTTTTCCTTCAGAGGCTTGATTCTAAAAGTATGGAGAAACTGCGAACGGACTATGAAATGACTCGTGTCTGCGAAGTCTTCATGTTCTGTCTGCGGACTTCTGGCGAGTGCACGCAGGCGCGCCTTGGTGCCAGCCCAGCCCTTCACATCTCCGTGACTAACTCTTGACGTCATCAGTCGTCCACGTGTTCGGAGAGCTCACAGTGACACCTCAATTGTGCAAGAAGAAAGTGGATCACGTTTCGCAGAAACCGTTCATGACCGGTACCTATTTATATTTGATTTTTTCCCCCCTGGGGGAACCGATGTAAACCTGGTGTCAGCGGCTTCGTTTTTACGCAGTTAATTTCTTTAGTTTACTTATGTTTAAAATTATTTGAATGAATGAAATTTGTTCTACGGGGTTTCGAAAACATTGCTACCGTGTTAGAAAATGTATGAAATTTTTGACAGCCTGCATTCGTGTCGAGAGGTCAAGTCTACTCAGGGCTGGCCCTATTTTCTACTCCATAGTCGTGTGATATTTCAAGTTTATTACTCTGTGTTTAATTTATGGCACGTTCCAAAAGTACGGTAGGATCAGCAGGCGTAAGGTTGATCACACGATCGCAAGTCCAGGTACGTAGGTGAGTGAAGAGGGTTGGGCGGCTCTTAACAGCGTGATCTTCTTGAGAGCCGATGAGGGTGATTGAGGTGGGAATGGAGCAGTGCCGGAATGCAAGGGCGGGGGGAACGGGATATCCCCGAGAAAACCCGTCCGGCACGATTCCCACTAGCGAAAATGCGGGCCGGCCGGGGATTGAACGCCGTTCGCCTTGGTGGTAGGCGAGCAGGCTAACCGCTCAGCCACCGCGGCCCCAGGTACGTAGATGGGGTGAGAATGATTAGCAGGAGTGAGATTGATAACATGGCAGTTTTCTGAACATGTTTAGGTTAGGCACCATATCTGACATTAATATTTATAGAACAGTTTGATGTGATCAATCTCACCCCCCTGCAAATCGATTTTACCCCACTTTACGGTAGTTGTTAGGTGCTGAATGCATGCTGTAGGCGATAGCGGGAGGCAAGGCAAACACAGACCATTTCTAGAGACTATTATTCATACGATCGTCGTGCCTGCCTTGCCATGCATTCCCATAACTTAAAACGCCAACGTGAAATATCATTGAAAATGAAAGTTGGTTGATGTGTTAAGTTACAATATCAACGTTCTGAGTAAATTGACAGCAAATTTTCTGAAAAAATAAATTTTTCTCGTTATTGTTCGGTTTCGAGTCAATTTTTACGAGACACTTTTCATTTAAGTATTTTTATCTGATAAGATGTAGGTACTAGTAACCTTATAATATATATATATATATATATATATATATATATATATATATATATATATATATATATTATACATAATATAACATATATATAAATATTTTAGTAGTATCAAATATTAGTCAAATATTAATACATATGTGATACACCACCATTCACAAATTGCTGTGACCCTCTGCTAAGTTATTCCACTAAATATGAAGAACTCTGTAGAATAAAGCAACCTGTAAACTTACACTGCTTTTTTTTCCCCTGCCCGAGAAGGTACTGTAGCTGTGTATCGAATTCAGTCTGCTCGTGGAGTCGCATTTTGCTAGGGGCCACGGTGGCCGAGTGGTTAGCCTGCTCGCCTCCCGCCTAGGCGTACCGGATTAAATCCCCGGCTGGGTCACTGGATTTTCGCAAGTGGGGATCGTGCCGGACGACGCCGTTGGTCGGCGGGTTTTCTCGGGGATCTCCCGTTTCTCCCCGCCCCTTCATTCCGGCACCTCGCCATTCTCACCCTCATTGGCTCTCAAGACCTCAATGCTAAGAGCCGCCCAAATATTTTCACTCATTCACTCACTCACTCGTATTTTTCTCAACTTGCGCGATCATTGTGTTTTTTTTTTTGTGATGCCAGTTTTTGAAATATCCTTTTGCTGTAGCCATTTATTTGTTGCACCTGTGAGGAACTCCCGTAATAAACTCCACGAGAATCAAGTATGTCGGACTATTGGAAGAACTTGTTTGGGCTGCCACTAGCCGTGAAGATCATTGTTTGGCCCTCGAAGGCGCGTCTCAAATTTCTTATTCTTTGGTCGAGCTTGTTCAGTAACGAGGTAGTATTCCTGACGTCACATCCCGGGCAGGTTCCCGTGCTGTTTGTGAATATTGTCGAAAGGATAATTACATAAAAGAGCTAAATTTCATTTTACAATTTTTTTTTGCTGTGGTATATTCATGGCAACTTATTACTTTTCTGAAGCCCTGCTGAAGTTATACTTACGGGATGCTTGTTCAGTGTCATCCCGCGTCATTCAAACGGAACACACGCGTGTCTAAACCACCAAGGCGAACAATCTCTGGCCGGATCACCCCCTGATTTTCGCAAGTGGAAATAGCGCCGGACGATGCCGCTGGTCGGTGGGGGTTCCGGCGATCTCGCATTACCCCCGCCCTTTCATCACGGCGCTGTTCCGTTCTCACCTCAATTCACCCTCCATAGGCTCTCAAGATCTCTGTGTTACGAGCCGCTTAAATCTCTCAACTCAACGAAAAACCCCGGGGGGGGGGGGGATAAAAACCATGCGCTGTAATATTATGTGCAGGATGTACTATAGTTCGTTCGCGGTTACTTCCAACTGTTATGAAGCCCTGCTTAAGTTTTACTTCCAGGATATTCCCTCGCCTCATGCACTCAAAGCTTATCCAAGTCTAGAAAGTTACACCAGGACAACACATCGCATTTTTGCGCTCTCAGTTACATAATATTTTGCACAAGAACTGTTTCTTACTAGGCATTACCAACACACGCCTATTTTCTCCCCGTTTTTATTCTCATTTGTTATAAATTAAATATTATAATTTATAGATAAAATATAAGTAAAAGATTAATGTAACCAAAAATTAGTTAGCCTACTTGTTGTATTAGCAGAATTAGACTATAAAACACTTGTGACACAGGGCATATTTAGGAGTGGCAATTTTTCAAAGGTTGTTTTCAAAAAGTGCGAAGAAACCGCGAATAAACCATATCGGAAATACATATTATTGTACACAAAAACTTGTTCCATTACGAAACGTACTTGTGTAGGTAAGAAAATATTTCTGCACAAATTGCAGTAGCGCCTATGCGTTTGCCACGATACAAACAAAACAGTTAGAATTCTCTTCCCATTACGTCGTCTAAAAATATGAACTCTGTTGATGACCTGAGCACTCGGGACATCCACTTCGCGTCTTCTTCAGTGCAACAAGGCTATCAGTGCCGTTAGCGGTCGCCATTCGTTACCGGAGCCTGAACATCAAGAAATAATTCTTCCAGGCTATTTATCTTTGTAATTTCTAGTGTGTTGGAGAGTGGTTATACTTGCGCGATTATGACCATAGGCAACCCGCGACTACATCTCGTTTACCAAGTTCGAGGATGTTGTTGATCATCTACATATTTTCTTTTGTTTGTTAACGTCTTGTTTAGTTTCCGATTTGTAGAGATGCAGTTATAGGCTGTTTACGGTAAAGTGAGAACTTTTGAGGCCCTAGTTAGTTTTTCCTTCCAGCCCTTCTTTATCCTTTAACCACCTTTTTTAAATAAATATTGCCATGTAAGTAATGAACACTGTGTTTATCTTCCACCGCACTCGGAAGTTAACGTCTGATGCAAAAATAAAAGATATTTATTGACTATTATTCCAAATGAGAGGGCTTTCGAAATTGCTCACTTTACCGTGGACAGCGCATAGACAGTCGCATTCGCCGGACCTGTGATGTAAGACTTCATCTCTAGCTTCCCTCTGGCCAGTGGCGTGTGGTGAACTGTTGCAAGGTAAGCTGGCGTTAGCTGTGTGCTGCACCCTGTTGCTTGCTCGCGGTCGGAATACACTCAGTTTCCCCTAGGCTGCACGGTGGTTACTGGCTCCTGCTGCGTGCACCGAGAATGTGCAGTACAGTAGTGAGCAAGCACCAGCTTACCTCGCAACACTTCACCACACGCCACAGGACACCCTTGCTGCTCGCTTGTGAGTGGTCGGAATACACTCAGTTTCCCCCCAGGCTGCACGGTGGTTACTGGCTCCTGCTACGTGCACCGAGAATGTACAGTACAGCAGTGAACAAGCACCAGCTTACCTTGCAACACTTCACCACACGCCACAGGACGACCTTGCTGCTCGCTTGTGAGTGGTCGGAATACACTCAGTTTCCCCCCAGGCTGCACGGTGGTTACTGGCTCCTGCTACGTGCACCGAGAATGTACAGTACAGCAGTGAACAAGCACCAGCTTACCTAGCAACACTTCACCACACGCCGCTGCCGCTGGCGAAGAAGGAAGTTGGAAGCTCAGTAATACGCTGTCATGGGTGACGTAGCAGTTGAGATTTAGTTTGTAACCAGCAGATGTCAGTTTATGCTCTACGCCCCGGAATACTATTACGTACGCGCGTAATTGCTAAGTAGGCTGAAAGTTCTTCCGTAAGTACAGCAAGAGGACGAATTGCCATAAGCGTTGAGTGAAGCTTAGCTTCTGGATTCAACGCCCCGATTTTATATGAATTTTTCCGGTCAGCATATAATAAATGAATGATGATCCAAATTAATTACACTCTTTAAAATTCTTGGTTTCACAGAACTTCTTCGTGCTCGCATCATAATTCCCGAATCATAGTGGACAATACAAGATTATAGAAAATTTCGAGTTGTTTATTTAATTGTGCGTTATCTGCTTATTGTGAAATGCTGAGAACAAGCAGATAACACTCCATTAAAATTACTCACAAAAATACTAAACAAATCCTAAAATATACATTTTCTGCAATCGTACATTCTGAGTAATTACTATGAATCCGAAATTATGACGAGAAAACAAAGGAATTTCTGGAAGAAAATGTGAAGCCGAGCTTCAAACGCGAATAGCAGAGAAACTATAAATGATAGTCTAATGGGACTGTTTGTATCTGACGCTATTCGAGTTGAAGTAAAGCAACTGCCTATCCTATGGAGCACTGCACCAGACTATACAATGTACTCATTAAGTAGTACAGACACCATACAAATTGTCAGAACAGTGCGATTTATGCTGTAGGGAAAGAAGAATGGATATATTTTGCAACATTATAAAATATCTTACTAAAATACACTTTTTAAATGTAAAAAAAAATATCGATTATAATAGTCTGTATTTTTAACAAAAATTTAAGCGCATGTCTATTCGGAATGCTTCAGGAAGCAGAATTTGCAACAAAATCTTCATCGTGGAATATCTTCATAATGTTTAGTGTGATTACGTGTAAAAAAAAATTGTAATAATAATTTAGGAAATAATCTTTATAATTGATATTATGCGCGTCCATTTGTCACAAACATTTATGCCTGAAACTGACGTAAATGAAGTTAATAATAAAATAAATATGATACATTATTGCAATGATTTCATTACACATGACCAAAGTAAATCTTATGACGATCGTTCTTGAAAATTTTGTTGTAAATTCTGCTTTCCGAAGCATCCAAAACTCAAATGCTCTTAAATTTGGTTAAAAAGCCGACTCCACCGATCGATCAATTTTTTTACATTTATTTTAGTGAAATATTTTATAATGTTGCAAAATATATACATTGTTATTTCATATACAGCCAGCATAAATGACACTTTTCTGACAATTTTTATGGTGTCTGTACTAATATTTTGTGAGTTATTCACACTGCACAGTGAGGTGCAGTGCTCCATGGACACTTCACTTCATGTTCTTTCTTCCTTAAGGACCTTCAGGACTTCAACCTTAAGGACAATGTGGGGTGTGCGAAAGTTAATAACCGTTTCAAATTGTTCCAAATGTGGGTTTTCATTTTCACTTGCATACCGAGCGCATCGTGGTAATGTCGCACAGGGAACCTTCGTGTGTTCGGAGCGCGATGTGTTGGGGCCCGGGTAGAGAGAGGTGCAGGCCGGGCACATCGTGGCAGCGAGGCGAACAGGAGGGAGACACGCTCTCCTGCCCGCGACACGCTCCGTGGTACTGCTCAGTGCCCGCGCCACGTGGACACGCCCAACATCACCGGGTGCCTCGCTTCAGCATCAACTGGAGATGAGACGGACCCGTGTTCCCTCTCATTGCATATAACTGCCAGTCGCGTGATAATAGGCTGTTCACTTTTTAAAGCCTTGTTCAAGTTCTACTCATATGCACATTGCGTATTCTCCTGACATATGTAAAACCAACATTGTCCCTGATCTCTTCACTTTATTCGTGCTTCGGTCAAGGGTAACTGAACCATTTTTAGAATAGTAAATATTTCACAAATGTTTTATTCTTACACGTATTTACACCAAAAAAAAATTTAAATTAAAATATTTTTGTATTCACAATCTTTACTTGAAACTTGTAATTTAACGTTAACGTACTGAACTACTTTCTCTTCATCATTGCCAACTGTACTGGGCGCATGACAGGCTGTGTGCCAGCTAAAATACACGCAGGTAGGGGCAGTGGCATTTTTCAAAGGTTGATTTCAAAAGTGCCCACTTTACCGTCAACACAGCCTTTAAAGGTGTTTACGTTTAAATTTTCATCAGACAGACCTCCTTATATGAATATGTAGTAGGTACTTTGATGACTAACTTGAATATATTTTTTTTAAGGCGCCAGAGGGTGTGTCAGAGTTCGTGAGGTATGGAGGTCTTAACAAAAATAAAATAACGAAATTTGATTAATAATTTATCCGCACAGCTATTATTATTTTTCCATCTCTACCATCAAAGGCTGTTCACGATAAAGTGAGCACTTTTGAAATCAACCTTAGAAAAAGTCGCTGCCCTTACCTGTATATATTTTAACGGGTGAAGTGAGTGACGTGCCCAGTAAAGTTGGTAACTATGAATGGAAAGTAGTTCCACTTTTTAACGCCGAATAAAAAGTGCCAGGTAACCATTTGTGTTAACTCAAATAATTTCTTTCGCATTCTGTTTTTTTTTTTTTAATGCGTAGAAATGTAAAAATGGCGAGATTTGCAAAACATTTTTTTGTAATAATTCCACAGTTGCACTTGACCGATGCATGAATAAAGTGACGAGGCCCGTAACAATGTTAATTTTGCGCAAGGCGGAATAATACACAATGTGCACACAGTTAGATCCTAAGCAGGGCTTTCAAAAGTGCTCATTTTACCTTGAACAGCCTATACTATTGTTACTGCCAGTGAGCGCAATATTTAATGTCTATCTCAATTCGAACTTAAAATACTTATCGATGTCTCTATATAGGCTAGCCAATTCACACTCTTTATTTACACAAATTCAACCTGTCCATTGCCGTCATTCTACATCTCTTACACTCGCGCATCCAGTTCAGTAGGGACTACTGCCTCACCCTTCACTGCACCAATGCTCGCAGTCCACGAACTCCACTCCCTCTGGTCGCTTTCGTAGTCACTCGTCGCTTCGCTAGTATTCGCAAAGCCTTCGAACTCTCAACTCTGACCGAAGTCGAAGACCCGTCGCAGGCTTAAATCTCGCTGGCCCGATATATAAGGTTTCCAGCACCTCGAGTGATGCAGAGAGAGGCTAGGGCATTGACAAGAACGTTCCTTAGAAATAACCTCAGAAATTCAATCCGCCCAAGGCCAGGAGTGCACAAGTCGCGGTAGGCTGATTACGGGGACGCGCGGCGGCATCCCTTTGTAAATCTCCACGCGCTTCTTGTATTACTGCTCGCTTTACCTGCGCGCATTCCTTCGCTCTCGCGAGCAGGAGAGGGCATAGGAAGCGATGAAGGGCAGCGAGCATGTAAAGGCTGTTCACGATAAAGTGAGCACTTTAAACATGAACCTTAGAAAAAATGGCACTGCCCCTGAATGTATATATTTTAATAGCCGCAGTGAGTGACATATTTGCCCAGTAAAGTTGGTAACGATGGATGGAAAATAGTTCCATATATTAACATAGAATAAAAAGTTTTAGGTAACCATTTGTGATAACTTTTTTTTTTTAAGTGCATGGAAGTGTAAAAATGACAATATTTTTATAGTGTTTACTTTCCTAATAATTCCAAGTTTTACTTGACCGACATATAAATGAAGTTATAAGGCCGATGACAGTGTTAATTTTACATAAGGCGGAAGAATACACAACGTACATTCAAGTAGATCTTTAGCAAGGCTCTCAAAAGTGCTCATGTTACCATGAACAGCATGTAACAATATTTTAGTTGTGCTGAAACTAGGGCAGGTAGCGTGTGCAAACATCGCGAAGCACAGACATAAACTGTGTTCTAACATCAAAATCTACCGGGCGTTGTTCTTGATGGTGCCATCTGCAGAAAAGCGGTCCTGTGTCGGGACACGGGAGAGTGGGCACTTCGCAGCTGGAATGCGCGCGCTACCTCGTTCGTTGTACGCGCCAGAGACTTGAAGCTCGGCAGTATAACGAGAGAATCTTATCTCGTCCATTTGTTTGCTGAAGTAGGTCCTACGTTACTGCCGGAGTTAGAACGCAGATTAAAACTACCAATTCTCACTTCAGGTCCTCTGACAGTGCACATAACTTTACCAGATTGTATTTTAGCTTTGGTGTAGGTTTCCTGGGAAAATATTATTTAACGGCTCATTACTCGATGATATTTCGTACCACAAAAGCACTTGAGAGAATATAAATCATGGAAGGGATTTTCTCTATGCAACCATGCCAGGTGGGTAAATTACGAGTCACTAAAAACATGCCATCCAAGATTTTCTCTCGTGGAAAGTAGATTGAGCATCGTCACTGCGAGGTAGCGGAAGAGAACGCATGCGCAGCGCTGGTGACGCCATCAACTGTATCAAAAACGTCGGTGGTGCGTCCTAGCGTCTGTTACTGAAGGCTTAAAATAGACCTGATGTTTGTGGGACGACGCATATGATGCCGGGCCTGTTCTCTGGTCGCTCAGCTGCAGACGAGCAGGAATGAACTCTCTTCGCTTGTTCAGGTCTATCGGCCACTGCACTGGCGACTTCTTCGGCGGGAATGCTTCGGTAATATTGAAGGGCTAACATTAAAAACAGCATCGAACGCGTCAAGGTGAAAGGAATCGCTGCAACGGCGATGGAAAATAAGCACAAACAAGCTTGGCGCGTATAGGCATTTCACGGTAAAATGAGCACTTCTGAAAGCCCCGCTTAGCATCTACTTGCATGCACATTGCGTATTATTCCGCCACATGTAAAATTAACATTGTCATGGGCCTCATCACTTTATGCATGCGTCGGTCAAGTGAAACTGTGAAATGATTACAAAATTAAGTATTTTTCAAATCAGTTCATTTAACACTTCGATGCATTAAAAAAAAAATAAACAGAAAGCGAAAGAAGTAATTTTAGGTATCACAGATGGTTACCTGACACTTTTATTCGAAGTTAAGAAATGGAACTACTTCCTCTCCATTGTTACCAACATTAGTGGGCGAATGTCACTAAGTGCGCCCGTTAAAATTTATGCAGGTACAGGCAGTGACTTTTTTATTTCAAAAGTACTCACTTTATCGTGAACAGCCTTTAGATATTGTTTCATTAGAATTTCTAGCGGTGAATAAAAGTGTTCTGATACAGCAGTCTGTTCAGAATAGATACTGTATTGTCGCTATAATTTAAAACACTTTTTCACATAATAATAGTTGTAAACAGAGAGGTACAACGAGTTTTGTTGACTTGGGACTTTCAAACTGCCACATTTATTTCAATAACCAAATAAATGAACTGTCAACAAAATATCTACTTTCATTTCTGCAGTGAAAGAAGATTTACACTGAAACGTTCTATAGGTTGTTTAAAGGTTAGAATAGACACAGGGGGTTACGTTGAGACCCATATGACTACTGTAAGGAAAGTTGACGTGTGATTCGGTGATACAGAGTTGCTTCGTCCTTCTTCTTTCAATGCGCTCAAGGAAGCTTACACTGATGCAAAGACGGTTCCTGCTTCATCACAATGTGAATGACCGGATAAGTGTTGGATTTCACAATGCCTGCATTCGTGTTTCGGACCTGTTTTCAAGCTTTTGCAGTGTCGTCGGCTATAGTCCGTCTCACGCAGTACAGGGCTTATGGCGCTCACTGTTGCCAGATTGCTTCAGGTTTGTGACGTAACTGGCGAACTGAGAAACAAATGGGCGGTGAAGGAAACGGACTGATTAAGATAATTTATATCTGTTTACCTCCCTGCCAACTCGTAAAGGAATCCAATCCTGCGACGCGAAGCTAAGCGGCGCCTTTGAAACTGAAGCCTGTGAGAAACCTTATCATTGTGATTGCATGGCGCGCAAGCAACGAAAATGGCATTTTTTAAAGGCTGGATAAAGATAACACGTCAGGCAACAGTGCAAGCAGGAACAAGGACGGAGTTGACGACAGAAACCACGTATTGGAATGAGAGAGAGAGAGACGGACAGACGCTCTAAAGACGGGAAAGTATCCTGTGATGTAGAGCAACACCTGTTTGCCGCAAACGCGAAGTCTCCGAGCTCCACCGCGCCTTCACTGGGCGGGAAAGGCAACGTAACATGCATGTTTGCAACAGATGAGACAATTCTACACATTTTATCATGTTTTCCCGGTATTACCGCAGGGCTGTGAGAGTGATGCATGAACCTAAATGGTCTCCTGTTGTAGTTTTGTAGCCTTCGTAATGCATTAGGAGTGGTGTAATTAAATTAACACACCCGTATTACAAAACACCACCCTGATGTTGTGGCTTGTAGGGGGCTCCTGGTAATCAATTTTCGGTCAATGTTGTTAACATTTTTCCAGGCTTATGTTTGACAAAAAAAAAAAGGAACATACATTCCCAGGAACGCGCGCGCTTTAGTCTAGCTAAGGATTTGTTCAGGGTAATCGGCTCATTGCTTTGTAATATTTGCAGCTCCTATACGATATCTGTGTAGTCCAAATTCCAAGTGATTCGTGGCGGAATGCCTTCAAGCTACTCTAAATTTTCTTAGGAGTTGACAATTTTTATTTTATACCAGCTTCATTATTTCTAGTTTTCTTTCCTGTGAGTCAGTAATTCATTTTATTTCTCCATGAAACTTTTAGCCCACTTATGCCCGAGAGTTGGTAAATCCAGTATCTCCGCTTCTGTCTTGGCACTGATTCACAACACATCTCAACTCAAATATTGACGTAGGAACATTCTATAAAATTCGAAGCTGAAAAAGTCTAAAACACAGAGAACTAACATCCAGCCACCTGGCATTTAGAATAAATACCTGTTATTTCCTAATTATCCAACTTGTGTTTTTCCTCTCCGAATTAAAGTTTCTGTAATACCGACTGCCCCGAGGCCCAGCTTATCACTTACATAATGTGGCCGCCTGCGTGGAGGGAAGTTTACATGAGCTTTCGTACCTCGTCACCTGATTGCAGCAACCAAAGGGAGCTTCTGATACCATGGGTACCACCATGATAAATCGCTCTCGGCAACGGAGAAAGTTTCAAAATCATCCAGAACAGTGGCTGTCCCAATGTTACCTCCCTTTCCCCCCGGGCACAGAACCACCCCGGATTATTGTGCGACATTTTTTTAAAATACTTCTAGTATCCATCACACCCAACAACATAATGTCCAATTACGGAGCTGTGCAAGCCGTAGGGTAAGCGGGCACTTACTTTGTACATCACATTACTCGTGAACTACATACGAACTTAATTTTTGCCTGCGATATCCAGGAGTGGAATCCGGACCGAGTCTGTCCGGACTATTCGCGTCGACGGACGTCTCTTTCAGATATTGTTAAGTTAATGTTAGCTATAAAATAGACGAAAATGATAAGGCTTGAGCTTAGTCTAAGTTTGATAGCATCGGGGAACCTCCTTCGGCAAACAAATTATCGTGATAAGGCTAGCTGCGGTTACGATCGGGTTGAAAGTAGCATCCCTCTCCCCCTCCCTCTCCTGCTCTCTCTCCCCCCTCCCTCTCCCCTCTCCCCTCCTCTTCTCCCCCTTCCCCCTCCCCTCTCCCCTCTCCTCTCTCCTCCTCCCCCTCCCTCCCTTTCTCTCTCTCTCCTCTCTCTCTCTCTCTCTCCTCTCTCTCTCTCTTTCTTTACATGACTTTGTTCTTACTGTCAGCAGCTGGAATTACTGGCGAGTGTTCCTTTATCTGCTGACTAGCTCTTACCCGCGGCTTCATCCGCGTGAAAATTCAAACCTTAATTATTATGACAAGGTGCACCATCTTAATGGCTGGTGGCATATTTTATATATTCCGTAAGAAACTGTTAGTATTTCCGGGATGAGAAGTACCCCTATGTGCTAATCTACAATATATAATCTACCCCTGTACCAAATTTCATCCAAATCCGTCGAGCCGTTACGACGTGATTGAGTAAAAACAATTATACAAACTTCCGCATTTATAATGTTATTAGGATGCTGTCGATGAGTCACTGACGGTAGGTGGCATGGCTAGAGATCAAACACACGCACCTTTGCATTACCTTTGTCATTGGACAATACTTTGACACGCCCTGGGTAACCTCCGCGCCAATGAATGAACACTACACAATTGTGCAGGACAGGAGGTTTCAGCAGTAACAGAAGATCAAAAATAGCGGTGATAAGTTATAATTTTAACCAAGAAGCTGTAACACTGTTGTTAACTGCCGAGGATAAGATTACAGTAAGGAAGGTTCGATCAGTTACGTTCATCTGAATTAAATGCCCGTACGGTTTTTTTTTCTCCCGATTATTTGGGCATAACCAGGTTCTTTAAGAGATAGGAATAATAATAAAATTAAAGTGCAAATAATATATTCTTAACTTATTTGTAAGCAATCCACAAAACAAAAATACTTAAAACTTAATATCTTGACACAATCGTCTGTAACCTAACATAAATTAATACAACCAAATAGTCAAAATCAAGCCTATGAAAATGTATTAACACATTGAATTACTTTTAAAAATTATATAATTTGATACAACACTGGTGTTTATAATCAAGTCTGTATCACTCGTCCATTCAGTCCTATACCTATTTTTCAGCCCAGATATATCCAGTCTTTCCTGACCGGAATGTTATGGAGCTCCCTGAGCGCTCCCATACACAGCAGACCTCCACTCGTCGGATACCTCGCCCTCCGCAACACTCGCGCACTCTCGGTCGTTGCCGCCGCGCGTACACTATTCCTTGGCAGTTTCTTACACCTTTGTTCACAGCCGGTCCTTTGAGGTTATGTCATCCATCTCGCAACTTCAAAAATTCATAACTATCTAACTATTGAACCAATTTACAAAATTCAAATGTCATTATGTTACAAATTCGTGGCAGATTACGTACATAAGAAATGTAATACTTAAATCACAAATTGTTGTAACATCAAAAGTTACCTATATGAGACTCGAGTCTCATGAATGGAAGATTCTAAAAATATATATTACATCATCGTCTCATCTTTGTCTGTTCTTGTCTTCACATGCTGGTGCAAGAATGAGGGGAAATACGAGTTGTCTCACCCCTCTCCCCTCATACAAAATATTTTGTATATTTATATGTATGTGTTGATATATGTGTATATTATGTTGGAAGTATGTCCTAAGTAATCTCCCTACACGCAATTATTATCATAATGTTAGTTGCAGGCAAAATAAGTTATTATTCTTCCAATTTATGTATATTTTAAAACCATTAATGGATGCCTTACTGTGAGGTGAAACTATTAGGCCTATTAAACAAATAAGTTAACAAAGCGTTATAAAATATTTTATTTATTACTTATGAGTTAAACATTTCAGCATGTCCATGTGCATGCATATTACCAGTAGTACCAACCAACTCGCGATAGTCAAATTTGATCACCAATACGGAACTGTAGCTTCTCATGAGAAAAGAGCACAGAGCTGCTGTAATATCTATGTTCAGAAGCTTCTATTCACGAGACTCAAGTCTCATATGTAACTTTAGATATTACAAAAGAAAATTGTGATTTAAGTATTATATTTGTTATGTACATATGCTGCCATGAATTTGTAACATAATGGCACTAAAATTTTGTAAATTGGTTCAATAGTTCAATAGTTATGAATTTTTGAATTTGGGAGGTGGGTTATATAACCTCAAAATGTAATGGACGCCGTCGCGCGGGTTGGCACACTCCCATGTATAAGCGCCCGTCTCTGTACATTTCTCCTACTGGATGTTATATTTTCCAGCTTACGAACTTAGAAATCTTTCAGTAGTACTCTTACATATTGCTTTTATTATCAATCTTTGATATTTTTTCTTATATAAGTTCAGTACAAGTATCAGAATTTACTTTGCTCTGTGTCATTAGGGAAGACACATCACATAATGCTTCGAAGGCCAAACCGTATTTCTAGGTATTATCCTAGGAAGGCATATAGTAATATTTTGACGGTTAATGTTGATAAAGATGATGATTCATGGTGTGTTAGTGTTGAGTGCAGAAGAGAGTTATATTCTTCTTTATTTTTGTCTGTATTTGATCTTCAAGGTATAACTGCTAAAACTGGTAGTGGACTTTTGGAATTTTGTTTCTTTCGTAAGGCTCATAATGCGAAAGATCCGACATTTACGGATTTGTCAGAAATGGATCCGCGAGATATGATTTGTTGGAAGACTATTCCTGTACATGAAAGTGTTGCTAATCAAAATACTATAATTAGTATGTACTCTACACCCGTGTTCTTTTCTCGGCTTTATTGCATTTTGGTTGGTACTACTGGTAATATGCATGAACTTCAACATGCTGAAAAGTTATAACCCATAAGTAATAAATAAAAAGTATTTTTTTTTTCAGATTGTTAATTTAGTTATTTGTTTTAATAACCGGCATATTGCGTTCTCTACTTAGATAACGTTGAATAATTTCCCTATTAACTGGATGTGTGAGCTTTTTAAGACTAGATTTGCCTGATGTCGGTGTCTAATTAAAACAAGCTTCGCTCATTACCAATACGTTAACAGTTGACAGTTTCTTAAATGACACGCACCATGTACCTTTCGTCGCAGCTATAGGTATTAAATATTATCAAAGGTTTATGAGTCATTGTAATTTTAGCATGCAGTATACTGCCTTCCCTTTTTTTTAATATTCCGGATTTTGTGCCATGGCTTTGACGGCCTGTGGGGCACTGTGAAAGTTTTAATGTGTTTCCGCCGACTTTTCATGCATTTGTAATTTTGCTTTCATTATCAGGTTTCATAGTATACAATGGGCTGGTGTGTATAAGGAACATTGGTCTCAGATCACAGTAATTTTTCTTATATTGCATTCTGAATTTGGTGATTGGCTTGAGCAAATTTTGGGCGCTTTGCAAATTTATCTTAAAGGTTTCGTACTTGTGCTACTGTGTTTGGTTTGGCCATTCAATTCCAATCAATTATGCCAAACGATAGCTTCAAGATAGTGTGTTTAAAGATTTGAGACATATATATTTATGCATATTAAACTTATTATCTTATAGCATATATTTCAAAGGCTCTGAAATGTTCTGAGAAGTATATTATTAAATTGTATTCATTTTGAATTCACGTGTCTTCATCAATTCGTTACTTTTGTGTCTAATTTGTCACAAAACAATTTGGACCTTAATTATGAGCGTAAGGTTGCAAAAAAAAAAAGCACCAGGTTCATTATGACCTATACAATGCCAGTTATTTGATAAACCAACCAATACAGTTCAGGGCTAGTGTTGAAAAGTACAGCATAATCTGAAACGAAAGCATTACCCTGAACAGTTTGAAAAAAGAAAGAACGCAAGTAACTGGATTGTAATCCAGGATAAAAACAAAGCAGTAGACAATACCTAGCAAAATACTGTTACAATTTCTCTCTCTATAAATTAAATGGGCTATACCAATTTCGTTAAGGGATGGAGGTCTTAATCAAATAAAAGAATCAATTATAATTTCCTTATTTTATTTACAATAACTACAGCATAATTCTCTGAACTCAAAATCTCACAATAAATTGATATCACATACTGTTCATAATTAATTACTCTAATTTAATACAATTTATAATTACTACGAACAAATCAATTAAATTAAATAATAAAAATTAGTCCCAATATACATTATATCAACCTACTAAATTATTTTTATAATTTATGCGTCCATATTAGACAGTTCGAATATTTACAATAAAATCAGTATTACACTTCCATTCAGTCCCACCTCAGTTCAGTCCATGTCCCGCCAGTCGCAATGTTCTAGAGTCCTCCAAGCGCCCTCACGCACAGTAGGCTTCACTGGTCGGGTTCACACCCTCTCGTTCATTCAAGCCACGAACACCTCACTCGCCGTCGTTCCGCAATCTCCAGTCGTCGTCCACACTTCACTTCGCTTGCGCACACTCGGCCAGGCGGCCTCCGTCAAAGACTGCCGGCCGCTGGGTTGCGGCAGTATATATAATCTCTTAGGCGCCACCTAGAATCTCCCCCAACTCTCGTGATGCGTCGCGGAGGGCTGAGGCGCCAGCCAGTATTACCAGAACATTCTTGCGTCGTCGCTAAACATATCGGAAACGCTAGCAGGCGAGAGGAAGTCTGTGACGCCAGTAAGTCTCGTCGTTGATGGCATTCACGGGATTCTAAGAAGGGGGGAGTCAGGAGTCCGCGAGCGCATCGTTCCAGGGAGAGGGGAGGGAGAGATGGGTTCTCCGATTACGGCGCGGGGTAGCTGAGTCGGCGCCAGCTGCAGCACGTGACAATACCATACGAAAACGTATAGATAACTTTACTGCATTCTGGCATAAGTACATAAAAATTCTTAGCCTAACATAATATTCATATTTGTATAGTAAAAATGCAGTTTTTCGTCGCTAATAAATTGTTATTCGATTCTGCAGACCTCCACTGTACCTCACGGTACGATGCCGTGGCAGTCTGAGATCAAAATGGTAAGACTCGTCAGTTAGACTCTCTAAAGTCAGCACAAGTCAGCTTCATATTAAACGGGATGTGTGTTCAGAAATACAGTCAGTGGCGTTCACAAACCCTTCTCCGCGCATTATCCACAAGACCGGAAATTACCGGAACTATCTGTGGTGTTCGACAGGTGGGGCAGTAGCGTGTTGTAGAATCTCTGTGCGGTGTTTCGTGGCTGGAATATAACCAGAGCTTAGATGATTAATTGGAGTAAGGGAATTACGTTACATGCTTTCGCCCAAAATAATGAGATGCTGTTGGAAGAACTTTTGGCACGGTTTCCATCGAGCCACGGAGTATAACCTTCATTATTTTTCCATTCTGGTTCTTCGAAGCTGATGATGAGAAACATCAGATTATGACGTGTACTGCAAACTTCCAGGAGAAAAAATCTTCGAAGAGGGAGGAAGAGGAGAGAAAAAATGTTATCCATAACTTTATGCACGTTGTGAATGAAAGCGTTGATACATATGTCACCTTACGTAGTATTAAGAGCCCGTGTAAACTGCAGTATTGAATTTTTTATTTATTTATGCGTAATTCAAAATTGGGAGGATTTATTGAAAAATGCGGCTATAGAAGCTTAGCTAATTCACTTACCCGTCATTATGGGCATATGGACTATTAATGCATATATATGCACCAAATAAATTAATACAAAATCTTATATATTAATTAATTCCACCTTTTAATGACAACCAGGGAACACATATTAACAATCGGGTACAAATAGTTGCTCAGAACCATTAAATGGAATGATTCTGTAATGAAATATTTGCAGTAACAACTCTGGTTCTTTTATTACGACACTAAAACGAATAATTTATGTATAAGGGGTGATGCAGCCTCTTAAGAGGACACTTTTTGATCGGTTTAGGAGCAGAAATTGGTTACGAGTGACCGCATAATGCCGACATGTGCAATTGAGTCTCGATGTGGTTTTCGTGTACTACCCAGTAAAGGCTATTCGCGGTAAAATGAGCACTTTGGAGAACTCTACGCAAGATCTAATTGTATGTTCGTTGTGTTTTTTTCCGCCTTTGTAAAATTAACGTTGCCATGGGCCTCATAACTTTATCCATGCATCGGCCAAATGAAACTTTGAAATTATTCGAAAAATAAATATGTTACAAGTCTGCTCATTTTTACTCTTCGATGCACTAAAAATACAGAAACCTAAAGAAGTAATTTAAATTTTTAACGAATGGTTACTTAATACTTTTTATTCGACTTTAAGACAGGGAACTACTTTCCATCCATTGTTACCAACTTGACTGGGCGCATGCCACTCAGGACGCCCGTTAAAATAAATGCAGGTAGGGGCAGTGACTTTTTTCTAAGGTTGGTTTCAAAAGTGCTCACTTTATCGTGAACAGCCTTTAGTTAGTCGTTTCACAGTAAGCTGGACACGTTTGAAAGACCTGCTTAGTTTTAAGTTCAGCCAGCTGTGTGTTCTTTCATCCGCTATGCAACTCGTACATAGTGTTTACACTTTGCGGTTCTGAAAATTAGCCCGTATTTATTCCAAAACAGCGCTACAAATAGCTGCTGTTAGCAACAACTTAAATGTACAGATTATTAGTTAATTTTTATTTATTTTTATATTTATACAGTAATGCCTTTCCTACACTTCTAAGACAACAAGAACACACATGATTTTGTCAATGCTGTCAGTTGAGATAGTTACAGGCATAGACTAAAGATGACGCTAACCGATTTTCCGTCTTCTGCGCATGTAGCCAACATTGATCTATCCCACGCCATTACAACTGTCAGTCACATGATCAACAGCGAAGAACGCTTTTGTGTATATCTAAATTTGGGTGGCTCCGGCGGTCTCCGATATAGTTAGGCAAATGCAGACATGCTTTAAGTTATGGAAACTTTTTTCGATGCAAATTTTTTTAGGAATTAAGTTAATACTCTTTGTGAATAGGTACTTTTTTCAGTGGGTGTAGAAGTGTATTAACCCAGTGTGCGTAATTTTGCACATCACGCACAAGAAAGCTATTCTTGACCTGTACTCTACACTGTGAGGCTCATTTGTTTAAATGGCTAGTCAACTAAGCTGTAAGACATTCACGGTGAAGTGAGCACTTTCATAATTCCTCTCATTGCGAATAATAGTCAATAAATATATTTTTACAATTTCTCTCTCTAGAAATTAAGTGGGTTATACCATGTTCGTTATGGGATGGAGGTCTTAATCAAATATAATATTAAATTATAATTTCCTTATTTTATTTACAATCACTACAGCAAAATTCTCGGAACTCAAATTCTCACGATAAATTGAAATAACTTAACTGTTCACAATTTACACCAATTAATTAAATTTATAATTACAACAAAATAATCAATTAAATTAAATAATTAAAGATGAGTCACAATAGTCAGTGTATCAACCTATTCAATTATTTTACAATTTATGCGTCCATACTTGACAGTCCGAATATTTACAATAAAATCAGTATTACACTTCCATTCAGTCCCACCTCAGTTCAGTACATGTCCCGCCAGTCGCAATGTTCTACAGTCCTCCGAGCGCCCTCACGCACAGTAGGCTTCACTGGTCGGTTTTACACCCTCTCGTCTATTCAAGTCACGAACACCTCACTCGTCGTCGTCCCGCAATCTCCAGTCGTCGTCCATATTTAACTTCGCTCGCGCACACTCGGCCAGGCGGCCTCCGTCAAAGACTGCCGGCCGATGGGTTGCGGCAGTATATATATAGTGTCTTAGATTGCCACCTAGAATCTTCCCCAACACCGGTGATGCGTCGCGGAGGGCCGAGACGCCAGCCAGTCTCACCAGAACATTCTTGCGTCGTCGCTAAACATATCGGAAACTCTAGCAGGCGAGAGGAGGTCTGTGACGCCAGCAAGTCAGCAAGTCTCGGCATTCACGGGATACCCAGAGGGGGGAGAAAGGAGGCCGCGAGCGCATCGTTCCAGGAAGAAGGGAGGGCGAGGTGGGTTCTCCGAATACGGCGCGGGGCAGCTGAGTCGGCGCCAGCTGCAGCTCGTAGCAATATTTTATTTCAACCTTAGACTTTAACTTCCAAGTGCGGTGGAATATACACACTGTGTTTATTTCTTACATGACAGTATTTATTTAAAAAGGTAGTTAAATGGTAAAAAAACGGCTGGAAGGAAAAAGTTACTACGGCGTCAAAAGGGTTCACTTTACCGTGAATAGCCTATACTTAGGCGAACCAGGTTCAATTTCCCGGCGGGGTGGCTCCCGGATTTCCGTACGTGGGAATCGTGTCGGACGATGCTGCTGGTCGGCGCGTTTTCTCTACGATCTCCCGTTTCCCCTCGCCCCTTGCATTCCGGAGCAGCTCCATTTCCACCTCGATTCGCCCTCGTCGTTCCACAATACTTTTCACGACCATGTATCTGCCCTGGATTTCGAATGGTTCGTATTTGTACAGACAACAACGCCTGCAGTTCAGTTCATTTACCGTGATAACGTAACAAGTGATGCGTCGGCTTAAAGTGGCCCACGCCTCTTGAGATTTCTTTGGAACTTCCGAGACCATAAATTACATCAGATCTGAGGAGGGTTGAAATGGAAGTTACCACGTGTTCAATATCGATTGAGGGTTAACGTAAATCCATTGTTAACACTTCCCTTCATCGACCTTTGTGCAGGGCGAAAGGGAAGGAAGGGGTTGTTAAGGCGTGATATAGTAGTTAACATTAACCGTGATTGTCCTCCAGGCGTTAGGCCTACATATATTGCTGTGCCGTGTTTGGTACCCACACAGAACCGTCGTGGAGTAACCAGCTGCTGCTAATATCCACTGCGCTTGTGTCTCTGTTAATCTTGATTGACGTGCTCCAGCTGTCGGCTATCTGCAGTGCAATATGTGGGACCGCCATCAAAGGCGAGCACTGGTAATCTCGAGCGGGTTCAAATGTCGATTCCCTATCGGCGCTGCCTGCCGTTCTATCGCTGAGGAATTCCTTAAGTAGTTGATATCAGTGTGGCACAGCTGTGACGCGGCGCAGTAATCATCTTCACTTGTGATGTGTATCGTATGAATTGATGTATTACCGCGTACATCTCGCGCGACGAAGACAGCTTCGAGTTGTAGTAGCACGTATCAATCCCGAAACAGAATGCTTCGTCAAGACGAAAGGCTGTTCACGATAAAGTGAGCACTTTTGAAATGAACCTTAGAAAATAGTCACTGCCCCTGAACGCATATATTCTAATGGGCGCACTGAGTGACTTTTGCCCGGTAAAGTTGGTAACGATGGATGGAAAATAGTTCCGTATCTTAATGTGGAATTAAAAGTGTGAGGCCCTTGCTTTAGCCCTCGAGGTAAGAACCAAGCAAGAACACACATCCAGCAAAACAAACCAACGACCAAGTCGTCACAGCAGAAATATTAAAACCCTTAAGGGCTAATGGCTTAACAGGGTTGAACAGACTAACTACCAGGTAAAAACATACGAGTTATGGAAAATAGCTATATTCAGAGTTCTCAATACCCACATTACAATTTCTACAATCAATATAATACTGATACAGAATAGTTATATTCAAACCTCTCAATACCGACATTACATATTTCAACAATCAATATAATACTGATACAAAAATTTACCACATCTACAAAATGGCGATTGGATTTCCTTTGCACACGATGCTTGAAATATTACACATTTGAAAATTTATTTAAAATACAAAATATCAAAATAACAGCCTTTTATAATTTCTGAAGACTGAAAATTTCATGGGCAATATCTGGGTAACATCCCCACAATTCTACCTACTATAGCCAGTCAAATTCTCCTCTATCTGGAACTTACATTAGACTAAAATTCAAGCAAAAGCCTAATTTAATAAGACTTAGATACAATCTCTTACATTAAAACTTTATACATGAAAGTTTTAAAATATTGGTTTGCAAAGAGTATTTTACTCTATTAAAACTGGGAATTATTTTAATTCCATAATAGTGGAATTTATTGTACTTAATCTCTGGCGTTAGCACGAGTTATTAATCTCACAACAAATCTTTACTTCATGCGTTAACATTTTACAATGCACGAAAATAATATTCTATTGAAATTTCTACTATCAATTATAGTGTGTGTTAAAGTTTTACATTGCCAGGAAATTTCAATACTCTACAGATTACTACTGGGTAACAACACCCATTTCTACAGCAAACTGGCCTTATGGCCCTAATGTCGTGTACTTATCTCATTCTGCAGCTGTACTGGTCAACCCCCAACGACCAGGTGTGTCTGCTTGACCAGTCCGCTGGAGGGACTATTTACAGTAAAACAAATGCCAGGGGGAAACTTCCCCGCCACGATTCCTATTGGCTTTAACCTGTCCTCAAATCAGAAATAATATCCCGCGAAACTAGCGCCACCTTTATCAAAATTACCACTCAAGACTCGTCTTTACAAGTATAGAAAGTTCTGGAGATCTCAATGTTTCCGGCACAGTAGCGCCTTCTTTACCGCAGGTTGCCCACATCTGCCGGCCGTCCAGCGCTTCTAGCGCCCCAAGCGGGCAGGCCAGTAAACACACTGGCGAGTAGCGCCGGCCACTTTCAGTCCTGCACGAGTGCACGAGCCAAGTGGTCGCATATGTCTATGGTTCAGGACTTGTCACTGCAGCAACACGTATTTTTAACGTTCGGTGTCAACTCACGTCATTTCTTCAAAAGGTAGAGTGTATTCAAGTATAATTAAATGATAAACATGCTATATTAGGGAGTATTAAGTGTAGGAAAAAATGTGTAGTATAGCTGGGATGGCCATCAGATGACAAAACAGGCAAAATTGTAGCAGGCAGGGAAGTTGACGGTGAAATTGGAGTGGCGAAAATTGTAGTCATGAGACTCCTTGTCTCAAGTGTTAGGTAACCATTTCTGATAACTTAAATTATTTCAATCTCTTTTGGTCTTTTTTAATGCATCGAAGTGTGAAAATTAGCAGATATGTATAATATTTACTTTCCTAATAAATTCACAGCATTTCTTGACCGACGCATGAATAAAGTGATGAGGCCCATGGCAATGTTAGTTTTATATAAGGCGGAATAACACATAACATGCATACAAGTAGATGTTAAGCAGGGCTTTCAAAAGTGCTCATTTTACCGTGAACAGGCTATACAAACGTTATGATTCGGTGTTCCAACATTGTACATCAGTTTCAGGAAAACGATGGCGTGTAAGGTAAAAACACAGGGAGACTTTTCTTTTATTCGTGGTAGATAACTGTTACAATAAGCCAGAGTTAGGAGGTATAAATAATAATAAAATAACTAAATTTCATTCTTAATCTATTCACACACTGTTATTTACAACATTGCACTATCTGTCGCCTACTCTTTAAGTCTCAGTGAGCGCAGTAGTTCTTTTCTATCTCAATCTCACCTCTAATTAACGGCCTTCATCACTATCTATATTGTTTACATTCAGTTCACACTCATTATTTACACATAACCAATCTACTCCCATCATTCCAAATGCCTTACACTCGCGCATCCAGTTCAGTAGTCCCGCCCGCCAGTCTCTCTCTTCGCTCTACCGATGCTCGCAGTCCGCAGACTTCACTCTCGCTGATAACTATAGTCGCCGCTTGGCGCTCTGCTGGTTCGTCGCTTCATTGTCTTTGCACACCTGCTGCTTAATGTCGCGCAATCCTCCAAACTCTCGGGACGCTAACTGGCGGCTCCGAGGCCCGTTGCAGCTCAAGTACTTTCGCTGGCTCGATCTGGAAGGTTCCCCGCACCCCGATTGTCGCTGAGAGGCAAGGGCGATGAAACAGAACATTCTTTCGAAGATAACCGCAGAAATGCAGTCCACTGAAGGTCAGGGGCACACGTGTCGCGATAGGCTTATCGTAGCGGCGCGCTACAGCTTGTCTTTGTAAATCGCTGCCCGCTTCTCAGCTTACACACACCTGATTTTTACACGCTCCTTCGCTCACTCGAGCAGGGCAGGGAAAGGTAAGCGACGCAAACCTGCAACATGTAACAATACTTATTTCTAGTCCTAGTACCGTACTTACTTAATATAAGTCTGTTGAATGCTAGAAAGTTGCGGTACCATGTTCTGCTATTGTTTATTGCCCTTGGTTATTGACAGAGTTGCCAGTTGGCGGTCCACCTTAACCCTCAGTATTCACATCTCCTTATTGTGTAATGTTCATTAACTGAATATATATATATATATATATATATATATATATATATATATATATATATATATATATATATATATAAGTCTATTCGTGTTTTCTTCACACTTTCTAAATTAAACATTTGAAAAATAACCCTATGTATGACGTGTAAAGTTATTTCCGAAGTATGTCACCTATCACAAGCGTTTTATGCCTCTGCAACATGAAAACATGTTATTTTTCGTCAAATTTGAGTTTTACCTGTATTTTATTAATAGATTTTATTTCATTTATAGTAAATATGAACAAAAACAATGATAAAATACGTGTGTTGGTAGCGCCTAGTAAGAAATAGTTTTCATGCGAAATATCATTACGTCTGCGTGCGCACGAATTCGGTGCTTTGTCCTTTGATGTAATTTTCTAAACTTAGTTAAGCTTAGTTTGCACGAGGCGGAGGAATATCCTGGAAGTAGAATTTTAGCAGGGCTTCAGAAAAGTGAGAAGTAACCGTGAATGGATTATACAACGCCATTCTTCACGCGTAAATACAGCTGTTAAGTCACATGGTCAACAGTGACGAATGTGTCTGTTTACATCTTCCTTTTTAAATGCCATTCTCTTATAAATACAGTTTAATAAAATACTTTTATCTATTTTAATTTAGTCGAACCGCAACAAATTGGTCGGAGGTAGTATAAAAACATGTGTTCTAACTTCAAATCCAATGCACGCCATTTTTGTTAGTGGCTAATTCTTCTGTAGCCGCCGTCGGCGACGGTTCGGGTTTTTTGGACCTCGGCGTCGGGGATGCGACGTAATTTTTGTGTTTGTGCCGTCTAGAACGTTCGCGAGTTTTCGTCGTTTCGTTTTTGGGTTTTTGATGTGACTAGTTTTGATTGAGTGTTTGATCTATTGTTCGTTTCTAAACGTTGCTATTGGCCGTGGGCGTATTTGCGGTTGGCCATCCAAAAAAAAAAAAAAAAAAAAAATTGTTAGTGGTTGTTGGCAGGAAAGTAGTTCAATGTTGGGAGGTCGCTCTGCCTTGATGTTTAACACCAGGGTTGGGACATGGGGAGTCGCCACTGCGCAGTTCTGGCGCGCACTCTGTCCTATCCTCCCTCTAGTGCTGGGGCGGCGGGTTCGATACGCCGTCGTGATGACGTGATGTGCCTAGCGCCACGACGCCGCCCCCGGTCGTAAACATGTGTTGCTATAGCGAGCTCGTCTCGCGGCTGGCAGGGATGGTGGGAAAAACTGTGATGGAGGAAAACCCCCGCGGGTTCAAAAAGTGGTTATGGCGAGGAGATAGGGGGGGGGGGGGGAGAGAGGGGCGTAACGGCCTGAGGAAACTGTCAGAATAATACGCAGCCGTGTGGAGAAAAATTGTTCATGTTTTTCTTTTTTGTAGTTTATTTTCCTCCCGTAACGGTGGGTCGGGGAAATAGAGGTCGGTATTCGGGCACGAGAAATGTAAGTAGTGTTTGTGAGCCACTTTAGTTGTGAATAACGTGAAGTAGTAAAATAAAATGTGGGAGTACGGAGAGGAGAACTCCGAGATAAATATATTTTTCATGAGTAACCTTGCCTTGAAGTATTGTCAATACGGAGTACTTGTATATGCTGTTCACGGTAAAATGAGCACTTTTCAAGATCCTTTCTTTCATCCAATTACCTTCTTCGTGCTGCTTTTTAATATAAACATTGCAATGTGACCAATAAACACAGGGTATATATTTCACCAGCCTCAAAATTTAATGCCTAAGGCTGCAATAAGATATTCATAAGTTATTAATGCCTGTTAGGAGGGCCTTAAAAAGTGCTTACTTTACCGTGAACAGCCTATAATTAATAAACACAGTGTGTATATTCTACTGCACTCCGAAATTAACGTCTGAGGCTCAAATAAAATATACCTATTTATTGACTATAATTGCAAATGAGAAAGCTTTTAAAAGTGCTTACTTCACCGCGAATAGCCTATACTGCTATTGGCGGGTGTACTGCTCTGTAATATAAAATTACTGTTTACATTGGTAACCCTGTAAATTTAAGGGAATATTAGACCTCACGAATAGATACGGGTACAAAAAACCCTGTATTGCCATTTCTAGTTTCAATGATTTTTATTATTATAAAATTACGTTTTGTAAATTCACCAAAGAGCAAACCTCCAGTATATAGGCCATTGGCATTGTTATTATACTGTTACGCGCTCGCTGCTTCGCATCCCGCGCGAGTAAGTGGAATTGAAGGACAGCAGTTATATGATAGCGGCGGCAGCAAGTTAAAGGATTGTTTTCAATGAACAGGCGAGCGATAGGCCAGTGGCCAGGTATCTGTTGCAGAAAGCGAGCCGAAACGATAATTCTTTTTGCGGCGCAACGCTGAATACCCTGGTTTAATTGAGTTCTGCGTTTATCTAAAGAATGCTCTGGATTACTGACGTTCCCCCAGCGTGACTCGGGGTGCGTTGAATCTTCCAAATGGCCAGGTGGAACGATATAAAAGTGTGACAGGCCTCCGAACCGAGGAGTTGATGATTGAATGAGTGGCTGAGTTCCGAGCGAGAGAAGTGACCAGTAGAAGGGAAGTCTGCGACTGCGAGTATCAAGCAGTGAAGAGTGCGGCTGGCAGGCTGGACTACTGGACTAGGTGTGTGAGTGATAGACATAAAAATGGTGGCAACATATAGAGTGAACATGTTTTAATGATGAGTATGAGTTAATCCACAATAACCAAACAGAAACATAAAGGAGGACGTAATTAGTGTGGAAATAGACATTAAATATTGCGCTCACTGTTACATAAAAAGGGTAATAGCGGATACATTTTAATGCTGTAAATAATGGCTGTGTGAATCAATTATAAATCATATGTAGTTCTTTTATTTCTATTAAGACCTCCACACCTCCGTAATTACAGACATAAATTGAAAAAAGAGTAATGAGCTAAAAATATCAGTTACAACAAATTTGCATAATATTGAAGAAAAGAGTGACATAAAAAAGAGAATGTAAAATACGTATTGATGAAACATGTGAAAGATGAAACATGTATCGCGAGACATAACACTGCTCACAAACGTCAACTGTTAATATTTAAACAAATTTCTCACGAATTAATGTGTTTCTCGATGAACTAAAACATATAATTTCAAGCATTTTAACGCGGTTATGGAACAGGTTTGTCAAAAATACCGGATCAAAAATCGACAAACCAAGAAGTGTCTTAATCTGCTAAGTTCGTGTAAACATTATATATTTATTAAGATTTTTAAATCAATATCATATTTGTCCCTACTTTATTGTCCGTTGAATAGTGGGGGGATATAATTAAGTAGCTTACACACGTGTTGAATAACTTCAATAATCACTTGCTGCAGCTATTTAATTATTAGAAGATTACAAGTAATTGTATCTGAGATTAAACAGCAGCGGGGTAGTTAGATAAAATGAAATTTGGTACTGAAAATAATAATTTGGGGAGGGGGGGCAGAAATCGCATTATTCATGGGAGAGTGAATGAAATTGTAATGAAGGAAGCATTTAGGGGGTTAAAAAATAAAAGTGATGAAAATCCGAGGTGGTGAAGCAGCATGATACGTAACCCTCCAAATACGTTAGGGTGGCGTAATCTCCCCCCTATCTCCCCCTCTTAAAAAGTGGCGCAGGTGGTGGAAATTCGCGCTCCAAACGTTGGCTGTGCCCTGCGGCTAGCCCGCGCCACGTGGAAATGTATTTATGATCGCCGAGGAAAATTTTCAGCCCTTTCATTTCGCGGCCGTTAAAGGTTTTTTTTTTTTTTTTTAAATTCTTTTATATAATAAAAAAAAGTTACGAGTCTTCCACATCTCACCGCCGTCCGTGCCCTCTTTTCCGCAGCCATTTTCCATTTCCCAACGTGGAGAGAGAGAGAGAGAGAGAGAGAGAGAGAGAGAGAGAGAGAGGAGAGAGAGAGAGAGAGAGAGAGGAGTAGGTTTTGGAGAGGTGTTGGCAGAACGTTCAACATTTCATAGTTATATTTCGATTGCAAAGGAAATTGTGCTTTTGCCCCCCCCCCCTCCCTCTACCTTCAATCTCCAGCACAACCATGTATATACGGCAGGTGGGCTTTTATTCAAAAAACCAATATCCAAACCTTGCTCCCAGAATTCGACTCCGGCCTCATTAACGTTTCCGAGTAACACAAAAGGAAATAGAAACGGGGAAATAAGGGAGAATGGGAAATATTTACAGCGGGAACTCTATACCGGACCGGAAGTGAAAGAGTTAGAACGGGTGGTGGAGGAATACAACGCGACCAGCAAACGTGGCGACCCCATTTGGCTGACGTCGGACAGAATTTCCTTTCCCGTCACAAGTCCACATGGAGACAGCGTTGCGGTATAATTTTATTCCGTTCCGCTTCAGTTGCTCGCGTGTCGTTTTTGGTTTTACGTATATATATTCCGATAACTTATTACCGTGCTAATATATTTTCCGTGTCGACACACTGATACAGTTATTTGGGCTAACTCTGTTAAAGGCTGTTCACAATAAAGTTTGCTCTTTTGGAATCAACCTCGGTGAAATGTCACTGCCCCTACCTGCATACATTTTATTGGGCGCGCTGAGCGACATGCGCCCAGTAAAGTTGGTAACGATGGAGGGAAAGTAGTTCCATGTCTTAACGTCAAATAAAATGTCAGGTAACCATTACTGATGATGTAAATAATTTCTTTCGCTTTCTGTTTATTTTTTATGCATCAAAGTGTGAAAATGACCAAATTTGTAAAATATTTATTTTTCTAGCAATATCACAGTTTCACTCGACCGACAAGTGAGTAAAGTGGTGAGGTCCATGGCAATGCTAATTTTACGTATGGCGGAAGAATACACAAAGTGCATACAAGTAGGTCTTAACCAGGGCTTTCAGAAGTGCTCATTTTACCGTGAACAGCCTATATACGCTGTTTACGGTTAACTGAGCTATATGAAATTAACTTTTTTAAAAAAATGTCACTGGTCACACCTGCATTTATTTTAAAGGGCACATTGGCTGGCATGTTCTGCGTCATGTTGGCAACGACAGAGACAAAGCAGTTTCCTTTCTTGCCGTTGAATTAAAATGACACGTAAACAATTGTGAATACTGAAATTATTTATTTTGTTATTATTATATATTTTTTTTTACTTAATCTTAATGCATACAAATGTAAGAAGAGGCAAATTGGTGAAGTATTTGCTTATCTAATAATTCCACAGTTTCACTTGACCGACACATGAATAGTGATAAGGCCCATGGCAATGCTAATTTTACGTATGGCGGAAGAATACACAATGAACATACCGGTTAATATTAAGCATGACTTTCAAAAGTGCTTAAGTTTACCGTCGACAGCTTATACCACATTACCGTGCCCTTATTAAATTAACAGTTAAGTACACATTAAATTAGGGAGAATTATTGGTATAGGCTATTCACGGTAAAATGAGTACTTTTGTAAGCCCTGCTTAAAATTTATTTGTATGCACGTTGTGTATTATTCCGCCTTACGTAAGACTGACATTGTCATGGGCCTCATCACTTTATTCACGCGTCGGTCAAGTGAAACTGCGAAATTATTATAAAAGTAAATATTTTACAAATCTGCTAATTTTTACACTTCGGCGCATTAAAAAAAACACCGTGCGAAAGAAAAAAATTGTAATTATCAGAAATGGTTGCCCAGCAGTTTTTTTTATTCGACGTTAAGATACGGAACTACTTCCCATACATCGTTACCAACTTTACTGGGCGAATGTCACTCAGTGCGCCTGTTATAACATATGCAGACACGGGCGTGACTTTTTTTTCTAGTGTTAGTTTCGAAAGTGCTCACTTTATCGTGAATAACCTATGCCCCGTCTGACTGTCCTTCTATCGCATCACGCCCTCCGTCAGGCAACTCGGTACTCAATGTCGAGGTGTATGCTGGGTCTAGTGAAGCTGTTGTAACAAACTTGTGGAGGCGTTTCCTGGGATCTGATCACGCTGTTCCTGTGAACGTCCTATAACGCGTTGTTTACGAGTTACGGGACGTGCACTGATCACGTCATTGGCGATGCTCGAAGTGTCCGCCACGGGTAGCAATGTACGCATGGCGACGCCTCTGGTGCTCCGTTCACTACTCGCGGAACTGTCTCCTTACTCATCTACTGTACACGTGTCGTGTTGATAATTTGAATGTACACAAGTGCCATCCGTGTACGGGAAACTGATTTCGCCCCTGATGTACAATCAAATAAACTACTTAAACTCTTGTCGTATGCGCTCGTGGGGTGGTACATGCGTGAAGAAATTTGGCGGCTCTTAACAGCGAGGTCTTCAGAGCCGATGAGGGTGATTGAGGTGAGTACGGAGAGTAGTAGGGGCGTGGCGATCCTATTTCACTTTTGATTAATCAGATTTTCATTTTGATATCAAATAAATTGAAAGGGTTAATAAAAAGCGTTAAATTTTAATCCGATTTTAATCGGGTCAAAAAATTCTTAATTCGACAAAAAATGTGTTAATCATATTAAAAATGGAAAGGGTTAAATATTTTGAAGGGGTTAAATTTATTAAAATGGTTAATTTTTTGTTGTTGTACTTCTTTCTTTCTTTTAGGGCGGGGGAAGGGGGTAGGAGGAAATCTGGCACGTCCTCACCCTTGGAGCTTTGGCAGTCGACTGACCAGAGTGGTGGGTTGCAATGTCTTATTTAGGTGTAGAGTTGAGTGCAAGAGTGGGCTAAGGCTAATTCTTCTAGTATTGACGTGCTTGGAGGGGGATTGGTGGCAAATAGGCCACGAGAGAATTTCAGAGTGTTTAAACGATTTCTAAGAGTGGGATAAGCGTAAATTTTTTTGGGGGGGATATTGCTCGTAGACAGTGGTGGGAGATAGGCGACTTTGAAAGATGCGGTTTACGTGTTAATCTGTTTTCGGAATGCAATTAAACGTTCGAGAGTTTCAGAGTGTTCTATGTGTGAATAAATTACATGCATCGAATCGGAAATTTCAAACGACTACATGAATAGTAAGTGGAATTATGTGAGTCTTAAACGTAACGTGAGTCTCGAGCTTAGAAATATAATTTACACGAGAGAGAGAATTTTAACTACGTGAATAACATTTGATGTCGACAAGTGAAAACTCACTAAACGAAATCCAACTAGCCAGTATGTAATTACACAAGGCAGAGTCTTTAAACCAGTTCTACGTATTAATAAATAACACGAGAAGGAGTTTTTAAACGAATTCTACGCATGAATAAATAACACTAGAGACAAGTATAACTAACAAGTACTGTGATTAAAAAAATCAAGCTAGTCAGTATGAATAAATTACACGATTCAGCCTGGAGAATGATATCTTACGGCAAAAGAACTCTGAATACGATTTAAACCATGTACAATAGTGTGCATCTATCCTAATAAGCAAAATATATAACAATAGAAAATCTTACCCCAACTTGTGTAGAGCGCAATCCCATACCAATATATATATATATATATATAATATATATATATATATATATATAAAGTTGGTGGATTTTTCCCTTATATATATATATATATATAAGGGAAAATCCACCAACTTCCTCGAAGAGAAAATTATTTTGTAAAATAACGGACGTACTACAAATTTCCGTAAATAGAGCACACTTGTTAATGCAAACTGTATTTTCGCCTAGCGAACACAGAAATCAATTACTTATCACAAACGCAGTATATCGATCCGAAAAGAACGAAAAAAGTTAACACAAAAAATTATATTTTCCCGATAAAACAGTTTCATATTCAATCGCGGCTATCACTAGAGATGGTCCGTAGTTGCGACAACTTCCGATCGTAAGCTCGTTGGCTACCAAGTGTCTAGAGGTGCGGTGTTTAGCTGGTTCAGAGGAGCTGACGAGTAGCACATCTGTCTCCCACAAGCATTGATGAACGACTGAATATGGCACCGACTGCCTACGGAGGTATGGATCAGGCCCTGGCTGCCTGCACCCCCTTTCTCCTCTTCACCAGGCCGTGTCTGCGGGACCCTGAGTTCAAGAAACCAACTTGCACCCACTTTCCCCTCCCCACCATTAGTCAGTGTGCTCTGCTCTGAGCTGCCCGCGATCGTCAAATGTTTTCGGTAATTTCTGAAGATGGCGTCTACTGATTAGTTGCATTCTGATCGGAGGATACCTGCCTGCCAACCCCTCACACCCCAACCACCCACCTATACCCTACACCCTTCAGAACCGGCCCTTTTCCAGAGGAATGTGACCCCTACACCCCTCCAATCCCTTCACCATCAGCTGGCCTTGTGCGAAAAGAGAGTTCTTCTCCAAGACCATGGCTACGCACCCCTCCCCTAGTACAGTATTCAGAAAGTGTTTTTTTGTAGTGTTGGTTTTCCTGCTTCGACCTGACTACCCTTCACCTCCAGAGCACTGCCTCGGCTATGAACGAAGCTTGCCTCAAGGACAAAGTGACGGTTTCCCTAGGGAGGCAGCAGTGGAAATTTGAACTGAACTGGACTATTTCCCCTCTTCTCTACCAACTGTTATTTTCGCTCGGACACTGAAGCTTCCCCCTATATTTTAGAAGACAAGAGCCTAGCACATTCTCAGCGAATTTAAAAAAAAAAAAAAAAAAAAAAAAACTCGCATCAGCCGCCAAAACTTTATTTTTCCTCATACTAAGAAATACATTCCAAAGGTTTTTAACACACAGTAAATTCAATTTAAAATATAAACCGCTTTCTGCAAAACCTTTTTTTTTCTTCAGGTTTTCCAGCAATTTTATTCCCGTTTCCAACAATCTGAAAGACATTTTAACATTTATTCCCATTTTCCAACAACTTTTAACTAATCATTGATTCATTTTCATATCAACACTGCTATAAGACATAATTCTAACTTCTTGCTAAGATTTTAAACATTGAAAGATCACAGTTTTTCGAAACACGTATTTTTAATTCAAGAATTGACTATTACAATGTTAGCAAATACTCAAGTTTAGCTTTATTTTAAACCGTTGAAGACGTACATTAAAGAAACATGTTGGAAAATTGTTTGAGTTTCAACACGACATATATTTATTCATTTAGCAGACAAAAAAAAATATATTTCACGTATGGTTTTACCTAACCCAACATTTTTAGAGTATTTTCATATTGGAAAATATAATATAATCTTGCTAAAATTTAATTAGGAAAGATAGTTGGCTACAGCGACGTGTTTTATAAAATATATGGGGACGAATGATTTTAAAATCTCGTTTACAATACCAGGTAGCGGATAGTCGAGAATTGAGTGTGTCCAGGAGCGAGCGAAACTAAGGTCTCGAGAGCTGATGAGGGTTAATCGTACTTAGTGCGGCCACACCAAACCGGGTCACGACCAGGCGGGAGATATGCATGGCATGAAGCGGTCAAGGGAATGATTCAGAAATGCGTCGCAGTCCACGTCGTGTGCCAATATTGTTACCCGCCTGCTTCCATCACACGCAGAGTCTGATGCTCACCGCTACCGCCTATACAATAGGACTAGGAGGAAGAACTTCCCCATCCCTCTGCACCCACAAACTTCACTCCTTGATGCACGTTGCCCTGTCCGCAGCCCGTCTGCAGTAATGAATTGACCGCGCTTTGTAACCTATCTCGTCCTAGTCTTTCACAAGATTTTATGTTTAGCTCCAGGCGCGCGTGGCTTTCGTTTTGAATATGACAGTGAAATTTAAACTCGCACATTTCACATTTCAGTTTAAACTTTACATAATTTTTTTTTATCTTACACCATTAAAAAGTTTTTAGCATAGAGAATAGTACTTTGCTCTCTTAAAACTAAGCATTTTCCAAGAACTATTTTGTTACAAGCAAATAAATATAACCTAGCACAAACAATTATGAAACCCAGAAAAGTATTCCGATAAACTAACGATGAATGTCACAACGAAAAGGATTTAATCACACTGGATTATCGCTCCAACGTTAATCCAATCTACAAGGGAATTGATTACACAGTAAATTGTTCATCCAATCCCCATCCAAAGATTTATTAAATCAAATAATACGTCAAATATAATTTAAACAATTTTATTTACTATCAGAAATTTTTACAAACATTTCGTTACAATCTTTTAAGATCTTGATTCTTAACCCAGGAGTCGTGTGCTGTTGAGAAACCTCTTCATTGAACCAAGGACATATCTTTCTTTTAATGATTTTATCAACCAAATATTCATTTGGAGAACTGACATTTTGCAATTCATGTTCGTAAAATCCACCTTTTATTGGTTCTCTGTCATATGTTTCTGTATAATACATTCTGGGATGTGCTTGCCTGATTGAAATTATTTTAAATATTTCAAAAGACCAATTCATTGTAATTTTTTTTTTTCAAAGACCCTTTCTGCTTCGAGATAGTATAAATCTCCCAATTTTGAACTTTGGTTTCCTTTTGTCGATGACTTTAACATTATTATAAATAGTTTTAAATAAACTATTTTCCTTAACTTCTTTAGAAGCCATTTTGATAGTTATATGGTGCATGGAATTATAAAATCCAACTATTTCAGTCAAAATGTCAACTCATTAGAGCAATATCCTCCCTTAAAAACATGAAATTTACACTTAGCTCACTCTTAGAAATCTTTTAAACACTCCAAAATTCTCTCATGTGTTATATATATTCATAAAAATCGCATATCTGCCACCAATTCCCTTCACACACCTCAAAACTAAATTAATTAAAAATAATTAGCCTTAATCCACTCTTGCACTCAACTCTACACCTATATGACATTGCAACCCACCACACTGGACAGTCGACTGCTAGAGCTCCTGTTACCCCCTCTCCCAGCCAAAAATAAAGAAATAAATATTGAAGTACAACAAAAATAATTAACCCTTTCAATAAATTTTATCCTTTCGATAAATTTAACTCTTATAATAAATTAAACCCTTTCCATTTTAGTCGGATTAAGAATTTTTTGATTGGATTAAAATTGAATTACAATTTAACCCTTTTTGTTTAACCCTTTCAATTAATTTGATATCACATTGATAATACGATTAATCTAAAAGTGAAATAGGATCGGCACGTCGCTACTACTATGGAGAAGCGCCGGAATGAAATTGAAAAAAAAAAAAACGGGAGATCCCCGAGAAATCCCGCCGATCAGCGGCATCGTGTGGCACGATTCCCACATGAAAATTCGGGAGTTACTCGACCGGGGATTGAACCTGGTTCGGCTTTAGGGGGGGGGGCGAGCAGTCTAACCGCTCAGCCACCGCTGTCCCCTGGTACATTCATCTCCAAACCAAGCGTTAACAGAACAGCAAGTGGCGGTAGTTATGCTTATTACCACAATGTGAAATGCCTATTTCTCAACAACAACACTTTGTTGGACATACGTTCATAGGACCATTTTTTTGCTTCTTTGATTCCAGGAACCACCTTACGAAGTTTGTTGCAATACTTTAGATAAGTTTGTTGAGCTATAGTCAACTTGCAGGCTATAGTAAATGTGCTCTGAAATTCCGTCTGTCACTACAGAAACACAAAACTACTGTTCTCAAGTTAGTGTGAGGTGAACCGGTAATTGCCTCGCTGGTGTAACGCCTCAAATAATAACCGCTACTTATTGGATACGAATACCTTTACATAATTACGTATAGAATTATATATAATATAGGAATATACATAATTATGTGTAGAATAAATGTTGCACCTCCAAGTTTTCTTCTGGTGCGAACGAGTGTTTTTGGATGTTCTCAGAGCGCTCCCACGCCTCGAAGATGAATTGTGAATACAGAGGGCCGCCTTTTGACCTCGACGATCATAGGGCTCTGGCCTGCTTCATCGCTAACTGGTTGTCGCCAGTGTGCCGATTCTGCGATCGAGTTTTCACCTATCGTTATGAAAACCCCTCCGTGCACCCGTTTCACATGGTTTCGATTAATCGAAGGGGCAGTAACGAGGACAAAGTTAGTTTAGAAAACATAGAAGCCGAACACTCGACCAAAAGTGCAACCTGTGAACAATCGAAGAAATGCGCCGAAGATAACACAACATGTGGGTCCGGCTTAGTCAGTAGTTTTACAGGTAAGTGTAGCACCCATCGACAAGACTCCACCCACAGAGCACGGCGGGGACCAATCAGAACCTATCACGACACCACACACACACGTGGTGGGGTGAGAAGTGTGGACGGGGGAGCTACGAGGACCAGAGAAGACAACAGTCGGTGACTGGAAGGCAGATAGAGCGGCAGCAGCTTGTCCGGGTGCGAGACCTGGAGAGTCCCTCAACCATGTTTCTACTTCAATCTCTTTAACTTGTTACCTTATCCCTTTTCTCCAATTGGGCAGATCACATATTATTCTTGTCTGTTTGTGATGGTTAGTTAGTGTTAAAGTAAATGCCTTCTTTCTTAATTCTGCTACGTCTTAATCCCGTCCTTAATCCTTCTAGTCTTTCTCTTAAATGGGTCTGCAACACTATGTTTAAAATGTACGTTGGCATGAGAGGGCGAGAAAGGTATAAATAAGCTCATTTTATACATTTTAGTTTCAGTATCATTGTAGACTTCGATCACTACGTAAAATGCCAATGGTGCAACTGCTTTGTCACTTCTGTGGGTAAGTATGTACAGTTTTGCGGAATTTATGACGGCGTGAAATAACGACCTGCGGAATGAAAAGTTCGAGTGTGGCTTTTGAATGAAATTTCTGCCAGGGGCAGTTTTATAGGAGTGATGCTTTAACGATGCATTCTAAAAATTTGCAGCACCGATTCTGTGCAATCTCCAGCTGCTTCACCTGCTCTAGAAGATTGCAGTGGTAAGATACGTATTATCATGCAAAATGTTACTATACCCACACGCATTCATGCTGAAGATGAAGATATTTTCCACGAATAGCGACATGGAAGCCTATTTCCGAGTACAGTGAGGTGCATCATCGCGGGACGATCAGGTTGCGGCAAGACATGCGTCCTACTGAGCCTGCTGGAAGAAGAGGACGGCCTTCGTTTCGAGAACGCGTACCTATATTAAAAATCGCTCCAGGAACCGAAATACCGGCGATTGGCATGTGTGCTGCAGGCTGTGGAAGGAATGAGTTATTTCTCATGTAGTGATAACAAAGCCGTCCTAGCTCCGAGCGAAGCACTGCGAAACTTGATGTTTGTCTTGCGATGACATTGCCTGCGAGAAGTCAGTAACGTGATATGGTTGTTGACTCTTATGTATTTTTTCTCGAGTTTTTGTTTTGAAGGTCATGTTGTCATGGTTGAGGTACACTGTATCTGATACGGCGGTGGTAGTATGTAATGTATTATACTTGCTGACTTTCATGCTATGTTTCTCGAGTTTTGGTTTTCAAGGTCATGGGGTTAAGGTCAAGGTAGTCTGCATCTAACATGGCAGTAGTAGTCTGTAATGTATTATGCTTGCTGACTTTTATGGATTTTTTCTCGTGTTTTAGTTTTCAAGGCCATTCAACGTCATGAGGTCAAGGTCGAGATAGTCTGCATATAATATGGCGGTAGTAGTCGGTAATGTCATATGTTTGTAGAATTTTATGTATTTTTTCTCGAATTTTGGTTTTCAAGGTAATTTAAGGTCATGGGGTCAAGCTCACGAGTCCGAGGTCAAAGGCCAAAGTTCGATTGCTAATGGGTACTGACTTCCAAGATGGTGGACATGTAATGTCTACCAAGGTGGTGGTCGCCTACTAAGATGGTGGCCTCCAGTATTGTATAAACAAATGATGAATGCAAAAACAAATATGGCGGCGTACGATCGAATGAGTATAGTGTGGGGGAGGGAGTGGGGGGTGAAGGTGTCAGTCGTCTGCGGGATGTGGTGCTGGGGGAACCCCTGGTAATTAAAGTTTTTTTAAATTTGCAAAGTTTTTATAAATGTTTCGAGATTTTCTAAAAATTCTTAGGGAAAAGGGAAATTTTAAAGGGAAAAAGGGACATTTGATGGGAAAAGAGAAATTGTTAGGGAGAATTTGTGCCGATGTGGATATAATTGTTTATTAATATTTTTTTTTAATAAATTTTTTAACGATTTTTAATACATTTTTTGTAAGATTTTTTTTGCAATTTCTTTGGGTTTTGGGGTCAGTGGTCACCGGGGTCAAGGTCAATATCAATGGTCAAGGTCATATGGGTACAATATTGCGGACGGTGACGTAACAACATGGCGTCTGGCCGGCTCTGGCTCCGCCGCCCCACGCCCTTGCGCGTCAACCTACTTTTCCCTACTACTGTCGCTTATTCGTCTTCTGCGCATCTACTCAACATTGACCTACCCCAAAGGAACACAACTGTCAAATTCGCATGGTCAACACTGATGAACGTGTTTGTTTATATCTTAATTTTCAAAGGAAAAGCTCTTTTGTGTCAATAAAATACTTTTGCCGATTTGAATTTAATCTAACTGCATTCTCAAAGCACTTGTTTACTATACAGTGCTCTAACCTCAAATCAGGTGAATGTTGTTTTTGCTAGTCGTATCGGCAGAAAAGCTGTTCGGTGTTAGAGCACGGAGATTGGCTGTGCGCAGCCAGCGAGATCGGTCTACCCCATCTTCAGTCTGTGCTTTCGACAACGACACGGCCTGTTTCTCTGAATTTTGCGATCACTTTCGCAACTGCACTGCGTGTGGTAGCTGCTCGGATGTGCCAGCACCGGCGTGCAGGACGATGACGATGTAAAACGTGCTCCTTCTCGTTCTTTAGTGGCATCGCCGGCTACCATACACACGTACAGACTGAACCTGTACACTCTGTATGCTAAGCCATGTATATAGTCGCATACATACATGTTCGCCAAGCACACTACGCAAGCTCGCCACTTGTCGAGCCGCGCAACAAAGTCTTCGCGTTCTTCCTCCACCGAGGGCGAACAGGGTTCGATCCCCGGAGTTCCGCACATGGGAACAGAACCGCACGATGCCGCTGGTCGGCGGGTTTTCTGAGGGATTCCCCGTTCCCCCCCGGCTATTTCATTCCGGCGCTGCTCCGCACTCGCCTCGGTCACCCTCGTCGGCTCTCAAGACCTCGCTGTAAAGAGCCGCCCAGGGCTCTATTTCATAAAACGTGACAGGTGTGACACGTACGACAATTGTGTCAAATCCGACCAAATTTGTGTCAATATGTCATGACATAAATAATACCAGTTCCCCTTATTTGACAAGCGAAAAAAGTGTGAAGTGTCAGCCTTAAAATAACAGTTTCATAAACACAACTATATGTCAAACCGCAAGTTGCATTATTTATTACACACCAGATAATTCTCAAGTGCACTGACGCAAATAATTTGATCCTCATAATTCTGTTCACTCTAGCAGCAGAATGTCGAGTAATATGGATAATATTACTATATTAAACCTGTTCCGTGAGGAAAAGGTTGTGCTATTTGGCAAGCAATGTTAATTCACACGATATTGAAACACAATTGCATTGCCATGTTATGTAAACATTACAACTTACTGGTTACACAGGAAAGCTCGCCTGTCACTTCTGCAGTGACAATCCTACAGATTTGTAGATATGTCACCGAGTGAATATACTTATCTGTTTCATAGAACAGTATGTAGCGTAATATTGGACACATTTGTCGGATTTTTACCTGTCAGCTCAAGAATTTTGTGAAACAACTGTTTGTCAAATTGTTATACAATTCTACAAATTTGTAAACATGCCAGCTTTTATGAAACAACATTTGTCGGATTGTAAACCTTTCTGACAATTTCCTGTCACGTGTCACCTGTAGAATTGTAATTTTCGTGAAATAGGCCCTAGGTCACTTCACTCAGTCTCTACAACGCCGTACTGGAACACAGTCGGGCCGTTTAGTATTAGCCTAGCAGTGCGCTGGCCAGGAAATAAAAAAAAAATACTGGCCAACGACCCGCCAAAAAAAAAAGGGGGGGGGGGTTATTCCGGTTCCTTTTCTCCTCTCGTAGCACGTCCACGACCAGCGACGCGATCGGGATTTGCATGGGAACAGTTGGTCCGATATCGGACGAGCATTTGAATAAAAGCGACACGATGAGGCGGAGGTGGAGCGAAGCAATTTGGTAGTCTAATGGCGGCCGGAGGAAAATCCCTCCAGCTCCTCTGCTTGTTTAACAAGGGACAAGGCTGCCAACCGTCTCGTTACGATACGTGGGACGGATGGATTTGCCTGCGAACTGCGATTGCCAACTGCGAGTTCTCGTCGCGTCCTGTACGTGACCGTTCTCCAGTACCCCCATACCTGGAGCTAATGTCTCTCTTGAGGCGCTGGAGCGATAAGGGTGACTTCGCCGTGCTCATGCAAGTGCGCCATCGCCGCTACGCGCTCGGAACTGGCGTTGCGGTGTTCGCATCGTGCTGAATATACCTGCGGAACACCTTTTGAGAGTTATACAGTTCACGATGAAGTGAGCACTTGTGAAGTCAACGTTTGAAAAATATCACACTAAGTGCCATGTGTCCAGTAAAGTTGGTAACGATTGAGAGAAAGCAGTTCAGTATCTTAACTTTGAATTAAAACTGTCAATTAAACATCCGTGAAACCTGATTTTTTTTAAATTTATATGCGTCTAAGTGTAAGAATTAGCAGATTTGTAAAGTATTCGCTTTTATAATAATTTACAGTTTCACTTGACCGACGCACGAATAAGTGGCGAGACCCATGGCAATGTTAATTATACATGTAGCGGAAGAACACACAGTGGTCATACACGTAGATCTGGAGCACGGCTTTCAAAAGTGCTCAGTTTATCGTGAACAGCCTGTAGTAGCCCGAACATACAGTAGAGTACATTCTGTAGAATCGTTATTTGCTTGTATAAGCCTATCTCAGCAAATATAAACAGCCTAGGAATAAGACTTCTGCCAGCAAAGATAACCAATAATAAGACCTTACTGTTTTGTTTTTTTACATAGTAAGACGTGTATTTAAATAATCGTGAAAACGGCATTAAGAAAAAATTGCATTTTTAAAAGCATACCTGTGCAGTTTCCGTAATAGGTAGAATGGGTGAGTGAAGAGAGTTGGGCGGCTCTTAACATCGAAGTGAAGGTAGGCGAGTATGGAGGTGCGCCGGAATGAAAAAGTAGGGGAAACGGGAGATCCCCGAGAAAACCCCGCTAACCAGCGGCATCGTCCTGTACGATTCCCACTTGTGAAAATCGGGAGCGAACCGCGATCGGAGATTGAACACCTTGCTGGAGGCGAGCAGTCTAACCGCTTAACCACCGTGGCCCCTGTAGAGGTATAAGCAAAGTATGACCGTACAGTCGTAGCTACATGTCTGGGCTTTCATCATTCATAACATATATTTATTGACTGTCATTCCAAATAGAGGGCTTTCAAAAGTGCCCAGTTTACCGTGAACAGCCCATACCTGGTTATGACCAGTACAGGCCGTTCACGTTAAAATGAGCACTTTTGAAAGCCTGCTTAAGATCTACTTGTGTACACGTCGCGTATTCTTCCGCCTTATGTAAAATTAACATTGCCATGGGCCTCATCACTTTATTCATGAGTCGGTCAAATGAAACTGAAATATTAAGAAAGTAAATATTTTACATATCTGTGCTCATTTTTACACTTTGATGTATTAAAAATACAGTAAGCGAAAGAAATAATTTTAAGTTATCACACATGGTTACTTAACACTTTTTATTCGACGTAAAGATATGGAACTATTTTCCATCCAACGTTAGGTATCAACTTTACTGGGCGAGTGTACCTATGATGTTTTTTCCGGTATTTATATTTGGATTGCATTAATTTTCTGTGAGTGGATTGATTGTTAATGGGTATTTTATTTAAATTGTTTTAAAAAAGCACGTGATAGCTATTTACCGTGAGTGGTAAAATCGATAGGACTTGGCTATCCCACTGACTTTGAGACGTTGTAACAATACTTCTGTGTTATTTTACATGTTTGCTAGAATACTTTCTTATATGTTCACAAAACCAAAGGCATTTTTAAAAATCAAAATTCGGGCTTATTTCTATTCCGGACGCTCCAGTAAGATAAAACAGGCGTGTGCGCACAATTTAAAAGCTAGGCAATATTAATTGTTGACTGGCATCGTATTAAAAGTTTAAAGGTAGTTTTTTTTATATCTAAACCCGATAAGAAATTTGCCATTTGTTATCAAAATGTATGCGCATTTCTATTATGGATGTTTCAGAAGGCACATTTTGCAAGCAAACCTTCAAGTAGAGCTATCATGACAATTGCTGTGGTTGGATGTATATTGACAGTGTTAAATTTTTTTTTAAATGTTGCTTTTGTGTACGTTTATTTCAGTTATTTCTATAACTTTCGTCTCCGAAACGGATGTGCACATAATCAACAATTAAATAATATATATATATTTTGTTAGTATCAACATATTTTTACAAACGGCTGTTGGAGCTGTTTTGATTTCCCCAATTCACAAAAATTTCCTTCTAATTGTTCTTTCTGAAGCGTCCGGAATAGAAATAAGCCCGCATTTTGATTTTTAAAAATTCCTTTGATTCTGTGAACATATAAGTAAGTAGATCCTAGCAAAGTAATTTAAAGTATTACAAAATACATGCATTCTTCTTTCACACGCACTCTAAATCGTGCCTTACTGGCGATTTTGGGAGCGTGTTCGAGTTCTTCAGGTAGTAGCTTACAACTGTAGAGGAAGTAAACATTAATTTTTTTTTTCATTCGGCACATACGTAGTTTTGTTCCAACCCATTTTCAATAATTGTCACTAAGTTCATTGATAGAACATTAGTTATTCGTGATGAAATTTCGAAAGTAAAAAAACTCAATTGAGTTGGTAAGGGGAGGATCTGAACCCTAGGAACACCAGCCTTCCTTCCTCCCTTATATACAGTCTTGTACCAAATGTGAGCGTGTGAAGGCTAGCACATTTCGGTGTAAGGTATTCATCCGTGCTGCTGCTGCTGTTTTGGAGAGGGAGCAGATCGTGTGTAAGGAAGGGGTTGTTGGGGAAGAGGAGTGTAGCGTATACTTAGGGGATGATGTCACGTGGCGTCCCGGAGCGCAGGAAGTCTGCGGGTCGATGGAGGTAATTCCCAACACCTGCTTCTGCAACGCGCGACAGAACTGGAAACTCGTTCGTGCACAAGCTACAGAGGCCTTATTCCTTTCTCTACTCTTGGAGGCCGCGGTGGTGTAGTGGTTAGACTACCCTCCTACCACCTAGGCGCACCGGCGCCCTTGCATTCCGGCGCTGCTCCATACTCATATTACTTCACCCTCATCGACTCTGAAGACTTCGATAAGAGCCGTCCAAATATCTTCTCACTCTACACTCGATTTTTTTTGTGAAATAAAACTTATACACAAATGTTGACATTTTTTGACGTGTCTAAGTCTTCAAGATCAGACACGCATACGGTATCAGAACGGAAACGGCGATATAACATTTGCCTTGAAGGGCCGGGGGGGGGGGGGGGGTGTCAATCCTGACACTACACACTCTAAATCTGAAATTGTGAGAATTTCACTGTTTCAATCAGTCAAACGTATCTGCCTGATACAACAGTCACGTCAGTGAATTTAACTGATGAACCAGAAAAAAAAACCGCAATATTTCTTTCACTGATTCAGTGACATTCCCCACTGATTCGTCATTATTTTTTTCCCACTGTTTTCTCTGTGGTTTATTTTTTGACGGATGCATCAGTGAAACATCTGAGCAACTTTCTCAGTCTCTAATTATTTTTGATTGCTTTTTAAGTGAAACTGCGTGCAGAAATGGCCGTCGAACATCGTTTAAAAATGGCCGCTAAACGACGTGCATCAAGTGAAGTAACAAGGAATAAACGAATTAAACTAATACATAAACCTTTCTAAAAATGTGTTTCGTCTTTCAAAACGCCATTTTACGAGGTAATATGAACACACAGCCGAGTCGAAGGGTGCTCGAGTTCAAACCCGACCACCTGCAAAACTTTTATTTTACTTTTTTTAATTACGGTAAATTGCACAATATAAATAATAAACTATCGCAGAAATGTTTATTTCACGTAATTATGTGCTTACATTCAATAAAAGTAATGTTTAATTCGCCACTGCAGTCGGCCGTCACTTAGCCAATCAGTGAAATAGTTCCGCGTCACTAATTCAATCGGTGACATTTTTTCACTGAAGCAACCAGTGATTTTTCACTGATAAGTGGAGCCATTTCCACTGGTTAGAGTTATTGTTCATTTCATGTAAGTGAGGTAAAATCTGACAGACAATGTGACCAACTTACACACTATGTAAACAGTAAATGCTCTCGTTCGTAAAGTATTGTATCAGCTGATGAACTGCTGCGGAATCATTTTTGTTAAGTTGGCTATTTTGATGTTGGCTTTGGAAGAAAATAGTACTCAGAACTAAAAGTTGTAATTTAATATCTCAGCATGTTTGGATTAAATTATGTTTTTAAAGTAATATTAAATTTTCTTGGCTATTAGTGACTGGACTTTAAAAACATACTATTTAGCATTTATGACAGAGTATGTCGGCACATGCGAACAGAAAACCTTTCCAGCTAATAACTAGCCATGTTTATGTTTCCAGTTTCCAGCCCGGTGAAGGCCGTTATGCTGTGCTTTTGTCTCATCGTGTTATCATACGAATATCTTGTTGGTGTTGTTGGAATATTTAATCGGTACTTAATTATTTTTTATTTGCTTTACCAAACATAGTTGGTTGTAGGTACAGTTGTAGTGCGTTTTGTCGAGTGAAATGTAATATTAATCGGCACGGCGTTAAAACTGCTCGTCCCGCCATTTTCCTTACCGCCTTCTACAATGAAGTGACACGAATATAATTTACGTATATAAGTTTAAGTTTGTTGGTTTCAGGAAACGTGCGCAGTGTTGATTTTACTGAATGATTCTGCAAATAAATTATTTAATGCTAGTGACGAACAAACGTGATTTTAGTGTAAACTTGCAAGGATTGCTGTAGAAAACACGTTTTCAAGAGGTTGCGAATTTTACAAACATTAAATTTGCGTGTTTTGTAAATGTATTTTTTAACTGTTAATATAATTATTGAAATGCACGTGGCCTGAAAAAGGCTGCACTTTCCATATTTTTGTAGTCAGTGAATAATATTCTTTTGTCTATATTTTAAATTCAAAGAGTGTAAGGTTAACTTCGGTCAATGTGTGTGTGTGTGAGAGCGCGTGCGTGCCTATCTCTCTCTCTCTTTTCTCTCTCTCTCTCTCTCTCTCTCTCTTTTCTCTCCCTCCTCTCTCTCCCTCTCCTCCCTCCCTCCCTCCCTCCCCCCCTCCATCTCTCTCCATCTCCCCCCTCTCCCTCCCCCCTCCTTCACCTCTCCCTCTCTCTCAACTGCGTCTGTACGAATACGAACAGCGACGTATGTATCGCGTTTTGTTTTTTCATTTAAGTTAAAATTTTCGAAGTTAAATATTTCGTTATTTCCATGCGAGCAAATTTCACCACTGCTCCGTCGAATAAATATGCAACTCAAAATGCTAAACACTCGTAAGAACATCAAAATAATGCCGTATCACGAAGGACGTTAAACTGAAGACGCCTCCCCCCCCCCCCCTTCGCTTTTCCTTTTTCCCTCGAAATTAAATAAACAGAACTCCAACAAATTTAACTCTGTAATTAAAAAATGAAACAGGTTGGAATGCCAACCTAGCTTAAATATCCTACAATAATTACTGGCCGGAAGTTAGCTAACGTCAGACATTCAGTGCTTGCCATGACAGGAACTACGAGGAAGGAGGAAAATGCAAGTGTTCATTGGCCTCAAAACATTTGTTTACAAACGTATTCTTTTTCAGTGACAAAACAGCTGCGGTGAAAGGCTACATCGTGGCCGTGCTAGAACTGTCAAAATTCACCCCACTTACATGAAATGGACAATAGTTTAATTTCACTGGGGATCAGTTGTTTCCCACTGAGTCGAATTTAGTGTGCATACATAAAGGTAACTAATAACGCTATTGAGATAAACGTCGTCACATTCTGCCAGTTATACGACTGTGATACGAGCATCACGTTGAGTTGGCGATGCGTGTGAGCTAGGTGCGGGGGTGGAAACTCCCGGACAAGATATCTCGCGTCCCCGATGTGGCAGCGCGCTGATCTTGGCGCCAAACGAAAGGTCTCGTCTATGTCCGTCGACTTAAGCCATACAAAGCCAAGTGTCCGTTCTGTTACTTTACATTGCCTGCTGACACACACGTGGCTGTTTCCGCGACACAGCCACTTTGCAGTCGTGGGGCTGAGAACGAATGCCAGGTGAGTGGCACAATCCACTTGTCTTACTTTTCATCCTAAAGGAAATTACATTTTGCAAACAGTAAAAGTGATTCCTATATAGATAGAGCCACGTGGACTTAGTAGCACAAACCTGATGTTCACCCGTACATTTGGCATACTCTATTGGTGTGACACGCACTTAACTCACTCTGTACACATATGCCACTTACCTGGTTTCTATTTTCAGCCCCTCAATTATAACATTCAGTTTTTACGTTTTTTTTTTCGCTAGGCGATCTCTACCAAGGTTGTATAAACTTCATACAGTTCAAGTTCCGGTTTCGAATGTCGTAAGTAGCATGTATGTTAAGCGTTTTTTTTTTTTGGCGTATGGTGCAAGTTGAAGTAGAGGAGAAAGTGGTTATGTTGAACCGCATTTTTTTTTTAGTAGTAGCTTATCGTGAAGTGTCATCTTAATTGTAACGTAACTAATACGCTCTCAGATGATTTCAAATGAGTGCTAGGGTGTTAGAACGGAATATATGAAAAACAAGGACACGGTGAACAAAAAGTGTACGAAGAGAAATCGAAAGGGAAAGGGGGGGGGGGGGACGTTTCTCGAATGGCTGCAAAGAAGGTTCAAAATGCCAGACTTCAGCCAGAAGAAAAGGGAAGTCACAAGAATGACTCTGAGAAAAAATAAACTGTCAGACATTTGAGACGCGAGATGCGAAAATTTCCCAAACACTCCATGACAAAGGCTTGGAGCAGTTCATTACCCTCCGGGCTTGTTGGGGAGCTCAGGGGGAATCGTGGGTGGGGGGGGGGGGAGAAACTATACCTGGCGCGTTCTCACACAAACAGTCTAGCGGGCTTGTCCTCGCTCTGCGCCATGTTAGTTTTACGAAAATGTTTGACGGTGACGGAGGTCAGAGCTCTGGAGACGGAACGTATTTGTACTTTCATATCGTAGCCTTCGTAACATCAAATGCGATAGGCACAATAATATTATTTACGTGTGTTAATAAAAAAAAATTCTGGTTTCTTTTTATAAAAGTCAATTATCGGGAATATTTTCGTGTGAAATACATCTACGAGAGTTCGTGGGATTTCAACTGCTGTTGTTACAGATTGTGTTAAGAGCGATTCCGTAAAGACATTTACGTGTGTCTATTATTTCTTAACGTAACTTATTATTGATTTTAAATAACTTTATAGTTTTTCTTCGAGCAAGTATCTGGAGTTTTTTTAATTCAAATCGTTCGGTTACGTCGTGTTTACATTTTCTCACTACATATGTGCGATTTCCGTTTTTAAGTTAATCTTTGTCATAATTATACCGAGACGTCTTCTCACTGTAGGAAAATACGTGAAATACTGTAATTGAATTATTTATTTTTCCCAGGGAAGTGAAATTTAAATTAATAATAATTTAGAATGTGTCATTGGGGTAAGTTTTTAAAATTTCTTGTGAAACGTTTTGTTATAGGTCTAATTCTTTTATTGCGTTAGGTTATAGTGTGCAAAATCGTTTCCTTCATTTGGAAGTTTGCATACGTCTACTATTTTTTTAAAACAATCCGTGCGTCATTCTGCCAGGATTTCCGAAGATAGTCTACATGTGTTCGCTACGAAAATTTTAAACTTTCACTGCGATACTTTTTCGACGGAGCTTGTGTTAAACTTCATTTCTTGGAAATTTTGTAATTAATGAAACTTCAGACTTAAATGATAGTGATGAGGAGATACTATTTCAGTATGATATCCTGTACATTTATTTGTTAGACACTATTTCGCGTATACGAAGATAGGTTAAAAACTTATAGTTTCGTAAAGAAATCAAGATGCAAACACGTATTTTAGAAAATATATGTACGTACATTTAAAATGCTTATAGAATCGTGTTACCTGTTAAAAAGTTTGGTACCAACTTGTTTGGTAGCATTGTGTTATTGTGAAAACGGATTTTTTGTAAAATATTTAGCGTGACTATTGAACAACATAATATTTACATCATTACTTGGAATGATTAACATTGGTTCGTTTGCGGGACATTTCTTTGAAATTAGGGTTTTAGAATGTAATTCGATTTAATAATATTTTTTAAAGGAATAAACGTAGTTTGTTGGAGACATGTTGGGAATGCGTTTCTAGTCTTTGAAAGTTACTCGCCGAGGCAGGCTTGTCTCGACAGGTGAGTTTGTTCCTCGCCCTACCGACACCTTCAGCTGTCTTGAAACGTGAAATATTAGAGCGGCTTCTTTGACAGTGTCGGGAGACTGCATCGGAAGGGTGACTCTCGCATTTTGCTTGGTTCTTGGATAGGTTCGTTCCATGCGTATAGCCGAGCTGGCTGCAAGGCCTGGAGCATTGAAACTGATTCATATACAACACACTACAGTTTTCTCTCGCGTGTTCGTATAAATGTCTCGGTTTTTATTTAATTATGTGAGAGATTGAGACGCTGATGTACGACGGAATACATTTTGTAAGAACAGGGTTGCGGTAGTGCGTTTTCAACGTGTGATATAACAAAGTACGTATGTCGGGTTTTCGCCGTGGGCTTTCGCAATAGGCGAGTGTATCAGCTACCAAAATACGCGTTTGTGAAATGCTTATACGTTACGTGATTTTAAAAACAGTTGTTTGGTGTAATAATTCATTTTTGTAAGGCGATAGATGGAAGATCATTTGTGTGGTTTCGTTATGTGTTTGTAATATTCGTCTTGAGAGCTGACGAGGTTGAAGTACATTGAGTGTGAGTTTGTGTGTCAGTGTGGGAGGGGATTAAATTAGGGGAGGGTTTATGACACCTGGAGTGGTGGTGAGTTGTAATTTTATATTAGCTGAGTGTTTTGTTTGTTTAATTAAATTAAATTTGTTTAATGATCTGTTAGCATTTGTTTCATCTCGTCATTTATTCGGGTGTTTAAAATATTGTTAAGGAAATTCGTTCTTCATGTTTCGTTATGATCTTAATATTAATTTTGTGTTCCGTTCTGTCATGTACGACGTACTCGGGGTAAGTCGTTTTATTGAGTTCTCTTGTAACGTGTTTGGTAAACACATGACTGTCGCTCCATCCACACCTCACTCACTTAGGGGGCCAGAACGCCCCCGCATGCTCCCACTCCATCCACACCTCACTTGCCTAGTGGTCCAGAACGGCCCCGTGTGTATGCGGTCCACTCACAAATAAAATAAAATGGCCTTATATCACTCTTACACCAACATCAACTCCTCTATAAACAGTTACAATCTACTGCTCTGATCAGTCGGCCTAAGCACGTCATAGACTACACATCGATCCTGCTCCGCCAATATCACCCTTTCAACACCAATCAAATAATACAAATTTGATATTTAAAAAAATAATAAAATAATTTCACTAATTAATTAGATTAATTAATCCATTAATTAGCAATTAATCCATTAATTAGCAATTAATCGACTATTCGATTAGCAACTAATAGACTATTAGATTAATCGATGTATTGATAATCGAATAACACCTCAAACACCAAGTCAAGGAGTGAGTAATTCGGAACTATTGAAGTATAGTGGAAAGGAAATCAAAGATAATATAACTCAGCTGTTTGATAATATTAATGGTGGTTAAACATCAGAAGAAATGAAATTAATTAATATCTCGCATCACTACAATGTTTTTAGAAGGAAACTCATAAAATTATTCTCGTTATTGGAGAATGTGCGTCCCAAACCCTTTAATGAAATGTGGGGAGAGTTATTAGAAACAACTAGAAACATCTCATGCGAGCAGAAGAGCAGTGTGGTTTCATGTTTGGTAGATTTTGTACTGACCATATATTTATACTGAAACAAGGAAAGAATATATGCAAGGACAAGGAGAAGCATACGGTGGAGTAGGCCCTACCAAGGATGCTGTTATGGGAGGTTTTACGTATGGCAGGAGTTGATGAGCCATTGATTGGAATATTACAGGCAGTTGATAAAAATAATTTAAATAAGTGCCAAATTTTTTCGCTTTCGCACAAATTTAGCCCCAGACTAGGATTATTACAAGGCTTCAACGCTGTTTGAGATGTGCGTAGACTTATGTTTAAGAGAATGATCGCTGGAATTTTAAAAGAGAATACAAAATGTAATTTACATTTCCCTTTTGTTCATGCAGTAATGAGACAGGATGGCGAAGATGCAAACTATTTACCGAAACAAGAGAACATAAATGGGGGCTAAATATAAACCTAAAGATATACGGAATACTGATGAGTTATGTGTATATAGGGTGAGAATTAAGAAGGTAGACGAAAGTGGCTCCATTACATGAGTGATCTTCAAATCCGGAAATTGCTAAAAGGGCGAATAACCGTAGCAAGATAATTGGCATTGTCAGTCTTATACTTGGGAGCAATAACATTAGTACAGGTAGAAACATGCATTTTGAAGACGTATCTGGATATCAACTGCGGTGTAAATTGACTTCTAAAGGTCAGCATTGTGCCCCAATGTGAAGAGATAAAAAACGCTGATATTTCGAGATTGATTAAAACATGAGTGGTAGAAGTCGGTGAATGCAAGAGGTTGTGATTATGTGGCGACCTACTGTAGACAGGACGGAATACACGTTGACTGCCAAAATAGATACTCGACTGATGGAGGTGAAAGAGACGGATAGGGCGTTCGAAAGCAACGTGGTTCCAGAATGTTCAGTACCGGTTCCAGAATGTTCAGTACTTCATACAGACTTGGGAAATTACGACACAAGTTGCAAGAGACAGAAATAAATGGCGCGGGACGATAAAGGAACGCAGCGAGTCGTAAATAATGTTAATCCTCAGCTATTTGGGGGGAGGGGGGGGGGGGGGGGAAATTGAGTTGGAGACGTGGCCGGTGTCACAAAAGGAAGGAATGGAAAAAAAAAAAAATTTGCTTTGCCTCAGCAAAATGTACGTTTATTCCAGAGATATTTTACACACAGAATGATGGTGGCTGTCCTTACTTTCAAGGTGAAACATAGCTTAAAAATTATCGTGTTGCGTTTCATTTTATAAAAAAAGAAATATTAATTGTTTTCATTGTTTCAGTTCTAGGCTAAATATATATTTCGTTAGTTTTATTTTGTGTTTGTGTGTGTTTAGAAAGGGGGGGGGGGGGGAGTCCTGGAATAAAGGAAATAATGCTTGAAGCAGAATGCAAATGCAACGATTCTCTGTTACAAGTGGTTTTCAGCATAACAAATGAAAAAAAATTAAAAGGACGTCTTCTATTTGGGATTTCCGTGACGAAACAAACTTTCATTTCCAGCCCTCAGTTCAGCACTTTTCGCTTTGATTCTATGGGAAATTTAAAGCAGTTCGTAATGTGCATTCTTCTGGGGAAGGGGGTTAAATACATATCAGTGGCATATTCAGATTATCTCTGTTATCGTCTATTCGTATACGCGTCACAAGAGAATGCAATTCGGCTTATAAACGGGGATGAATACGCGTAAAATTAAATTTCGTATTTGCTTGGTTTCGCGAGTTTGAGTATCTAATATGATAGGCACCTAATTAGCGTATCACAGGTTATGATAATATGCTAGGCACCTAATTAGCGTATCACAGGTTATGATAATATGCTAGGCACCTAATTAGCATGACAGGTATGATGATATGCTAGCACCTAATTAGCGTATCACATGTTATGATAATATGCTAGGCACCTAATTAGCGTATCACAGGTTATGATAATTCATCAATATAGATATACATTTACCGCCGTTAATATGTCAGCTGTGTAGTTACTATTTAGGCGAAGTTTCACCCCTGTGCGTTTTTTTTTATAATATGTCTTTGATTAGAAAATACGATGATAATTATTTTGTACTTCGCAATGTCAAGATATGTCGAGAGAGTTAGCCGCACTGCTGTGTATGATGTGTAACATTTTCAACAAATTTGCTGCTTCACCGCACTGTTTCGCTCAAACCTTTGAAATATCATCCACATGTAAAACATACTTTCATCAGTCACACGTCACAAACATTTTACTTCCGTTGATATTGAGGTACCATATATTTCGTTAATGAAACTTTTATTTGCATTTCGTGTATGTATGTATATATATATATAATATTTATATATATATAATATTTATATATATATTATATTTATATATATATATTTATATTTTATTATATATATTATATTTATATATATAATATATTATATATATTCCATAGTACATACATGCTTTAAAGGCAGTGGGAATGAGGCAAGTAGATAGTGTCTAACGATAAGACAGTTCTTACGTAAAACGTAATTAAACTGAGTTTAGCTATGTTATTTGTAAAGTAAACGTAAACGTTTCTTACCGACACTTGTAAGTCTTCAGGTAGATCTGTTGGAAATACATGTCACTGCTACGTACAAAATATTTTTGATGTTTTTCTTTCCAATGCAAACATCTGGCGCGTAGTTTTCTCCTTTGTGTGTGTTTTTTTTTTTTTTCTGGAAGGAATGCGTAGTAATTAAACCGAAAGTAGAACTTGAGCAGGGATTCAGAAAAAGTTGAAAATAGACATTATAAACAAAATTGTACGTCCCCCCCCCCCCCACGATTTTCGGGTGTGGGTAAATGTGGCGGACGTTGCTGCGGGATGTGGTTTTTTTTTTTTGCAGGGGAAATTCTGCCCCACCCCCCTCCTGTCCCTGCAGGACATTTTTGTCTGAGGCCTCCATTCCTCACAACAAGGCTTCGTGTATCAGGTTGTTAAAAATTACGCGCTTGCTGCTGTCGCGATAATGAGTTTCGTACTTGTCAATCTCAAGTTTTTAATTTATGATGTCTTAATAATTGCACTTTATTGAAAAATAATTGCAGTCTATTCGCGGTTTCTTCGCACTTTTTTAAAATTAAACCTTCGAAAAAAACTTGCTTCCTAAATACGCTGTGCTTCACCAGCATTTTATACTTGTGTTATCATAGAAGTACCTTATTTATTGTTAGTTAAACTTTTACTCACATTTTATCTGTAAATTACGATATTTCATTTTATAACTAATATTATTAATTGCAGGGAGAAAATACGTTTGTTGGTAATGCCTAAGAGGAAATAGTCCTTATGCAAAATACCATTACACTGAGTGCGCACGAATGCGGTGCGTTGGCCCCACTGGTGTAATTTTCTAAGCTTTGCGTGCATGAAGCGGAAGAATATCCTGGAAGTAGAACTTCAGCAAGGCTTCAGAAAAGGCGGATGTAACCGTGAATGGACTATATGTGGCCTACTCAATTGCTTTGCTGGAAATGAAAGTGCGAAATACTAAGCTGCGCAGGATTGCACCCTTTGGTTCGCTAGTCGACATTATTTCCTGCGATGCATGACACTCGTCACTACCAAGATCGCGGAGGCTGCTTCTCGCTCAGGAAGAAGGCTTTGCGAAGCACGTATGTCCACGTAGGATGAACGAGTGTAAAAGTACGGCACAGAATGGGCTCGTAAAGTTGAGTCCGAACAAGTTTAAGGTTTTTTTTTTTTTTTGTACTGTTCTGCTACACGCAGCAGTGAAAAGGCAGTTGTAAACGTTGCCGTCCAGGGGAGAAACTTCACAAACAATATATTATAGTGGCAGGTGCTTGCATTGGGGGTAGTCTCTCTCACCAGTAGAAAAAACATTCCGGCGATTCTGCTGAAATATTGCGGGCGAAGCTATGCGACCACGTTTCATTCTGCCTGGCAGTTTTACATGCCCCAGAGGATTAGAAAATTTCAGTTCGTGTGCTCCCCCCATTCATTACCGCTCGACTTGCGTCAATTGTGGGGAAATTCTCTTTGTGCGTACGAGGGTATTTTTTTTTTTTTGTTATGGCGTCGCTTCGAATACCAGCGTTGTTCAGTCAAATGAGCATTAGAGTTAGGCCTATCCCCTTGGGAACAATAAATCTGCATCGAATATCAGGTAGATTTTTTTTCCCATTTGTTTTATAGCAGTAAATGGTTGACTGATACGTTCGAATTGCCCGGCTGCGTAATTTGTGGTTTAATAATGGTGGTCCGTTTGATGTTGATTGATTAAAAATAAAAATATCTATAAACTGTTCACGGTAAAATGAGCACTTTTGATGGCCCTGCCTAAGATCTACTTGCATACACATTGTGTGTTCTTCCGCCTTATGTAAAATTAACATTTCCATGGGCCTCACCACTTTATTAATGCGCCAGTCAAGTGAAGCTGTGAAATTACTAGAAAAGTAAATATTGTACGAATCTGTTCTTTTTTACACTTCGATGCATTACAAAAAAAAATAGAAAGTGAGAAAAATAATTTGTCACAAACGGTTACCTAACACTTTTTATTCGGCGTTAATGTATGGAACTAATTTCCCCTCCATCGTTACCAACTTTACTGGGAACATGTCATTCATTGCGCCAGTTAAAATATACGCAACTAGGGACATGTCATTCATTGCGCCAGTTAAAATATACGCAACTAGGGGCAGTGACTTTTTTCTAAGGTTCATTTCAAAAGTGAACAGCCTTTATGCACAGGTCCTAAAATATTTTCTACTGTAGCAGTGTACACGCGAGAATACACTTTTTTTTATCATTTTATTGACTTTATTATGGTTTCGCCTTGGCACATTCTGACTGTCTACACTGATGTTGTACATGACTAATATAAAGTTTTTTTTTGCGTGTTCTGCACGCTAGGAGGGAGGCGGGACTGGTGCTGGAAGTGTGTTGAAAATCGCACCTGGCAAACATACAACGATCGCCGTAATGGAGAGCGCGATAAAAAAAAGAAAAAGAAAAGAGGGGTTTACAAACCAATTGCAAAAGACTAATCTGCAAAAGATACCCTGGTGATTATAGGATATGGATTACCGTTCTCGTAAGTGGGGCAGGTGAATAAATTTGGACTGTTTTCAGTAAAATGTATGTTTCTATGGGCACAAACAACACCGTAAGGAGTTGAACGTCATTAGATGCACGTGTAGTCACTGGAATAATAATTCCATAAGATGTCACAACTCCATTAATTGCTCACAGCTGAGGACTGGAGCCTACAAAGTTGTTGTTTACTTAGAGGACCAGTGCCTAATGGCAGTTGATTAAGCCGACCCTACACGGTGCCCATTTCCGTAGCAGTTTTCATACCCATGGGCATGCCAGAATTTCTGGTATAACCACTATGTTGTGGCACACAAGATGGCGGACACCCGAGTAACAACCTCAAGCCGTACATATCCATTTAAGAGGTTATATAATATAACTTCTTACAGGGCTAGCTCATAAAATGTGCGTGTAGGTCAGTCAGTAGGTTGATGCTGGTTCTGCGCAGTGTAGTTTTAGATTTTAGAGTTCAAATGCCCGTCGTGTAACTACATATTGTTTATGTGATGTATTATTGCCGTTATAACTTATGTTCTTATTACAAAACATTTATTTCTATAATCCGTTGTCTAAGAGCAATAATACGCAAGTAACCCCGCAGTGCAATCGACTGGTTGTGGTTATTTGCTAATCAAATCGATTGGTTTTTAAAGTAGATAAATTGAACTGTGTATCATGAGTAATTTTAACACACACACACAAGGTCCTATTTTTGGTATTTTGACATTTTTGTTTTCATTTGGCTTTCTAAAGCATGGAAATCCCCATGGAAATCAGGCCTCACTGAGATACAGTGCCTTGCAGTACACAAAACAATGCGTAAAAGATAATTTTTCAAATGTGCTTATGTGTTTCCTCATGTCATTTTTAATAATTTTTAAAACGAATATGTTGTGTTTTGTTTACTAAAAAACTTACATTTTTATGGGAAAATTTAAATAATAAATAATTGTGTCAAATAAAGCAAAAAAATAAAAAATAAACATGGTAATTTATGTACTTTGCAGGGAGTATCGCCGCCTACTGGTATAGGTCGATAGCACTCCTGCAGACAGTAAATTATCTCTGGCGGCTGATGCTTGACACATTAGTTACAGACACTATCTAGTGTCCAATACTGGAAAAAAAAAATATGTGTTTGGTGGTCACTGGGCAGATACGTACGATTGATTGGTATGGGTGAAGGGATCATTTTTGTTTTATAAGGAAAATGTTTAATTTGGCGATAGGAGGATGTTGATAAAAAACAGGGGTGGGGGGTTGTGGGTTAAAGGTGCAGTGTGGGGTTGCATTATATGTTCCTCAATTTTTTAAATTATTGTTTTTGTTTGCGGTTTTTATAATTCTGTGGGTGGTGGTGAGGAGTGTTGCGATGCATATATCACATTTAAAACCTTACTTACCTACATGTATTGGTTGCCGAGTGCTCTAAGGCATCCGCCATGTTGGCGAACCAAGGTCTGGCAGTTCGATCCTGCCCTACTCCAGACGATATTTCGAGCTCTGCGAAAATTAATGGCCGCGCCCGTAGCGGTCAGCTCTAGAACCAACATGGCGGCCGAGTAAGAGCGACACCAGCACTCCTAGCAGGCAGCAGTTGAACGAAGGACAAGTGGAAACATGGCAGGTCCGAACGAATCCGAGGAATAAGGTGGCGCACTGTAGCAGCAATAAACATCATTACAGGGATCAGTGGTTCACTCTAGCGGACTGCGAAAATACTGCAGCAGGCGACATCCAAGATGGTGGATGAGGGTGGGTAATTGGGAAACAAGATGGCAGGTGTAAACAAGATGGCGGGTGGAAACAATATGGCGGGTGGAAACAAGACGGCTGGAAAAATAAGATGGTGACGAGAATCAATATGGTGACTAGGATCAATATGGTGACTAGGATCAATATGGTGACCAGGAAACAAGATGGTGGGCGGAAACAAGATGACAGAAAGTTCAAGGTCACAAAATGGCCGCCAACCGGAATGACAGAGCAGTAGGTGACATCAAAGATGTCGGACTGCTGCTGGCTCCTACTCATGAATAATGCACCAGAACCATATTTCCTATACTACTCGGAACGTATAGCTAACGTCTCGCAGTCAAACAGAGCTCTGCTCTTACGGAAATTAAACAGATTTTAATATAGGTGAATACACTGCCCACGACATTCTCGAATCTATCAAACAGTAAGTAGCCGCGTATTATCTGCAGACAACAAGGTACCGAGAACATCACACTGCGACAAAAGAAAATAGCACACACCGACAACTTGCAAAGATAACATAAAAGTAATATTTCTCGTCGTTCGGGCACCGCTGACGCATTGATAACTTTATACTGAAGAAGACCCTGATGTGGTCTGTGCTCAGATTGTCAGTAGAGTTAATATTACAGCGGCAATTGTCACAAAGTTTGTTTTGCGGTTTCATTAACTGTACCCAAAACACATTTCAGTTTTACACTACGATACACCACACTCGCGGTTTATTCACACTTTTTTAATCAAACCTTTGAAAAATCACCCCGTGTATAATGTATTGGTTTGATTCCTATGTAAGTCACGTATTATAGGCTGTTGACAATAAACTGAGCACTTTTGAAAGCCCTGCTTAAGATCTACTTGTATGCACGTTGTGTATTCTTCAGCTTTATGTAAATTTAACATTGTCTTGGACCTCGTCACTTTATTCATGCGTCGGTAAAGTGAAATTGTGAAATTATTAGAAAAGTAAATATTTGAAAAATCTGCTCATTTTGACACTTCGATGCATAAAAAACAGAAAGCGAGAGAAATAATTTATGTTATCAGAAATGGTTATCCAACACTTTTTATTTTACGTTAAGATGTGGAACTACTTTCCCATCAATCGTTACCAACTTCACTGGGCGCATATCACTCAGCGCGCCCGTTAAAATATATGCAGGTAGGAGCAGTGACTTTTTTCTAAAGTTGATTTCAAAAGTACTCACTTCATAATGAACAGCCTTTACAAGCGTTTCACACTTATGCTAACATAAAAGTACTTTTTTTTTTGTTAAACAGAACTTATAATCTTTCTATAAATTATAACACTTCATATATAATTAATATGAATAAAAACAGGGAGAAAAAAGATGTTGGTAATGCATGGTAAAAAATAGCTTGTTCTTATGGAATATGGTATTATATTGAGTGGGCACTAATACGGCATGTTGTCCCTTCGGTGTGATTTTCTACACTTTAAGCTTTGTAGGAGGCGGAGGAATATCTTGGAAGTAGAAATTCAGCAGGGCTTCAAAGAAGTAACCGTGAACAGCCTATTAAACTACTGCGTTCTATACACGCTTTAATACTTCTGTTTTCGCCACCAACAAAAAAAAAAAAAAAAAAGCTATATTAAAAAATTCAGGCAGACGCACAGGAACAGTTGAACAAATTTTTCCTTTCGAAGTTTGGAAGTGTATAACAAAAGAAAGCAATGTTTACGTCACTTGCATGGACCCGTAACTTGCGGGGAAGCAAAGTTAAAGAGAAGGTTGTGATAATAGAGCGAGAAATTGTTTTGTTCTTTCGCTCGCATCTTGCGAGCGACAGGCTCGTGTTTCGTTGCTGAATGCGGACTTGGTAGGCGGAACGTCTCAGAGCGCCTCTCCTCTTCATTTCTCGCGTTGAGTAGCGATGGCTGACGCGAACTGTCCTCGACCTCCTCTGCGATCTCATTAGCCGAGACAGTGGATGCGAGGGCGTCGCTTCTTCCCCCGGCGCTTCCCTAAACTTCGCAGGCCAAAGAAGAGGCGACGGTTCGATCTTCCGCGCACGCCCCAGACATTGCCTCACCCAAAGCGCAAGCCGTGCGTTGGGATCAGCTCTTTCGTTTTTTGCTGCTGTAAACAGGTTGCAGTTCAGCTGAACGCACAACCATCCGTCCGTCGGTCACGTGATCTTCAACCAATCGCAGGGCGACTTTTTTTCCTTCTATCCGTCAATCCGTCAAATACACCTCAAATTTTAACTTTCGACGGACGGACGACCGCCTTGTAATATCGTTCCTTGAACATGGCTGTCGGAAAACATTTACTTGTTTATTATTTGAATATTTTTCTTTTTAAATACACAAGGCAGTGAGGTTGTTAACTTTTTTACGTTGCACCTTTGAATTGAACTGAAGACGACTTTTAGTTTTTTTCGGGGCAAATGCTGATAAATCACGTCTATTAAAAAGATTTGTCTGCGCGCGATAAAGTTAGTGTTGTTGGGTGATAACGCTGAAAATTTTTCTGGGTCGACGGATGACGGACTGTTGTGAGTCGCTTTCAGTCAACGGACGAAAAAAAATCTACGGATGGCTGACTGACGGACGGGCGACTGACGGAAGCGACGGATGGTTGTGAGCCGAGCTTTATATTGCAACATAACATTCGTCAAAGTACTTCATCAGCACGGTGAAAAACTATGAATTGAGATTTTGGCTTCCATGATGAGAGAATCTAGGGAACCCTCCTGTGTCAAGGGAAACTATGAATTGAGATATTGGCTTCCGTGATGAGAGAATCTAGGGAACCCTCCTGTGCCAAGGGAAACGTTGTCTAGGTAACGACGTTTAAGATCCCCCCCTCCTCCTGGCCTTTTCCACTGGTTGATCCATCTGGAAACTGGTAAACGTTATTTGGGGGGTTGACACAAAAACTTCCCAAAATTCGGCATTGAAGACTGGTAGTTCCTCATTTTCTCAAACACCTTTTGTATTTGAAACGTCCTTCTAACAAACCAAATCGAAAATCGACACCTCTCGGTAACGTAACAGCAGGCAAGTCGCGAAGCAAGTGGAACAGGGCGGCTACTGTGCAACTATCGAGTGAAATTACAAAATTTTTGCTGCGTAATTTGCTATAAGTTACGTTAAAAGCGAAATTATATGTTTAGCCACCTAGTAGTATGATAAAGTGAGCAAATGTTTATTTGATCGTTCCTGAGTTTATAATTTTTAAACATGAAAAAATTTCCATTTTGTTTTTGAAGTTGGCCACGCGGCTGTGACCTGAGAAAATAGTGTCTCGGAAAAGCCTATAGTGTAGAGTAAAACTGTCAGTCACGTGGTGAACAGTGCGCCAGTCGGAAGTTATACGTTCCGAGGCAGCACCTCCGCACGTTTGTATTCCTCCCAGAAAGTTATCCAGTTTATCGTCTAGTTCATCAGCGTTCCACGCCGTCTTTTACTGCTTTTCCTGATCGCTAAGTGCAATTAAAGAAGATACGGCCTAGCGTCTTGATACGGATTGTGCATAATTTCACATTTCTGAGGAATTTCCCCCCCCCCCCCCATTTTTTTCTACCATCGTACCGCACGGGGCAGGGATTTTCACATGTGACGCGACTGCTCAAAGGACACCATACAAGCAGAGTTGCCAACTTTTTTGAAAGTAAGTCTAAACCAGAATACTGTAGTCGCGTCGCCATAATGAAATATTAGCGTATTTCAAAGTTAATTTACGCAAAATATATAAAATATTTGTGTTCGCAGATTGAAGTATTATTTAGCTTACATCCATATGTATATACGTACTACGGCCAGAAAAGTGAAAAAAAATTTATAAACAAATGATAAAAAATACTTTAATAACGTATTCGCTAGACATACTGTACGTACAAACGCACTGTATTCTCAAGATGTATAAATATACACTTCCAAACACTTTCCCAGTGTAAAGAGTTCCCAAAACTTCACTTGCGACGGCGTCCAACCACATGCATCGTTATTTCATCGAAAGACACCCCATCCACACGACTATGGGCTATTCATGGTAAAGTGAACTCTTTTTGAAGGCCTCATATATTGGAATAATAGTCAAAAATATATTAGATACCAGTACGGTGAAATATATACACTGTGTTTGTTACTTAAATTTGGAATATTTATTTTTAAAATTGGTGGAAGGATAATAAATGGCTAATAAGGAAAAAAATACTAGGGCCTTAAAAATTCTCACTTTACTGTGAACAGCCTATGCCCATGAAGAGATAATTACTTGCAATAAAACGTGTAATGTGCATCTCAAGATGTTCCATGCGCCTCCTCCCCCCCACACAGGTGCACGTATTAACTTCCGAGGAAACACACTCCTGAAGACTTATAGGTGCGGAAATGTAAACTGCAATGTTCCTTGAAATCACCTGATCTCCCACTGTCGACGAGTCGGAAACATGAAATTTGGCCGCCACATTTGAGGAAAAGGTTTTGTTGATTCAAACAAGGTTTGTTGGCGCAACCAAATGAATTGTGTTTATAGGGGCAATTAAGTATTTTGTTGTTGAAACCAAATTATTATTTTTTGTTATTGTTTGGTTGCCCCAAACAAAGATATTTGTGTGGTGTAACTGATGACGTGTTTAGCTCTGCGTACATTTAAACAGTTTCGGTTTTTATAAAAAAAATTAATTAATGCCCGGCCGAGTTTGAACCCAGCACAGCTGCGCCCGAGTACAACGCCTCGGCTAAAGTAACTACTGATGAGAACAAAATGTTTTCAAATACATACATTTCAAATACTAGACAACATGTGCAAATAAATATTTCAAGTTTTACAGCTTTATCTCTCAGGCTTCTGTTGAACTTCACGATGTTTATACAATTGCATGTAAAAAATGCATTAACAAACGCTGTTACTATCGTAGAAAAAATACAAACAAACTCTCGAGCTGTACTTTCGAGCGAAGGTAATCAAATGAGTGGCTAAACAAATAGTTGATTCAACCAAATATTTTGTCGAGTCATTTCTTTTGGACAAACACACAGGTTTTTAATTCAAGAGTGTATTTTGTTAAGATGAACAAAATTAATTGTGTTGCTTTTCAAGTTTCGTTTACTCGACAAAATAGTTTGTCGTAGCAACTAAATATAGTGGGTCCAATACTATAATTAGGTAACTGAAGATATTTTGTTTGGAGTTACGAGCGGTTTTATTTGCGTGCATATATTGTGCAAAAATTACATAATAGTAATACATAAAACCTATAATTTTTTTAATGCAGTTAGGCACGGATATCTTGCTAATAGCATTGTATATAACTTTTTCTTTCTAATGTACTCTGTAAATTCGCCACCCGGGATACGAAATTTCGAGTAAATGTTAATTATGTTTAGCTTTTAAAATCTCTCTGCTGTAACATATTGGTGTATATAACTCAGATCCCACAATTTTTGAGTGATATAGTTATAGTATTGGACCCGCGATGTTAAATTCTTGGTCCTATAGAAACAAATATTTAGTTGGCTGTCCTCGCAGTGCAGACTGGAATCGCCAGGTCTGGTGAGGAAATCACGAAGACGATAACGCTGCCCGCGAGTCTATGTGAAGAAGCGTGCTGGGAGGATGGGTTGGTGGGTGGGGGGTGGGGAAGGATACTGTGGTACCGTCCAGTCAGCGGAACGTGTTGGCGCAGGACGCAGATCCTGTTCCCACGAGTCGCAGTGCTGACGGCGTCGACACCGTATAACCCCCCCCCCCCTCATTCTTCTACTGCTGCGTCTATCCTTTCCTCTGGTCTCTCCCTGGGCTGCCCTCCACTGCATCGCGGGGCCGCGGTGGCCCGGCGCTTATACCACTCGCCTCCCACCGGTCTGTCCCCGGCCGAGTCACACTCAGATTTTCGCAAGTGGGAATCGTGCCGCAATATCTCTCTCCCCCCCCCCCCGACCATGCATTCCGGAGCTGCTCCATTCTCACCTCAGTTCACCCTCATCGGCTCTCAAGTCCTCGTTAAGAGCCGCCCTAATCTCTCGACTCCACTGCTTCACTCCGGAAATTAAGGCTCCCGCCTGCCTGCACACCAAGACAAAGCCACGTCTTTTTATTGCACTTGTTTATTCCGTGAAAATAAGTATACGAAGTTTAATTTATTATTTAAATATGCTAAGCGTAATGGCTGGAAGTTGCTAGACGAACCTATACATGCGTACTTAAAAATGTGACGTAAACATGCACTCGCGAGTCAGTGAGTGAGTGAAGATATTTGGAGCGGCTCTTAAGGGGGATTAGTCGCAATCATCTTGGATTTTTCGAATTTTCGCCGTAACTCGCATCACAGAGTTTGTATATGATTTTGGGCTTCGACAAGGCGTAGGGATATGCTTTGCACATGCTTTAAAGCATGCATTACTAGACTAATATTGCCAGGCCCATTTCTGTAACCGCCAACAAGAAAACATTATTGCCGGCATCGCTAATCAAAAATTGACGAAGCAGATGTAATAATTTGATAAAGCTTTAGGAGTTATTACTTACGTCGTCGTGGCGTGCGAAGAATTTCATTAAACATTCTTAAATGGAACTTATGTCAAAAAATATTGAAAATCCAAGACAGCAGGGACTTGTTCCATTTAACAGCGAGGTCTTGAGAGCCTTCGAGGGCATGGAGCAGCGGGCCGGGCGAAATAGGAGATCCCCGAGAAAACTCGCCGACCATCGGCATCGTCCGGCACGATTCCGATATGCGAAAACCCGGGAGTGGCCCGACCGGGGGATTGAACCCGGTTCGCCGTAGTGAAGAGGTTAGCAGGCTAACCGCTTAGCCACCGCGGCCCCTGCACTGTCAAGAGCTACTCGCAGTTTATGCATACTGATGGTAGGCATGTGCCCTCCATGTTGTATTTTGTTCTTGTATTGTATGAGTATTTTAGTTCTTCCGCTTGGAGTGAATAGATGCTGTGACGGGAACAGGAATTAAACGAAGTGTAGCTTATTTTATAAAAGAAAATTGCGAATAGATTTTTCCTTAACGGTGCCGATTCTTAAATTACGATTCGCAAGCAATTAAGTAGGAATATGTCGGAATGTGCAGGGGTTGTATTCTCTGTAACTCAGATACGCTCGCTTGTGTGAGCGTGTAAGTTAGTTACTTTGAAGCCACCGTTGTCGCTCATCACGGCAGGCTTCTACATTATCGAAAGAACGCAAGGTTTAGTATGGTTTTCCTTTTCATTAGCATTGACGTACGGTATCGTGGAAGAGTAAAACCTTTACTTTTTTTTAATGCAGGGATCCAAAGAATAATCGGGCTAAATTAATTTCCGGAGATCGAATTGTACCAATAATCTGTGTTGCTTATGAAGTACAGTAAATAAAATTTTTAAAACTTTTATTATCTATTTTACATTTTGTTTAGTTGTTTCAGCCTTGATTAATTTTACATAGGGCAGAAATTGTGTAGAAATATATTAAACAGCGATTCATGTACGATTTAACAACAAAACTAAATAGTTTTTATGGGTCAAACAGTGTTTTACTTTGCTTTGGGTAATCTATCAAATATGCGTCTATGGTGTAGTGATTATATTGGATACGTGGAATATAGGTGCAAAATTAATTACTAAATGCTTAAATGTGACAGTCAATACAGGGTAATTCCACGTGTGTCAGTTTACTTTTAGGCGTGTAATGATATAATTGAAGGAATTTGCTCTGGACGTAATTGAATTCTGGTACAACACAAAACGCGCCACACCAGATTGGCTTGATATTTTGCCATAAACCTGAGTTGTTGCTTCGTTGTACTCGTGCAGTTGGGATTAGAGGAAGTATCCAATTACAAAATACAAAACCAGTTTGAGAGTGCGCGGGACATGATTATTACTACAGAGGCCAATCATATTTCACCAGTGCGTGGTGTTTCTACAGAGTTGTTTCTGACTGTACGTAAATTATGTTGTAGCGGCGCAAGATGTTTAAGAAAGATGACCGCACCTGAGTGGCTAAACAGTTGTTTACGAAGGTGGTAGAAACGGTAATCTAGGAATTGACCTTTTGTAAATGTTTTATTGTTGCTTCGAAAAACCCGTGGACTTCAATTGACAAACGTATATGGAGTTAATTTTACGCCTCACGCCTTCTCTTGGTGGGAATCGGTGTATAGTCTATTCGCGGCTTCTTCACACTTTCTGAATCAAACCTTTGAAAAATCACCCCATGTATGACGTGTTTAGTTAATTCCTAAATACGCCACGTAACACACGTGTTCTAGGGCCTGCATCTCTTCTAACGTGAAAGTATCTTATTTTTCGTTAAGTTGAAGTTTTACCTGCAGTTTATTTATAAATTATAATCATGCCGTTATAATAAATACAAAGGAAAACGGTGAGAAAACTCGTGTGTTGGTAGCGCCTAGTAAGAAATAGTTCCCATGCGAACTATCGCTACACCTGTGTGCGCACGAATTCGGTGCGTTGTCCTTTAGTGTAATTAGGTAAGCTTGGTTTGCGTATGAGGCGGACGAATATCATGGAAGTAGAACTTCAGCAGGGCTTCAGAAAAGTGTGAAGTCTTGAGAGATTTCAAATCCACGGAGCTAGAATAACAACCGTTATACCACAGCTCTTCTATAGTTTCGTTACGGGGGGAAAAAAAATCGCTTATACGGCTGATAATAGACTGTTCACGGCAAAATAAGCACATCAAAAAATTCCTGTTTAGTATCTACTTTTTCCTCTAGTCTGTATCTTTCCGCCGTATTCATGCGTTACTCAGGCGTAACTGTGAAATGTTCAGCAATGTAAATATGTTACTGAGATGCTTATTCTTACATTTATGGGCATAGAACAAACACAGTAAATTAAACTCACTGTCTACAAGCTTAACCCTTTACACTCAGTCATGTCGAGCCAGTTTCGTATCTTCTATTCCGTAGAAAAATATCTGGATGTTTCTGAATGGATCATTATTCTTCAGTATGGTTGCAGGCAAAGAGCAGTCCAATATATATGGTTTAACAGACTTGAAGAAGAAATTAAAGATGTTCCTGGTTTACGCTTCTTTATAATGTTAAGACATGGGACTATTCTCCTCATCTCGTTGCCAACTTTACAGACAGCATTCGAGTCAGTGTATCTGTTGTAATTTCTCATAGTAACTGACGATGACCTTCTCCAAAGGAGTATTTCAAAAGTCCTCACGTATACCGTGAACAGCCCATAGGTAGAAGTGTGATTGGCCCAACATATTTTGGTATATTGTAAATGCGGAAAAATGCAGGGAAGACAACGGTTCCGATGTCATTGTAGTGCGATGTAATTTTCACTTATTACATGTACAGTACTCTATTTGTGTATATGGTTGATCGATTAATAATAATACGACTTCGTTAGTAGGATTTCGGTTGTCTTTGACGGTCCTTAGTGGCAGAAGGTTTTGTTGGGAGGAGTGTTATTTATTGTGGGATTGCATAAAAAACTTGTATGTGATAACGGTACACACCTATAGGCTGTTCACGATAAAGTGAGCACTTTTTAAGGCCCTTCTAAATTTTTCCTTTCGTTAAATTTCTATCTTCCTGCTGGTTTTTAATATAAGCATTGTAATGTGACCAATAAATGAATTTCATCGCCCTCAAAATTTAATGAGTGAGGCTGCAATAATATATATTTATTAGTGGTTAATTCCTGTTGGAAGGGCCTTAAAAAGTGCTCACTTTACCGTGAACAACTTATACATACGTATAATTTGTCAGTCGAAACGACAGCCTTAAATGTAATGTTGTGGTGACCTCAGCCAGGAATGGTGACTATAAGTAACTAAATAACTGAACGTGTTTGAATTTGTATGTAGCCTATAGTTTCTGTATTATTTTACACAATAAAAATTTTAAAATATTTTGGAGCTAATGAGAAGGTAATTACGCAGTAATTAGGCTGCTTCTGGAAGTCATTTCAAAGGGCGAGTGAGCAACTCTTGCCTGTTCAATTGCCAGACTTTATATTGCCTACCACGTTTTATACGCCCAGACTTCCATTCAGCCTGAGCTTTAGAAAACTGTATTCTGAGTTCGTTACGCGCCGCATTAAAAATTATTCTAATTGGCTCATAAATAACTCCACCGGGTGATACTAACCTGGACACGTTTTCAAAGCACTCTTGAATACTTACCCGCGTATAGAATGCAAAATACGTTACCTATTCATTCAGTTTGAGTGTTTCTGTCCGAATGATATCTCGTGTTCAGAAACTGATTCACTTTATAGCGGGGAAAGAGATGCTTCTGCAAAAATTAATACCTTTCTGAATTAATTTTATAATGTGAAACGGTATTAGTGAAAATAATTAAAATTCCGGGCGTGGTTGTTGATTGTCGTACTATTTACAATGCTGTATTATTATTTATTATTTGGTAATTGATTTTGATTGATCAGATAATTTTTTGATGGGGCACAGTGGAGTCAAGCATGCTTAATATAGGAAAAAAATATTTGTCTCAATATGATATACATGGTAACAAAAGCAGTTTTTGATTTGTTGTGAAGCTATTGTAATAACGAAAAATACAATTTCAAATTAAGCAGAAGATTGGTGAGTGTCATCATTACTAAAAGCTGTCATTGGGACTATTCATTATCGTTCGCACTGTCAGTGTCGTTGCTGCTGTTGTCTACAGCACAACGGATATACGGTTCCCGAAGCATGTCCAGGACCTCCTTATTAAACTGCATGGTTTTCATCTTCGGCATCTGCCTGAGCCAGTGAAGATATAATCTGGTCCGAGGGTATCAGTAGCACGTTGAGGACGTCTTCATTTGTTTCTGTTAGAGACACCTCCCGGGAAACGCCTTCTCTGTATTTCCTAAAGTCCTTGGTTCTTGCTTTTTGGGCCTCCTCGCTTAGCTGACCAATAGGGACAAAAGCGGGGCAGATGATGCCTGCACCATGGATTAGGATTTTGTGAACTGTCGGAGGGATGGCGTACCATGGGTATTTCTGTACAAATAGCTGGACTGTCTCCAACGCATTCGTGCGATATTGTGCCGTATATATACAGGTTGTCCGTAAATTATCACTACAACTTCAAATGTTAATAAAAAATTACCTAATTGTGATAGAGGTGTGCTGTTTTTTGCTTGTGAAAGAGCATTTCCCAAAGATATTTAATTAATTTTTGTTTTCTATTCTGGTGTGACTACTAATTCACCCAAATTACCTCTCCACAAGAGAAGGCTCAATGTGTTTCTTGGTGTATTGAGACCAAGTCAGATACACGTAATTACAGGACCTGGTATGGTAAGGACCCAGTTGCATGATCCACCAAACGGGCGTGGCACCGTACGTTTATGGAAACTGGCAGCGTACTGCATCGGAAGGGTGCCGGCTGGCCACACACAAGTGCTGAAGACATTTACCGTGTGCGTGCTGCATACGTGCTTGTGTAGTCCTGGTAAGTCGGTTCGCACTGCTGCAAGGCAACTGCAATTACCCCGATCAACGGTACACAAAGTCCTACACAGGCCATTACGACTCCATGCATACAAAGTGGAGCTGGTTCAAGCTGTAATTTGCTGGCGACATGTTGCAACACATTGACGAAGATAACTTCCTCAAGCGAGTTGTCTTCAGTGACGAAGCAACATTTCATATTTCAGATGTACTGAACAGGCATAATGTTAGGATCTGGGGATCGGAACACCTTCATGAATCACATGAGATTGTGCGTAAGGTGAATGTGTGGTGTGGTGTCATGTGTGATCGTATAATTGGCCCATTCTTCTTCACTGAAAGAACTACCACATCATCCAGTGTGTACCTGGGCATGTTAACCGAATTCGTGATCCCGCAACTGAAAGGCATGCAAAACTGTCATATTTCAACACGATGGAGCACCCTCACACTGGGATTTGTCTGTGCGTGAATCTTTGAATCAGAGGTTTCCTCGACGATGGATTGACAGGGATGGTCCAATTCCTTCGCCACCTCGCTCGCTGAATATCACACCTCTAGACTTCTTCTTATGGTGTTATGTTAAGGACATCGTGTAAATCTAACTGTTAACAATTTGGATGAACTGAAGCAAAGGATTGTAGCAACCATTGAGACTGTCGACGAGAGAATGCTAGTGCTCACATGACAGGAGCTGGAGTATCGTTTTGATGTGCTTCGGACAACAAAGGATGCACATGTAAGAGGTCTACTAAATTTTGTTTAAAAACTTTGGGAAATGCTCTTTCACATACAACCTCTATCACCTTTAGGTAATTTTTCATTAACGTTTGAAGTTAAAGTGATAATTTATGGACAGCCTGTATTTCGTGGTCACAAGAGATCACTTGCAAAATTGTGCTGAATCTTCTGATGTCAATGTCAATACCAGTGATGCCTGCCGATAAAGCCAGATTCTAAAAAAAAAAAAAAAAAAAGGTTTTACGTATTCCTATCATTTGTGTTGCCAAAGCCCTGTTTTAGCTTGTCTACTAGTAATCCCATATCGTGTTGAATCTGTCTTTGAATGCTTTTCTTTGTCTTCCAGGCAATATTCTCGTGCTCGATGCCCCGTGCTTACAATTTCTCAAGCGGAAGTTTATATGAAAAATGGAGCAAACACTCAAAGAACCCAATGCATGCGTGAAGCACGAATATGCCGAACCTCTCTCTTGAAGAATCGACTATCTCCGTACGCAGCACTGTTTCCAAATAGTTGAAGTCTTCAGAGGCGAGATTAAGAAGGAAACACCCTCTGAGTTGATGAATCTTAACGGCATCATTGCACACTTTGTCGTCAATCATAGCGAAAAGCATGGTGTAGATAAGTTCAATTTGTTTGCCGTTTGATGTGGTCCTTTTCCATTTTTGAAATTACTGCTGTTTCATGTTGGAACTGAAATCGGATGGGCCTACAGCGCCGTGTTTACGAAGGTCGTGGATTTTGCCAGAAAACTGTTGGCTCATGTCTATCCGGGTTGTCAGCTGTATAGGCTCAAATGAAGAAAGGAAGATGTTCGAGTCTGTACTGCTAGAGTCACTTGCAAATGTTTGCTTGTATTCTGACTGTGAGGCCCGTCGAATCGCCACGTGCAAATTAGGGCTGGTGTTAAACTGTTCTGAACTGCATTGTGAAATACGTCCTTCCGAGCCTCCAGAAGACGGGATGCAGTGTGGTCAAGGAGTACCTGCAGGTTAACTTCAGCTGCAGTTTCTGATAGCATTGTGTGTTTTTTGGGAGGAAAACAATGTTATTTTTAGCTTTCTGAATGTTTTCATAAGCGGGAAACCTGTTTATCATGCTCTCGTATAGTATTGTATTGACTCTGTTGAGTTGAACATCAACACACACATGGCAAGTGCTTCCGTTTCTGTGAGCAGCTTCGCTGGTGGACTGCACAGAATCTTCTACAAGCTTCTTGATATTTCGAAGCTCGCATGGCTGATGTTGCTATTATTCCTTTTGCAATTTTTGAGGCTTTCACTTTGCCACAAGAACGCAGGCTCAATTGAGCGGCAAATGAAAGCTCATCACTTGAATATGTGGCTCGCAGGTGTTCGGTTTCAGTGGTTTTGTCCTACGACATCATTGATCGAAACTCTTTGTAGGTCGACCCATACGTTTTTCTACCAGCAACTCTTTCGTAGTTTGGAAACTCCACTGATGAGTCTGACCAGTCCTTGTTCTTCCCCAAAAATATTTCCTTTATCCTACGAGCTCGCTGCCATCTGTTCTTAGAATGGGATACGAAAAATGAAATTCGCTTGTTGAGAGCCGGAATACATTCGTCCGTTTGTCTTGATTCGTACGTCTTTCAGAACCGTAACTTGATTCTGTATTTGTACACTTCCAGACTGCTCATGGTATCATAAAGTTCTCTTCTAGCTATAAAAACATCATCGGTGCAACCCGATCCTGCAAAGAAAGATATACGTATGTTTTGGGTCTTTAGATCACACATACTTGGCAAATCGATTTTTAGATGGCGTCTGCCTGTTAAACCGGTACTGTTTCAAAATGAGCAAATATGAGCAGTGCTTGTTTACAGTTACGGCAAGTATATCGTGTGAAATAATTATAAATGCCACGTTGCGGTACATGACATGCCCTGATGTATACTAAAACCTTCAAGAAACTTTTCCCTTTAAAAAATTTCAGTACATTACCTTTATCGTCCCAGTAAAGCACTGCTGAATTCACAAAACCTATATGTAGAGACCTGAAGAATTCGCGACTTCATTTCGGGACAAGCTAGGATTGAAATTCTCGAACGCTTGTATTGCTTATGCTATTGATTCAACCGTTAGTTTACACACAATAAAATGCGGACCCGATCAGTGTCTTCCGCTAGTACAACAAGCAACCAATGAAGAGTGATATTTGCTTGACTTTACATACGGCATTGGAGTATAGCCTACAGGTCATTGAACTCGCGAATAATTCACGTCTCTACCTATATGTATTTGCACTAAAATGTGCTTACCTGATGGTAAAGACATCATGTTAAGCCACACCTTGTTGTTACATCCACACACGACACTATCAAGCATTTAACGACTTCCCAGATAGAGTTTCTGCATCACTGACCTATGCACGCTCACGTTCTGTGACGTTAGCTGCATTCCAAGACCTCGTGACTTACAAACGTCTGGTTCAGGGATTTATCTCTCGTTTGAATATAACATATCACCACTTTAGTAAGATTCGCTTCCCCCCCCCCCCCCAAGAATAGTGATGTTTGGTCCCACTCTGTTGGGGTTGAAAGATAGACTTTCATTAAGATTAGGCACCTGCAGTGTTCTACAATCGTGCAATTTGTGAATTATTAACGTATTCCACGTCTTCCGCGGGCATTGTAGAACTAGGAGGCTAAGCTTTTTTATAATATTTTTAATCCTGCTAAAAAATAGTTTAAAAAATTTCATGAGAAGTTTGTCATATATCCACAGCCTGTGCATATAAAATGTTATTTTTTTCATTTGTCAAGGCTAACATCTATTAATATTTCTTGGTAATGTTATCGACACTCTCTAAATTGTAGATAATTTAACCATATTTGTATTTGTGACATGATTAGATCACCAATTCAAATTGTGCGTATGAAAAGGTCAAGTATTTCGTTAAGTTGAAAATTTGTTAGCCATAGTTGATGCACACCCGTATGACAAATATAATGTAGAGCACACCCAGACCATACAGATTGTATTAGTCGTATTATTTTTGTGTTATAATATATAGGGCCTTGTGCATAGTAGTGTACGCAAAGTCAGTGTGTGGCCCAAAGTAAAGTAGTGAGTATTAAACAAAAGTTCCAAAACATTTACTCAGTTTTTAGCTGTCTATGCAGCATTTCCTAAAAGTTTTGTATTTTAAGTGAAAAACGTACAGGCACGAATTAATATTTACTACACATATTGCCTTAGTGTGTAGAGTAATGCCTATTCATGGAGGGTGTTGATTTGTATTATATGTGATGTCGATGTCGACTTATAACACATTTATTCTTTTTGTTACAGGTGAGTTTACCAGATAGGCGATAGCGAAGTTTAACGGCGAGGGGGGTAAGTAATAGTTATAATTACAGTATAATTGTAGTAAAATTAAAATCCTTCACGTAGAATTGTGATGGTTGTAAATTAGGGAAGACACCACAGGATATTTTAATCTGGCGCTGCAAATGTTTAGTTAAGTGACGTAGGATGTTGTAGAGAAATATAGCTTTGAGTGTTCAGTAATTACACGCAGAACGTAGACAGAACTGTACTACAATTCTCAGTACATTTGTTTTACTGAGTACCGTACTCCAAATCTGCAATAGTGAGAATTGAGCCATATGAGTGAAAATAGTGCAAACTGAGCGACTGATGCCAATAACTAGAGCTGTTTTTCGTTTGGTTTCCTGGATACGGCGTTCATTTCTTAGTTTCATTGCACACACACAGTGTCTACACTTGAGAGTGAAGCCTTCCGCGAGGAAAAACAACGGAAGTTTCGTCAGTTTTCCACATGTATTCTGATATCGGAATTTACTTGAGGAAATGAAAAAAAACCAACACATTTCTGAAATTGCACTGACTTGCAAATCCTAACGTTGGCATAGATCTATGCTTTATAAACAGCGGAGCGCATGTTCGTCTTAGGCTATTAGCAATGCTTCAAAAAGCAGTTGTATGTAAATTTCGTATGTTCCATACAATCTCGACTTAACTGAAATTTGTCTGCGGACGTGACACTTGGCTCTTTATTTTTTTTCTTTTCTGTTACGCCTGATTTATTGTTTAACGGCGATAATTTCACTAGTTTGTTGTAAACGAAACGTGCGACTTATCAATATTTATTTGAAACATTCAAACATAAGTTACTGCGTGCATCTCCATGATTGTCGGTTTAATTGCAGAACTAACGTTCTAATGTTACGTATTTTAAGAACTCCAGGAATTAATAATTCAAGTGATACACATTTCGTTCGTCTTCCCGCTTCGTGTATCAACCATGGACACAGCTCTTATGTATTAAGTTTTCAGCCATTCTTTTAACTATAAGATAATTTCGCAAACTGTAGAACATGATTAATGTATCATAATTTGCTTACGTACGTGATATTGCTGAATATGCAGGACACGTGGCTGAGACCTCGTAAATTTCTTTTTTTTTTTTTGTGAGTTGGCGTACGGTATTTTCATTGCGACATTTCGTACTAGAAGTTGTTTATCGTACAGGATAAGTGTGGTTAATTTATATATTTATATATATATTTGTAATGATGTTGCACCTTTACCTCGCAGTATAGTTTCCCAATCACAAGCCCAGATTTTTTTTTCCTCCAGTGTGTATTTTTGTTACAGGCATTCCTCGATTTTTTTTTTTTTTTTTTCGCAAACCAAACATTTTATTGTCGAATTTTATAAATTTGTATTCGGCAGTAAAAGTACTTGTCTACCTCCTTGATACTTATATTGATGTTTATTTTATATTCTTGCAGTTATATTTATAATGTTTAGTTGAGAGAATAATCGTTTTCATTCAGTAATGGGACACTTTGCTTTCTTTTATTGATGACGTGAATTGTGTTGGATATTAGTTTCTTTATTTTCATATTTCGGATGAAAGACTTACTGCGCGACTTGTACTGATTAAATGTCTCATTCGAGGACTTTCAACGCCGCAAAAACCGGTTAAGTGCTTATGTATTATTTCTTGTAACTATGCATAATTTTTTCCTTCGTAGTTTTGTAATTGATTGAAAATTCTTCACATTGGAAACATTCTACTGAGTAAACAAAATGCCTCGTAAAACATGTGAAAACCTCTCTCTCGCTCTTTCTTTCTCTCTCTTCCCTCTTCTCTCTCTCTTTCTCTATTCCCTCTCTCTCTATTCCATCTCTCTTCCCTCTCTCGCTTTCTCTCTATTTTTATATATTTCTCTCTCTTTCTCAAGGCCAGGCTTCACTATGCATGGGCGTGTGGGGAATTAAATGCTAAATTTGAACAAGGATCTCAGTCGTTTTTTGTGGTAGTATTTTCAACTAAAGATTTTTTGCTAAGGAATGAACGCATCTAGATTTGTAAACCTTCCTAATTTTATTTTTAATGCATTTTTCTTTTGTTATAAAATTGTTACATTTTATAAATAATAAAAAAGTGAATTTCAAAAATTAAAACTGTCTACAAATCTAGATGCGTTCAATCTCTAAAAAAAATCTTAAGTTGAAAATACTACCACAAAAAACGACTGTTAGATCCTTGTCCGAAAGTAGTATTTAATTCCCTAAACGCCAATGCATGTTGAAGCCTGGCCTTAGAGAACCGGCGGTATCACTTCGTAAAAGAGGGGAAAGCTCAAGGGAAATAGGAAAACTGCCGGAGCTTAACTTCTCTACCTTCCTTTATATAGTGAAACGAAAGAAAGAAGCGGGCAGAACGGAAGATAAGCTGAGAACCAGACGTCCGTCAGAGCTGGCTACACGCACGAGAAGACCACACCACTGTAAGAATGGCATTGAAACCCCCCCCCCCCCTTCTCTCTTTGCACCAACCTGCAAAAAAAAAAGTTCATGTCTTGCGAAAGACAGCAAACTTAGGCCGTGTCCGAATTGGCAGATTTCGTTGACAAAATAATCACGTGACCCGAATTTTGTATACAAAAATAGTGATGTGTTTGGTAATTTCGTATTTTGTATCTAGCGGTTGTTGGCAAAAATACAAAATGACAAAGCGAGCACCATGTTTGTTTTTACTTTTATAAAAAAAAAAAAAAAATGCGCAAATGCGTAAATAAAACTACTTTTAAAACAAATAACTGCACATAAAATAAACTTGGCATGTTTTAAAAAGCAAGGAAATATATATATATATAATATATATATATATATATATATATATAATATAAAATGTATAGACACACACACACACACCGGAAAAAAATTTTAAGTCGTTATTGCATAATGTGTGTTATTTTCTTCTTTATTAACGTATTCGTAGTATCCAAGTGATGATTGCGGAAATATTACGTTTGTTTTAAACATTTAATTTAGATAACAATCTTTTACACTGTTATTGTAGTAATGTGTTGCCGTGAGTGAGTGCTAAATAAGCGACCGTCGACAACGTCCAAATTGAAACCTACCAAATCACCAATTTACAAAATAACGAAATAACGAAATTTTGCCAATTCGGACGCGGCCTTAGCTGTCATGCCGATGGTGCTAGGGGATTGTGCTGCCGCCTTGAAAGAAACCGCTAATAATTTATGTAAACCATGTTCACGGGAGGACACTCGGTTAAAAATTGCAAAGACGAGCCCGTAATTTTTTTTTTTTTTTTTTTTTTTTTTTTTTTTTTTTCCGACCGAGAATTATTTTAACGGTGCGAAGGAAAAAAAAAATTGTTTAAACCCTAAAACCGGAGAATAATTTGTCCCAGTGAAGCGTGGTGGCAGCGATGCTGTGATTTGGGACGGAATGACGTACAGTGGGGTTGGACATCTGGAAATAGTAGACACGTGAACGATAGCTCGGTATTTGCGTGTAGTCGTGACGAAACGAATATCTGTGCTGTGCACAACCATCAGGGATCCTGGATTTTTTTTTCGGGTGTCGTAAGGATATACGACCACAATAATATGGCCAACGAGAATATGGAACGCCCGCGCTTGTGGATAATGCTCCTAGATGACGGTCTGCGTCACAATCGGCGGAGGTGAACCTCGTAGAGAGCATTTAGCACATGTTGTAAAGGGAAGTCGCGAAGTCCAACATCACCACTAAGGCAGTACACAAATTAGAATTACCAGGGCCTTGGTGATTGGTAAAAGTTATTCGTGGCAAAATACTGCATATACAAAATAGCAATTTTAAAAATTACTCTTTTGTAAGTAGTTTTTCAAGTGTGCAAATACTTACTTTGCCCTCAAAATTAATTAATTTCCAAAACATTATTTAGTATTACTTTATTCAGATTCAATTCTATTCTGTAGTATTAGGTCATGTTTATGATAACATATTTTTCTGTAAAATATGTGTTTTTGTTTTCTACAAAATTCTAAATTCTCTTGTGTGAAGTAAATTTAATTTATTTTTTTGGGGAGGGGGGGGGGAGGTTAGTTATCATCGATAACTAGTCAACTGCATTTTTACAGTATAGGTTGTTCACGATAAATTGAGCACTTTTTAAGGCCCCTGCTCAAGCATTAATCGCTAGTAATTATATCTTATTGCAGCCTCGGGCATTAAATTTTGATGGTGGTGAAATATATACACTGTGTTTATTGGTCACATTGCGATGTTTATATTAAAAAGCAGCAGGAAGATGAAAATTGGATGAAAGGAAAAATGTATAAGGGCCTTAAAAGTGCTTACTTTATTGTGAACAGCCATAAGCGAAATATTGTGCGGACACCCCCGCCCTACACACACAGACCAGTCATGAGCATCGCCAGCAGTAGTAATTATTTTAGAATTTTACGTCCCAAGACTATGCGCAAAATCGCTCAACGTAGTTACGGGACGTAATCTACTATGGCGAGGGGGATTGGAACTAGTATATAACAGCTCGGTGTGAATAAACGTCGTGAGAGCCAATTCTTGGGTAGGTTTCGAACCGTCACCTATCGGCTAACTTGAAGATTACGGCCTCGGGATTTCGTTTCGTGCAGTTCAAATACAGCTGTACGATGCTGTAAATGAATTCACGTGCTCTCCAGTTCAGTGTGTCTCGATCTTGGCACGAACAACCACTTCACCGATGTTCCCGACATCTTTCTATAGGCTATTCACGGTCAAATAAGTACCTTTGAAAGCCAAGCTTAAGATCTATTTGCATACACGATGTGTATTCTTCCGCCTAATGTAGGATTAACATTGATACGGGCCTCATCACTTTATTCATGCGTCGCGTCGGTAAAGTTAAATTATGAAATTTTTAGAAAAAGTATATATTTGACAAATATGCTCATTTTTACACTTCGGTGCATAAAAAAAAACGGAAAGCGAAATAAATAATTTAAATGATCGAAAGCCGACCTCCGGTGGCGCAGTCGGTTGGTGCGCCACCGATCTGGGGTACGGGAGTCTGCGGGTTCGAATCCCGGGTAAGACATGGGTGTTAATTTAAGTTAGGTTATAAGTTAGTCCGTAAGCCGTTTTCAAGCATAAAACTGGGAGACATTAGAAAAAGCCCTATATAACAATAATAATTTAAAAATATAAAAAATGGTTACGTAACACCTTTTAATTGACGTTAATATACGGAACTACTTCCCAGCCATCGTTACCAACTTTACTGAGCGCATGTCACTCAGGGCGCCCGTTAAAATATGTGCAGGTAGTGGCAGTGACTTTCTAAGGTTGATTTCGAAAGTGCTCACTTTATAGTGAACAGTCTTTACATACTTATCAATAAAATGGCAAGGTCACAGCTGTACACGCAGCAGTACGAGCCTTACATTGGAGACCCTGGCATCACGTACGTTCCGAGTGCCCTGATGATTGTCATCAAAGTTCATACTACGCCACTCTTGACATGCTCACCCTGCTGAGGGCTTGCCTACAGTCGCCAAAAACTGTGTCTATGCTGACGTGCAGTTGTGCAAGCTGCCGATGTCGATGGGTGTTGAACACTATGGCGAGAGGAATCGACATTTGCGATTTGTTTGTCGTCGATTTAAATCAGTCTTGCTGGCAAGTTACTCGTAACTTGCAGCAGTGAGCGGCGTCATGCGATGCCGTTTGTGTCTCCAACTCGGGAGTTCGCTCTTTCCGTTCCTATTGGCTGTACAAGGGTATGATTTTATCCGCGTGTGTTTTTTTTTTTTTTTTTTTTTCATTCCCACTTTGGATAAATTCAATCAGGTAAAATTGCTCATCGGTTACCGGCAACTATTTTCGTGCTCAGCATTTTATGACGTATCTTTTTTTTTCTTTTTTTTTTTTTTTTAAGAATTGCCAGTAACTGCCCAGTACCTTATTTTTTTATTTCAAAAAATAAGATTAAATGGAGTCGTCGTGTACTCCAAACCTGAAGCTGTGAAAATTTAGCCAATGAAAACGGCTTCACTGGTGATCAGCGCTAAATAACTTAATTATTTTGATGGCTGAATTTCACATCATTTGCATGTGCTTCCCACTAAATGTCGAGATGCTGACGACGAGTCACTGGTCCCCAGTTAATTTGGTTGATTTGCTAGTCGACAGTAGCTCAACTGACTTCTAGTGACTGTGGTGTTCCACTGACTCATGTCACGAACTCAAACTAACTTAAGTATTATTGGACAGAGCTATTTCGCGAATTTTTTTTGGGCACTTAAGTTTCCTTGAACGCAGTACCGAAATTGTTACAACCGCAAATATTTTGAGGTTTAAGTAAGAACTTAACATGAATTTTCGATATTCAGTAGGCCTGTAATAGCTGCAGTGGTGATTATAAAGATGCTGTAATGGAAACTAAATAAGTACAGTAATTTCGTCCTGAAAATGAAATCCGCAGGAAAAAAAATTCTTTCTTGGAAACATTCGTATAGTGTAGTTTCACTTTTGGTTACGAAAATGTGTATTATATTTAACATGACAGCAAGATGGCAAAAAGGACCGCCAAATGCATGGCGTATGGATTGGCAAATCGTTTTGTATACTCGCTGGATTCCTGTGTTTACATTTTCTCGCGGAATTTTTTTGTGTATTTGTGGTTATAAACTTGTGGCAAAGATTGTTGATCTGAACAACGTATAATTTGCTGGAAGTATTGCTACGTAACTGTATCAGTGAAATATTTGATCGAAATATGAAACGGCTCTTTTTCATTCCCCAGCATTATCCAGCCTTTCTCTCTGCTCTTTAAGTGGGAAATGAAACAAAACTGAGGGGGAGGGGGGAGGGAAACGTTAAATCTTATGATTATTACAGTCAGGATGCAGAGTTCCCACCCCACCCATTTCTCTCTTCTTCAGTTCTCTCTTCCTTCGTGATGCATTAGCTACCACCGAATGTTTTCTTAACCAAGACCATTGAAAATTATTCTTGCGTCCGGTTTTCGTAGGAAGAGAATGAAAAATACTTAATTTCTATTACCAAGTTTTAAATGCATTTTGTCTTGTGTATAACCAGGACGAAATTTATTGTGGTGGTGCACAATTATGCTCGGAAAGGAGATGCAACCTTCGTATTGAAATGGACCCAGAACCACGTAATTATTGAAAAGTTGTCGTTGACTTAAGAGGACTATGTACTAAAATATTTTCTGTGAAATAGTTGTTTGCGCGAATACGCGTATCTCAGTAAATACATGTTCTGGGAATGAAATTTTTGCCAGAAAAGGTCTCGGTGTGTCTGTCTCTCTCTCTGTTCCTTGCTCTGTATATCTGTGCCTCTCCCTGTGTCTCCGTGTGCCTCTCTCGATGCCTCCGCGTGCTTCTCTCTGTCTCTCTCTGCTACTCTATGTGTGTCTGTGCTACTCTCTGTGTGTCTGTGCTTCTCTGTGTCTGTGCTTATCTTTGTGTCTGTTTCTGTGCTTACTCTGTGTGTTTCTGTGCTTCCCTGTGTGTGTGTGCGTGCTTATCTCTGTGTCTGTTTCTGTACTTCTCTCTGTCTCCCTGTGCCTATCTCTGTCTCTCTCTCTGTCTGTCTGTCTCTCTATATGTCTGTCTGTCCCTCACACGTGTACCTCGCGCGGAGCGCTGCAGGGCCGGGAGTTGGGAATTCCTTTCACGCGGTCGCCGATACCTACCAAGGTGCGAACCAGACTCCCGTAAACTCCTTCCGGCTGCAGGCGACCTCGTTTGGCGCAGTGCGGGAGTCCCGGCATCGCTGTGTGGGGGGCGGCTTACGTTCGACCACCGCGGTCATAACCTCGACCTTGGTGTGCCCGCGCCGCGCCGGCGATAAGGTCGATACCAGCGTGTGTGGCGGATATGCTGTCGCCTTTCAACACCGTGCGCCGGTCACCGCTCTCAATCATCGGAAGTCTTGGCGTGTCTGTTGTCAGACACGGCCGTTTTTTTTTTTTAACGTCGATACGTCTTTGTAGCGGCTAATATTTTCTTTGGGATATAGGAGCTAAATTAAAGAAATGAACTGGGTACTTGTATTTTATAACGTAGATAGATATGTCTAGACGAGATCTTTCTTTCGGCACCAAAATCAGCGCGTTAGCACGTCAGGGTCGCGAGATATACTGCCCGAAAATTTTCGTCCGCTACCAAAAATGTTGCCAGTGTTCGCACCCAGGCCTCGCGCACGCCAGGCACCTACTCAAGGCCATGTTCGCATCGTAGCCGTATACCCGATCGAACGAGACCACATTTACTCCAGTCGGGCCATTAGTAAAGAAGTTACAGTGTCGAAATGTATCACCTTGGAAACGTTACATCGCAGTTTTCGACCTGGTGCCCCATGTGCCTGTCCGGTTTTAAAGACGTATTCGCGTCAAAAGTTTTGTTTATAGACACACTGTAAAATCGCGAGATTTTTTTTTTCAGCCAACATATTTTCGAAAACACTGTAGCGTCATGATTCTTCTGTGATTGGTTGATGCGTTTCTGACCGTTTGGCAATGTGCGTACAGGCCGTTCACGGTAAAATGAGCACTTTTGAAATCCCTGCTTAAGATCTACTTGTAGACACGTTGTGTATGCTTCCACCTTATGTAAAATTAACATTGACATGGGCCTCATCACTTTATTTATGCGTCGGTCACATGAAATTGTGAAATTACTAAGAAAGTAAATACTTTACAAATTTGCTCATTTCGACACTTCGATGCTTGAAAAAAAAAACAGAAAGCGAAAGAAATAATTTTAAGTTATGACAAATGTTTACCTCACACTTTTTATTCGATGTTAAGATATGGAACTACTTTCCATCCATAGTTACCAACTTTACTGGGCGAATGTCACTCAATGCGCCCATTAAAATGAATGCATGCAGGGGTAGTCATTTTTTTCTAAGGTTGATTTCTAAAGTGCTCACTTTATCGTGAACAGCCTTTACCGATCATAAAGGTTTCGTCTTGGAGCATCAGAATGCTCGGTGGTCCAGAGAAATGGGAGAGTAGCGTCATACACACGACAGCCAATGATGGAAAAAAAATCTTCTGTCATATGCACAGTAGGTTCAAACCAAGGGGGCCACGGTGGTGTAATGGTTAGACTACTCGCCTTGCACCTGGGCAAACCGTGTTCGAATCCCGGCTCCCGGATGTGGGAATTGTGCCGATCGATGCCACTGTTTGGCGGTTTTTCTCGGGGATTTCCCATTTCCCTCCGCCTTTACATATTCCGGAGCCGCTGCATGCTCACTTCGCTTCACCCTCATCGGCTCTCAAGACCTCGATGTTAAGAGTCGCACCTGGGAAACGAGTCGACTATCTCAGCGATGAATCTTTGTCCCTGCATACATCTCTGTAAGTTTTCGTGGGGTGATCCTGCATATCTACGACACTTTAACGAACCTTGAGACGATTTCGGTAAGTATTTAAGTAGACTATCTATTGCTAAAAATAAGTCTGAGAATAAAACGCAACACTATCAATTTAAAAAAAATTTGGAGGCGCAGAAGAATCTAGCTGCCAACTATTTTTTTTTCGTGGCCAGCCAAAGTCCGGTCACGCATTTTTCTTATCACCCCCGTGCCTGTGCACTTTCTGGGTAATACAGGGTTGTGGGATGTTCCTTTTTTATTTGTCAATAACTACCGAGCGGAAGACGACAAACTGGACAAGAAAAAATGGACAACAGCTCAGTGGCGGCTGGTGACTTTTGAAACCAGGAGGGTTGTGGCGATCCCAATTCAGATCATTAAAAATAGCATTATTTAAATATGCACAGTGATAAATAAATTGCGCACGACGGGCTTCTGCAAGTGTAGCTCATCTAGCTAAATACTAAAATTTAGGCGTGGTTGTTTTAAGATAAATGTGTCATCGCTGGATTTGTATTGGTCGACACACTGGCCACTGATTCAGATCTAATCACTAGCACAGGTATTTGTTTGTTTTGAGTTTGTGTAAGTTATATGCCTTCCAATCAGTATCTACGTGGTGTGATACATTACACGAAACGACGAGAGATAAGATATAATACTAATTCTACTATACTAATGATGATAACTTAAATATACTAAAACAAATATTTCTAAAACCTAATACTTGTTTACATACAGTACATACAAAATGCATGCCAAATTTAAATTGGAGGGTGAAAGTGGCATGTCTTAATATATTTATAAACAAAATCCATTCTTCAACCTGTACGCGCTATCTAACTGGCAATTAATATTCGCCTTACCAATCATTCAAAATTGTATGGCATTTTTATTTGCTGTGAACGCGATTTATGTCTTAACTTTTTCTCCTAAAGGTTTGAAATATTTTACCCCATTGACAGTCCACGCAAGGTCATTAGGTTTCACTAGCAAACAAATGAAACAAAACAACGCATTTCTTACTTCACTCCCGCATAGACAGTCCGCGAAAATGTATGTACTTACGTTGAGTTTTCGCGTATAAGAACCACTGCGTTTATCATCTTGGCTTTTGTTGTTGAGTTATATTTAACTGTGGCTGGTCCCAAATTCTTAAGCTCTAGTTTATTCTCGTAACTGATTATCTTTGTCGTAATAAGGTTTAAAATGTTGCTCACCAAATTATCCATTATTTACAAGTTTACACAACTCGACATTAAAACCAATTCAACTCTTCTTCTGACCTATGTTCATGGCTCAGATTGTTCCTAGGATACATTAATAACAACAAACTTATCAGAATATTACAACTGTATTTGAAGCTCACGAGAGTTTGAACGATTACACGATTACACACACACACACACACACACACACACATATATATATATATATATATAATATATATATATATTATATATATATATATATATATATATATATATAACTATTCGAAATAAATACCAACATTGTTAAGAAATGTGTTTAACAACTACCGCAAAAGAACGGAGCGCAAAAGTGTGCACACAAAACATGTATAGGCTGTTTACGGTAAAGTGAGTACTTGTGAAAGCTCTATCATTTGGAATAATAGTCAATAAATACATTTTATTTTAGCCTTAGACGTTAACTTCCGAGTACGGTGGAATATACACCCTGTGTTTATTGCTTTACAAGGCATCATTAATTTAAAAAAGTGGTTAAAGGATAAAAATGACTGAAAATAAAAATAACTAGGGCCTCAAAAGTGCTCACTTTACCGTGAACAGCCAATAGTATATAACTGTAGAACACATTCTGTTGGACAGTGGAATTCGAAATTCCAGTTTTGGTAGCCCTGTGACGTTCCAGTTAGTGACGAATCTCCTGAAGTCTTCCCTCCCTCCCGTAGCTTCCCGTGATCGTAATGGTCATCTCTCCCTAGTCGCTTCACCCACTTCGGGCCGAAAAATCTGAAACCCCACCACTCGACATTTCCAAAAACATTTCTCTCATGACAAGAGTTTCGTCCATCTCAAAAACGTAAGCTCGGAAATAACCTCCGTATTCGTACGCACTATTATTTACTAAGTAACAGATCAGTAGAGGTCTATGTTCTGAGATTTTATTAGGAGGGCTGCGCTCCGCAGCACTCCCTCAGCAGCCACTAACAGCTACAATAAACACGAATCAGTAAAATATTATTTCCTGGTCAGAGTATAAGAAAAGTGATCGAAAATAATTAAACTCATCCCAAAACCACACAGAACCGAAGCACTGCAACACTTTTACGAGCAGAAAAAAAAATTCGTATAAATCAGCGGGACAATATAAACTAATACACGACGCAGATACAGTCAATTAAAATACTTAATATAACAACAGTGCCATTAAACTGTGAAGCTAAACTTAAAGATGAGTGTCATGTGCTAAGATATTATCATTTTAAAGCTTTTATGTAGAATTTTGGTTTGTCTGAAATTGAATTTCGGAATTTCAAATAGACTGATCAAGGAGTTTAAGAGCGTGTATCACACACGCTCATTGTCTTTAAACTTACGGTAGAAGCGGCTTATTACGAATAACTTCTTTCGTTGGCAGTACTGCTAAGCGTGATATTTTTAAGTGCCTACGGAAATCTCACAAATTAAAGTCGAGGTGTAAAGGGTTCGAATTACAGTGTTTTCCCTGACCTCTACGTAATATGGTGTTTCAAAATCTCTTACGGCCTACCTCCATTGCCTTCATAGCCAGTTACAGACAGAACGAGTTTTTGTGTCTTACGGTTATTCACAGTAAATAAAACTTTACGTTACCAGTCCGAGGGCCACTTGCCCCGACTAGCAGGATGAACTCGCAATCCAAAATTAAAACCGCGAAAATCGGACCGAATAACTTATGCCTGAAACTATGCTCGCTTGTTATTACGACGTCGAAATACTGATACTTTTATTTTTCGTCGGGAGTTTATTATTTTTTAAATTTTAATTTCGTACTTAAAGTTGATACGAAAAAAAAGTGCATCTTAATGTTGTTCATAGTATTTTACAGATGCTGATCACTGAATTTGGATGTATCAACACGTAGCCTACAATGTGTGATTGTAGAAGTGTGAAGTGTCAGAAGGGGCTTCTGGGAGGAAGGGGCAAAGAGGAGGTGATGATGGAGGCCCTAATGTACTCCAAGTAATACCAGAAGGTTTCTGTAACGTGGCGACCTTCAGAGTAATTCTCTAGCCTAACCAGTTGCGTGGCAGCTTCGACAATCCTCGCATCAGCGGATAATGAAACCCACCATTCCACCGGCTATCGGCTGTTCACGGTAAAGTGAGCAATTTTGAGGCCCTAGTTACAGTTTCCTTTGAGCCATTTTTTTTAATCCTTTAATCTTTTTAAATAAATATTGCCATGCACGTAATAAACACAGCGTGTATAATCCACCGCACTCGGAAGTTAACGTTTAAGGCTAAGATAAAATATATTTATTGGCTATTATTCCAAATGAGAGGGCTTTCAAAGGTGCTCACTTTACCGTGAATAGCCTAGAGTGTGCGTGTGTGTGTGTGTGTGGCGTGTGTAAACAACCCGACCATCTCACACGTGACGTTATTTCGTTGCGCGGTTACGTTACCCCCCCCCCCCCTTAATTCGATCTCCCTGGAACATTTCCGTGCAAGTTTAATGAAGTTCTGTGTGGCACAGTTGGTTGCCGGAGTGTGTTTCGGAGCGGTGATTCCAATTACTCATTCAGTGCGTGGTTGTTATTCGGAATATCCACTTAGGGCCCTATTCACAGTCAGATCTTAGTCAAAGAATGATCCCGTGATCATCTCCCTCGGGGTTGGTCCGAGTCTCAGCCGGACTAAGTGTGGACTGACTATATCGTGTCCATAAACCCCGGCTACAGTCGAACAAACTTTCGTCGAGGGATCATCGAAGTATTCTGTTGCTAGATGTGCTGTTGGCGCATATTGAAGGTTCTCGTCTCAAATAAAAGCTTTGCTACGAAAGAAAAGTCACATTTAAGACAAAGCTCACATTAAAAGTAGCTTCATTGATTTCAAAAAGATTTTGTTCCTTTGCCTAGTGACCAAATTTCCCGTAAATTACAGCTTGTTCAACGTATCATGTATGATCTAATAATGAGTAATATCTAATCTGTTCCTGCTTGGTAAATGACAACTGCGGGATCGAAGCTCATTTGTTCGTTACATTTTTTGTATTATGACTATTAGTTATAACAAGTACATGTTAACTTTACTTTTTTTTTTCTGTATATATTAAAAAAAAATATTTCGCTTCGAAATTTTTTGATATATACCTATCTGACACTCGAGTCTGTATTTTGATACTGCAGAATGGAGAACGACAATATTAATATACTGATAATGTTATTATTCCATGTTTATTTGTTAATTTTTCGTAGAACATAGCATTGAATTGCACACGCCTATAGGCTGTTCACGGTAAAGTGAGCACTTTTGAAAGCCCACTCATTTGGAATAATAGTTAGTAAATATATTTTATTTTAGCTTTAGATGTTAACATCCGAGTGCTGTGGAACATACATACTGTGTTTATTACTTACATGGCAATATTTATTTAAAAACTTGGTTAAATGATTAAATATAACTGAAAGGAAAAAAGTAGCTAGGGCCTCAAAAGTGCTCACTTTACCATGCACAGCCTATGTGCACTAATACTACGGGTTGGTTCAATTTTTTTATGCCAATACTGCCTTTCTAATCAAAATAAATTGTATTTTATTGTTTAATAGAAAACATAAAATATATTATAAAATAGTTAAATTCTATTGTCTCGGACGAGACTGGGACTTGCTTTCATGTAAACATCAAGCCATAATGTCACCATTAAGTTACTGATACACACTACCAGGAACATACTCCATCGAAATATGTATTGTTACAAGTTCTCTCCAAGTCAGTGGGCTAAACAAAGTTCTTTAAGTGATGGAGGTCTTAATTAAATTCAAGAGTATCATATTTTTCCAATTTTATTTACAATAACTACAATCAAGATTCTCTCGGTCCCAATTTTCACAATAAATCTATATCAGTTGCTATTTATAGTTAATGAATTTATTCAATACAATTTACAAATAATCGCAAATAAATTTATGTAATTAATTAAATAATTAAAAATCAATCCTAATTGACAGTGTATCAAAACCTGTTCAGTTATTTTACAAATTATATTTCCATATTAGACAGTTCAAATATTTGTAATAAAGTCCGTATCACATGTTATTCAGTCCTATCGATCTCCAGTCCAGCTCTGAACTCAAATGGTGCAACAGTTTTCTGTGTCGATCATATATCCGATCTCGGATCGATTTTCGAACCACAGTGGTGCAACCGGGCATTAGCCGTAAGGTTTCTACCAAGACAGCCGACCCTTTGACCGCTGCAATATTTATAGGGCTATAGACCATCGCCCAGAAATTTCTCTAAATGCCGCGTTGTGCCGAGGTCCCTAGTTTCCAGAATATTCTTGCGCGTTTTCTAGACTCACCGGCTTCTCCAGCAAGGTGGAGGAGATGGTGTGACTCCAGCCAGGAGCTGAGCGACGCGGCAGGGGTAGACCGCCTGTGGTGGAGAGGAAGGTCGGCCCTCCCACAGCGCCGGTCTGCACGTAACAGGAGGTCGTGCGCGAGGCGAGATGTCACGCGTATAGGCAGTTCACGGTCAAGTGAGCACTTTTGAAGCTCTAATTACTTTTATCTTTCAGTCATTTTTTATTCTTTAATCACCGTTTTTAGCCAAATAGTGCCATGTAAGTAATTACTACAATGTGTATATTCCGTCGCACTCGGAATTTAACATCTAAGGATATTATTTCAACTGAGAGGGCTTCCAAAAGTGCTCACTTTACCGTGAATAGCCTATAACAATATTAATATAACTTCTTGTAAAAATCTGTTTTCAGATAAGGCGTTTGAATTACACCGGAATTCGAAAGGCCTTGCTATAGGTTAATATAAAGGTATTATGACTATATTTCCTTTGAAATATTATTCGCGGAACATTTCACCCATTGAATAGGCTTTTTTTTTTGCTCACACAGGTGACATAATTGGCCTTAAACGTAATTTTTGTGCATCGTGAACTTTATCTAGCTTTTACTTGCATGTGATATTAGCAAACCTATCTTATTTTAAGTTCGCATGTAATTTTGAACTAATTCGTCGTTTGTCTTACGCTAAGTCGGGACTAAAAGTTATTCAGTACTGAAGCAAGTAACATTACGGCTCAACGAAAACTAAAAAATTTAGCGCGAGTATGATTTTCTTTATTCCGGACAAAAATCGACTGCGAACAAGGGCCCGAGAGTGGCATCCATTAAAGAACTGCAGCAGCCTATCACAACTATACAGCAATCAGGACACGGTTTCTTCACACTTTTTTTAAATCAAACCTTTGAGAAATCACCCCATGTATGACGAGTTAATTTATTTCCTAAATATGTAATTTATTACAAGCGTTTTGTTCCACTCTTCAGATAAAATTGTTATTTTTTCGTTAAATAAAAGTTTGACTATATAATATTTATTTATTATAATATTTAATTTATAATAAATAAGATTAAAAATCAGTGAAACATATGTATGTTGGTAGCGCCTAGTAATAAATAATTCCCATTAATGTATAAAAAATATATATTTGTTTAATAATTGATTTTATGAGAATCCATTTCAGCCACACATATTTTTTTTGTAATTACTACCCGTATTATTTTTCATACAATCTTGGTAATTGTGATGACTGCTCTACTTGACAAACGATTTTGTGTAAAATGTACTTTAAAGGAAAATATTTTAGTGTTACAAAATACACGCATTCTACTTTCATGTATAACATACATCGTACTTTCCTGGCAATTTTGTAGTTATATGCTGTTTACGATAAACAGAGTTCTTTTGAAAACCCTGCTTTAGAGGTTGTCATCTCTTATTCATAAATTATTCGTTTGTGTCACACCAGAAGAGTCAGTGTCATTACTGAAAATGTTTCATCATAGAAGCATTATAGTTAATGGTTCTGTGCAATTTATTGTACCTGATTGTTAAAAATGTTCCTTGATTGTCATTAACAGGCGAGAATGAATTAATATATAACATTTTGTATCCAGTATATTTTTGCATAAATATGTGTTGGAAGTTAATATGTTATGTCCTTAATTATGGTTAAGGTTCTATTCTAGCTAAGCTTCTATTCTCACGTTTTCCAATAAATCCTCCTAAATTCGAATCAATAACAAATAAATAATAAAAAATTCAATATGGCAGGTGACGCGGGATCTTGAGCTTTACTTTTCACCTCAGTTTGTATTCTTCGAACTTGTGTAAAATTAATATTGTCATGGGCCTGCTTACTTTAGTCACGTGTCGGCCAAGTAAAAGTATATAATTATAAGGAAGACTAAGTATTTTACAAAAGTGTTAATTATTACAGTTACTGGCGTTAAAAAAAACCAGAAAGCAAAAGAAATAATTTCAGTATCCAAAAATTTTACGTCACTTTTTTTATTTCAACATCGAAGTCTTAGGGCCGATGAGGGCGAAGCGAGGTAAGTAGCAGCGACGGAATGCAAGGGCGGGGGGAAATTGGAGATCCCCGAGAAAACCCGCCGACCAGCGGCATCGTACGGCACGATTCCCACTTGCGAGAATCCGAGAGTGGCCCGGCCGGGGATTGAACCAGGTTCGCCTCGGTGTGAGGTGAGCAGACTAACCGCTCAGCCAACTGAGGCCCCTCTGGCATGGAAACGACGGTAGAGGTGACGAATTTCGTTCTGTGGAATTGTGTTCTACTATACATCTTCCTGCTGGTGGGGGCAGTCTCTCAAGCTGTCGAATGATGGTGACGCTCGAATGAAAGTCTGTTCAGTAGCACTCGATATCCCGATCTCACCAAGACTCGATATACTGCCTCTTTCGGACACTGTTGAATACACAAGTGGCCCCACCCCACCCTGGCTTTGCAAACATTCAACACAACTTGGGCCACTGTTACGACGCTGGAAACTGATATTACGATAGCCGATTCTTCCACAGCGTGGCGTTATTAATCATTTCGTGACTGCCAACTAGACTGCTCGCCTCCCACCAAGGCGAACCGGGTTCGATTCCCGGTGGGGTCGCCCCCGGAGTTTCGCATGTGGGAATGGTACCTGGTGATGCAGCTGGTCGGCGGGTTTTCTCAGGGATCCCCCGTTTCCCCCGCTCTTCATTTTAGCCGCTGCTCCATACCTCAATCATCCTCATCGGCTCAGAAGTAGGGCTGTTATAAATATCGTTATATCGATAATTATCGATATTAAATTGTTATGATATCGAACAGTCCTGCCCAGAAGACCTCGCCGTTAAGGGCCGCCCAAATCTCTTCACTCACCAGATTCCGTACGTTTCGTGCTCTTTAAGCTCCGGCATGAACCAGAGCACCGGGCTCGCGGCGGATGATGGTTTCCTGTACTGCGTACTAGTCATCGTCAAACATCAAACCAACAGCCAATTTTACAGTGCAGCTTCGGAGCGTGTCGGTCCTGGTTCTTGACGCATGGGGTTATTTATCGCCCTCGCGCAAAGGAGGGTGATTTATTGCGAGGCAGGCTAACATTTCTTACGGCCCGTCGCGAATTCCAAGGAAAAAAAAAAAAAAGCACTGCAACGCTGCCTTTGGGTACAGGCACGAATACGCAGCTGTGGGCCGTTGAAATATGCATGCATTCCTCACGCTGTCCCCGAAACAATTTTCGTCCATAAAAATGGTTGGAAATATGTGACAGTCTCCTGAGTGGAGTGCAATGGAGAGGTCTCGAGAGCCGACGAGGTTGAAGCGAGGTGAGGATGGAGCAGCGCCGGTATGCAAGGGCGGGGGAAACGGGAGATCCCGGAGGAAACCCGCCGACCAGCTGCATCGTCCGGCACGATTCCCGCATGCGGAAATCCGGGAGTGACCCCCCCGCCCGGTTCGCCCAGGCGGGAGGCGAGTGGTGTAACCGCTACACCACCGCGGTCCCGACAGTCTCCTGACATAGTTGCCATCAGCGTACCCACTGCAGTAGCGAAATGGCTGAGACTCAGCCTTAAGGTGTTAAAGTTCAAGTTTGGAACTTTGGGCAGGCACAGCTGTCGTAAGTTACTGATGGGTACGTGCCTGGAAGGAACAGCGCCAAGCTTTAAAACGGAACCAAAGATTGCCCAAAACATTACATACCTCTGTATCAGAGTTAGCAACTGCATATAGGCTATTCACGATAAAATGAGCACTTTTGAAAGCTCTGCTTAAGATCTGCTTCTATGCACGTTGTGTACTCTTTCGCCTCATGTAAGATTAACATTGTCGTGGGGTCATCACTTATTCATGCGCCGATCAAGTGAAACTGAGAAATTATTACAAAAGTAAATATTTTACAAATATGCTCATTTTTACGCATCGATGCTTTATAAATAAACAGAATGCGAAAGAAATAATTTAAGTTGACAGAAATGGTTACCTACCACTTTTTATTCGACGTTAAGATATACGGAACTACTTTCTCAACCATCGTTACCAATTTTACTGGGCGCATATTACTCAGGGCATCCATTAAAATATATGCAGTTAGGGGCAGTGACTTTTTCCCCAGGTTGATTTCGAAAGTGCTCACTTTATCGTGAACGGCCTTTAGGAACTTGAGTTTTACTGTAACTGGAGTGTTTCACCATCTTCACATCTCCCATATCTAGGGTTGCTGCCATCACTCATTCACTGTGTTACCGTTGTGCCCATCCTCGTCTGGACATGAATGGCCGGGGAGACAAAGGCACCGCCCTCCACTGTGTGCACACGTCTCCCAGTTAGCGGAGAATGTCGGTGAGGCGTAAGTAGAGGACACGAGTATGCCCTAGCACACTTGGGTCACTGGCAGTCGTAGTGCCATAAGAATAACCTGGGAAGTGGTCTCGGACAGAAAGCCCACAGGGTGCTGCTATCACTTTTTTTTGCAGGGGAGGATACAAAGTGATGCTACCCCTTCCAGTGTTAGTTCAGTCTTCCACCCCACCCCCTCTAGCCCCTCTGCTGTTCTGTGATTGGCAGTTGTTAAGGCAGGGCATCAATTATGGGTTAAGCCGTTTTATAAACATCGTTGTGAACCGTTGAAGCATCGTACCCGATATCCACCACGGTGTTAAGGTCATTTAGGGCGGTGAAGCATAGTCCTTCGCTCGCCCGAAGAGGTGGAAGGGGAACGGAAACGACGCCGGTGTGGCGGCATATAACCAGCCTTAATCTTGCTAAAGAAAGATGCTGTAAAACCGCACGTTGTTATTTAAAGGTGTGCGTTACTTAATTATGAAATCCTCCCCCCCCCCCCTTCTTCTCCACAAAGCTACCACCCCAAGAATGCTTAAAAACTCGTAAAAGATATCTTGTGTCCAGAATTGATTTCGTGACTTTATTCAGCATGCGAGAAATGGAGAAAGTTTGGTTTTAGAATTATTTGGTGCCATCGTGTCATTCGTGAATACTGTGCAGCACTTTATAGATAAAGATGTAGTTTTTATTTCTGTTTATAAATACGTCACAATGGTACTTTAATGGATTTATGGATTAACATCTCGTTAAGGAACTTAGCTTCATGAAATTTATGAGCCCTCTTAAAGGAATTTTCTATTATTCTTTAATTTGTCTGTGGTTTTTGCCTACTTAGTAATTATTATGCTACTCCATGCCCGGTCTACAGTGATTTGTTTAAATGAGAAGTCTTGGTTTGCAAGGATTGTTGTTATATATGTCTGAGGTTTGCCGAAAGGAGTAAAATTCTGGCCGACTTGCGTGTGTCGAGGAAGCGAATATTTAAAGCTCTTTTTGTGATTTCGCGGATGTCGGCTACAAATTAAGTCATATAACGTCAGCCGTTTAGTTAGTAAACTGGTTTGAGCACTCGTATCTGACGTCCGCTACTGTTAAGCTGGGCTCCCTTGTAAGATTCCGGGTCACGGCGAGGAAGGGGAGGGGGAGAAGTTTTGATGGGAAATGTTCCATTGTTTACTACCTTTGTGTAATTATAGTTAAATTGTGATTTAGAGCAGCGGAGTTCTAAATTTGCACCGTGTCTAATGCTTCTTAATTTCGTGTCCACGCTTCGTTATAATTTTCAGTTGCAGGCTTAGAATGGAAGTATGACTGAAATGTGCCGGAGATAAACCACTTCCTATACAAATCGTCTGTTTTACACATTAACATTTTTTGTGCATTTCCTACAAATATACATACGCTGTTTCTTGAATTTTAATAATTTTTATTATTGTTGCAAATTTTCAAAAGTCCGTTGGCGTTGCTCCGGACGGAGTACTTTATTAAATAAAATATTAAATAATGTCCTAATTTTATTTATAAACAATTTTAAAACACACTTTAAAATTATCTCAATAACAGCTGTTACTTGCTATTTACAGCTCACGGAAATTAACACGAATACTTAAAGCAGTCTTATACAGTTTTATATCACCTAAATTACCTTTAAAATTATTGATTTGCTATCTGACAGATTCAGTATTTCCATAAAATCTTTATGACTCGTCCATTCATTCCCTCATTGCTCCAATCAAGTTATCATCCGGCTTTTCCTGTCTAGGAACGTTCTGGATCGTCCTGGCAACCCACACACACTACATCCGCCTCCGTAGTAGGTCTTTTTTGTTCACCACTCGCCACACTTCGCAAGCTGGCCACTACAAACTCCAGCTTCCCCCCCCCCCCGGCCACCTCCACCAGGGCCGCGGTGGCTCAGCGGTTAGCCTACTCTCCTCCCACCAAGGCGAACCGGATTCAATCCCCTGCCGGGTCACCGGATTTTCGCATGTGGGAATCGTGATGCCGTTGGTCGGCGGGTTTCCTCGGGGATCTCCCGTTTTGTTTTATTACATCCATAAGATTATTTTCTTTTTTTCAATACATAACTGTACAAAGATATTGGACAAGTCAAATTACAGTATGCAAAGTTTATACACTGGACATAGTAATCACACACACACACACACAATTATATATATGTGCCAGACTACACGTACGCACACCACATCTTTTCTTCAGAATCTGACCAATCCTTCTCCAACATGCTGTGTGGCGTTATCGTTTTGCTGAAACAGAAGAAAAAGGAAACGAGGAAAACCGGAACAAGAAATGCGTACAAAGACAAGTTATGCAATAATTTCTTATTTTTCACCCGCCCTTTCATTCTTGCATAGCTCCATACTCACCTCAATCGCCATCATCGGCTCTCAAGACCTCAGTGTTAAGAGCCGCCGTAGTATCTTCTCGCCCCCCCCCCCCACGGAGCTATTTATAGGGTCCGGCACTCCAACCAGAACAATCTTCACACATCGACCCGCGCCGAAGGGTAAGACGTCCAGAAAACTTGCGCAACCGACCATATCTGCCCACCCCTCCAGCAGGGGGAGAGGTGCGGCGCCTCCCCTCCAGGACGTAGCAGGTCCGCCAAAGGGGGTGGAGCAGGGAGGGCAGATCAGCAAGGGACTTACCCCCCTGACGTTGTAAAGAAGAGGGCCCGCGCGCAACATTATACTGCCGCCAATTTATTACACAATATCCCTTACTCTCCTATTCCCCTTCCCAAGAAAAATAGTTGCTGGACTACGACGAATAGTTTAATTTTTTCCCCATCTGTTAGATATATTGTTACGCGCTCGCCTCTTCGCCTCCCGCGCGATGCGACAGGGAGAGGGAGAGGAGAGAGAGAGAGGAGAGAGGGGAGAGCGAGAGAGAGTTGTAATGTGAGAGAGGAGGCAATGGCGGGTATACCCTGGTTGTATTGTTTTCGGCCGATATCTGAAAAATGCTCTGGATGACTGATCTCGTTCTCTCAGCGCATCTCGGGGTGCGTAGAAACTTCTAGATGGTCACCCTGACAGTATATAAGTGTGACAGGCCTCCGGGCCAGGAGTTGAAGTTGGAGTTGAATGAATGAATGCGTGACAGAGTTCCGAGCGAAAGAAGACGAGCAGCGGGAGAAGTGATCAGCTGGACAAGAAGTCGGCGACTGCGAGTGTCGATGTTTTGAAGGACTCGGCTGACAGACTGGACTACTGGACTAAATGCGTGAGTGAAAGACATTATAAATGATGGGAACAGATACACTGAGCACTTGCTAATAATCAGTATGAGTTAATGGACTGTAACCAACAGACACAATTAAAAATTACGTTAATTAGAGTTGAAATAGACAATAAATATTGCGCTCATTGTTGAATAAAGAGAGTAAATTTGGAGACAGATAATTTAATAATGTATATAGTAGCTGAGCGAATACGAACCAAATGTCCAACTATGAAACACTGGGCATTATAGGCCAAGGCAAACGACATATTTGTCCATAATTATTTCTGTCAGTGGTGATATCAACCCTCGCACAGCTTGCTTAACATTCATACAATTTATCACAATGCATGAGACTCGGTTTCTCACCATTCAAGATTGAGGCTAGTGCCTGTGTTTCTTAATTATATTTTTACATATTTCTAGAATGGAAGGGGAAAATATTTAATTTCACAAATATCAAGGCATCTAATTCCTCAAAATGACATTAAGCCTAGTGCTAATATTTTCCCCGATTTTTTTTTCATCGACTAAAAACTTACCATTAAAAAAAAAACAATTTCCAAAACGTAATCTGCTGTGTTGTTATCGACATTCACCGGGTTTACTTGTATTTTGCAGAAATATTATACGTAACACACAAAATAGCAGAAAACGTTAATTCATAGTTTTATATAACCTCCAAAACACACATGCGCTAAACACCACAACCTGATGTTTGAGACGCCATTTTGAAGCTTAAATGATTGTCTACCAGTTGAAGTAATAGATAGTTTAACCCGTTGATAACAGTTGTAGTTAGCAATAACTAGAGTTCGCAATACACTATTTTGCACCAGCTGATAGTTACCTTCTGACCCGATGTTTAACTAGAGGTCGTAATACAGGCTCTAAGGAAGTTAACTATCTGTAATTCCATCCTGGCCTGTGGTCTCGCTCTTTCGCATTAGTACAGGACTACCTATAGCTAAAAATTGACCTTATATGTACAAACTCCTTTCTTTAAGGCAACTTCGAATTTAAAAGTAAAATAAGTGAGGGCTGATTTTAATTCCTGTATGTACCGAAGATTTCCTTTCTGTCTCGTATAAGTATTGAACCTTTAATCTTTATTATTGCGCTTTAAAATATACTTTATACACGCCAGTCCCATGATTGCGGCTTAGAAGTCTGAAGGGCTATGGAGCTTTTGAAAATGCGTTCCCTTACTATCATCGCCCAATTTCGAATGAAAACTCCGAGAGCTTACTGATAATAAAAACGCGTTAAAGATTGCCAATGTAGAGTGAACAACTTGCCTTTACGTTTCAGTTTTTATGGCGAAACTGTAGGGATCCATTCTACAGTTTGCCAGCGATGTTTATGTCGTGCAATAAAGTTTCATGTACAATAATGGCAAGAAATATCAAGTGCAGTTTTCAGCAGGAATAAATTTAATGTTTTAAAAAAGTTATTTATGACTTTATGACGTGTTATTTATCCACAGCACTTCGACCCGACATATGTCTTATTTGTGCAGAGTTCATAGTTATTGTCGTGAAGAAAGTTGAAAACATTTCCCTGCCCTTCCAGCGCTCCTATTTTTCCCGTTTTTTAATGATTTAATCGTTTTACACCCCCATCCCTAGAATTTCTGTCTTTTCCCCCTCACGGGGTACACAGGTTCGGTTAGAGTAATATTAACTAAAACTGATTTATATCAATAAGGAAGTGGCTGATCTCACACATTAGTCGGTATCGTAAGTAAAGCAGTATTTATTTAGGGTATCAGCCTTGCTTGTACTTGAATTATTTTCTCGAAAAACTTCTCATACCTATATACAAGTAGTAGGGGGGGGGGGTTCTAAGCCACCTTTTTTGACCTAGATCTTGACCTTTCAGACATAGTCCTATAAGATTAACCTAACACCACATCCATATCCACATCGAGAGAATGTCGGAGGCAAGGTTGGTATAGGAAATTAACCTTGTTCGCCCATATCGACAATCACCTAAGAAGTGAGGCTAGGTACCTCATTTTGGGGTTGGATTTATAATTTTTAAGAAAATTTATGGCATTTTTTGACTTACGCTCTTTCTCACAAGGTCATTTTTGAGTTAAGCCCTTTTTAAAATGTACTCATAATTTTGAACCGTTGATGCTACAAGGTTCAAATTCATACACCTAGACACCGTATCCGATATCCATCATGGTGGTAAGGCCATGTAGGCACTATTACCTTTTAGACATAGTCCTGCAAGATTAACCTAGCACCACAAATCGCTTCGCATACCAATTCACCTTACTCCACATCCACATGTTCCACAATCGACAAGACAAACAGCACCATATCGTAAGCCAACACCGCAAACAGCACCACATGCTCCACCCCTTCACCATAGGGAAGGGAGTGGGAAGGGGGGTTCACTTCATTTCAGTCCCATAAGATTAACCTGGGGGGATTTTCACTTCACTTTGCTCAATCGTAGTCCCATTATATTATCCTAGTTCCGCAATCTGCTACGCACTGCTCTGCAATCTGCTCCGTACTCGGCTCTGCATGCTCCAACCAGTTCCCCCACCTGGGCTGTGTTGTGATTACGTCTAGAATTAATTGGGTTCCTGCTGCGAGATTCTGGGCTCTCTTCTCCTCCGGTTATATATTCTGAATACCTGGTACACTATCATCCTTCTCCCCTACCTACAACCCATCCACTCATCATCCTCCTCTTCTCAGATATAGTTAACACCCTCCCCACACCTTCGCCATACACTCCTTCCCAGCGAGGTAAGCTGTGTTCACTTCCACACTTGCTTGTTAGACAGCACTGCTGTCGTCATAATAGGCCATCAGCCTAGTTGTAGAGTTAACCGCCAGGAGCGCTGATGTCTCTTTATGCCGCCATCGACCGCTAGGTAGCGCGCAAGTTCGATAAATCAATTACATTGAGATCGCATCGAACGCATCGTTCACCTTTCAACAAGTCATTTAAGTCCTAAAGACTTTATAGCAAGATAAATTTTGAATTAAGCCCTTTTAGAAACATACCCATAATTTCCGAACCATTGATGATATGGTCATCAAATTCATAACATATACATCATACCCGATATCCAGCATAATGGTAAGGACATTTAGGTCCTAAAACCCTTTCTGGCAAGATCAATTATGCGTTTAAGCCATTTATAAACATAGTCATAAACTCACGAAGTACATACTCGATGTATTTACCAACGTAATATTATTTCATTCCCGATTTTAGTAAAATTTTATTTGTGATTTGGGTAGGTGCTAAGGTTAATTTATGTAATGTTAATTTCGGATTTTGAAGTTCGATCGTCGGTCAGGGCACGTAATATTAGTTCATTTCCGATTTTAACCAAATTTTATTTGTGCCTTGGCTAGGTGCTAGGCTTACTTAATATAATAATTTCGGATCTTGGAGTTCGATCATGGGTCAAAGCATATAATATTATTTCATTTCAAATTGTAACCAAATTTTATTTGTGATTTGGGTAGGTGCTAGGGGTAATTAATGTAATGTTAATTTCGGATTTTGGAGTTCGGTCCTCGGCCAGGGCACGTAATATTATTTCATTTCCAAATTTAACATATATTTAGTGTTGATTTGTATTCCTGCTTATAGTAATTAATGTAATATTTTTTTGGATTACCGAGGTCGATTCCCAGGGGACTCGCATAATAGTTTTAAAAAAATTCTAGGAAATTCGATCTTAAGTATTCACTTACGATCGCTGTCTATCATATTACCTGATCTTGGTCTACTGTTCCACTAGCGTGTTATATGTTCGATGTAATTGTGTAATTAACATAGTCGTGAAACTCCATAATTGCATAAACATGGAATGAATATTTATTAGGTATTCATGTACACAAATGAATAATTAACAACTAAACATTCGCCAAAGTAATATATTGTCATATAACTTTTCATTTGTTTCACAATTTGCAATTAGCATTATTTATTATTATTAGGTGTGGAAGGTATTACACTTACACTACGTTACCGTTCACTATACACTTATCAAGTATGCACAATATGTGCAGAGAGACATATGTCAGCTCCCGAGGAACTACACACACTCGATGTGGAGGCGGATGTGAATGTGGATGTGGTGCTAGGTTAATCTTATGGGACTATGTCTGAAAGGTCAAGGTTAAAACAGTTGCCCTAGAATCCCCCGCCCCTACTACTTATACGGGCAATTTTTTAAAACTAATGTTTATTTAATAAAATCAATACCGCCATGATGCCCCATCTCAGTGGACCAAACGCAGGTCTGTAAAATACCATGAAATGACGCGACTGGCATTAATGGAAAGTGAAGGATTTTCCGTGTGAAATAGGTAAAAACTTTTCGGTTGGTTAACTTCCTCTAATTGTTTGGAATTTGTTACAAGAAGGCGAACAAGAAAACTACAAAATTTCCAGCCATTTTTTTTGTGATTCGCACGCCTGTCGTTAACGTTTTTTGTGCGCTTGCTGTAAGTTTGTAGACCATTGTTTAGTCCTCGCGCCGATAAGCATTTCAGTTTGGCGAATACTAAGAGCTTTTACAGAGATGGCTTATTTCGTAGCAATAGGCGTTTTCATAGATAACCTGGTTGAATATAAAAGTAATCTCGGTTTCATATTCTGAAACTTTTTTAAATAGACATTCTTTTACAATGTTTTTAGGCACGCTCATTGCAAAATTAATGCAGGGATAAGGCGGTCTGTTGTGAGGGATTGCGGGATAACCACTCCCGTAAGCAGGTTTTAAAATGATTTTTATATACTACATAATAAGTAGACAATTTCTCTCTCTCTCTCTCTCCCCCCCCTCCCCCTCCCTGCCTCCCTCCTCTCTCCCCCTCCCTCTCTCTCTCTCCCTCCCTCCTCCCTCTCTCTCCCCTCCCTCTCTCTCTCCCCTCCCTCTCTCCTCTCCCCCTCCCTCCTCTCTCTCCCCCTCCCTCCCTCTCTGTCTGTGTCTGCATGTGTCCGTCTGTCGGACCGACCGTCCGTCTGTCGGACCGACCATCCGTCCGTCGGTCCGTCCGTCCGTCTGTCGGTCCGTAATACCTCTAAGTTCCTTGAAACTCAACAGAAGTTCTTCAAATTTTGTAGAGCGAATCCTCAGGGTAAAATACAGGTCAAGTTCGAATTTCAGCAAGTTCAGATTACGCAATCATTAATTTTTGCCCTAAATACTCATTTTTAATGAATTTTTTTCCTGTGAAAAGTTTTGTATAAATGCATAGAGAATATTGCATAGACATGGAGGTAATGGAATATCATTTTTGTTTACTTCAAATGCCTCACTTCAATGTTGAGTTAATTTTCAAGTGGGGCCTTAGTGGCTCAGTGGATATAACTGTGTTAAGTGGGGCCCCAGTGGCTTAGTGGATAGAACTATATCAAGTGGGGTATGAGTGGCCAAATGGATAGATATATATCAAATGGGGCCTTAGTAACATATTGGATAGAGAGATTCCAAGTGGGGCCACAGTAGCTCAGTGGATAGAGCGATTCCAAGAGGGACCGCAGTGGCTTAGTGGATATAACTATATCCAATGTTGATTTAATTTCAGACAATTTTTTTTTTAGTAACTGTTCTAGGCACGTGAAAATACTAGAAAAAAGGTCACGGGCTGGACCCCTAGTATTTTTGTAATCTGATCCCGTACCCAGTATTTGGCGACTTTAACTGGCTCTCACGTAATTTAACAGTTTTGAAGTCTGTTTTCGATATCAAGCCCTACCCGTTATATTTTATGTAAACAGTGATTGGCATAACTTCAGTATCTTACAATCGCGTTGGAGGCCAATTAAAAAAATTAATAAAGTTTTCGTAAACGTTTAATGTTTAATCTAGTTGTACGTGAAATCAATTTGATTTTATTTTACACTTACCATAGTTAACTAATAATGTTTTAGAAACCGTTTCATGTTTACGGCAGTTTTGCAGCACAATTTGTTTACGTACGTAATTATATTGACTAGTGTGAAGGAAGAGGACAGAAAGAAGTTATTTAAGGCGGTCGCTTGCATAGCGTCTCAACTGCGTTGCAACGTTTTTTAACTACGGATTTTTAGAAATTGATTACCAAATTATCGCCGCTATATTTAACTACGAAAATAAAACATACCGCAAATGACAGAAAGGAAAATTCAAGATAACACACATAATACAGTTGTTATTTTGGAGCCCTCCAGCATATTTAAAAATAGCCCTTTTCAGACTGATGTAGCTTATAAAAACCGTACCACTGGGACATAAGCGAACGTACGGCAGCAGCATATATTGAAACTTTGTTACACACATTCCACGGACGATGAAATAAGGTAACCTCTTGAAGTCCCGTAAGCACACGCAACACCACACTGTGCGCCAGTTCAGAACCTCGCGCGTAGGGGCGATCGTGCACTTGACGCCCGTGTCAGTGTAGCCCTTATCGCCCCCGCGCTTCACGGATTCCTTATGCAGGGCTCTGGAACATAGTTTCTTAATCATGCAATTTGTTCCTTACTTTCCCTAATCTAAGTGTTGAATGTGCGTCCAAGGGAGAGGTGGAACTTGAGTGAGTCTCATGATTGAGCCTCAGATATCTGCAGGCGCGCACCGCGATAGAAAGGGATTGGGCATCCATAGCTGCGATTGTAGCCATTATCGCTTCCATAAGTGTGCCTATAGCTTAGCTAAGCCTATAACTAAGAAGGGAGGAGGACAAACCGTCACCGGAACCCGTAAACCCCATCTCGACAGGTTAAAATTAACTCATGAATTCATTAATAGAAAATCATACAGGAGAAAGATGGATCGGAATGAAGATCTTTATTGATTGTAGGCAGGAAGGAGGGGGATTTTAGAGGGGGAGAGGGGACTCTTAATCGTCAACAAGGGCGAGAACGTGTTTTTATCCAGGTTGTACATGTCATGAGGCCGGGCGATGATGAAACATTGCACCGCTGGAGGGAAGAGGGAGGGAGGGAGGGGAGGGATCATGTAGTGCAGAAGTAAGAGTTAGTAACTACTGGTTGAAGAGAGAGACTATAATCCTCCAATAAAATCTGGCCAGAATCCCAGGCGCCTGGTTGCAAATACCTGGCAGCAGCTACGGAAGTCCCTCGCAAATCAGACTTAAAACTTCGATAAAAAGTTCTGCATGAAATTTTCTTTTTTCTTTTCTTTTTAATCTGTGGAGTGCTCATTCTATCAGGTAAATCGATTACCCATTCCTCCCTCCCTAATTTTTTTTTTTTTTATTAAAGGTGGAGCAATAATCTTACAACGGCGAAAGTGCGAGTGGTTAATTTGTGTGATGCGAAAGGTGAGAATGGAGGAACGGAGAGTGAGCCTGGTGGTGAAGCCTGGTGGTGGGGGAGGTGGTGGGGGAGGGGGAGAAAGAAAAGAGACAGAAAAGTCCGAGGCACTGTTGCTTTTATAAGAAAGAGCTGCGGCCAAAAGAAATCCACGTTTATCTTTGTAGCATCTCTCATTAAACGCACGTAGACGAACAGGAAGGGCTTGCCAGCTGTAAAATAATAATAATATAAAAAAAATCCGCCCACTTGCCATACTTACCCGGGATACGAAGTGCAGGGGCCACCAACGTAGTTGGCGGGCGGCAAGCGAGTTAATTGCCTTATAATTGCGTGGTAATGGTGATCTCTCCAGTTATGTGACTTTATAGCCAGCCATAGCTTGAACCACGCACGTGTGTTTGTTTTATTGCGCCCGTAAGATCTGTTTTTTTTTCAATACATAGCTGTGTAAAGATCTTGTACAAGTCAAATTACGGTATACGAAGTCTATACACTGGACATAGTAAACACACATGTATATATGTCAGAATGCACGTACACGCATAATATCTCTTCTTCATAGTTTGACTAATCTTCTTCCAACATGCTGTGGGGCGTCGTCGTTTTACTGAAACAGAAGAGAAAAGGAAGCTAGAAAAACCGGAACAAAAAATGCGTACAATGTAATGTTATACAGTGATTTCTTAATTTTTGTAGTCTAGATATTCATCTACACTATAAAATGTTACGTTAGGAAAAAATTCTTTCAACTGTTTTTTAAAGAGTTTTTGGTTGGAGGAGCAGATTTCTTGAAGGTGTTGTGGTAATTTATTGAAAAGTTTTTTGCCAAGGTAGGACGGCCCTGTCTGGGCAAGTTTTAAGTCAACTGAAGCCAGCTCTACACTTTCTGGGAAATGCAAGGGTATAAGTTATACTTGGCTTATTTTGATTAGCCTTATATTTTTATTTTAGCTTATGTCTTCCCTGTTGGAGCAAAAGTTCTCAACTGGAACTCTTCGATCTTCGTGTCACGCACTGTACTGCACACTATGGAAGTGACTTTAACACTTACAATTTTAATTAAGATACTCTATGTTTATCTGCACGTCCGCAAATACAAATAACACTGTTTGCTACAATAGTACTACTATAACACGCTCAGCAACGTTTAAATGGGACTATTATTTTTTTCAGGTGGTGTCCTGTTTTTTCTCTCACTTACTAGTACTTCGAGAAAATAAAGGGACACAGACTACTATAACTTCCTGCATAAATATTACCAAATAATTGCAATTAATTACTCAGAACACACAATTAACACCCTGGATTTCATTCCTCACAAATTCTGATTCCCTATTGTTACAAACAGTGCAGTAGTAAACAATTATGTGGCAATGCGCTCCGCATTGGCAAACGGATAACTTTAAATGCTCGTTTCTCTAATAGCACGAACAAATGGGACGTTAAACAAACTTGGACAAATTTTCGTTGCAAACAAAGCCAGCAGGTTCTGTTTCTCACAAATTAGAATGGCTGTTGAACTTTGTATGGGCGTACAGTTAGTGCTGTTTCTCGAATTCTTGAAATGTTGTCCTCCCCTCAGCAGCTGCCACCCCCCCTCCCAACTAAGGACATGCACTAAGGCCTGTTCACAGTAAAGTGAGCACTTTTGAAAGCCCTCTCGTTAAAAATAATAGTCAATACGTATATTTTATTGTAGCCTTAGACGTCAACTACCGAGTGCGGTGGAATATACGTTATGTGTTTATTATTTACAAGGCAATATTTATTTGAAAAAGGTTGTTTAAGGATAAAAAAATGGCTGGAAGGAAAAAGTAACTAGGGCCCCGAAAGTGCTCACTTTATCGTGAACAGCCCGTATATACTTGTGTACTTTCATTCTTGCATTCTTCACTTAGCCTTGCCACCAAACTTGATGAATTCGGACAGGCAGCCTTGTCGCCTTCGGCAACATCTATTAGCCAGCTCTTCACTATTAATGAGTGTGTATTCCAACAAATAACTTGATAATTGCAGGTAGTTACAAGGTTAAATAATACTTCGATTTGATTTACATAACTTGTGTCTTGCTGATTTCACGCGAGTTTGTGCAATTTTTGATTGCTTGCTTTACCCGTGACTGTGAAGGTTATGAACATGGGCCTAGTGCGAATTTATTGTTTAGACCTATCTTACGATAACTATATACTCGGTTAAAAATCCTAAGCTACCAAGCAGTAAGGTTGCCCTACTATCGTATCAATATTAACCCACAAATTACTTCTCAAAATAGTTGCGCACATACCGCAAGTACGCGAGAAGTATACTTCACTTGCAGTTTGGACAGTACGTGTCATGTCACTTCCATGGACATGTACGCACAAGTACGCGAGAAGTATACTTCACTTGCAGTTTGGACAGTACGTGTCATGTCACTTCCATGGACATGTACGCACAAATATGCACTTCAAGGAAAATTCGGACAAAGCCTAAGTTAACGGAAGCTGAAAGAACCTTGCCGCTTGAGATTGAAGCCTCGGATGTTTTTACCGCCGTGTTTAATTGATTTGAAGTTTTGTTTTTCCGTGATATTTATTGGTATTTTGTATTGTTTAGCCGGAATACCACAACATTCAACTATCTAGCACGCCATGTTGCTCTTATTTTGGTGTTTACATGATTGCAAAATTATAAGTCCACGAAGTTTAAAATAAACACTAATTATTCCCGAAAGCGATTTGAGTGCAGTATAGAATTCTAAATCAACAAAATAAAACAAATATGATGTGAAGTTGTTATTTAACAAAAATTGTTTCATGATAAAATACTTATTTCAAGAATATTTCAGCAACTTGCTTTGTGAAATAATTATTATGAGTACAATACATACTCGTTTATTCCAATAACCTCGCCTAAAGACTGTTCACGATAAAGAGAGCACTTTTGAAACCAACCTTAGATAAAAGTCACTGCTCCTACCTGAGTAGTATGCGACTAGTAGAGTTGGTAAAGATGGATGGAAAGTAGTTCCATATCTTAACGTCGAATGAAAAGTGTTAGGTAACCATTTGTGACAAGTTAAACTATTTCTTTCGTTTTCTGTTTTTTTTAAATTATTGTACCGGAATGTAAAAATGATCAGATTGGTAAAATATTTACTTTTATAATAATCTCAGAGTTTCACTTGACCGACGCACGAATAAAGCGACGAGTCCCATGACAATGTTAATTGTACATAAGGCGGAAGACTACACAACGTGGCATGTAAGTAGATCTTAAGCAGGGCTTTCAAAAGTGCTCATTTTACCGTGAATAGCCTATATATGTATATTTAAACGTTTCTAATAGGCAAAACTAATATGGCGGCGATTTGGTAATTTGTATTTTGTAGTTGGTCAGCTTCGAAGATGACAAACACAAAACGTAAATCACAAAAGGGGTGTCACGTGACCATTTTGTTAACACAAAGTGGCAGTTGGAAGACGGGCCGAGACTGCGACGGAGAGTGCGAACGCCGCCAAGTTGGCAGCGAGGCAGAGCGCGCTGCCAACTTGGCGGCGTCACGACTTTGACCCAGGGACGGGACATATGCCAGCGGACACTCCAGCCTCCAGGCCGGAGCAGCGGTAGGCTGTGGACATGGCAACGACTCCCACCGCCTACACATCTCTCAAAGCTTCCCTCCGTCCTATCCGTCTCAAAAGACCAAGTCCTTAACACGCATTTCGGTCCGCGGTGTCTGAGCGGTTAGCCTGCTCGCCTGCCACCCAGGCAAACCGGGTTCAATACCAGGATTTTCGCATGTGGGAATCGTGCCGGACGATGCCGCTGGTCGGAAGGATTTCTCGAGGATCTCCCGTTTCCCCCACCTTTTCATTCCGGCGCTACTGCACACTCGCCTCAGTCACCTTATCAGCTGTCGAGACCTCGCTGTTAAAGCCGCCCAAATATCTTTACTCACTTCACATGTGTACTTGTCTTGTTCATGCTACAAACAGTTATAGGCTGTTCATGGTAAAATGAGCACTTTTGAAAGCCCTGCTTAAGATCTACTTACATGCCACGTTGTGTAGTCTTCCGCCTTATGTAAAATTGGCATTGCCATGGTCCTCATCGCTTTATTTGCGCGTAGGTCAAGTGAAATTGAAAAATTATTAGGACAGTAAATATTTTACAAATCTGCTCATTTTTACACTTTGCTGCATTAGAAAAAAAAGCGAAACAAATAATTAAAGATATCACAAATGGGTACATAATACCTTTATTGGACGTTCAGATATGGAACTACTTCCCATCCATCGTTACCAATTTTGCTGGGCGAATGTCACTCGGTGCGCCCGTTAAAATATATGCAGGCAGGGGCAGTAACTTTTTTCTAATCTTGATAGTAGGGCACGCGACCCACTTCTGGACCACTTCATTAGAATGACATAAGGATGGAGCAGATAATCAATAGTAGAATTAATCGATATATCGAATAGTCGATTAGTAGCTAAATAATTAATCAAATTAATTAGAGCAATTAACCAAATTAATTAAAGAATTCTTCAAGTAAAAAAATGTATTGTTTGATAGGAAATGTCTTTGATTTTCATTATTGTTTAAAGGGTTAATTGTCATAAGGGTGATATTGGCGGAGCAGCATCGATGTGCCCTCTGTGTCTTGCTTGAGTGGACTGAGTAGAGGAGGTGTGTACTAATTGTTTATATAGGAATTAATGTTGGTGTAAGAGTGATATAAGAAACATTTTTTTTTTTTGTGTGGACGGAGCAAGAGTACACAACCCTCTTCTGGGCCACTTAGCGAGTGAGGTGTGGATGAAGCGAGAACGCACAACCCACTTCTGGAACACTTAGCGAGTGAGGTGTGGATGACGCGAGAACGCACAACCCACTTCTGGATCACCTAGGCGAGTGAGGTGTGGATAGAGCGAGAGCATGGGACCACTACGTAACAACGATGGTCTACTAATTTAATTTAAAAGTACGAATCATGCAGATACTAATCATAATCACTCATTGAATAGCATAAAAGGAATGAGTTATCCCACTTCATCAATGCGATTACCACACACTACATTAAATTGAATTAATATAAACACGAGATATCAAAGATTACTTTAATTGTACAATTATCAAAAATATCACAAATACATTAATACAATGTAAGTGGATTATACCACACACGACAGAACGGAAAACAAGGTTTATATTAATATTGTAACAAAATATGAAGAACATTTAACAATATTTCAAACAGCCGAATAAATCACACGAAACAAACTTAATCACACTAAACGAATTTCACATGTTCAAAATTGCAAATCACTTATCGCCCACGGAGCAAGGTGTAATAAATTCACACTTCGCAAATCAATAAAAAAACACAATTTACAATCAAAATTACAACTCACCATTACTCCAGATCCCCTGACAAAAATCCCCTCCCACACTGATACACACACACACACAAGAAGTCATACTGACACATGTAGTTTACCCTCATCGACTCTCAAAACACGCATCAAGGAACACCTTAAAAAAATGATCACCCAAATGTCTGTTTTAAAAAACCTGTAAGTACATTCATTTCACAAACGTGTTTTTCGCTAGCTCATACGACTGTCACAACACTTGCCTATTGCGAAAGCCTACTGCGAAAAGCCCCATCGAACATAAATGAATAATAATAAAATGTTTCAGTTAAATAAAAACCTAATCATTATCCGAACACACAAGAGAAAAAAGTAGTATGTTGTATATGAATCGGTTTCGAAGCTCCAGGCCCTGCAGCCAGCTCGGCTATTCGCTTGTAACTTAACTCTCCAAGGACAAAGCAGAAAGAGCCACCCCTCCGACCATGCTGTCGACAGTGTCAAAGGAGTCGATTCAATATTTCACATCTCAGGACAGCTGAAGGAGTCGATAGGGCGAGTCTGCTCCTCGCCTGTCGAGACAAGCCTGCCACACCGAATAACTTTCTAACATCACAGCCCGACTTTAATATAAAAGGAATTAATTTTTTACAACATTTCCCAAAACATTCAATGTTAGTAACACAATTTAGACCAAAATCATTTTATATAATTTTTCTGGAATTGAAAAATGGGTCTCAACACTGCGTTAACATATTTAATAAAGTGTAACCTACAAGTTGTTAGTTAAAAAGCTATAAACTTAACTGACATTCTTATAACATTACATTAAAAACATTGTAAAAATATAGTTATAAAAATTATATAGTGTACATAATACAAAAAAAAAATCTGTCTTCCTTACTAAAAACTATATGGATTCACGTACATTTCAATCCAAATTTTAATCGGACAATCTATTATCTCCATCCTCATGTCATTTAATGAAGTGGTCCAGAAGTGGGTCGCCCGCCCTACTATTGATTTCAAAAGTGCTCACTTTATCGTGAATAGCCTTTACCTTCTAAGGACATATCTTACACGGTTAGCACGTGCAAGGGCAACTTCGGATTATTCAAAATATTTGTTTTGGGTGCAATTTGGTGAAGAAATAGCAAACGTTACCTGAGTAGGTTACGTTCAAAATTTAAAATACCTTTGCTGCAATTCTGTTCATTTGCCAAATTCCACAAATTCTGGATGGTGCAACGTTACCTCAGCATGTAATGGACGAGTCTGTCTGAAGCCTATTTTAATTAATTAATGATGAATACAAAAATGTCTTGTGAAAAATGAAAAGTAATTTCTTATTCTTCGTTCCATGAATTAAATTATCAACCTTTTCCGTCTAAAACATTCCTGTTTCTGTACGTGGATCGCATTTTGTTTTCTCTTTTGTATGCCAAAACTTGTTTCGACTATCGGAATGCTTTCATCTGTTGTATATGCTTTACTCGTACATTTTCATAGTTTCTAGACTTCTTTGGCTGTGTGACTGTCATTTAATCGTTATTCCTGAATATGTTAGATTATGTTGGATTATGCTTTTAAATCTCACAATTACCTAACTGCACCCTGCCGCTTCGCCCGCCATGAATGTGATTATTTTGCGCATTTTGGACGTAATTAACTCCCCATCACCCAACACTCCCCTTCTCTACTACAACCGTCTATTGGCTTTGCTAGCTTATGAATTTTGTGTGCGACTGATTGAAATTATTTATTATTTTTTCCCCTACGCTACGCGCGCCTGTAATTTGAATTTGTAATCGAATTATGTTGTAGATAGAAATTAAACAATGGTTTCCCCGTACTTTAGCATTCCTCCGGAATTTAAATTTTGTTCCGGCGTTACGTTACGTTGCGTCGGTGTAACGCTCAAGCGAACCGTTGTCGAGGAAACAGCCGACATTTGAAAGGGGACCTCCACATAGGACACGAGGAGAGGTATTCGTGTCGGTGTCATTTTCAATGTCGGAATATCCTGTGAAGCGTGCGAATCCGCACGCGAGAACACAAAGGCATTAACAGCTCAATAAGTAAACCATTTCTGTTTACTATAATCAGTTACCCCCATACAAGATTCTTGCGAACAGAATCTCTTAGTGTAACATGTAGCCTACAGTTGGTAAACCATGCCACCGCTCTACTTTACGACGTTTACATCACTGATCACCGATCACCGAACTCAGTCTACAGCTTATTTGTTGTTATGACGAAACACGCTTTTTTCTCTCTCGAACTTACACACTGTGTGTGTGTGTGTGTTTGTTTGTTTGTTTGTTCCTCGACAGGAATCGTACATTAATTGGGACTTGACAGAAATGTCTAAATACAACCAAGCAATTTATAAACATTCTAGCTTCCTCGATTATCTCTGCCATTTTAAACGATAATCCTGCTCTTACACTTTTTTGTTGATACCGTTGTAAAGTGAGTTTACTCGTGAATAGGGACCCGAGAATTTCGCGGGTTCATTTCTTAACACACTTGTACGTTCATGTTACTTTTGTAATTGGTCGACGTGTTGTTTGTCACCTCCTGGAGATAAATGAGCCAATAACAAACATGCACTAAATTGTGCGCCCAACAACCGCCTTTTACTACCACAACAATCAACCAATAAACAGTTAATATCTGTATGAGAGTATATACGACTGTTAAGTCTAACCTACAGTCATTGAACTGGAGAATTCCTCAGGAAATTTTCCTAGACCTACAGCTGCTGACGGTGGATGGAGCGAGCCAAACATAAAGGAACTGGGACGACTAAGATTCTTCGTCCACCGAGTTCTTTCTCGTTCGTGTTTCGAGAACTGTCTTCGGAGGTCGGTCTGGCCAGCCTTTCCCCGGGCCTGACGTGAACTGTCTTCGGAGGTCCGTCTGACCAGCCTTTCCCCCTGGCCTGACGTTCATTTCGCACCGATTGTTCCACGGAAGGAAAGGCAGCGTGGCGTCTTTCTCCCAAGTACCGTTTCCTGTTCCTGGTCCGTGGTTGTCATCCTCAAGTCTCCCTCCTCTCTCGACTTTTCCTCCGCCGTTTGTTTTTTTTTGTTCTGCTGTGCCGTCGCCGGGGACTTTAATCGGATTTCCTTCGATGGGGCGGACCCCCCTGCCCTCGTTCTTAGTGCCCGCCCGCTTCCTTGATGCCCGCTACTTAATTGAATGAGACTTCCTGGAGATGTGTCGCCCTCCTTTCTGACCCCGCAAGGTCACACGTTACCTACCGATCTTTGATAGCGACAAATGTTTTTGTCGTCTCCTTCCCCCTCTGAGGAAAGTAAACCCCTGTCCCTAGACCCCGGCCGTATTATTTTTTCGTTCGGAACTCGTTCGCCGAATTGCGAAACCCAAGGTTGAGAGCGAACCCTTCGGCAAACATTCACTTCGGTGATTCAAACATCGACTCCCCCCCCCCCCCCCTCTGCTCTTAGCTTTTTGCCAGGGCGTCGCATTTTGGGAAAAAGTAATTAATATATTTTTGAAAAATCAACTCCTGTTTACTCCGTTAAAATACTGTTAGTATCGGAGATGCACGGTAAAGTGAGCACTTTTGAAAGCCCTCTCATTTGGAATAATAGTCTATACATATATTTTATTTTTGCTTTATACGTTAACTTTCAAATGCGGAGGAGTATACACACTGTGTGTGTTACTTACATGGTAGTAGTTATTTTAAAAGGTGGTTAAAGGATAAAAAAACGACTGAAAGGAAGAAGTAACTAGGCCTCAAAAGTGGTCACTTTACCGTAGTTTCATATATATATATATATATATATATAATATATATGCGCGTGCGTGCGTGCGTTACTTTTGTGCCCCCGTAATCCCGGCATTTACAGCAGTATTTCTTCTAGGTGACATCTCGAATTGTACTATGAACACTTTCTCCGCCATTTCTATACATGTTTTATCTTCCGATAGTAATAAATACTGACGGCTCTTACAGTAAAATGAAAGCGCTCAGCGAGAACGCCGTTCAGTGTATTTCTTCGCCCCTGCGTGTATCTTCCCGCCATGTTGACGTTTGCAGTCCTTACTTAGAAAGTGCCACCCTGCTGCTGCGTGCATTCACGAAGAAATTACTACTGCGGTGGACTACGTGAACGCCTGTAATGTAATTTAATTTCGCAGTGACACCGGTTTGTGACTGTTGATTGATATTTACGAGTTTTTAAAATCATGCAATAATGCTGTTGCGGTTGCACCCTCCCGAGGTGATTAGATTTTGTTTTTTATAGCATGAAGGCAATTAATATGGCCTTAGAAGTGCCGACTATGGCTCACATCTTCTCCCCCCACGTACCACTGGTCAGGTGGTTTTCCGCCAAATGGAAGTTCTGCTCGGATTTTCACCGGTAGTAATTCTTAAAGGTGTTTACAAAATCATTTCTTAGAGAGAAATGGTTTTTCAGTTTTAAAAATGTGAACACCTGCGTCGATAAGGGCGCGCTTTAGGTATATCGTAACTTGTGTTGTCGCATCAATTCCCAGAAATTGTTCTCCCCCGTTCGTAGGTTTGATGGAATGTTTTCCTGGTAACCATTTTACAGCTTACCCGGCCTGGAAAATCAATTCTCACATTGTCTCATCGCTCATACGACATAAACGAGCAAAAGAAATCAAAGAAACCTTTGAAAAATTAGTTAACTAGTGGTGATAATCGAACAATTTTCCGCGGGTAGTGTGAAGCTCTGTTTGTAGACTCTGCCGCAAATCGAAAGATTTTTCCTGGTTTTTAGGTGATGTGTGTTGGCGAAGGGGGTGGGGGAGATTGGGCAGCGCATGTGATACCCGAAGTATGTGCAGTTATAAACCTTACATAAAAGGCAGGGGCGTGGAATTACTATGATATTAGCGAGGTGGTGCGATTGAAGTATTGATATCTTCCGCGAGTTCGGCTCAGAAATGGTATGGATTTTAAATTTTTATTTATTTTATCTTTGCTCCTGAGACTAAACTCCGTGACGAAACTGGGAAGACCTAGAAAAACATGGCCGAAATAAAAGGTGCTGTGACAGAAAGAGACTTGACAAAACGTAAATTATAGACACATTCTGTAGGCCATAGCTGTGAAAATGCATAGTTCAGCGACGGCCATGGCGAGCTGCGAAATGAAAAGATGAAAAAACAGACTGAGTCCAGGGTGTTAAAAACAACATTGCTACGTAATAAATATATATCTCAGTACGAATATGATGTTTTAATGAATTGCCTTACAATATGCAGTAAAGAAATCTTCGTTAGGCCTACATGTAGAAGTTTTAAAAATCAAATACTGGCAGTTATACTTTAGCGTGTGATACTGTAGCTCTACGGTGCGCTGTAGTGCGGCATTTCGTTAGTTGTTGCATTATTGTACTGATGTCCCGAAATAAAAGCTGATACATAGATTGCTCAGCTGCAGTGCATACTGAAATGAGATAGTAAAGATAAGTGCATAGTCTTGGACAACGAAAGGCATTTCGTAGTTGTCCCGAGGTGTTGGGTAAGTCGTTCACACCGCTAGGCATCCACGCCTAAGGTATATCGATTAAGTATCAGTTTCCAAGTGTGCCGCACACCAAGTAATTCTCCTTATGAATTGAACTGGCTCGATATGTGTACATATTTGAAAGTGCACAGAACAGTTTATTTTATCGCTGGTTTAGTGATAAATATATGAAAAAGTTATACTAGAACTGTAATAATCAGGGATGTAGTGCGGCGATAGTTTTATTCTACTTATTTTTACTTTGGTAACAATATTAAAATCAGAAGTATGGCTGGGTAGTGGGATAATGTATTTTGGGTAATGAATACGAACTAGTAATTAAAACGAGAGTATTTGCATTAATTCGTGGTAGGGAACCAGCGATATTGATGCGTGAAGTTTGAGTTAAGAATGTTATTATGGCCCTCCTCTATAGTGGTGTTGCACGTATCACGCAGCTTCAAATAGAACAACTGCTGCGCTAACGCGCTGCGAATGAGTGAGTGAAGAGATTTGGGCGGCTCTTAACATCGACGTCTTGAGAGCCGATGAGGGTGATTGAGGTGAGTATGGAACAGCGCCGGAATGAAAGGGAGATCCCCGAGAAAATCCGCCTACCAGCGGCATCGTCCAGCACGATTCCCACATGGGAAAAATCCGGGAGTGACCCGGCCGGGGATTGAACCCGGTTCGACTTGGTGGGAGGCGAGCAGGCTAACCGCTCGGCCACCGCGGTCCCTAACTAGCGCGCTGTGGTTTGGGTCTCGGGTGAGTAGGGGTGGTTTAATATCCGAAATATGCCATTGGGAAATGGTTTAACGCATATGCTGGCGAATGTGTGATATTAAGTTGATTCAACTATGGATGCTGAAAGGTCTCGCATTGACGAACGTGAATGTGACTCGAGGTTAACTCGCGATACGCGACGCAGCTACTGTTTCCCACGCAGTTGTGTGTGGGTACTTGTTTTGAAAACATTTCGTTTGTTCAAAACCTTATATATATATATATATATATATATATATATATATATATAATATATAAAACTAATTTCCTAGAGCGTATTGTGCCATTACATAATTTTCAAAATTTTAACACATCATTTTTTTTATATTTTACCTAATTTCGTATATTTTGATATTTTTGTCTAATTAATTGTGTCAGTATGTTGGTAACGTTTAGGGCAATATTGGTATGACGATATATTTAGTGGGCACTGTATTTGATTATTTACCAGACATGTAGGTAATTTCTGCCACATTGAACATGGTTGGTTTTTTATTACTGAATAATTTAATGTGATGGACATTTTTCGAGATTTAGTTATTGTAAGTAGTAGGGCCGGGGGGAGGGCCCCACTTCACTTTTGATTAATCGGATTATCGATTTGATATCGCTTTAATCGGATCAATTCTTGATCCGATCTTAATCAGATCAAAATTTTAAAATCCTAATCCGATTAAATCAGATGGAAAATGTTATCAAAGAAATTTGATCAAAGTTTTTGCATCAAACTTGTTTGATCAAATTTCTTTGTGATTTTTGTTGAGTATAGTTTGGTACAATAGTGTACTAAGGGTCTTATTTTTATTTCTTTTGTGGAGAGCGGCATGGTACGTCCATACCGTCGGAGCTCCAGGGTTGTACTGAGGTGGTGCTGTGTTGTGGAAGGGTTATATATGTATTGTATAATGAAACTTTTTGGAGAGCAGCTCCGGTAGATGTTGACGCTCGACGCTCGGAGCTCTGTCGTGAGTTGTGGAAAGGCTGTATATAGGGGAGCGATGTTCTCCCTCTGGGCTGTGGTGTTGTACTGATGTGGGGCTGTTTTGGGGAAGGGGGATATATATATAATGTATTGTGTAATATCTTAATTTGTAGAGTACTTCGTCTGACAGGAGACTGAGAGACGTGCAGCGCGATCGGCAGGTAATGGCAGAATTCGGAAAGGCGTATTTTATGAAATTATTAAGCAATGAAAATCAATTAAACAAAAGAGAGATGAATACATTTACGTGATTTTACCAACCCGTCCTGTATGGTAGCAATATAATATACCACAGACTACACAATCACCATTACACGAGTTTCCAGATTTCATAAAGAAATTAAGTAACAAGTTCTACCTACAACAAAGGCAAAATGTTCCTAGCAATATATAAATTGCATTACTTTAATTAAATGTCACAGTAAAAATGGATTTGGAAACGTGTAGGAAACTGTACAAGCACCTCTCCCAAAACACCTCCATCCGGCTGTGAGGTTAGTGAATCTATGCCTTGAAATTACGTGGTAAACTCGGAAATGAATGAAAAGAGAGCTGAACACACAGCTACGTGAAAATTGGTTAAAAATAATTTTTACAACGCACGTACTTGATTAAACAAATTTTAGTAGCAATATATAAATTACACTACTTTACTTATACGCTTGTTAGTTCTACACGTACCTAAAATTATTTTAATATACATCCGCCCGGCTACGAGGTTACTGAAGGAATGACATCAGTATAGGATTTGCAGATACTATAAGCATGATTAGAGACATGCAGCATGGCTGGCGCCTGGCAGGCGATTAAGGTTATACTCGGAAAGAGAGTTGAATACACGACTGTTTCCAAATCGGTAACGTTACACATAACAAAAGTATAAGGAATATATTTCAAATAGCAGAATGAACAACTTCCTGGTCTCGTAAATAAATCTAGTTTAACTCACTAAACAAATTAATAAAAAATCAATTTTCACATAAAAATTAAAACTCGTGTACCGTCCACATGAAATCCTGCGTAGATGAAAGCACATTTATTAAACAAAGGCAAACTAGTAAGTACTGAGAAAAACTTATCCAGATTTTTAACACAAGTGTGTTTTAGCAGCATGTTGTTTCCCAGTAGTAGTAGTAATTTCTTAGTATGATATAATTCCCATGTTTCATTTCAGATTCATTCATTCAGACATTCAGTTTTCTCAACACTTTTGTAATTATATTTCCCCCTCATCCATTCAAAGATGTTTTTATCAAATTTCTTTTATGGAATTGCTGTTTTTATAGAGTTTAATTTATAGACAATTATTTTCTCCCTCACGAAGACTGAAGCGAGAAACTTGCATTTCTCGTGAAAGTGAGTGAGCCCTTGGCTACCTGAGGAGGAATATGAACCAACAGCTTACCATCATTGCTAGTCATCCACTCGTTTCATGTTTACTGATAATTTTTTTTTCAAGCTTCTCTTTAGTAATATAACATTTTATCCACTCATTCACTAAACAAGATATTTAAAAAATTTAGTGACATGAAGAAATAAAAAGTAATAAATAACAAGTCCTATTACTCCTTTTAACATAAAGTTTTTTATTTATTTTGTTTTCATAAATCATTTTTAAAAACTAAATATGTACAAATACTCATACACGATTACTTTACAACAAACATTCTCATTCATTTTATGATCAAAAACAATATAATATTTACAACAAACTCTTCAAGATAATTCATATGTTACAAACATTCAAATGCTAAAAGACATTTTACCACAATACATTTAAGAAAAAGGGCATTATTTTAAAAACATTTTAAGGATTAAATTACCAAACATCCTATATGACAAAAAACAAGTTATTATGTGCAACCAAATGTCTATTACTATATTTACAATATTCTATTACAAAGTTATTTACATATTAACACTGTAATTATACAATTTTCTCACACATATTACATTAAGAAAAAACAAGAATAAAAAATATATACAGAAATAAAATTAGATGATTATAAAGTAAATTTTTACTGGATCGATGTGGTCGCCATCTCTTTCCAAAACAATATACAATTAACGACACATTTGAGTGCTGTGTTCATTAAGATGCTCAATGAGGAGCGTTCTTTTAATGCATCATATACACATTTATTTGCACACACTCACACCCACCAAATGACTGCTTACAACACACTCACGCAAGTAGATTCCAGAAATCAATGATAAAGATGTTATGTCACACTGAATATAATTTAATTTCTGCTTCCTATTTGAAAAATGGCAAGGGAAATTGGATCGAAGACAATTGTATCAAGAGAGGTGATACTGAAGTTGCCATGCCTTGCAGTTAGGCAAACAGGTAGCAGTATTGATTGTTATGTAACAGGTGTTGAAAACAGTTTTAGACATCTGTATACGTTGTATTTAGCTGTAGATAGATGTGAAGTTTGTTGTGGAACAGGAGGTGCATGTGGTGGTGGCAGATGGACATAATTAGTGGTGTGGTGCTGACGGTTTTGATGGTGTGGGTATGCTGTATTTATTATGATGTAACTATTGTGGGGGAAAATAAAAAAATCAATATTTAGGGATTTTGTGTCCCAAGGTAAGGTCGATACTCAATTCGCCTCAATGTAGTACTCATTATCCATACTTGACATAACTACCTTGGTTACACGTTCGTGAGCACGCAAATGGAACAGATATTGGGTCCCTAAAACCCTTGTGCAATTTTCGAGGCAATCTTGATAATCCTCATACCTGAGTGATTGCAACACACTAGATTTTACACCCTTTGTCTTCTGTATACATTTCTCATTCGTAACAAGGTATGCATAAAGCTTGGGACATAAACCCACAAAGTGTGTGATGATGCGACCAGCACATTCATCTTCCATTACCCCAATACGGCCTGTGTTCTCTTGGGAGAATTTTTTGCGGGTTATTAAATGCATAGTTGGATGTATCAAACCATGCCTCCAAATCTGGGGTAATTACTTTAGAGATGTCATCACAAGCAACAGAATACACCAAGGAATCGGTATCACCATAGAGGTGGTGTAGGGCTGGTGGAGGAGATTTGGTACATATGTACTGATAATGAAATTCGTAGAGGGTTAATATTGAAATATCAAGAATGGCAACACCAGTTTACAGAGGTTTGTTGAACACAACAGAACCCTTGGACATTTCGATTAGGGCCAAGTTTCCATTGGTAATCTGGCTTTACTGGAATGTACGATTCCCTAACAACTCTGCAGCCCCATAGATTGTGCCATACCTCGAAATGACTCGTATATCTCTTTCTGGCTGATATTCTGCAATGTTTTTCCATAAATGGAATTATTCATTAATTTCAAAAACTATTTCTCGAATTTGTTTATAGCCTGAGTACGTTTCTCAATATTAAATTCAATGTATGGCTCCATCCATGCCTTCTACTCAAAGTGCAAAACACAATGAACATAGTCAAGTTTGGCTCCATACATCAAATACTACTTCAGTGTTGCCCATGAATAATATATTTCTTCTGCTGTGCGAGTGTTAAAAGAAGTTTCTCATGTGAGCCATTCGGGGATACGCCATTTTCTGGGGCCAAAGGCAGTTCAAATATTGCATCATGACATTCATCCGGAAATGACAGATCCACTTCCGTGAAAAAACAAGTGTCAGTCATTCACAGTGTTTGCAAAATTCCATGATAACACATCAGCCTCAATCCACTCAAAATTGCCAATTGGAAGCTTGGATCGCATCTGGTGCCTGTACAGCCCGTTCATGTATAAATAGAATATATATATTTCGATGCCACTCTGGGGTAGTAATCCTCACCCATGTAAATATTGCTGGCTTTTGCACACCTTCTGGAAACCTGGGTAGTGCCGCCCCTAATGCAGTGTTCTACAAGAAGATAATGTGTGGATCAGTCAACAAATCTAGTCGCACACATGTCATTGAAATTAAGACGTCCCATGAAAGAGACGGAGCTGTGGCCTACATGGTGGGGTCAAGACCGTAATGAGCCAAATATGGTCCTGAGATTTTCAAAAACACATACCAGCAAACAAGTGTCCATACATAAGTAACGAATGGCATACTGTAGCAAGTTTATGTGGTTGAACACATTGTGTGTGGCTTGGGCATGAGTACAATTCTCATAGTTAATGCCTTCACCTCTCATCACATTATGAAATGCATCCTTTGGTGGGAGTGACGTGCACACCAGACTGTCTGGCTACTTAACAAAATCATAAGAAAAACTCCCTTCCGTTTTGTCAATTCAAATTGGCTGTTCTCTGGAAACATCGAGCAGGTGATACTCAATTGCGCAGGTAGTAAATTACCTACCAAAATTTCCGGAGAGGCGCTCATGAATTGGAATGTGCTAATAAAACGTAATTTGAAATATTTCACCTTTCTATTGAAATTAGTTATATTCCAATCACTTGAATTTTCCAGGGGTTTTTCGATTACCATGATTCCATTGGGTTGCGTTATGTGACTTTCAGCCAAGGGCTTTATGAGAAAATGAGCAGCATAGTTTTGCAGGTTACGAAAAACAGCGACAAGTTGTTTCTTGGGCAGTCTGAAATTCAAGTTGCATTTATTATGTGCATGACCTCTGATTCAGCCCAGCAGATGGTCATGATCGACCACAGTGTTATCTGTACTGAGCTTTTCTTTACAAATGTAACAATAAGTTTGAGCCGCCAACCTAGCTTCATCAGCAGGAGTTTTCGGCTTCATCGGAACAATCACGCTGTAAATTCCTACAACTCACTTTGTAAGTTCAACTAATTTATCAACTAATTGGTACATACAATCAGCACCCACAAATTCAAAATAGTTAGATAAACTTGGATTGAGTGAACAGAACAACAAAATGCTACAAGCATATGGAACATGTTAGTTAATGGTAGTTGTAATACTCATTTCATCATTAGGCAAGTAAGTGGAAATAGGTTTCAGTCAACTTTCAACGTCCCAATAGATGACAAAACCCAATCTCTGCTGTTTGCTGTAATCTTTAAATTCCAAGTACTTTTCATTCCCAGTGGCAAAAGTACTGCGAATAAGATTTTGTTGCTGGCAAAGAATAGTATGACTTGTGAGTTTCTCCTCACTAACCAAGTACTGGAGGCAACAATCACAAATATGTTTTCTACACGTCTTCTTACCAAGCTGACTACCAATAAGCCGGAACAATTTTCTAATACATACAAAATGCAAATGCACAGTATTTCCAATAGTGGGAATTGCCAAAATATTCACATGTTTGTCATGATGTACAGGGGAAATACACATGGGTACAATATCCCCACCATTTTCACAAGTTTCATCAATTATATTGCTATCCTTGTCCACCACACAGTAGACATTGATAGAAATATATTAGTTCTCCTCAAACTTACGAATATTATGTATGACTACAGGTGCTGACAGACCTTCAGTATTCAAAACCTGGTGAAGTTTTGGATATGGAGTAATTCTGTGGGCATTTTGTGTGGCAGGAAACAAAGATGCTATTACAGCATAGTGGAAACATTCCCTCTGGGCAGTATACATCGACACAAGCAATGCAATTGGCAATAAAATTTGGTAATCTAGTGTGCGCAGCACCAGTGGTGAACCCACTGTATTGAGACACATGGACATCCATGTATGTCAACAGTTGTGGACTCCAGCAAGATCCTGTGCACTAAACTCCTCATGTATGTTAGTAAGATAACGGACTATATTATCATCATAGATTAAACCCACACCGGATGAGTGGAGGACAGCGAGAGATTTGTTCTGAAAATAGTTTTCCATAGCGTCTTCCTCTTCCGTGATTGTTTTCAAGTACTTACCTGCTATGGTAACTGAAATTCTAATAGGCCAGGGCGATGCCAATACTATGTTAATACAGGGCATTTACACAGTGAAAAAATGAGTTAATCCACATCACTGTTAAGCCTATCATTAATTATCCGCACATCATTTAGCCTGCCACAAACGCCGTAGCCAATACAATAGCTTGTATGTCAGGTCTGGCAAAGACTGTACTGTGGCTGGGGACTCGGGAAACTAATTATTTTCTGGCTCCCTAGACAAAATATCTCTAATTAATGCCACCTCATTGGTTATATAGAAATATTTATTTCAAAGTTGGCAACAAAAATTCCCGTCACCACTACGTGCTGGCCGCACAATTATGCGACAAAGGTACACAGTATGTTTCATAGATACTCACATATATGGTATTACCAAAGGTTTTTATTTTTTGGTTATGTTTTTATGTAAACATGTTTTATGACTTGTATCTGGTGCCGTTTTATTTTTGTTTTGACCAAATAATATATTAGTTAGTGGGGTGGGAAACCTTTAGTTTATCACATTTACCATAGTCTGGATGATGAGGTTGTTTTGCGCCTCTTTTTACAAGAAAGTAGCAAACAGAATTGCTCATTGTTTTGATGATGCAGTGGAAAGTTTTTCTCATATGTAAATAACTTTTAAATTACTATAAGTTAAATCACAGGTATACAAATACTCTTGCAGTTACCACGAACCTGTCAAATATTTCCACTGATGATTGTGCTGTTTTCACACTTTTATAATACATATTAAAATGTATTTTATATAAAATTCAAATAGAAGAAAAGCATAAAATAGATCAAATTATTTACTAATAAAATATAGTAAGCTATTTCTGACTCTCATTTTTTTTTGCTTGACTCATAATTTTGAAACCAGCGAGTCAAATTTATCGAAAAATTTCAGGCCTAGGGGAAGCTCTGTTTACATTTTTAATGGGTTTTTAAAATAATGCGAATTACTCGACACCATCAAGAAATTAAAGTAGTTTACAATGTTAAAAAATTGAAGTAGTTTACAATGTTATAAAATTAAAGTAGTTGATGTCAAAACATTTTCATAAATTTAATAACGATTTTCATATAAAATATTTTTAGCAAGGGGAATAATGTTTTACACTCTATATTAATAATACTAACTAGACACACACTCTTAAAACTAAACTTTTAAGATATTCTACTGCTTTAATTTACTTAAAACTAACAAAATTAACAAAATTTTACTTAAAATTTACTTAAAACTAAAAAAATTATTAAAAATTTGCTTAAAATGTATTTAAATTTAAAAAATAACCTAAAACTAGTCAACTCTCTCTACTCAATTGAAACTCACAAAGATAGGACAACAACTGACCTAGAATGACTTGCAACATCTTTCCCCACACTGTCACACTCGTAGTTTACCAACAACTTTGAAAATGAAAAATCTTAAAATCTACTTAAAATTAAATTGTATGCCCAAATCACCCCACATACATACACAAAAAAAAACATTTAATTCGGTAGAAGTACTCAAGGTCCAATCATCCCTCATTTCAGACATCCTTCTTCAGACAATGACAATCTGAACAAGCATGGGAGCTAAGGTTAACCATCTTCCCCCTATACTAGGTGTAAGCAGTATAGTTCTTCCTTTTATTACCTGTCCCATAATTCATACTCACAATCATAACCAAACTCCAGTCTTGAAAAACCTTAAAACTACATACAACTATGTAAAAAACTACTTTAAAAGTAGCTAAATAAACAAATATTGTAAACACGAAACAAATTTCTATGAAAGTTTAATGACCTTCAGTAAAATTCTAAAACTTGAAACGACGTTAAGAAATTTTCATGTAAATTGTTTAAATTTGGAATGATTTTAAGTAAATTTCATTCAAATTTTAAATACTTGTTTAAAAAGGATAATGAATTTCATTCAAATTCTAAAACCTGAAACGATGTTAGGAAAATTTCATTCAAATTGTAGACACTTGTTAAAAAAGTTAACTTAAATTAATTAAACAAGATTTAACCATGAAACAAAGTTTGGAAAATTTCAATCAAATTGCAAAGACTTGAGACAATTTCGATTATTACCAGAAGAAGTTACACTAAGCTTAATAAAAATCAGGGTACAAATGTTTAATTAATGGAATAGAATTTAAAAAAATCTCTAAATATTTAAAAAGTATTCACTTACATAAAGTCTAGTAGCAAAGGTCATTGACGTTAGAGACCTGACCCAGGTCAGGCAGGTTGAGTGGTACCCCCCTCAGGCAGGCAAGAGTCCAGGGTGCCTGCTCTGCCATCCAGTCGTAATCCCAAGCGAGTTCCGGGGTGTCTTCTCCAGCAGGCTAGCAAGCGGCCGGGCGTGCCGTTAGCTTGGGTTCCTTTTACTATTGCGACAGAATTTAGGAACCAATGGGGAACAGACAAAGGTAACAGAGTGGCAGCAGCTCCAAGTAGCGCGGACCGGTTTGCAGGTTAGACAATATACTAGGGCACTAGAGGGGTGATGTTGACCCTGTGAATTCAGAACAGCAAATGGCGAGCTCCGGGCAGGGCCCTCTATTTATAGGCCCGACACTTTCCCTTGTTGCAAAATTGTATACATAGTAATTCACTTCGAAAATACATCAAACGAAAGAGTTATGTATTTGAAATATTTTTAAGTAAATTTTAACCAAATTTAACGCAAATTAAAATGATTTAATGCATTTTCTGAAATTTAGCATTTATATGTTGGAATTTAATGTGGAATATGTGTATTTATTTGGTTTTAAGCGATTAGAGCTGAATTACGTTTTTATTTAACAATTTCGTATACAAACAATTGTGATTCCGATAAGAGTTGTTTGTAACATGAGGTTTTTAACCGTGAATGTTAAACATTTAAACTACCTTCTTGATGTACACGAATGAACAAAATGCTGTTTTTACTAACATTTAATTTTCTTTTGTTACATGATTCTTTCATTAATTCTTTTATGTAATATGGTTAACAGTTACTGACTTATAAACTGTATTACATTTGTACATGCCTTAGCTGGGACTCGAACCCAGAACCTCTGAATTAATGAAATATTAACCAGGCCTTGTCCGGATTTGAACCCATAGCCTCCAACTAATGTGTATACTGACTACACCATGGAGACTGGTGAAAGAATAAATTCTTTGTTGTTTACTTATGGTGTGTTGTAAAATAATACTACATTTTTCCGCACACATCTTTGCCAGGGAACAGTTTCATGTATCTTTAGTTGAATAGTATTTTGGCAAAATGAATAGTTTTGTTTGTTATCTGTCTTTTTTCTTTATAATACTCGTATGTGTTAAACAACTTAATTTAAAAGAAACCAAACATCTTTTATCTTTTTAAAGATCTCTCTCTCGCTCATCTCTCGCTCTCTTGCTCATCTCTTGCTCTCTTGCTCATCTCTCTCTCTTGCTCATCTCTCACTCACATCTCTGTCTCATCTCTCACTCATCTCTCTGTTTCCCTCTCTCCCTCTCGAGACATTTTAACTATCACTATATAATTCCTTTCTTAGGAAAAGTAATTCACTTTTTAAAAGGAATAGGTTAAATTAACATACAAATGAATTCATTTTAACACAACTAAATATAGGATGTCCCAAAACATAGCACACATTAGACAGTTATCACACACACACAGCATCAAATAAGCACGTACAGGTTGCTCCAAAAATTTCTGTACAAAATATTATCACTAGCAAGTGCAGGTTGATTCAAAAGAACAAATAAGACAATTATTTCAAAAATGTATACTAATACGGCTTGATCCAAATAATTATATACATTTTATCACAAGTCAGTATAAGTTGATTCAAGATATATACATTTTTAAAGAAACAAGCATAGTTACACAAATATTTTATAAGCTGTTAGTAACTTCTGTAAACAAGGTTTTCATGCATTTATGTAATATTGAATTCAGATCCCCTTCTTGAACTCTGCTTTCAAGGAGGGAGTATTCTTATGCCCTGGCTTTAACCTTTCTGTTTGTACACATACATCTTTACATCCGAGGGAATGTAAATGATACTTTCAACTAAATCTGGTTATGTTTCGACGTAATGTGACTGCACATATTTAATTTAAACTAGATGGAAGAGGAGTTGTTGCAGTCATGTAAAACACAGGACATTTCATCCAATCACTCCATTGAATCAATTCACGACTCTTTTCATTTCCTAATGGAAAATAAATCACTTTAAAATGGAATATACTACCCCACATCTGTGTAAACTCACAGAGATCTCTATTACACCATAGTGTGTAAGTTAAATTAGACTTTCCTGGTTTGACACTGATTTAATGGTTTCTGGGATGAAAATACGTCATGTTACTCATGACCAATCGAACACAAGACTGAGGCCAATTAGCAAGGAGCAGTGTACATATATTAATAAATTCATCTTCTATCATTTAAAGTTAAACAGTGATTTTGGATCAACTTTTATTTTTAGTAGTATTATCACTCGATATACATAACATTGTGATGAAACACACCCATACAAGACATGCAACCAAACTTTTTTGTGATAATGATATAAAGTATGAAGATCATTTTCATGTTCGTGCACTCGCCCTTAAGCTTACATATTCGATCTGCTCTTGTGCGGTCTGAATAGTTTACAAGACATTTTGAACTGTTGTAATTAGTTAAATTGGAATCAAAACTACATGTCTTATTACATGGTGACAAAGGTTAAGAGAAATACATACATTTTAAATGTATGCTGTGGTATAAGTTACAGAATACAAACGTTTATCAATAAGTGCATACTTTCAAATTGGCAATAAAATTATTCAGAATTAGCCACTTCACACACATATAAAGTACACATAGATGGGAAAACTAAACCTCCTTGTTCGAAAATAAAGTTGTGAATGTCTCCATTGCAGTTCCCCTTCCAATGGATAGTGATTCCCTGGTGAGGTCTGGTGAGATGTTAGGCAATTACTCCATGTCCACGCTCCTCTTCAGGCACTTCGGTAAGGCTGGCAATCATCAATTCTTCTAATGTTGATGGTAAGTCACTGTTGGGTCGGAAATATCTCACAGCACAATCATTGAATGCTTTGCCTTCGCCAAAGCGAGTGCCAAGACTTATCGAAAGTATAGCACCAATATTCTATATCCTTGAAGACTTGAACTTGTAATATACTGTGATACGGCTTAAAGAAAACTTCTGTATCCTTTTTGCAGGACCTTGTGTACGTCTGTAGGGTCGAAGATGCTAGCCATGAATGACCTTTATTACTAAATGGTTTCCTTTATATAGCTGTTTTGCAGTCTCTCTTGTATGTGTTCTTACTTAGCCAAACTTTGCAATTCCACATGCCACATAGAGTAGTTAATTCTTAGTTTCCTATGTACATAAAATGTTCCTTATTGTTAAATTGTTCACTCTATACTGTAGTAAGAGAACAGCAACAACATTCCTTCTTCGTGACATATTTGATTTTCTTGTAGGATGTACATTTCACGATGTGTGCACTTTGAGCTTCAAATGCAAGTTGACTCTCGCTGCAAGGTAGCTTGCTGCCAGGATGCAAATTATACAAAGGACAAAATCTTCGCCCAAATCAAATGTCGAAAACTTTTAAAGTATAATCTGCACTGATTAACGAGGAATGCCAATGATCTCAGTTATACACCTGAATTTGTAGTGGACTACCTTCTGCAATTCGAAACCACACTCGCCTGTATGCTGGAGTAACACTGGTATAAGGAAGTGATGAGTCGAGTCTGTCCATCGTAACTGAAGCTCAGGTGTACGGTTCTCTTTCTTTATATAAAGAGATTTTCTTCCAGTGTGAGATCATATTGGTTCTTTAACAACATCTTGGTTAAATCGAATTTGCAGACACAAACATTGCTATTCAAAACTTCACAGTCCCACATTCCACAAGGTGACCTTTGAAGGCAACTACTACCTGTCATTTGCGCGATGTGTTCCTTATTATTTCATGTTTCAGTCCACAAGGTAGGGCTGTATTAAAATGCTCTACTCAATTTGTATTTTATTTGTTTAAATCCTGGTTCATTTTTATTTTTTCACTTGCAGTTTTAATTCATAGCTCTCCAAAATAACAAGGCAGTTTGCTGTCGGGTTTCACATTAAAACCCGAATAACCATCTTCCTCAACACAAAACTCATTCTTGATATGTATTTCCTTGCGAAACTTTGTGTAAAACTCCAGTGTTAATCTCCATTGCACATCTGGAATTGGAAGTACATGTTGTTTAGAGACTTGAACTATACTTTCTTGTACCCTGGAGTAACACTGGTGTACGTCTTCTCTGGGTTGAGTTTCTCCATCTTTTCGAAATTGTATGCAGTTAACAAACCATTCAAAAAAAATTAATATCTTTACATGTATGTAGGATGCTGGTATAAATATTATCTTAAAGCTTCGCTTTTGCATTTCAGATAAAACATTTTTTTTTCACAGTTATTAGTGTTACAGCATTTTACTATTGAATTAATACTCGAACAGTTGTGATATCTTCTAATATTTATGACTTCTGCATTTGTTGAACTTTTTAAAATTTCCTTTTACATTTTTTTAAGTGCGTGTACTTGATACTTTTCGAGGAGCACATTGTTCACATATTGGAAACGCTCTGCGTGGTAAATAACTTATTAAAACTAACTTGAATAGGGAAATATTAACCGATAAATTGGTAAACAGGACATTTTTATTGAAAAAATGTTTAGTTATTTTATATCACTTCATTCTGCTGTTTGAAATATATTCCTTATTCTTTTGTTGTGTGCAATGTTACCTATTTGGTAACAGTTGTTGTGGTGGTGGTGTATTCTAATCTTTTTCTGAGTAGTTATAACCTCAGTCGCCTGCTAGACACCATCAACCCTCGCAGCTTATATTAAAATGATTTAAGGAACGTGTAGAACTGACAGGCGTATACATCAAGTAGTGTAATTTATATATTGATACCGAAATTTGTTTTATCAAGTACGTGCGTCGTAAAAATAATTTTTATTCATTTTTCACTTAGCTGTGTGTTCCACTCTCTTTTCGTTCATTTCCGAGTTTGTCGCGTAATTTCAAGGCATTGCTTCACGAACTTCACAGCCCGACGGAGGTGTTTTGGGAGAGGTGCTTATCAGTTTTTAGTGTGACGTTTAATTAAAGTAATGCAATTTATATATTGCTAGGGACATCTTGCCTTCGTTGTAGGTAGAACGTGTTACTTAATTTATTTATGAAATCTGGAAACTCGTAATTGTGATTTGTTTAGTCTGTGGTAAATTATATCGCTACCATACAGGACGGGTTAGTAAAATCATGTTATAGACGTATTCATCTCTCTCTTCGTTTAATTGATTTTCATTATGTAATAATTTCATTAAATACGCCTTTCCGAACTCCGCCATTACCTGCCGATCGCGCTGCACGTCTCTGTCGTCTGTCAGACGAAATACCTATATATACAGAGGGTGAACATTGCTCCCCTATTTCCAGCTCTTCTCCAACACAGCACCACCTCAGTACAATGCCAGAGCTTCGAGGGTGAGGACGTACCATGCCGTTCTCCAAAAAAAAATAAAAATAATACACTTAGTACACTATCAGACAAAACTATATGCAACAAAAATCACATCAAAGAAATTTGATCAAACGATTTTAATGCAAAAACATTGATCACATTTTTCATCTGATTTAATCTGATTAGGATTTAAAAAATCTGATCGGATTAAGAATTAATCCAATGAAGTTTATATGAAATCGATAATCCGATTAAACAAAAGTGATGCCCTCCTCTCCGCCTCGGTCATACTACTATTGTATATTTTGGAATGTAAACATTTTATGAACAGCCGTGCCACACATCACGATACAGTATCAAAGATCAGTGGGGTGGAATTAGTTCTTTTATTTATTCCAAGACTTCTACTGTGAACAGTTGTGCCCAGAGTACGTAAAGGATTGAGATGTCTGTGCTACTGCCTAATGAATTTGAAATTTTTTTTTCCTTATGGTAAGTAAAATTTGTTACTATTTTAATATCCATAAATTCTAGCTTTAAAGGTTTCAATGTGGGCCCCACTATCTTTTGAATGAAAAAAGAATAAAGTAATTTTCATTAATGCCGACATCACAGGACTTCTGAAATATAGCGACTAATAAGATATTGCCACTTGAGTAAATAATCTGGAAAGCATCTAACGAACTTCAATTTTTGTGCATTAAAAGACTAGTGATGAATCTCTCACGTGAAATGGGCTCATGAGAAATAGTTCACCCATTTCAAGAAATAAGTTACTTTATTAACACCAAAGATCCACTATTTCTGCACTGCAAACCACGCTTAAAAAAAAAAGAAAAGAAAAAAAATTGCTCCCGTAGAATACAGTTCAAGTAATATTTGATGTAAAGATTGATCGGGACAAAAATTTCGAAAATGTAACTCGGTAATGACATTCGGGATGGTGTCACGTCAGACTATTTTAGACAGCGGTTTCACCGTGGATTTTAAACAAGCTACAGTTCAGACAAGACGTGGGCGCCTAGGTTGTGATTATTTTGTGTGCTTATGTTATGGTAGCGAATTTCGAATCACGTTTGTTATTGTATCACTTTATCGGATTTAATGCGTGATCTAATACCGTCCTTGGCGTATAGCGTTCGCATCGTGCTGCGTGTACCTATGTGACTTATGCCCGGTTGCACCGTCGAGGTTCGAAACTCGATCCGACATCGGATCTAAGATCGACACATAAAACTGTTGCACCATTCGATTTCTGAGCTGGACTGGAGATCGAGACGAAGTTAATTTCGTACCGCAGAAATTGGCAGTTCGAATTCTCGATCCGAGATCAGCAGCCATCGTCGACAAATGTAGTTTGAAAATACGCCAACAGATAGAACTACGTTCGATTGTTTCCGTGGAAAATTAAAACAACATTATACGCACTTGAATATTATTCAATAAAATTCGTACAACAATATTTTACTTAGAACAGATAAAACATTGCACATCTAGTTATATCTATAGTGAAAAAATACGCCTACTTCCTTTACGTAATATTTCACGAACCAATAGCAAAATTTGTTTCATACTTAATCTTGATAATTCTATTTAAAACCAAGATCGACGAATCGGAGATCCAGAACCATGAAATTTCGTTAGGTGCAACACTTTTACATTGGAACCAAGATCAAACTGGATCCTGGTTAGGAACTAGGATCCTTTGAGCTCGGATCGGGGATGATGTTGGTGCAACCGGACATTAGAGCGGTGACACGTATAATTTTACTGGTGAATAGTCTGTAACAAGGTTCAACGCATTCCCCTAGATTTCTTGTGTGTGTGTGTGGTGTGTGTGTGTGTGTGTGGGGTGGTGTGGTGTGGTGTGTGGTGTGTGTGTGTGGTGTGGTGGTGTGTGGTGTGTGTGGTGTGTGTATATATATTTGACGCTTATACAGCGCTTCGAGAAAGCCGTGTTTAGCTGTGTTGGAGTGCAGTGAAGTAGCGCTTCTAATGTGCTTGACATCTTGGAGGTAACAGACAAGCATAGTCTGAAGTGTGCGTTCTTTTCGTAGACTAGCACATTGGACGCATGTTTAATAGCTTCGCAAAAATACTTGGTTTTCGGACACACTTCAAGAGTAGGGTGCACCCCCACATTTTGTGTGAAATAGTTGTTTGCTAGAATACGCGTATCTCCGTAAATAAATTTTCTGCAAATACGATTTTTTGTCAGAAAAAAAAAGATTATCTATGCCCCTATTTTTTTACTTTTGTCATATTAAGTGCATTCTTGGGGGAAAAAAATTCGTGAAAATGGTCAAATATATCATTTTTAAAGCTTGTCTATGCAGTCTCCTTAAGTGGCAAGAGAAAAGTACAAAGATACGGGCGTAGTTTTAATCTGTGGTCTTTCATCGCGTGTAATAAAACCACTATATTACAGATATAATTTTCACAGTACAGCGTCACGACGGAAGCACTGCACGTGTTGCGCGTAGGTGCGATGAAGCGCTAGGCGTGCGTGTTAGTGTCGCCCGTATCGCTCCCTCGCTTCCTGACCTGGACGCGGGGTTCCCACGGGGTCCATCCCACTCTTCAACCAGTTCGTGCGTCAGGCAGACGGGCCACTTACAGAAAGCGCTATAGTCCTTTTCATGTTCACTTGCAATGTCTCTGAAACTCTGCTGAAGTCCTACCGTCAGGATATTCCTCCACCTGCAGAACAGCGCACCGCATTTGTGAGCACTTATTTCAATAGTGTGTTACATTTCAGACATTTAACAACTCTGCAATTAATACGTTGGGCGCCGTTTATAACATTTCAAATAAATGTTCAAGTTGTCAGTTGTTACCTTTAACTAGAAATTATAATACTGCAATTAAATTCTTTTCAAAGTTCTATTTTACTCTTGCATTTCCTTCAACAAAATTATACCTTTATCATTTCATATATCCTCAAATACAGTAAAATTAATATTCATTATTTTTCAATAATCATTTTTTCATATTACAAAATTTCCTTGCAGCAATCATATTATACTAAATCATTAGAATTTTCCAACTATAATACAAGCACGTCTATCTATGGAGGTATTGGGAATTGTTCTAAAGAAAAAAATTTGTTTTATTTTACATCTGCCTTTTTTTATCTTCCTGTCATTTGATTAGCTGTCGTCTGACCATGGCATCTCTCCGCCGATCAATACTGGCAAGATCAAAGACAATCAGGATAATTTAATTTAGTACTTTTGTTTAATAAACATTTAATGCCAAATACCCTGTAAGAAATAAATGAAAAATAACAAACTAAATACTGTCTAGAAACAAATGAAAAATACTTGCATATAATCTCTGTCAATAAACTATTGATATAACCAAAGATTATACTGTTAATTCATATACGAAAGCTTAATTTGGAATAGTATTGAATGAAGTGACAATATAAGTAAGTACTCTTTAATTATGTATAGTAAAATTGTCTACGACTAACTGTAAACATAACTTCTAAAATCTGCGTTGTTAAAAGTATTTTGTATAAGAACTATTATTAGGAGTTACCAAAGCACCTATTCGCTCATTGCTTTTGTCCGAATTAATTATAAATTAAATATCCTAATTCATACAACGAAAAATTGAATTTAACAAAAGAAGATACTTTGATGTTAACAGTGTGATATGACGTAATTAGGAAACGACCACATCATACGCACTCTTAAAATTGAAACAATTATAACTGCTCCAGACCAGCAAATACAACTGCAGATCTGTTGAAACCGCGGCACTTAAATCAGTAAAGTCGTAGTGATCATTTTAGTTGCATGTATCCGCTGATTTATACAGACTTTAAGTGAATTGCATTGGCTAGACAGTAAGACCTCAGTTGAATTCCACTGATTCGCCAGTAGATAACAATTCAATAACTTAAAATTTCAGTAAAATAGTTCTACTGATCGAAATCATTGATTCAGATTTGAGTGCGTAGTTTTTTTTTTCTCCCAGAAAGGGTGAAGAAACTCTGAATAGTGTAAAAAGTGAGTGTGTGTGGTAAGAAAAGAATAATTGGATGAAAATAAGTAAGATGAGTGTGGACGGAGGAAGAGACGCAATAATCTCACATAATTATGCATTAATTAAATCAAATATCGGAGTCAATGTTTAGGATTGTACTAAATATTATTATCTCCTTAGTATTCAGAAAATTTTTGACACTATATTTCAATTGTCAACTCTACGAAAAAGATTTAATGTTTCAAACTATTAAGAAAGCAGAATATTTAATTTTCTTAAACATTACACCTAACACGTACCATCCAAAATCAATAACTAAACCTAGATACTAATTTAACACATAACCATATGTAAAACATAATAACCATACAATTCCATCCAATATACATATAATTAACATGCACGGTTTCTGAAACTCTTTAAACTCTCGGTCTCCCGCGGGACTCTTGCATTAGCGCAGATCAAAGTAAGTAGTGCCTCATCATTTAGTCTGACGACATATGCTCGGTTCATACATATAAACATTTTACATTACCATTACGTTTTTCATCTAACATGTATCTTGATTTTTAAATGGAACATAAATTGAACAAATAAGGCTTCTTGCTATAGCCTATTAATAGTTACATATGACATTCGTCCCACATGTTGACTTCAAATCTTCTAGATTACATTGCAATATATAAAATATTCAATATAAATTATTCCTTTTCAAATGAGATGTTTTACCAGTACACACCATCAATAATCAATTCTTTCCGTTCACTGCAAAAAGTTCTATTCGTACATAACAACAGTTTTTGCTTGTTTTAAAAAGTATTTCCAACATTACCAGTATAGCAAGCATTTTCTCTTAGCAGAGTAACGAACAAAAGCGCTTCTGTATATTTTAAATCAAGTATGTTACGATTATTGTCTTTCATCCATGAATGTGCTAAGTGAAATTAAAACTTATCTGTTTTACATAAGCATACAACTTAACTAATCTAAATAATAAATTGTTCCTGATTCACTTATATTCAGATGTACAAATAAATTAAAATATGGGGTAGGGGTCTGTAGATAAATAGGCCTAATTTATGTTCGCGTCAATTTGTACCTTTACAATAGGCTAAAGCTGGAGTCGTATACCCCGACGAACCCGACACAACGAACCCGACACGGCGAAATCTGAGTAGCAGCCAATGAAAAGTAAGGCCACTGTGACGTCAGTCCGACACAATCGCAGCCCCGACAGCCCGACAAAAGTAGATTCTATTTATTCTACTTTCCTCCGATGCCGAACTCGTCGGGGTGCGCAAAAATGTAAATAGAATATTAGAAAACAAAATTTCGTGCGTATTTCCCTATTGTAGTAAATAATAAACAGAACTTGTAGCTACAATAACGTTCCGGTTCGTTTGTAAATACTTTGTAAATTCAAATAATGTCAGAAGCAATATTATCATTCACCTTATCGCGAGTTTTGAAAAGTAAATATTGGATATTGTAAGGATAACTTGCCGTTTTAGAATTTTCCAACAACCAATTAACACACTTGTCCGACAGATTTCGTCGGGGTATTGTGAACACTGAATAATATATAATATGAAATTTCGTTCACCTTTGACGTCATGCTGGCCTGTCGTGTCGTGTTCGTCGGGCTGCGACTCCAGCTTCAAGGTTGAAGTACACCAGCTGCCTATGGCGCACTGCATCCGACTGTACAACGGGAAGAAAGTAGTACACACACCATTAAAATTGTCAGAAAAGTTCGATTTATGCTATATATGAAAGAAGAATGTATATATTTTTCAACATTATAAAACATCTTACTAAAATATACTTTTTAAATGTAAAAAAGTAATCGATCAAAATAGTCTGCATTTTTAACAAAATTGAAGCATATTTCCATTCTGCATGCTTCAGAAAGCAGAAGTTGCAAGAAAACTTTAGTCATGGAATATCATCACAATCGTGTGTACGAAAATTGTAATAATAATATAGAAAATAATTTTTATAATTAATTTTATGTGCGTCCATTTAAAACAAACATTTATGGCTGAATCTGACTTAAATAAAGTCAATTGTAAAATTTATAAGGTACTTTATTTCTATGGTTTTATTACACATGATCACAGTAAATATTACGACGATCTTCCTTGAAGATGATTTTCGTGTAAATTCTGCTTTCCGAATCATCCAAAACTGAAATGCGCTTAAATTTGGTTAAAAATGCGCACTCTTATCGATCGATTAATTTTTTTTTTTTTACATTTAAGAAGCATATTTTAAAACATATTTTATAATGTTGCAAAATACATACATTCTTCTTCCATGTAGGCCTACAGTATAAATCACATGTTTCTGGCAATTCTAATGGTGTCTGGAGTACTTTTGTTACGACACGTTGTACAGTCGGGTGCGGTGCTCCATAGGCAGTTGCTTTACTTCAACCTTGAGCTGCAGGTTGTGTTGCGTGGCTTGTTGCAAGGACATCGTGTTCGGCCGACCAGGCAGATCGCGCCCCGTGGGAACAAGACGCACTTCCGTGAGAACGCAGGCTGACCTCGACATACAGTCCATCCACGGTTACCTCCTACTACTTTGTGAAGCCTCGCTGGTGAAGTTGTACCTCCAGGATACTCCCCCGCCCCGTGTTTCGAAGCTCACCCAAGGTCGTGTCCGAAATGAGACTTTTTTTTTTTTTGTAAGTTGACAACCACTTGTTTAGCGCTAGCGCCAATGCATTTTTTTTTTACAACAGTGAACTTTTTGTCTAAATTTAATGCTTGCAATGAACATAATATTTCTATAGTCATCATTGAAATGCTGCGAATATGTTAATAAATAAGAAAATAATATTTTATGCAATAACGACTTTAAAAACTTTTGTTGCGGGATATATAAATAAAGCACAACACTAACTTGCTTTTTAAAACGTCTCTAGTGTATTTTATGAACAGTTATTTGCCAACCCACGAGGGGGTTGGGGAGGGAGGGGGGCATGGAGCTGTAATGCTGAGGATTCCGGGTCAGACCCGACTCGTAAATGTTTGTTAATAAAACAAAGAAGTAAGTAAAAATCTAATTTCGACACTCAAAACTAGTTAACTTTTTTTTACATGGATGACAATTTATGTTGTTGTAAATTGTTGATTGTTGTTGGGAGTTGGTTGCGGGGCACACAGCATGCATTGCTCAGGGGCCCGGAATTTCTCTTGGTGGGCCTAGTATTGGGGGGGGGGGGGGGAAACTTTTAATCACGCATTCGCGCAGGTGTTTTGAATTTCAAAACCAACGTGGCGCTGATTTTGTCATTTTGTATTTTTGCTATCATCCGCTAGGTACAAAATAGGAAATACCAAATTACCAAATACATCACCATTTTTGTATACAAAGTCGGGTAACGAGATCATTTAGTCAACATCATCTGCTATTTCGGACACGGCCTAAGTCTAGGAAATTACACCAAGGAGACAACGCGCCGCATTCGTGCACACTCAGTGTATAGGCTGTTCACGGTAAAGTGAGCACTTTTAAGGCCCTCCCAACAGGCCTTTAACCACTAATAAATATATCTTATTGCAGCCTTAGGCATTAAATTTTAAGTGTGGTGAAATGTATTCACTGTGTTTATTGGTCACATTGCAATGTTTACATTAAAAAGCAGCAGGAAGGTGGAAATTGGATGTTACTAGGAATTACACATTTATTTTCTCCCTGATTTTATTCATATTAAGTATAAATGAAATATTATATTTTATACATTAAACCATTATGTACCAATTTATTTACTTTTGTCATATTAAGTGTATTCTCGGAGAAAAAAAATCGTTAAATGTTCAAATATCTCATTTTTGAAAAAGCTTCCGTACGCAGGTTCCTTAAGCGTCAAGAGAAGCGTACAAAGATATGGGCGTAGTTTAATCTGTGGGCTTTCTTGGGAGTGTAATACAGTCCCACTGTTGCAGATCTAGTTTGCACAGTACAGGACCACGACGGAAACACTGCACGCCTTGCGCGTAGGAGCGATGAGACACTAGGCGTGCGTGTAACTGTCGCCCGTATCGCTCCCTCCCTCCTTGACCTTGGACGCGGTGTTCCCACGGGGGTCCGTCCCACTCTAGTATAAAGCACTTGTGATACACGACATGTTTAGGAAACAGCCGAACACGTCATACATGGGGTGATTTTTTTTTCAAATGTTCGATTCAAGAAGTGTAAAGAAACTGAGAATAGGCTATACCTACATGTTTTCACGACTGCGCCTAGCAGCTCTTACCCAGAGAGGTGGTGCAGTGGTTGACTTCAGGACTGTCATTCCGGAGGATCTGGGTTCGAATCCCCTGACCGGCCACCCTGATCTCGGGTTCCTATGGTTTCCCGAAATCACTTCCAGGTGAATGCTTGGATGATTCCTTAGTATACAGGCCACGGCAGATTCTTGTCTGGTCCTGCTGTTCTGAGGGACTTGCTCCGTCTCTAATGACCTCGCTGTCGACGAGATGTTAGACCCTTCCTATAGTCCCTCCACGGTTAACTCGCATTTTTTTATTTAAACCTTTGAAAATTCACCCTATATATGACGTGTTTAGTTGTTTTTTTTAATGCGTCGTGTATCACAGTCGTTCTATACTTCTGTTAACATAAAAATACCTAGTTCTTTTCATTAAACTGAATTTTTTTGTTTTATTTTATCTATAAATTACAATATTTCCTTCATTATAAATATGAATAAAAACAGGAAGAAAATAAGTGCGTTGATGTTGACTAGCAAGAAAATAGTTACTATGCAAAATATTATTACACTTAGCGCACACGACTATCCCTTTGGTATAATTTTCTAAACTCGTACAAGCTTCGTTTGCATGTGGCGGTGGAATATATTAGAAGTAGGACTTTAGTAGGGCTTCAGAAAAGTCGGACGCAACGGTGAAATTGATTCTAATTACATCACGCATCCATAACGTTTTCACACACGCGCACGTAGTCTAGTGCGTGCGGGGAAAAGCCCGGCGAACGGCTGGATCCACAACAAGACTGTTAATAAACTAACGCTATATCGACTTGCACAGGCTTTCTTGGAAACGAGTTATCGATGAAGGCTCACTCTCTTCCCCCCTTACGCTGTTAAAATTCGAAGAGCCGTTGAGGTAGGTAAATATAGCCCTGCTGAAGTTGTAATTCCAGTACATCCCTCCTCCTCATACAAACAAAGTTTAACCGAGTCTATAAAATTATACCAATATATAGTATTCGTCGGCAATCAGTTTAATAAAATTTGCATAAGAACTATATCTTACTAGGTAAATTTCCAACACACGTATATTCTCCCTGTTTTATTTATAATAAATAAAAAAATATCAAATATTAAAATTCAGATATCAAATATAAGCGAGAGTAAAATCTAATATAGAATAAAGAATTTTTATGTTAACACGAGTATAAAACGCTTCTGATACATGACGCATTTAGAAAATATCCAAGCACGTCATATATATATAGAGTGATTTTTAAAAGGTTTGATTAAAAAATTGTGAGGATCAGCGACATTCCGCAGTAACATGATCCAGCCCGCGAGTCATACACTGTAAGTCACGTATTACGGGCTGCAGTAAAGAAACGAAGCGTTTGCGGATCTACGTTCATATAAAATGTTTTCGTCCTCCAGATGTGAGGAATTTTTTCCCTGAAGTATTGACACGCAAGTTTGCAACATGCTGTATAACTCCATTGGTAGCAGGGGTCACGGCGGCGTAGTCGTCCAGCGCTATCGCCTCCAACCAAGGCTAACCGGGTTCGATTCCCGGCGGGGTCGCTGTTTTCGCACGTGGGAATCGTGCCGGACGATGTCGCTGGTCGGCGAGTTTTCTCGGGGATCTCCCGTTTCCCCCGCCTCTTCATTCCAGCGCTGCACCATTCTCAGCTCGTTTCATCCCCATCGGCTCTCAATATCTCGTTGTTAAGAGCCGCACAATTATTCCAACTCATTTGCCGTGAGCTTCATGGTGTCACGGTTGTGTAACGGCTGTTCTCGATAAAGTGAGCACTTTTGAAATCAACCTTAGAAAAAAGTCGCTGTCTCTGTTTACATATATTTAAAAGTCGCAACTGAGTGACATGCACCCTGTAAAGTTGGTAACGATGGAGGGAAAGTAGTTCCATATTTAACGTCGAATAAAAAGTGTAAGGTAAACATTTGTGATAACTTAAATTATTTCTTTCGCTTTGCTTTTTTAAAGTATCAAAATGCGAAAATGAACAGATTTTAAAATATTTAGTTTTCTAGTAATTTCACAGTTTGACTTGATCGACGCATGAATAAAGTGATGAGGCCCACGGGAATGTTAATTTTACGTAAGGTGGAATAAAACGCAACTTGCATACAAGTACATCTTAAACAGGGTTTTCAAAAGTGCTCATTTTACCGTGAACAGCCTACAGCACTTTGGCAACGTGTGAATATTGGCGCAAGACGCCAGAGGTGCGTATCCGTTCGTGAGGTGTGACGTGCTCAATAAAAGTAAAACAACTAAATTAGTTTTAAAATCTATTAACACAGTTATTATTTGCAATATTAAACTAGCTATAGCCTATTTGCGGTTTCTTCACACTTTTTGAATCAGACGTTTGAAAAATCACATGTATGATGCGCGTGGTTCTTTATTATATATGTTGCGTATCACAAGCGTTTTATATTTGTAAGTGGATCAGTCCCCGCCATCTTGGATGTTCACTAATTTCGTTACAAGTTCCATTTAAGAACATTTAATGAAATTTTTTCCCACGACATTACATAAATAATAGGCCCTTAAGTTTACTCGAACTATTAAATCTGTGTGGAATTTATTATGTTTGACTAGTGATTGCAGGCAATAAGTGAGTAATTAGTTCTTGCTTTCGGTTACAGTAATGGTCCTGTAAACTGTAGTCTTTGTAACAGTACACGTTTTATAACATATGCAACGTAGTGGACTACGCTCTGTCGACGCCCGAAATAAAATACAATATCTGCGAATGCAATGGGCGGGGACTGATTCCCCTTCTTGTAAACGTACTTTATTTGTGGTTGAATTGAACTTTTATTTACCGGGTGTGAAATAACTTGGTCTCGTAAATGAGAGGCCGTGTTAGAGAGCACGGTGAAGATAGGAACCATGGGTCTGCGGTGATTAAGTTCCGGCAATACACGTCATTTGCTGTGTGGCGCTGTCCGCGCGGCCGTCATGCCCCAGATGTCAGGTAATTCCCGGATACGGACTGCACGTCACGAATGCATATCAGTGTAAGAATTAGCACATTTGCGAAACATTTGGTTTGATAAAGATTCCGGTTTCTCTCGAGCGACGCATGAACGGAGAGTGGGATGGGCCCCGCGCGTCCGCGCGTCAAGAAACGAGGAAGCGATACGGGCCACAGTTACGCGCACGCCCAGTGCCTCATCGCTCCTACGCGCAAGACGTGCAGTGTTTCCGTCGTGACGCTGTGCTGTGCAAATTAGATCTGTAACAGTGAGGTTTTATTACACGCGATTAAACTACGCCCGTATCTTTGTACTTTTCTCTTGCCGCTTAATGAAACTGCATAGATAAGCTTTAAAAATTAGATATTTGATCATTTTCACGATTTTTTCCCTCCGATAATACACTTAATATGACGAAAGTAAGACAATAGGAGCATAGATAATTGTTTTTTATCTTCTCTGACAAAAAGTCGTAATTGCAGAGCATTTATTCACACGTATTCGCGCTAACAACTATTTCACAAAAAATGCGGGTGTCCATCTCACTCTAATTGTTTATGATGGAACCACTCTTAAGCAGAGTTTTCAAAAGTGCTCCGTTTACTGTCTGTATAGAGTTTTCTTTTGCCGTTTGACCATTATTGAATGGAAATAGTTGAATTTGGATGGTTCTAATCTAATGGTTCACGACTAGGAGGCGGAATGGACGCCATTTTCAATGTCAACAGAAAACAACGAATAATTAGACCACATAATTAAAATTATTTTGTGTAAGTGATTTATTCAACAAGACTACGTAAATTAATTAATTTCAATACAGTAGTGTATATGAGTTGTAAAGGACGCGGAACTTGCCATTAGGCGCCGCGACGCTATCATTATTTGTACGAGAATCGATTACATTTTTTAATTTGAAAGTGGTACATAGCTTAGGACGGATTTCTGTGAGAACTACGGTACTCAAGAAATGGCCGTAAAATTAAGTGGAGTACAGGAGTGGAAATTCACCTTAATTTCCTACGAAAATGTAACGGATTGCTAATCACGTCTAACTTACACAGTTATTATTTTTTTCTTGTACGTATGTCCGACTCCCTGGATGAATACTGGATTCGCTCAAAGTGAAGGATTGTTAGCTATCAATGTGCATTAACCGGCAAACGTTGATACGCTTTGTTTAAAAATAGTATTTTAGCCGTAAATATAGGCTGTTAAATAACTGGGATTCAGATGGAAATCGTCGCGAAGAAACAGTTAGCGAGAAATTTCCGAAGTTAAGTTTAGCCTGTGTCGTGTCGGAGTCTCCGGCGGGGACATCCGATGTCCGTAATGTTGATATTGATTTCCCTGCGGTGGCATGCGGGGCGGGAGTTTGCAACAGCGGCCATTAAAATACCTCGAGTGCCTTCAGAAATAGTTTGCTTGGCCGGTGCGCCGTCGAACTAGCAGCCTTCAGCGCTTCAGAGGCCAGGAACGCCACGGACAGAGGAGAGTGCCTGTAGCAGGTCCGCGTGACGACACTGCTCGGTACGTTATAAAAGAGCATTTTGCTTCGGAGGCCTGAAGTCTGCTGGGGAGCTTGCCTTGTGTAGATAGCGTTAAAGGGTCAGCTTGCTAACGCGACGACAGTTTTATCACGTGTTAGTGCCCCGTTTACCCTGTGTAAAGGCTGTTCACTATAAAGTGAGCACTTTTGAAATCAACCATAGATAAATGTCGCTGCCCCTACCTGTGCATATATTTTAACCGGCGCACTGAGTGACATGTGCCCTGCAAAGTTGTTAACGATGGGTGGGAAGTTATCGTCGAATAAAAAAAATGCCACGAAACAATTTCTGATAACTTAAATTATTTATTTCGCTCTCTGTTTTTTTTACTATGCATCGAAGTGTAAAAATTAGCCGATTTGTGAGCTCTTTTAAAGCCTTGCAAAAATTTCCCCTTTAGTCAATTTTCATCTTTTGGCCACTTTTTAATACAACCACTGTCATGTGACTAATACTCACAATGTACACATTTCACTCTTCTCAAATGCTAACGTCTGAAGATGTAATGGAATGTATTTATTAAAGGTTAAAGCCTGTTGAAACGACCTTAAAAAGTGCTCACTTTACCGTGAACAGCCTATGCAGTATTTACTTTCTTAATAATTGCACAGTTTCACTTGACTGACGCATGAATAAAGTGGTAAGGCCCATGACAATGTTAATTTTACATAAGGCGGAAGAATACACAACGTGCTTACCAGTATATTTTTAAGTAGGGCTTTCAAAAGTGCTAATTTTACCGTGAATAGCTTATAGCCATGTTCATATGATTCATGTATGGTGTGGTAGTTTATGCGTAAGAACATAACTCAGTTTAATAATTTTATTATTCTGTACACCGAAACTGATTAGGAAGTCGTAGGTGTAAAAGAAGTAATCAGAACGTGTGAACGAAATATAAACACTGCAAAAGAAGGATCGTAGACGTCCTTGGGTTTAAAATTTATCATATGTGAATGCTTTGACATTTACTTTATTCCACGTAATTGGCACGTACTTCGTTGCTCGTAAAATGCTCTGTATGGAGAGTGATATTTGCTCATTACTTTCTGGCATTAAAATTCGCGGAAGAAGTTGGTGATCAGTAACACAGTGTGAAGATCTCTTCATTGCTATTAGGAATGTAGTTCATTGGAGACAGCAATGTAATACTACTCGCCCTCCACCAAAGCGAACTGGGTTCGATTCCCTGCGGGGTCGCTCCAGGATTTTCCGCATGGGAGAATCGTGCCGGACGACGCCGCTGGTCAGAGCGTTTTCTCAGGGATCTCTCATTTCCCCCCCGCCCTTGCATTCCGACGCTGCTCCACACCTCACTTCACCTTACTGGGTTCTCAAGATCTCGATGTTAAGAACCGCCCAAATCTCTCCGCTCCACTAGTACAAATCTCAAAATATCATGTCAAAATAATTGTTCATGTTACTATTCTCTCTTCAGCAATGTACAGGTTGTTGCAAAATTGCATGTCGATACTTCGGGGAAACATTCTCCACATCTGGAGGATGAAAAAATGTTATATGAACATAGGTCCGAAAATGCTTCGTTTCTTCACTACAGCACGTAATACATAACTTACAGTGTCTCGCCCGCGGGCTGGATCATGTTACTGTGGAATGCCATCGCACCATTCGTTTGCATGATACACGACACCTCACACTATGAAACTACGCGTAGAACAGTAGGAACTGCACAAGAATTAGTTACATATTATAAAATGCCTCCATCAGCATGAACACATGTATCAACCCACAATTGCATGGACACCCGGATGCATTGATTAATCCCTGGAAAATTCCTGATTGTTTCGCAACCAGCCACAATATGCTTACAGAGGGTGTCCACAGCGTCCACTGGGATTGCATACACAAGTGCCTTTTAATGTGCCCACAAATAAGTCTAGTGAATTTGAATCAGGGCTCCTCGAGGGTGGTATGGGGCTGCCAGTTACAGCCGCGATGGCGTTCCACAGTAACATGAACCACCCGCGGGACATACACTGTACGTTATGTATTACGGACTGTAGTTACGAAATGAAGCATTTGCGGACCTATGTTCATATAACGTTTTTTTATTCTCCAAAAGTGAGGAATGTTACTCTGAAGTATTGATACGCCATTTTGCAACATCTTGTATATTGGACACTTTATGCTGTTCGTTCGTATTTTAACGTTAACTTTTTTTTTTTAGATAAACTTTAAACTAAAAATAGCTTGGAGTTAAACATTTACCGCAGGCGAGCTAGGGATCTGACTTCAAACAGATTGCTACGTGCTATTGTCGTGGCTTCAGTACACTTCAACTGAGATCAAACGTTGTGTTCAAATAACTTTCGAAATTTGTATGAATCAAGATTTCAAGTTAGAAATATCATATTCGAAAACAATGACGAATCTTTTCAAATTCTGTGTTTATTATTTTTATCAAATTATCATCGATGTGTCGTTTAACCATAAAATACCATCAAAGTATAGAATGATAATTTAGCTTTTTAACAGCCTTAAGTTAGCAAAGGAAAATGTCACAGCTGGAACAGCTTTTGCAAGGTCTGTGGGACTCCATGATGCAAACTGTACTTGGAAAAATTTTCCCTCGTCATTTGCGGTGTGTGTAATTTACACCTGAAATATTACTAATATAATTTCTTCTGCAGTTATGTTTTTGCAGGTTGGTCAAATGGGGATAAACCCCCACTGTTGCCTATAACCATTTTGTTACAGCTGATAATAGTGGCGTGCTTTCGCCACTGAACGTATTTCTGTTTTCCAGCGATGACGCCTCGCACGAACTCGATCCCCCTTGACTACCCGTTGTGTACCACCCCAAACCCCAATTGCGTGTTTTATTTCCGTGTCGTTCTATCCCCGAGATACGCCTCGAGTATAGCACTGTCGGTGGGGCGAGTGAGTATTTCCCGTAATACTCGGCGAGGGAATTGTTTCACTTGACTACCATTTTCTCCTGCATTTATCTTCGTTACAGTAAACTCTCTATATGCCGGCCACACACTCGCAAGCACATAACTCAACGTGGTATGTATACAGCGGCTCAAAGCTGCAGCAGCATTAGTCTTCTGTTGTGGGATCAACTGTAGTCTGTACAGTCCTTAGTTTTGGTCGTATTTGCTATAGCTATCCAATAGCTGTTGCTGCCCACGAACGTGCATGCCGCCTCGGTCATAGTAAACCATATCGCCGATGCACTTTGTACGTTCCTTAGCGTCCGCCGGGTATACATATGTAGTATAGGCTACGCACAGTAAAGTGAGCACTTTTGAAAGCCCTCTCATTTGTTATAGTAGTCAATAAATATATTGTATTTTAGCCTTGGGCATTAACTTCCGAGTGCGGGGAAATATACAATGTTTGTTACTTACATGGCAATATTTGTTTTAAAAAGTGGTGGAAAGGATACAAACTAGCTGGAAGGATAAAGGAACTAGGGCCTCGAAAGTGTTCACTTTGCCGTTAATAGTCTATGTGTAATTTTACTAAAAGTGCAAGCCCATTAACCACATAGTATCAAGATAAATTTGTGTTCACTACTGTATGCCTACGGCTGTTTTAAAACTATACTTTTTCGAAAGTTACACAAAGCTGAAGTCCGCCGATAGCACGGTGCAGTAAAAAGGGAATCTCCATCAGAGCTACAAATGCCATAAGAAGATTGCTGTGGTACGGCAGAGCGATTTGTTGGCAATTCTTTACCCTGGCGTAACCCCTCGGTTAACATACCTGTGAAAGTTACGCTTATAGGCTGTTCACGGTAAAGTGAGCACTTTTGAAACCCTGGTTACATTTTTATCAGCCAATTTGTATCCTTCCGCCACTTGTTAATGTAAACACTGCCATGTAAGTAATAATAACAGTATCTGCATTTCATAGTAATCAAAACCAGAAGTCGGAGGCCACAATGAAATGTATTGTTACGCGCTGCTGCCCGGCGCTGGGGCGGTGGACACACCTCACCCTCCCCTCCCCAGGGCTGTCACGCTTGTTACTCTCCTAACCCCCCTCTTCTAGGAAACCCTTGAATAACGGACAGCGGCCGTTGGGCTGTCGCGCTGCTCTGCGCCTTGCTTTCGTAACGGCCCCTCTCCCCAGCTGGAGGTTTCGAAGGGTCTGGCGACGACGCTAGAATGTTCTGGTGAGACCGGCTGGCGCCTCGGCTCTCCGCGACGCATCACGCGGTTGGGGAAATTCTAGGTGGCGGCCTGAGACACTGTATATACTGCCGCAACTCAGCGACCGGAGTCTTTGACGGAGGCCGCCTGGCCGAGTGTGCGCGAGTAAAGTGAAGTGTGGACGACGACTAGAGATTGCAGGACGACGGCGAGTGAGGTGTTCGTGGCTTGAATGGACGAGAGGGTGTGAAACCGATGAGTGAAGCCTACTGTGCGTGAGGGCGCTTGGAGGACTCTAGAACATTGTGACTGGCGGGGCATTGACTGAACTAAGGTGGGACTAAATGAAGTGTAATACTGATTTTATTGTAACTATTCGAACTGTCAAATATGGACGCATAAATTATAAAATAATTGCATGTCTTGATTGGGACTGATATTTAATTATTTAATATTATTTATTTCTTTGTCGTAATTATAAATTTTATTAATTGGTGTCAATTGTGAACAGTGCGTGATTTCAATTTACTGTGAGAATTGGAGTTGAGAGAATTTTGCTGTAGTTATTGTAAATAAAATGAGGTTCTAATTAATGATTTAATTTAATTAAGACCTTCATCCCTTAACGAACTTGGTATAGCCCACTTAATTTCCAGAGAGAGAAATTGTAACAGTATTTATTGGTTATTATGCATGATGAGACACTGTGTTGCTGCCTCTTCCTCTGAAGGTTGCGCGAACCCTGGCTCAGTCACTGGCGCACATGAGAGTCCTTCCAAATGCGATGTCGTGTGTTGTAACGTCCTAATTAGACGAGTACTTCGGACCGCAGGGTGGGGGAACTCGTCCTAATGACGGCGAATACCAAGTGCCAAAGGGCGAGAGGTAGGTACGGCGGCGTGTTGAGAGGGCCTATCAGAGCCTGTGTGTTGGAGCGTGTTGACACTGTCGAGCTGCCCGACCCGAGCACACAGTTCGCCACAGACCACTTCGAGCACACGCTATAGGCTGTTCGCTGTAAAATGACCACTTTTAAAAGCCCTGCTTAAGATCTGCTGGTGTGCACCTTGTGTAATATTTCACCATATTCACCACCATATTCATGCGTCGGTCAAACGAAACTATGAAGTTATTTGAAAAGTAAATATTTTACAAATCTGCTCATTTTGACACTTCGATGCATTAAAAAAAATATATATAGCAGAACGCGAAATAAATAGTTTAATTTATCGCAAATGGTTACCTAACACGTTTTATTCGACGTTAAGATACAGGACTACTTCCCATCCATTGTTGCCAATTGTACTGGGCGCATGTCACACAGGGCACCCGTTGAAACATGTGCTGGTAGGGGCAGTGACTTTTTTCTAAGGTTGATTTCAAAAGTGCTCACTTCATCGCGAACAGCCTTTAACACACGTCACTGCCCGACACGGTTGATAGCGACACCTCGTTCCTTGTCCGTGAACGCCATATACCACCTCACACCACCGTCGCGTCCCGTATGCCTTCTGAATCAAGTTGGCACGTGCTATCTTTCCAGCGCTGCATCACACTTTCGGGGGAAAAAAAATCCCTTTAATGTACGGAAGAATGTCCGTGAAAATATAACTTTCCCCAAATTCACGTTAACCTCTCCGTAATTTTGGTAGGTATTTTTCTGAATTTTCTGTTTATAAATAGATACTATGATTTAAAAAAAAAATACTTTTCTTTTTTTGAATGTTTTACTGTGTTAAAAAATAAATTTTAAAAAGTTGCAAATATTTTGTGCTGGAGGAAGAAAACAAATAAATAATTAGCGAGGTTCTATATTGAAGTAACGTAAGTTTTTTCTGCCTAGTTTCTAGTGCATGTCGAGTGTTCGAAGTTTTGGCATTGTTACAGATGGCTTGTGTTACTCCTTGACATTCGAAGAAATGTTTTCAAGCTGCGAGAAGAAATCTTCTCCACTTTAACATCAATTAGTGGTCTTCGGTTTCCCGTGCAGCCACAAGAAAAACCTGATAAGTGTCTATAAACTACACGAAATTGAAGAATTCTCAAAGCTCCGAGACATTAGAATTGAAATGTCACAAAACTGAACGTCAAACGGGACACCACAAACACACAACGATGCCGCACCTCCGGCATCAAGCTCAAAAATCTGTACCATACAAGACGGCTGAACCAATTTTCTGAGAATATCCGAGCTGCAGCAGAAACGATAATTTTGTGAGTCTAGCGCAGTGTTCCCTTACCATCAGAGTGTAAATTCCTGTAATTCTGGCGGCTAAAAATTCCCGCTTTGCTTCCAAAATTCCCATTCTTGGACCCCCCCCCCCCTTCCCAATGCCACAAAATTGGTAGCCCAGCCAATACCCCAACCCTCACTTTCTGCCCTAGTTTATACTCGGGAAAAGGAGAAGGATGGAGCCCCATTAAAAATCTCGAAACACATCAGAAAAAGTTTCAGAAATTTGTCGCTAGATTAGGCAGCTTGTGCCAGGCTCGAAATTTGCGTGCAGTTTGGAAAAAGTAGTTCACAAACACTACCAGCACCCAGAACACCGCCAAAACAATTTCGGTTTCACAAATGATTTGCTTTGGTATGATATTTAGTCTTCAAAATCACGAATACAGTGTTCTTTCACAAACTTTTTTCCAAGCCACAGTGAAAGTTTATTTTGACAACTTTAAATCAATTAACAATCATAGGCAAAATCAATGATCGTACCCATGACCTTAACTTCAATTAATTGCCAATGTGCACCAAGCACTTAGAATGAACTCAGCAAATGCCTAACTAAACGTATTTTAAAACACATTTTTAAAATAAAATCCTCACGCAATACTAAATCCACTATCCCCAGGAGAATACAATTTACTCAGCCATAACTTGCCTAAAAGTATTTTAAAACCACATTTTAAATGAGCGTTACAACATCCTCGAATTATAATACTAAACCCACTCTCCCCGGTAGAAATACAATGAACTCCTTTAAAAAATGCAACAAAAATACCATATATTATTTTTCCAGGAACATAATAATAATAGTAGCATCCTCTTCCTGACTGAAATTTCCCTTTGTTTTTTTTTTTATCGTATTTATTTCAACTCTCGAAAACATCACAACCCGCCTAAGTGATAGTCTATTGTCTGGGGAAGTCTTACAATAACCTTTTATTTATCCCAAAACAAGAATAAACTGGGTGCCATATTTGAACCGTGGCCATACCTCACCATCCCACCCTAACACTCACGCCAACAACAATCCTTCAGACACCACCACTCAGGCCTAGAACCCAGGGATACTCTCCCAAACACTCACCATCCCACCCTAACACTCACGCCAACAACAATCCTTCAGACAACACCACTCAGGCCTAGGACCCAGGATACTCTTCCAACCCCTCACCATCCCACCCTAACACTCACGCCAACAACAATCCTTCAGACACCGCCACTCAGGCCTAGGACCCAGGTATACTCTCCCAAACCTCACCATCTCACCCTAACACTCACGCCAACAACAATCCTTCAGACACCACCACTCAGGCCTGGGACCCAGGGATACTCTTCCAAACACTCACCATTTTCGGTGGTGGCCAGTCCTGGACCTCCGTCTCTCAACACCGCACAGTCGACGGATGGTGTGGATATTCTCCACGTCTGCGCACCTGGATGCTGACTTTTTCCCTGCGCCGACGCCACTCTCTCTCTCTCTCTCTCTCTCTCTCTCTCCCTCTCTCTCTCTCTCTCTCTCACACACACACACACACACACACACACACACACAACAAAAACTGGCTAAGGAAAGATCCAGGGATATTCTCCCTTGCCAGTCTCACGGACGAGCAGCTGTGCTGCTCCTTCACCCACACCAGCACACAACAGGCATATCCAAAACCCACCTCTTTTAACTCCAGCCAGGCCCTGCATACTAGTTCCAAAATGAGGGTGTAATGAAGATCTACTACGCTTGGGGCACTGGCTCCTCTTCCTAAGTTCCCCTCGCGAAGTAAGCAGGCGACCTTCAATCACTTTCACTAAATCGCTGGGCACGAACTCAAATCTTACTTTCCCGAAGCCGCCGTACAGGATAGCAGAAAAACACTAGAGTCTAAGTTCCGCCCTCGGGTCGCATCTTTCCCGGCAAACATCTCCTTTCACTAGCGGTAAAACGACCAATTTTCAGCTGTGCTCCACAATCAGACCAAGTTCTGCATTTACCCGCATATACTCATTCGCCAAAGTGCAATGTCCGCTCACACGGTTCCTTCATTAAGCTTAAAGGAAACGTCCCTTTTTTCAGGCCACGCCCAGTTTCCAATCCTCATTTGAATTTGCTTTGTCCATACGCCCAGTTTCCAATCCTCACTTGAATTTGCTTTGTCCATACGCCCAGTTTCCAATCCTCACTTGAATTTGCTTTGTCCATACGCCCAGTTTCCAATCCTCACTTGAATTTGCTTTGTCCATACGCCCAGTTTCCAATCCTCACTTGAATTTGCTTTGTCCATACGCCCAGTTTCCAATCCTCATTTGAATTTGCTTTGTCGATACGCCCAGTTTCCGATCCTCATTTGAATTTGCTTTGTCCATACGCCCCTGTAAGAGCGCATGACTTCTAAGTACGGGTCCTTCCACTAAATTTCTCAATAGTCCCTGGCCAAGCAAATTAATTTCAAGTCTATGCGGTGCACTGTAGTCTTTTCTAGAGTCCCACCGACTCATCTTCCCTAAGTTCTTTTCTGCAACTAAGTGAGATTACACCATACTGCCAGGTGTAACTTTTGTAAGTCCACAATCATTGCTGGGGGCTGTTTCACTTGTGCTTTATCGTGCGTACAAGACAAGAAATAAATTTCAGCAGAAGCCAATTCAAACTTTGCATAGCGAGTCTTAAAGTTCCAGGGCCGGCTGCCGCCATTAATCAGCTGCCGATGGGAGGAGTTATCGCGAAGCCTCGTTTAGTACGTACAATGTGCGCGCGTTTCGTTGGTGTCGAGTGGTTACTGCGAAGCCTCGTTTAGTACGTACAATGTTCGCGTGTTTCGTTGGTGTCGAGTGGTTACTCGTCGAGCACGAACGTCTTCTGTGAGGATGTGGAGCAACGGACAGTGTATTACATTACGTTGCAATCGTGGCGGAAGAAAACGGCAAACGAATGGGGCGTGTCAAACCAGGTTCCGTAAACTCTCTAGGATTGTCGCTACTGCGTTTCACCTGCCCACTAGGCGACTGTCTGGCAGTCTTCGGCTTAACGACAGGTTACGATGATCCAATACTCGCTTGATTTGGCACCGGTTCTGATATTTCAACGAGCCAGAGTAACATAAATGGGTGAGCTTAGAAAAGGCACCGAGGAGGGGATGGGGTTGACAATCTATAATCAGTTTTTTTTTTTTTTTACGGGACTCTTGAAACTTTTAATACACACTGTGAACTGCATACGTTTCGTTTCTAATTTGCTGTCAACATTTACGTTAATTACGGCATTTGAAAATGTATATTTTGATTGCCCCTCCCCCCACCACCCTCTACTTCCGCGTTTGATTTATAAAGGGAACAATTATTCATCATCGTAGCTCTAGTGTCTGATATGCCAAACTTATGAAAAATGAGGAGGGGGTGGGAGGTGCCACCGCACGAAGAATCATTATACATACAGGATGTTCCGCCTAACGTGGACACCCCCAAAATTTCCGGAACGATTACAGATCGCGAAATGCGGTTTCCGCTAAAAGAAATTGCGTACGGGGGAAAGTAATTTACCGCAAAGTGACAACTCGTAATACGTGTATAGACAGGATTAATTAAACCACATAAGATTTTTCTCCTGGCAACATACATTTATTTCAACGGCATATGAAAGTACTTTGAAAGAAGAATTCGACGATATAGCATATGCAATGGATAGTAACAAACTCCACAAACTCCATTAAATAATGGGCAAATATAATTAAGATAGTGGACAGGTAGCATGGGGACAGCATGGTAGCATTGACAGCTGTGAGTACAGGTCCACTGCATCATGTTACCGAACCATCTAACTTAATCATAATTTCACATTATTTCTTGGGATTCCTGTGTTACTTTCCATTACATATGCTATATCACTGAATTACTCTTTGCACGTTTTCACAGGCCGTTGAAATTAATGTATGTTTCCAGGGGAAAAAATCATTTGTGGTTTAATTATTTCTGTCCATACACGTGTTACGAATAATCACTTTGCGGCAAATTACTTGCCACCGTACGTAATTTCATTTGGCGAAAACCGCATTTCGTGACCTGCAGCCGGTTTCGGAAATTTTGGTGGTGTCCACGTTAGGCGGACCATTCTGTATACAGCTGAAAAATTACGCGCAACCTACCTGCTGTGGTGATATGATTGGCTCGTACAGTCATAAAAAATGGATAAAAAAATTAGCCGTGGCGGGTAGGCCTACCTGTTAACAACGTTAGTGTCAATATTTTTTTTCCTTCAATTTTGCGAGGATGTTCTATTGTTTCATAACGTGATGTTAAAAGTAATTTCGTCACGTTTTTTCAACGTTGTGATAATTTAGGCCATATGTGGCAAGCAAACTCCGAAAATATTTAGTACAAAGGTTTTTTATTTTAGCTAAAGTGTTTCCTGGGATGATGATGTCGAAATAGAAATTGAACTACAGACGAACCGTGGAATGAATTTCAAAGAAATTTCGATATGGTATTCTTTTAACATGAAGAATATTTTTTTGAGCTCCACTCTCTCCCCCTCATACACACACACACACACGCATTTATACTGTTTGGGGAAATTAATCGATACAATTAATTTTTCCCATAAATAGGGGGCCGCGGTTGTGTAGTGGTTAGACTACTCGCCTCCCACCAAGGCGAAACGGACTCGATTCCCGGTGGGGTCGTTCTCGAATTTTCGCATGTTGAAATCGTGTCGGACGTTGCCACTGGCCGACGGCTTTTCTCGGGGATCTCCCGTTTTTCCCCACCCTTGCATTCCGGCGTTGCTCCATACTCATCTCCCTTCACCCTCATTGGCTAAGAGCCATATAGCCCTTTTGTATAGATTTTTTTTTTTCGTGTCATAATTTAATTTTCAGAGGTATATTGAAAATGTTTGATAATGTAAAATTGAATATTACATATAAAAGGCAACTGGACATATCAAGAGCAAGAATTTCTTGTTTTGAATTTTCGAAGCGTAGGCCTGCCTCGTACTGTGGCTGTCGTTACTGTACGGAAAATGTGTGTATATATAGCGGTCCTATGTTGTCACCATTCCGTGGTAGTTCATCGGTGCGCCGTATGAGAGTGTGGCTGTGTCGATAAAGGCGAATGGGCAGACAGACCGCACAAGCAGGTCAGCCGTATCGTACGTGGCCCTGGCATCCCCTCTCCAGCGCACGTACGCCCCGAAGTGCTGCAATCCAGACGGTCGACATCGATTTTAACCGGTCCACGTTCGCTTCTTTATTTGCTCGCCGTGGCGCGTGTGTCATGCCGAGGATGTTGTGTTGTGTGGTGTCGGGTCGAGTGATGTGTTTTGTTTTGGGCGGGGAAGGGGAAGGGGGGGGGGGTGGTTGGTCGTCGCCCGGCGCCCGCAGTTCGTATTTTTTTTACTGTTCTCCGAGCTACCGGTACACGCCGACCGCTTGTATATTGAGTGAAGGGCTAGTAAATACCTGGATAGATAACCTTAACACTTAACAATTTTAAAGTTAAGTGATCACTTTTTGAAGCCCCCTCGTGTGGAAAAATTGTCAGTAAATATTTCTACTTTAATACGTATTTAAATTTGCGACCATAGTGGGAGGTAATCCGGAAAATCCGATGATCACAAAATCGTGGAATACAGTTTAGCATTGCAGCTTCGAATCTATCGTTTACATACGAAATTAATTTACACCACTCGTTTGCCAAAGGATCAAAGAATACGTTACGTTGAGTAAGGACTGCGAAGCATCGAGCATGTTGAAGGGGGGGGGGGGGGCGAGATTTTGAGTTAGTTTCGCCGGGTATCATAATTTCCGCGTAGTATAACTTTTGACTAGGGGAAGCTACGACGCTCGTTTGAATTTCAATCGACAGCTCTCGTCAAGGTCAATCGATTGCGTGTGTGGAAACATTTGCGTGGCGTGGTTATGTTCAAATTGTATGCGTTTCATGTAAAAAAAAAATTAGGAAACTTAACACAATGTCCGGCTATACTCGTCCAGAAGCCAAGTCGAAATACAGAAATCGTATACGGCTGGAAAGAGCATCTCAAAATCAATCCAGTGATACCCATAAAACACTATATGATCGAGTGAAGCGGTGCCGGGAACGTAAAATAAACATCAAGGCGTCCGAGCGCGTCAACGCAGACGTATTCACGCAAAACAGACAGCCGTGTCCCCAACACAGGCACCCCTAAAAATACTATATATATATATATATATATATATATATATAATATATATATATATAATTTTTTTTTTTTTTTTTTTTTTGCTGTTGACTTAGACGTTAAATTTTGAGTCTGGTGAAATATATACACTGCGTTTATTACATACATGGCAATATTTATTTTTAAAAGTACTGGAAGGATAAAAAAAATGGCTGCAAGGAAAAGTAACTAGGGCCTCGAAATTGCTCACTTTACCGTGAACAGCCTATACCTAGTTATATTTTCCTGTTTCTTTGCCAGATGGCGGCACCAAACCAACAATTTTGATTGATGCAAAGTTTCCTCGCATGTACCACGTTATGGTGCTAATTATTTTAGAAATCAGCTGGGCACAAAAACATATTCATTACGTGTTTGCGAAATTATGGTTTCATCTGGGCTAATGTATACAGCATCTATGAATTAGTGCAGAAATGGGGTATCTCACGTAGGTTTAATTTTATTAGATAAATTTGTTGGATAACAGATAATTTAGTATTTCAAACGTGCAAAATTTAAACGCAATGTCATTGTTAGCAACTGGAAATATATCCCGTGCTATAACTTTTGCATAATTACGTATCAGACTCGCGATTTTAATGTAGGTATTTTAAAACTTAAACCTAAACATTAAAATACAAAAATAAAATATTGCCTGTATTCACTTAACAAAAATTACGAATTGGCATAGGTAAAAAAAGTAAACATTTCTTTACGCTCTTCAATAAAACATTTAAGAACGTCTGTCGTACGCTTAAATAGATGTTTAAAAGTAGCACGAGAAAATTTCCCCAATCTCTAATGTAAGTTTTTTTTTTCTATTTGTTTTTCAAAACCAGTAAAATTATGATTTCGATGCATAATTGTGCAAAAAAATCTAGAAATAATTTTTTTTGCTTGAAAAATTACGTGTAATGTCAGACCGTTGAACGATATTTAGCACAGACATAAAATACTCAACATTAGCTGTTATCTCTTTTAAGTTCGTATAGTTTATTAATATATGGAAGCCCGGAAAATATGTATAAAAGAATTTGGTATATTCATGACTGTGTTTATGTGGTCAATAGTAGTGACACAGTCTGCTGATGTCACAACAAAATGAATTGTGTATCTACACAAATCCACACAACGGACAGTTTACCGCCGTTATACTTTTAACTTTCGTGACAGTTGGACAAGAACGTACAAATGCTCTATTAAAATAAGAAAAATTGCCTGCTCTGTGATTGGCTTGCTGTAAGAAAGACAAACTAATTATGAATGTAGTAAACAATCTTTGACATCGGTAAAGCAGCTAAAAGGTGCGTCTAGTTACATAATCATGAAATTATGTGAACCAGCTGTCTTTTTTACTGATGAAGTTACATGCAATGACTCAACGACTGTTTAAAAAAATAATTGTTTAACAGCGGTATTTGACAGGAATGATTTTCAGTCCTCGGATAGTCATCGAAATTGTTAGGATTAGTAAGCAAGAAAACAATTTAAAATTCGATGTCTTTAAACTCAAAAATTGGGTGGGGGTGGGGGGAAATATAGTGCTTAATAAAATAAAAAGTTCCGTGGGAATTTGTTTACATAATCGGCAGAGTTCCAAGAAATATTCATTTTTAAACTTTTCACCACCAAGCAATAATAACAAATGGAAAAGGCATGTGAAAAATATTTTGTTGTGTGCGAGCTGCGATTGTTTGTTTTGTTTCAGAAGTTGTAGACTATTCGTGATAAAAACCGGTGTCCAACGTTTTCCGCTTCGAAAACATTCATTTCTCTGTCTCCAGGCACAATGTCGCCCCGCGGTGTAAAAACAAAGTACAGAATCAAGGGAGATGTCGCTGTTTAACCAAGCGTAGAGTAAATTCACAAGGTCGACTCATTATATCGTCATTCGAAATACGCAATACTTTCTTCTTGTGGATCTTGTAAAGATAACAGAATTTATCTCGGAGTTGATGAGTAGAAGGTGAATTTATCTTCGGGTCTTTGTTTTGAAACGAAAAAACTTCATTCTGATTGGCTTCTGTAGTGTAAAATCTTGAGCACGTAGACCACTCGCCTCGCCTCATCGCTTGTGAAAATGCATGAAAATTCATAGTAGGTATTGAAACGAAAAAGTCAATCTTAAACATTAAAATTACGCTTAGGGCCCAGACAAAACTTTGTTCATTAAAGTATTTCAACGTCCTGATTTACGTCGCATAACCTGTTTTACATCTCGCCCATGGGCAACCTCTACTACCCTATACAAATCCTGGATATCATGAGATAAAGTATATTCTTGTGTAAAATTTAGATCACAGGAAATTCTAGATATATTTATGGTAAGTTACTGTTTTGTATGATAAATGTATTACCTTAGTACATGTGATATCGGTTCTGAGTGATCAGTTCAGCATGTAGTAAAAAATGTTCCCTCACATTAAGCATTAAAATTTATACCATAGAGTATTCCCTTTTATGAGTTTGTTTTGAATCCCATGTGAATTACCAATAATATAATTGTTTTTTTACAATTTTCAAAATAAATAATAATTAAGTAAATTTGTAGACATGATTTTATTATAATTAATATTGAAATTAGATAATTAAATTAACTGGAACTAGTTATGCAAGTGTGTCAAGATTTATGGCATTCAATTACCAAAATCTAATTTATTTTCCAAAGTCCATCTAAAATATTTTATCGGTATATGTTTGCACTGAATGCAAGTGTTCCTTTAAACAGCACGAGCTTTAGGTATCAATTTATCAGGGTTTTGTAAAATTTTAAAGTTGAAAAATTTGTAATTTGAATAAACTGATAGATATTTAAATGAACGATATTATTATCCGTAGTCGTGATTCCACGAAGTTTAGGGTTAAACACGCAGGAAGACGTCAACTCACTCCATAGCTGGAAAAGACTTCCGCCGTTGCGGAGTCGGTCCTCTCACTTCGATCTCCTCTATAGGCGACTATAGACGCTGCAGTGGATCACGGTGTCTCCAACATCTATATGATTGTCTGGAGCTTCTTATTTTATACATCGTAGCTAAACTTTTTTTTTTGCCTAAAATCGTAGCTCTGCCAGTTTTCTTTTTTCTTTTTTTGAAACCCTTCCAAAATAAGAAAAATTGTAAACAGTTTTTTTTTCTCCCCCCCCCCCTTTTTTTTTTTCAACATGGAAGCTTTGCACAGCGAAATTTGTCTTTCGTAACTATAAAATTATGGTGAAGCCAAACTGCATGACCCAAGTCAGTTAATTCACATATAGCATTAATTTTATACTATTTAAATGTTACGTTAAAATATAATTCCAACTGGAAAATAAGTAAATTTATGACGCTGAAACTAGCACTATGCAGAAATTCAAGGAAATTAAATTTCAGTTGTCTGTCTACTCTATGCGACAAATATGAAGACAATCGAATAAACTTTATTCACGACCGAATTCATCCACAAGCTGGTCACAGTTAGTATGTATTACATGCAAACTATTGAATAAAACAATACAAATATCTTGCTATAGAAATATAATAAATACATAGGCCTACTAAAGTAAAATTAACTAACTAAACTAAAACGTATATTCCTTGAACAAGTAAACAATCCCCCCCCCCCCCCCTCAATCTCCTGGAAGTTCTTCAGAAATTCTGCTTGCCGTGAGAGTGAAGTAATGTTTGTAAGTGGCTATAATCCATTCACAGTTACTTCGAACTTTTCTGAAGACCTGCTGAAGTTCTACTTCCAGGATATTCCTCTGCGTCGTGCGAACAAAGCTTAACCAAGTCTGGAAAATTACGCCAAAAGGTTAGTGCACTGTATTCATGCGCACTCAGTTTAATTATGTTTTGCACGAGCACCATTTCTTACTTGGCATCACCAACATACGTGTTTTCTCTGTTTTTATTCACATCAATTAAATATGAGCAGTTATACATTATATATAAAGTATCTAATAAAAGGAGGTGCTTTGATGTTAACACAAGTACGCACCCCTTGTGGTAGACGGCATATTTAGAGAAAACCAAACTTGACATATATGGGTGGTTCTCTACAGATTTCATCCAAAAATCGTGAAGAAACCGCAAATGGCCTATACTAGCTTTTCGGATAAATATTCTGGAACGTGCGTATCAATAATTTAGTTCTTTTCAACTTCGCACATACGTCACATACGAAACTGTCAGGGAATAAAAGCTGCAAGATATAAAGTGTTTCTGACCCCCACCCCTCAGATTTCACGTATACTGTAGGCTGTTCGCGGTAAAATGAGCACTTTTGAAGGCCCTGCTGAAGATCTACTTGTATGCACATTGTCTATTCTTCCGCCTTATGCATTATTATGTCATCACTTTAATCATGTGTCGGTTAAGTGGAACTGTGAAATTAATAGAAGAGTAAATATTTTAGATATTATCTCAGTTTTAAACTGCGATGCATAAAAAAAAAACAGAAAGAGAAAGAATTAGCTCAAATTATCAGAAAATTTTACCTATCACTTTTTATTCCACGTTACGATACGGACCTGGGCGCATGTCCCAATGAATGCAGGTAGCGACAGTGACTTTTTTCTAAGTTTGATTTCAAAAGTGCTCACTTTATCGTGGACAGCCTTTACACATCCTAACTGCTGATATTTCATTATTAACAGTACCATAAGTTCCATTACACAACAGAACGGGAAGAAAAAAAAAAAAAAAAAAAAAAAAAAAAAAAAAAAGGTCCGGTTTTCGGATGTGATGTTGCTCTCTCTAGACTGTTCCACTCTCTCCTGACCCTGTTCGTTATCACACGACACGCAATGTACAGCCCGCATGTGGCTAGCCGTGAAGCGGGCTGCCGTGAGCTGATAACGCGCACCATGCTTCAACTTCGCGGGTGCACGTATATCGCGAGCCGTTCGCCTGTGTCGAGAGCGAGCGAGTGAAGAGATCTCGAGAGCCGATGAGGGCGAAGTGAGGTGAGTACGGAGCAGCGCGTGAATGAACGGGTCGGGAGGGGGGGGGGGAACGGGAGACCCCCCGATGAAACCCGCGGGCCAGCGGTACCGTCCGGCACGATTCCCACGTGCGAAAATTAGGGTGTGACCCCGCCGGGAATTGAAGCGGTTCGCCTGGGTGGGAGGCTGGTCTGACCACTACACCACCGCGACCGCTAGCAACCAGAGTTGTTGACGGAAATAAGCCTCCTGTAGGGCATCGCCGTAGTCGAGATTTAATGTTAAAAACCGGCCATAATTCAAGTAAAAAAATTTAACCCATGAAAACCATGGGTTATATGTTTGTAAAGTGCTTATATCTAATTTTAAATATCTATCACGTCTGCTAACACATCTAAATTTAATTTGCTGTGCGTTGCTGACGTAATAAGTAAACGAGTGGTCATAATTTGACTCAACATTGTAATTCAGTGAATGATAAACTATTACTTAGCGTAATATCGCACGTTAAGAAAGTATCACTCACGTGGGAAGATAACGTGCTATCCTAACGTGTTCGTGTGAGACTCCAGCCATGTTCATTTTCACAACAGATAAGACTAAGAAACGGCATATAAAGTGATACATAAATTTAAACGCAATAGTAAATGATTGTGCTTTAGCCAGTACGATTTTATTAATTCATTCGGAATTATTGTTCACGTGAAGATCTCTTATAATATGGGCATTTTCGTATTATACGGGATGTTCCCAAATATCCAGGAGGTAATCTGGGAGTGAATCGTACACTCCAAAACAACACAAAATGTCCCAATGAACATGTGTCCTAAAGTCGACATTTTCCGAGTTTCCAATGTTGTACTTGATGTATTCCTTATAGTCTTCCCGACACATTCCATTTCAAGAAGTGCTCAAAATGTCCACCTTGTGCCTGAATGCACGTCTGAACATGCAGCATCATTGGTTGTCGGACACGTTCAAATACTCCAGGAATTACACGTATCTGCTAGCAATCTTGCTTCTCTCACTGGCGAAGTACTGCTATGTCCGGAACTGCAGGTGCATCAACAATGGCCTTGAGATGGTCCCACAGGATTGAGATCCGGGGAGCGTGCAGGCCAGGCGATTGGTCTTGCATGGCGTATACACCTGTGCGAGACAGGTAATAACACTCGCACAATTCCAGCTGATCTCAATTACAGACACACCTCGTAAACTATTGCCAATCACCAATACGCGTGATACAATATTGGAAGGTCTGTAACTTCAAAACTATCGACTTTAGGGCATGTGTTGTTTTGAGGTGTACTGTCAACTCCCCGATTAATTCACACATATCTTGGAAACACGCTGTATTTAAAGTTTAAGGCAATGGTACGGTAAAATTTCTGCAAGTAATTGAATTGAGTGCATTTGTTGCCGAAAATAAGCTGAAGAACATAAAGAAATCTAAAGATAAACTGTAAAAAATCTAGGAACCACAGAACCTAACAGTGAACAAAATGTGAACTAACGAGCGAAAAGTAACAAACTGAACAAAGTAAAAATGGACGACAGCCAGAGTGGACACAAATAAGGTAGAGATTATTTACTGGCCAGTGTGTTAGGAAACTTATCGAAATAAAAAATGATAATGAGGCCATAACAAGACTACCAACAAAACCCCAACACGGGGAATTAAATAAGAGGTCAAGACGTTTTGGTGCCTTGAATTTGTCCACTTCTTCAGATGAGACTTGATGCATTACTCGATCACAGCAGCCAGAAAGTATGCTCGTGTTTCGAAACATGAATTCTTACTCGTCTTACTTGCAGGTGAACGATTCAATTCTGTTTTATATATTACGAGCGACCCACCCCGGCCTCGCTCGGGTGCGATTTACAAATTTGGCGTTGTTTAGGTTTACAGCACGTATATACTTTAAATGCTTAAGGTAACTAACATTGGATTAATACTGTTTTGTTCACAAAGTATTCGTGAGTGAACCCCTATTTTAAATCACATTTTAAAAGACATAAATAGTTACTGTGGCTTATCCTTAAAAGATAAACATATGCGTCGCGGGCCTTTTTTGTATACCTTTTTTGAGATCTACAATTCTGTAGCACATGAATTTGGCGTATCTCTTATGGTTTATTCAGCGTAAGCCATGTAAGCGCCCGAAAAGCAATTTTTTCCGACGTTATTATAAAACATCAACATTTCTCTACTATCCTTACATTAAATACTAGGGTATTATATATCTAAACTTTCCTAAAGAAATTTTATAAATGATGGGGAAGACCGCATCAAAATCCATGAAGTAGTTTAGAAGCCTTAGCCGAATACATATACGCGGCCGGGTTACTTTGTTTTATACTGCATGTAGATTTTTGGTGCGCTATGTTCTGTGGCTGTACTAATCTTCCAGCTACGTTTGCATTGAAGATAATCGAAACTATACATTTCGAGCTTGTTAACTGCCACACGCCGTGTAGCTCGACATTGTCGTCCCTCGGTTTCCATTTAGGTTTCTCCGAGCTGCTGTGCTGATGTCTGCGAACTCGTCCTCACCTGTTTTTGCCGCCTTTAAAAACGCCCCAGGAAACTGTTTATTACTAGGATTACGACTTCATTTAATCGGAATCCACCCTAATTTCCGGTTCCCTCCAGCTATTACGACCCGGGAAAACAGAATTGGTATTTTATTTTTTTGTTCAGTTTCAATTTCCTCCTTAATCCCGTGGTATGGAGCAAGGGCTTCCAGATTTCCTCTGCCGTCCGCATTTACCTTGTACCTAGCGGACCAGTAATTTTTAATACTATCTATTTTAATTTATCTGCGGGCTCCCAACGGGCGAGAAAATTGTACGTTTCGCTCCATGTAACATTGTGCCGTTGGGATGCTGCCATCTAATACCAGGCTAATAGGATTAGCTGCTGGCTGTAGTGCGGTAATACTCCACAGGAAACTGACCAACGCCAGCAGTCGCATTGCTCACATAAACTGAGTTTTTCAGATTATTTTGTTTCATATTTCGATATTTGTTTTATTTTTGCTACGAAATCGTGACGATTGTTTCATATTTCCCATCGGGTGTAAACGATAAGTGTTTACAACTGTACACAACAGTGTGCAGGGCTCCGAGACAAGCAATTTAATGTACGACACTTGTGGTCCAGAAGGTCGGGAAATAGCCGTAAATCGCTTGACAAATGTGTACTAAGACACGTGCAGCGTGCCGCTGTGGGCCCGGCCTTAATCGACCCGTTGGTCAGCTGAAGCTGGTTTGTACAGAGGTCAAATCGGGCAGGAAACGTTTAGTAATTGTTTTTGTTTTAAACGCATGTTGCATTGTCACAATACTACAGACAAGTTACAGAAATCAGGAAAGAATGTATGAAATTCCAATGTAACACACGCAAATTCTGTCGTCGTTGAATATTTAATTTAACGTATTTGCATACTTAATACGTAATGCATATTTGACACTTTATATTTTTATATTCTACTATTTATTTTAATTTTATAATATGGCAATATAATTTTTAATTTTAATTTTTATATTTGAGACGAGTGAGGTTTTTATTGTTGCAATTCTCAGTATTTTTCCCTGGTTTCAAATATTTGTAATTTTTCCAGGTTATTTGCATTGTTAATTAGCTGTTTCGAGACTTATTTTCTGTGTTTTTAGGACTTTGGGGACGTTTAAGCGGTGTTGTAGATCGAATTTGGATTGTGAGCCCTATGAATGGTTGGAAGGTTTAGGTTCGTTCACTTAACCTCTGCATCGAGAGCCGGCAGGTCGACTTTAGGCCACACGCCCTATAAGGATAGGGTAGTCGGAGTTTCGCTCCGAGTATTTGAATACTGGTGAGAAGAAATGCTGCACAAGGTGCTAAATGCAGTAAGTCGGCCTGAGAGCACTCTTCGCAGCAGTACTCAGGAGCTATAGTCCATTCTCGTTTTTTTTTTCTCGGCCTTTTTTAATCAAACCTGTGAAAAATCTCCCCATGTTTCACGTGTTTAGTTATTTCCTGAATACGCCCTGTATCACAAACGTTTTATACTTGTGTTCTTATAAGTTATACAATTTTTTCTGTTAAATTGAAATATTTGAAATCCCCGGCCGGGTCACTCCCGGATTGTCGCAAGTGGGGATCGGACCGGACGGATGCCGCTGGTCGGCGGGTTTTCTCGGGGATTTCTCATCCCTACTCCTTGCATTCCGGAGCTGCTCCATCCCCCATCTCACTTCACCCTCATTAGCTCTCACGACCTCGCTGTTAAGAACCGCCTAAATCTCCCAACAACAAAACCAGCAAAAAAAAAAGTGTGAAGGTATTGCGAACAGACTGTAGAGATTGATGCGCGTGTTGCACAGCAGCGCGCCGCTATTCACAGTGGCCGGATGCGTGGTCGCGCCTGGTCCATTGTGCATTCTCAGCTTCCCCTGCGCGTCCTTGATGTGCCCTCTGCACCTGCTGCTGCCCCGCCCGAGCTACGTCCGGGCGCCCATCTCCTGGTGCATTGTCAACACACCCGGGCCCAGGAGGCCACACTCAAGTGTGTCCTACGCTGGCGTTATTGAATACCGCACTCGCTACAGACTGTTAGCAAACTCGGTCACTGAACTCCAGATTCAGTTTCTTTGGGCCAATAGAAACACAGAAGTCCTATACATTTATATCGGGGAAAAAAATATATTGATACCAAATAAGTATGTTCAAAGTTGCGGCGCACAACACCTGTAGAACAAGGCGATGCAACCATACTGGTGTAGGTAAAAATAGGCGCGTGACGCTGCGTATTTAATAATTTTGTGTCGCGTCCCTGCGACCTATGCAACTTGCCATACATCCATGATAGCACCGCCATGTTCTCCAGGTGTTGTACGCCGCAACTTTGAACACAGTTATTTGATGCAAATTACTTTTATTGATATAAGTGTATAGGGCTTTCGTGCTACTATTTGCCCAAACAAACTGAGTATGGAGTTTAGGTGGCACTGAGTTTCGGAACACAGCCTGTATACCAACATCTGCATAACTCTACCAAACGTTTTAATTTGATATACGAATGAAATTTCGATGATAATTATTCATCTAAATATTGTCAGGAAAACCCTAAAAATGCTGTTTTTAGCAGTTTACAGTATGTTTTCATGTTTGAGCATATTTAATTGGATCAAAGTAAAAAGTGGCAGCTGTAGATTGTCATAGCTTATCTTTCCTTGCGAAGAAAAAGTCGTATTCCCAGATTATTTATTTGCTGAGATAGACGTATACATGCACACACTAATTCTACTGAGATCTCGACACGCAATTTTGGAGACTGGTGCGAGCTAATCAGCGGCTTATTTCACTAGTAGAAACTGCGTGATCGTCAGAACAAGCTGTCTTTAGTACGCGGCGCGATAATATCACAGGATTTGCACACGTTTGGACACTTTATTTGCAACTCGCCGCGTGCGGCTGTTAAAACACATCCGCCTCGTCGTGTACCTTTCTCACAACTGTAATTGCGACCCCCTTGACTTGGCACGAATACTTTGTCGCCGGAGTCCCACTTTGGAAGGACGCGCGCGGCGCGCACCACCCACACACACACACACACACAAAAAACAATAACTTGTATTACAATAGCTTTTCAATCATTTTCAAAGAAAACCCGGCGAGCTACCAGCATAGAATCGCACATTAACTCATACTTTTAACGGGGAGCAAATGATTTAAGGCTGTTCACGATAAAGTGAGCACTTTTGAAATCAATCTTAGAAAAATGTCACTGCCCCTGCCCGCAGATAGTTCAACGTGCGCGCTGAGTGACATGTGCCCAGTAAAGTTGGTAACGATGGATGGAAAATAGTTCCATATCTTAACGTCGAACAAAAAATGTTAGGTGTACATTTGTGATAACTTTAATCATTCATTTCGCTTTCCGTTTTTTTAATGCACCGGAGTGTAAAAAATACCAGATTTGAGAAATATTTACTTTTCTAGTAATTTCACAGTTTCACCTGACCGACGCATGAATAAAGTGATGAGGCCCATGGCAATGTTTATTTTACATATGGCGGAATAATATATAACGTGCATAGAAGTAGATCTTAAGCAGTGCTTCCCAAAGTGCTAATTTTACCGTGAACAGCCTATAAATGAAAAATGACTTTGGACATACGCTATTTCAGAGCTATGTTGTCGCCTTTGTTTTCCCCTTGGCATCATTTTTTCATTTAATCACACATTAAAACTATTTATTGGTTTCAACAAAGTATGTTAGTCAGCTTACGGATGCATGTTATTGTTCTTCGTAGTTGTGCGAATTATTGTAACACACAAAATTAGTTTTTCAGCGAATCGTCAACTTTAAAACTGGAAGTAAGTGCCTGCATGTGTGTCGCGAGAATGAGTGAAGAGATTTGGGCGGCTCTTAACAGCGAGGTCTTGAGAGCCGATGAGGGCGACTGAGGTGAATATGGAGCGGCGCCAGAAAAGAAGGGGAGGGGGGACGGAAGATCCCTGAGAAGACCCGCCAACCAACTGCATCGTCCGGCTCGATTCCCTCTTGCGAAAATCCGGTGACCCGGCCGGGTGTTGTTGGACCCGGTACGCCTTGGTGGGAGGCGAGCGTGCTAATCGCTCAGCCGCCGTGGCCCCTGTCTCACAAGAATTCAGGCTAAATCTTTATTACGTTATGAGAAAACAGAATTACCTCCGCGGCTCGAATTTGTTCCCCCGAGTCTCCTTGTGCGCTCCGAGATATTGCTATAACCTGCACGGGTCTTCCATCACCATCTCGGTTTGTCGGGCTTCGTCATCTCGTGATGGATGTTCTCCGGTGTAAGACATATTGAGGTTCGTGGGAGTCGAGGAGCGAGAGATAGAGCGAGAGATAGAGAGAGAGAGAGAGAGAGAGACCTTGGGTATTTTTTTCTTTTTTTTAACACTGAGACGAACGTCGATGCGCGGAGGCGGCGAATGTTATCTGTGACGTCGGTAAGTTCCCCCCCCCCTTTTTTTTTCTCGTCGTGGCACAGAAACTCACCGCCATTAATATTAATGGAGATAGGGGGCGTCGTGACGCCTTACCGGGAGACAAACTGGCGAGTGGTGTATTTGCACCCCCTCCCCCCTTTTCACCCCAACATCTTTCCCTTTTCGCTAGGTGTGGGGGAAAGGGGCGAGGGATGCTAATAGCGTTCTACATTTCTTCCCGCCAATCTCGCCAAACCGCCCCTGGGGTCGCGTAGCCTCCGGCGTCCTATTCTTCCAGTGTCGCCTCCCCCACGGAGATTAACTTATCGAAATTCAAACTCCGCGCTCGTAAGGGAGGAGGAAAAAAATGGCGGATGGGGGTGGCCTGAAAAATTATGGAGATGACGTTATGTTCCTTCTTCCAGTACCCTCGTGTCGAACGATATTTTTGCTCCTCTTCTCTTTTATTATTTCAGCTTGCGATAGACGACGCGCGCTCCGGCTGCTGTCGTCTCGCGATCTTCCATCTCCCTGTCATATTTTAGATACTCCGGGGATTAAATAAACAGAAAAAAAAAACGACAGTTTCAACGAACATGAATCTGCAGTCTGCCAATAACAGTTTTTGTTTGTCGAGGGCTGAAGAGGTTATATCACCGCAGAAAGAAAAAAAATTTCGAAAGGGGGAAAAAAAACAGGTTGATATTTTTTGAAGGCTAGAGGATTTACGGCGAACTGAATTTATTGTCGAGACACTCCTAATATTTCACGTAAAAATGATGGTATAGGCGTACTTATGTTAATGCCTTTCGAAAGCACATTTTAAAAAAGCTTGTTCCACTTCCTTACTTGTGTAGGTATAGCATTATTGCTTTGGCAAAGACTTACAATATAGGCCATTATTGAACGTGGTATCACTTAGCTAATGGAAAAAATAGCGCAACGAACTTTTCAAATATAGAATTCACCGATTTAGTTTAAACTGACATATCGCGACGAGGACACTGGGTGTTGCGTGTGCAGCAAGATGAATTCTCATGCTGTGGTGGAATATTCTTTACAGCGGCTGTCGGCGTGCATCAATTAGCAAGAGGCTGTCATATCGGCTACTTCTGTTGCGGCCAGAATACCGCGATGCCACCGTGTCGGACTTCGTCGTGGCCATTCGTCGACTGGACACTGTGTTGCGTACCGCAGTCCCGAGTTTGCCAAATGGTTTCTTGCACATAGACTAGTCTCGCCCCGGGGCTAGTAATCCCAAGTGGAATTGTCATCGAGCGTGAGCAGGATACTGAGCCACAAGCGTGAGTTAGGATTTGGGTAATATTGACTGCCTGTTGATTGCAGTGCCACGAGCGTGAATAGATTTTGGAAATCTCAACTGTCTGATTGTATGCATGTGTCCACGAGCGTGAATAGGATTTAGGCAATCTTGACTGCCAGATTAAATGCAATGTGTTTGTGAGCGTATATTTGTGTGATTGTGGTTATGGGTGTGCGGCTTTTGTGTGCGTTTAATGTGCGTCTGTATTTTTGTGTGAATGTGCGTTTGTATGTTTACGTGTGCATGCGTGTGTTCGTTGTGTTCGGTAGACACACACACACACATACTTCCAAATGCGATGTCCAGCTCAGTGGGTGTGACCCACCTCTATCCTCCCCCCCCCCCCCTTGACGGACGCGCTCGTTTCCTTGTCACCGTGCCTCCTCGCCCCCTTCCCCCTGAGGCAGTCCAGGAATGATTGACAACGGCGAGACCTGGCTGACGTCACAACCCCTCCTCTCCGTGCTGGAGAAGCCGACAAAGGTAGAGTAGGCGCAAGAATATTCTGGGAATTAGGACCTCGATGCAACGCGTGATCTAGTGAAAATTCTGGGTGATGGCCTACGACACTATAAATACTCCAGCGGTCCAACGGCCAGTGGTCTTGGTAGAAGCATTTGGCTGAGTGCGGTATGTGAAGTCAAGTGCGAGACGATGGCGGACGAGGTGTTCGTGGTGTGAATAGACGAGAGGGCGTGAAACCCGACGTGTGAAGCCTACTGTGCGAGAGGGCGCTCGGAGAACTCTAGAACATTGCGAACTGGCGGGACATAGACTAAACCGAGGTGGTACTAAATGGATATGTAATACCGATTTTATTGTAAATATTTATAAAATAATTGAATAGATTTTGATATGCTGTCTGTTGGGACTGATTTTTTAATTATTTGATTCCATGTCTTTGAGGTAATTATAAATTGTATTAATTGAAGTTATGAATTGTAAACCGTAAGTGGTACAATTTATTGTGAGATGTTGAGTCGAGAGAATTTTGTTTGTTGCTGTTGTAAATAAAACTAGGAAATAATAATTAACTCTCTTATTTATTTAAACCTCCTTCCTGTAACGCACTTGGTTTAGCCCACTGACTTTGAGAAACTGTAACAATATGTTATGTCACACTGCTAGTACGAGTAGGTTCCTAGATGACGTGGAATGCTGCATGCGAGACGAGTGTTGCTGGCTCTGGGGAGCAGCTGACCGGACAGTGCCAGGATGAGGTAGGACAGCAGAGCGTGTCTTGTCGGTCACTTGGCCAGCATCTGGACCACGCGACATTTCCTCTGTCGCCTGGCTCAGCCCGACAGCAGCTTTGCAACGGCGTCGTCTCCAGGCCACGTCTTATCGGTCGAGTACGACAGCATTCCTTCTCTCTCTGCGTGGTTATCATCTTTGAGTGACACTTGCACTGGCGGCAAGCGATTACCACTTTTGGGATCGACCTTTAAAAGATTTCACAGCCCCTACCTGCTGTATATATTGCAACCACCACCTGACCTGCATGCGCCAAGTTAAGGTTAACGACGAAGGTGAGTAAAAGCTGTTCACGATAAAGTGGGCTCTTTCGAAATCAACCTTAGAAAAAAGTCACTGCTCCTACCTGCATGTATTTTAACGGATGCCCTGATTGACATGTGCCCAGCAAGTTGGTAACGATGAATGGGAAAGTAGTTCTGTATCTTAAGGTCGAATAAAAAGTGTTAGGTAACCATTTCTTGTAACATAAATATTTCTTTCGCTTTTTTTTTTAATGCATCGAAGTGCAAAAATGAGCAGATTTGTAAAATATTGACTTTTCTAATAATTTCACAGTTTCACTTTACCGACGCATGAATAGAGATGACGCCCCATGACAATGTTAATCTTACATAAGGTGGAAGAATACACAACGTGCATACAAGTAGATCTTAAGGAGGGCTTTCAGAAATGGCTCAATTTATCGTGAATAGCCTATAGTCCCGCGTAGTAGCGCCGAATTAGCAGTGTCAGGTAAACCTTTGTGAATACTCAAATTACTTCTTTTTCTTTTTTTAATGCATTGAAGTGTAATAATAAGCAGATTTGTAACTTTTTTCTAACATTCCTGAGTTTCCCTTAACCGACGCATACATGACTAAAGTGATAAGGCTAATGGCAATGCTAATGTTACGTATGGTGTTATAATACTCAACGTGGGTACAATAGATCTTAAGCAGGGCTCTTAGAAGTGCTGAGTTTACCGTGAACAGCCGTCATAGACCTACGTCGTCAAGAAAAACATAAGAGGATGACTAAAAAAAAAAAAAAAAAACACGATATCAAGTTGACTGTTTCCTACAGATATTTAAAACACTATTCCAGAAGGAACTTTAACTGCATTCCTAGTAGAATTGTTTTTGTATTTTAAATATGTCGACAACAGCTGGTCTTGCCTCGTTCTTCTGGGTGTTGATAATGTCATACTGTGTGTTTTCCTTGGTGATAGAGCTCTGCTGTGGCATATGTTTGTTTATTTGTTGATTTTTACGTTCATACATAGCATTGCCAAGTACAACTATTTTGCTGTCTTCATTGACATATACAATAAATTGGATTTACATAAGTGAGATCTTTGTAAGTCCACGATTCATTTACAATATGTCGACATGACAATATACTTTACATAGCGAGTTTCACAGTACACCAGTAAACTAAAAAGATAATTAGACTAGAATTAGGATAAAGTATGTACATGTGAATATACTCGTCGTATCCTAATATTTCACTTTACACATGTTAAATGAAACTGGTAGATGAAACTAACGCAAAAAGCCAGAAAACGTACCGATGAACCATTTCAGCAGTCTACATTTTGCGCCTACGTAGCATTGTTTAACATTGTACAGAAAAAAAAAAGTCCTAAGTAAGTTTTCATTTAATTACATGGTTACAATTCGGTGCATATATTCGTCACTAATCTTGTTGCCAATTGTAATTACGAATTATTTCCTTCCCTCCCCCTAAATCCCGCATACATATGATACTAAACCCAATTTATATCGTGATATCACGCCTGTGTTTGAACGTCAATGCCAAACTTGGGCATTTATCGACTGGCCTCAGAAATATGCCGCCCTTAATTTAGATATCAAATATTAGAACAATTTAACAGATACCTTTACTGAACCAAATGTGTGCTACTACTAGTTAATATGTTGTATCATCTTTTCATTTTAAATACAATCATAACTCGTGCTTTATACTAGGCCATAACTTCAAAGACTTGAAAATTCACAATTTGACTCGATTTTTCGAACTCTCCAATCTGGTTCCACCCCCCCCCCCCCTCAATGTCTCCACACTCCCTTTCTTCATCTCCTTTTACATATCCTTTTACATCAAATGCAAGCAGCGCTGAACCTAGGTGGACAAAATTAATATTTTTCAAATCTTCGTGTGTTATTTTTTGTCCTCTTCTCTCCATAACTATTGAGGGATGTACACCCAACTTCGCCTGTGTGGTTGCCTATGGCTCCTCACAAGGACCTGTTTGGTAACCAACAACAGTGATGCACCCTCTCCTTGAATGGTGGTGGTGGTGACCAAAGTTCCAGAAATGTACACTTCTTCGGGCCTACAAGCATTCTAATTCCCTGATCTTGTGCAAGGCCAATTTAATCATCCTTTTGTTCTTCAGGATCGCTTTCCGTTTCGCGACCAGGTTTAACATCCGTAATGCACCGCCTAATTACTTGCGACGAGTCTTGCTTAATTGAAGTGGAAGGAAAACTGAATCGGACTTTTTCTCTGAACTGTGTATGAAGTTCAATATCATGTCTTTCAAAATTATGGGAATTTTTTAATACCAGGATTTTTTTTCCCCACTAATTTCCTTCTCGTGTTCATAAATAAACTTAGGCTTTGTTTATGGTCGATGAAAAATATGAACGATTCGACAATATTATAGAGGTATTTAAGGTGAGTTATAAATATGGAGGGCTCAGAGCACAAGTAGATAAAGCCTGTTCTTAATAATTGCTGGCAAAATCCATTACGGTAATAATTCTGACAGAAATTTTAAAAAGTCAACATTTTATTTCAGATGCGATATTTTGATGAAGCTGTAGGCGAAATGTTACATCGAAAAAGTAATACTTAAAGCACTTGTTTCTCATTAACATAACTATGTGGACTTGATCTAGTTGTGCACAGATACCTCCATGCACGTCTCTGTTTTTACCTTTCAGAGTTATGTGTCTGTGAGCGACGTTACTTTCAAAGTATTTGCTTATAAAGGCTGTTCGCGATAAAGTGAGCACTTTTTAAATCAACCTTAGAAAATAGTCACTGTCCTGCCTGCGCATACTTTAACGAGCGCACTGAGTGACATGCGCCCAGTAAAGTAGGTAACGATGGACAGAAAGTAGTTCCATGTATTAACGTCGAATAAAAAGTGTCGTGTAACCATTTGTGATAACTTAAATTATTGTTTCTTTGGGTTTCTGTTTTTTTTATTGCACCGAAGAGTAAAAAATTATGAGATTAAAAAAATTTCTAATTTTCTAATAATTTCACAGTTTCATTTGACCGACCCACGAATGCAGTGGTGAGGCCCATAGCAATGTTAATTTTTCATAGGGCGGAAGAATATACAATGTGCATACAAGTATACCATAGGCAGGGCTTTCAAAAGTGCTCATTTTACCGTGAACAGTCTTTACTGTATGAAATGTAGACTGTCGTTTGAATAGAGTTGTGAAAGTAGTGATTATTTTTAAGATATTGAAATTAAATTGTGCACTTTGTATTAGTTAAGAAAAATGTTTGTGTATCGAGAGTCACTTTCAGTAACTGTAAACACGTGAATCGCCCTCAGTCCTGGAATCTGTTGTTTTATGTTGATTGCTTGTTGCACGAGCATTTGGTACACACGGCCGTCATCAAACTAGATAATGAAACGCAGTATATGCGCTTACTCGTGTTATGTTCTCACGCTTGCATTTTTGTTGACCGGTGCACTTTCCGAATTGCTGTTTTTGATGTGCAAATGTTAGCAGTAAACACACTTTTTTTTCTGTTAGATTCTCTCGTTTAGTAAATGGAGAAGGAATGGCGTCAATTGTAAACTCGGATGTTCCTCCTTCGACGCTACCCTTTAAAAACAATTGTTTTATTATTCACTTAGAATTTAGCGAATGCTTTAGTCAGACTTACAAATATAACAATCTTATATATATATATATATATATATATATATATATATATATATATATATATATATATATATATACTGCAAATCGGAATTGCATGTGTGGTAACAACCCATCAACTCTCAAAATACGCATTATAGAACTTAAATTATCTACGTACAAAGACAAGTCTGATTTCTGTGTTTTGTTTGTGTTACTGCACAATAACACGTTTTAAATAACACGTATATTATTAAATTATAGACTGCAGAAATGTTAACACTGTTTGATTGGGACTACAAATAGTAATCCTACGTTTATATTTTATTTAAAAGTCAATTACATGTACTGTTACGTTTTGTGTATGTGTTCGTAAACCAGACCGAAGTAGGTACACGAAACGTTAAAGATGAATTCTCATTAGTCCATTGTGGTTGATAAAGAGATGACAGTTAGCTTATTTATATCCAACTTGTCTTTCGAGGACTCTGTAAAGTGTCAAACTTCACGTTGCTCTGGTAGCATGTGTTTACAGAAGCTGGCTATATGCAACTCCTTTGTAAACAGATAAAGCATGCGCAGACTCAACTGTGTAAAATAATTACGCAAGGTACACGGAGAAAAATATTTTGTAGAGAGGCCGCCCTGTAAAGTTATTTTGTAGGCACTACAAAATTATTTTGTACTGGCCAAAAAAGTTTAATGGTGACAAGTAAATACTTAGTGGTCGCCACGAAATTTATTTGGCAATGAGAATATTAACAAAACATTTTTTCCAGCGTTGCATATGCTACATTTCCTTATGCTAGAAATCAATACACTTATGTTATATGGTGCACTGCGTTATTTTACACATTCATGCTTTGTTATGCACCGTGCTAATTAACATTTCCATCAATACACTTCTAGGCCAAGGTGCATGCAGCCAATTGAGATTCTCAGAAGGGCTTCACTTGTAAGTTTAAAAATAAACAACAGTATTAAGTTCTGGGTATTCTACCAGACACTTCCAAACAGTGTAGTCCGTAAGAGGCGAGTTGAACCGCGTCTACAAAAAATTACAATATTATTAATTACCAAATTTTGGAAAATAAACAGAAAATATATTTCCATTGAGAGTGCTCTTCAAATTAAAATATAATTTACAAAACGAAAAGGCGATTTTCTTATTGTGCAAAGTGTCCACTTCAGAAATATAGGTCCAGCCCGTCCCAGAAAAAAATCCTTTGTGCGCCACTGCTGCCGGATGAACAATTGGAGATTTCTATCGGCCGTAGAGGACAGAGCCGTTTGTGAAGCGTTGGTGACAGACAGATTACAGCAGCGGCTACCTGTAATGCAGCAGATATGTTCGCGATAAGGAAACATTCCATCACTTTACTGATTATTGTGTCCCGCTAATTGGTTTCATTTTATCAGTAATAGAGCATTTGAGCTGTAGAATTACGAAATAATCTTTCGCAGTTAGTTTGCAAATAAATGGTTTCTCTAAGTGGAATACAAATGATAAAATAATGCGCAGTAGTCGGAAACGCGTCGTGCGAGTCCACTTCCGCTGCGCGAAGGGGTGGGGTTGTTCAGTTCCGCAGTGACAGCGGCCGAGAGCGGTTGGGCGAGAGCTGCTCAGCGCGTGCGTATTATCTGTCGGAAAAACATCAGTCGTGCATCTGGGTATAGTAGAGAGAGAGGTTATCAGTTTGGTGTGTACAGCGCCAGTAGTGTCACGTGGTCTCCCCCCCCCCTCCAGCGGTGAGCGTTCGGGACAGCCTTTCCCCTGCACTATGGGCTATTCACGGTAAAGTGAGCACTTTTTAAGGCCCTTCCAAATTTTTTATTTTAGTAAATTTTTATCTTTCCGCCACTTTTTTTTTTTTACATAGACGTTGCTATGTGACTTATAAATATTGGGTATACTTTGACCACTCTCAAAATTGAATGTCTGAGTACAGTAAAACATGCTTGTTAGTCACTAATGCCGGATTGAGGGCCTTAAAAAGTGCTCACTTTACCGTGAGCAGCATATACGTGTGCTGCCTTCAAAGCTGCGCGAAGTTTATTTACTCGCTTGAACCTTGCTGTAATAAGTGTGTGATGTGGGTGTCACATCAAGGCAGGTCGTGTTTGCGTCGCGGGTAACTTGCGCGAAGTGTGTGTATAATCTATTCGCGGTTCACTCGTTTTGAATCAAACTTTTGAAAAATCACGCCGCGTATGACGTGTTTAGGTATCTCCGAAATATACTAGGTATCACAAGCGTTTTATACCTCTCTTTACGTAGAATTGACTTATTTTTCGTCAAATTAAATGAAGTTTCACCTATGCTTTGTTAAATGTATAATTTATAATAAATACGAATAAAAACAGTGAGAAAAGATGCGTGTTGGTTGGTAGCGCCTAGTAAGAAGTAGTTCTCATGCAAAATATAATTACATTTGAGTGCGCGCGAATGTGGTGCGTTGCCCCTCTGGTGTAACTTTCTATACTATAGCTTAGTTTGCGTGAGGCGGAGGGATATCCTGGAAGTAGAACTTTAGCAGGGCTTCATGAAAGTCTGAAGTAACCGTGAATGGACTGTAGTCAGTGTGGCGTGGCGGTGGCGTTGCGTTTACCCTAATTTCAGGCTAAACGAAATTAGGATAAACGCAGTCAGGCTATTCGCAATTAGGACAAACGCAGTTAGGTACAATGCAAATTCCAGATTTTGAGATGAACGCAGTTTGGCTAATTGAAGTTAGACGAAACGAAATTAAGCCAAACGCCATCAGACCATTTGTCAAGAATATTCAAAATTTGACATTTTAGGGTAAAAATAAGTTAGGTTAAACGAAGTTAGGTTAAACGAAGTTAGGTTAAGCGAAGTTAGGTTAAGCGAAGTTAGGTTAAGCGAAGTTAGGTTAAGCGAAGAATAGGTTAAGCGAAGAATAGGTTAAGCGAAGATAGGATAAACGAAGTAGGACAAACAGCATTAGGGCATTCGCTTTTAGGGTAAACGAAGTGTACTCTGTGTGGCGGACGCTGCGCGCACGTGAACCTTATTACTCGTTTCCCGAGGACGTAATAGCTCACTTCCGGCCTGGCTTCCACGAGCCGCCGGGCCTTGATGCGACCGTCGCGGAGCGCGCCTCGCCCGCGACTACAAAACAAGTATAGGCTGTTCACGGTAAAATGAATACTTTTGAAAGCCCTGCTTAGCATCTGCTTGTATGCACGTTGCGTCTTCTTCCGCCTTGTGTAAAATTTACAATGCTGTGGGCCTCCTCACTTTATTCATGCGTCGGTCCAGTAAAACTGTGGAATTATTAGGAAAGTAAATATTATTCAAATTTGCTCATTTTTTGCACTTCCATACATAAAAAAAAAAAAATAATAATAATTTAAGCTGTCAGAAACGTTTACCTGGTGGCACGGTTTTATTCAACGTTAAGATAGGGAACTATTTTCCTTCCATAGTTACCAACTTTACTGGGCGATATCACTCAGTGCGCCCGTTAAAATACATGCATTCAAGGACAGTGACTTTCTTCTAAGGTTACTTTCAAAAGTGCTCGCTTTGTCGTGAACATCCTTTATGTACACTCAATTCACGGTTACTTACAACTTTCCTGAAGCCCTGCCGAAGTTATATTTCCATGATATTCCTCCGCCTCGTGCAAACAAAGCTTAACCACGTCTAGAGAAATTACACCAAAGCGACAACGCGCCGCAGTTGTGCGCAATCAGTTTAGTAATACTTCGCTTGAGACCTCTTACTGCGCATTGCCAACACATAATTTTCTCCCTGTTTTTATTAGTATCAGTTATGAATTAAAAAGTATACATTTTGGGTAAAATGTAAGCAAAAATTCAGTGTAATGTAAAATATGACACTTTAATGTTTCGCATGTGAGAATCGTGCCGGACGATGCCGTTGGTCGGCGGGTTTTCTCGAGGATCTCCAGTTTCCCCCCACCCTTTCATTCCGGCGCTGCTCCATACTCACCTCAATCACCTCAGCAAACCACCACACACATCATACATGTGGTGGTTTCGCAAAGGTTTGATTCAAAGTGTGTGAAGGTACTACGAACAGACTGCAATCTTAAGAGTTGGGGATGGAGCTGCGCGTCCAAGGTCAAAGAAGCGAGGGAGCGATGCGGGCGACACTAACCCGCACGCCTGGCGCCTCATCGCCCCTACGAGCAAGGCGTGCAGTGTTTCCGTCGTGACGCTGTACTGCGAAAATTAGTGGGCTTTTATTGCATGCGATGAAAGCCCACAGATTAAACTACACCCGTATCTTTGTATTTTCCTTTTGCCGCTTAAGGAAACTGCATAGGTAAACTTTAGAAATGCGATATCTGACCATTTTCACGGATTGTTTTCTCCAAGAATATACTCAACTTGGCAAAAGAATAGGGGAATAGATAATTGTTTTTTTTTTTTTAATATCTTTTCTGACAAAAAGTCGTATTTGCAGAACATTTATGTACCGAAATACGCGTATTTGTACAAACAACCATTTCACAAAAAATGCAGGGGTCCATCCCACTCTTAATAGGCTTCGAGAATTCAATTGATACGATGAGTCTACTGCCGAAGTTCGACCAATAGAAGAGCAGTTTACAGTGTATTATTTGTATTTAAAATAAAATAGGAAAATGTTATTATTTAATAGTACTTTACCAATCAGCGATTGTGTTTAGCTGCAGGACAGCGCAAATTAATGTTGAAATTGTTTATTTAAAATAAAAACTGAAAAATGTGTTCGTTTGTGATCGGTTGAACTTAAGACGTGGTTTTTTTTTTTTCTGATTTTTTCTTCTGTGAAACTTGAGCAGTTGGAAGTTGCAGTTTCATGGTGTATGCGTGGGAAACATTTGTCACATTTTCTAAGTTGACTACTTGTTGCTCAAGTTTCCCATTTTGCAAACCCCTCTAGTTATCCAGGAACAAACATCATACAAATCTATAGACTTTACGGTTAATTAGGAAGTTTTGAAAGCTCTACTAAAGCTTTTTCTCCCCTAGTTTGTATCGTCCCGTCACGTGTAGAATTCGCACAGCCGTGGGACTAATAACTTTATTCATGCGAGAGTCAGGTTGAAAGGTGTGCATTGCTGATAGGCCAAATTAGGCACTCCGTGTACAAAACACGGAAAATGCGCACTTGTTTTGCCATTGCATCCACAGTGCGATCTTAATACTATAGTATATTCGCGACTTCTTCACACTTTTCGAATTAAACCTTTGAAAAATCACCCCATGTGTGACGAGCTCGTGGTTGTTTACTAAATATGTCGTGTATCACAAGCGTTTTATAAGTGTGTTAACACAAAAGGATATTATATCTAGTAAAAAGTGAAGTTTTAAAAATATTTTACTTATAAATTATAATATATAATAAATATTTATAAAAACAGTGAGAAACGTGTGCGTTGGTAGCGCCTAGTAAGAAATAGTTCTCATACAAAATGTTATTACAACTGTGTGCGCACGAATTCGGTGCGTTGTCCCTCTGGTGTAATTTTCTTGACTTGTTCAAGAATAGCTTACACGAGGTGGATGAATATCCTGGAAGTAGAACTTTAGCAGGGTTTCAGAAAATTGTGAATTAACCTTGAACGGATTATATTTACTATTTTTTCTTACTTCACTGCCAAACTAAGCGGGAGCTTGATGTTAGTGTCTACGCAGTTAACTGCCATTGATTTTATTCAGTGGTTGATTTCAGTAGTGCTCTTTTTAAAGTGATTGGCTTTATTAAATTATTACACTACTGTTGTAAACCTCAACATACTACGTGCAATTTTTCGGAAAGCTCATTCATGAATAAGTTACGTTAACGTTTGTTCTACATCGGATACCAATTCCTGACTTGGCGAGGACAGTGCCCAAATTCAGTACCCACATTCCTTGCCCACTTGACCGAGATCCCGTCGTGTAATTATCGATTGTTCCATTCCTGCCAAGGCGTTTGTGTATGAATTCGGACGCTCTCGTTTGTTTCCATCTCGATTTATCCTCTGTTGACTTTTACTCTGCGCGAGTTTCGTTTGTCTTTGTGGCAGTAGCAAGTGTTTTCCGCGGCCGTGAGAACTTGTAAACACAGACAAATGGAATACTTAAAACAACACAGCGTCGAGAGAGAGAAAAAAAAAAAACGAAGCGTTCGAGGAAGGGCAAGTGACATCTACTCTTGGCTGTAGTGGACTAGATAGGGTGTATTTGGTGGGAATTTGAACAGCGGTAAAGTGATGATTCGTACGCGCAGTATAGTTCACTCGCTGCTGGTCTCTTCGTCGTTGTCTTTGTAACATGCCGACATGCATAATGCTGTGACATGCATATTGGAGTACGAAAAACATAAGGAACTATTGCATATGTTTGAACTGGTTGTTATTAGCATCAATAAATGCCTGCTCAATACCGTATGTTACAAAAGATATTTACCAACCTGCTGAAGAGCTGATGCTACATTGCAAGGCAAGGTTCGGCTTGAGACTGGAGGCTGTGTTTCCTGAGGGGAAGATATACCTCTACAACAAAAGAATGCCTGGAAAGAATTTTTTACCCCTTTACTGCATATAAGTTACTCAGGGACTTAATGTGTGAAATGAAAAGGCCTGCACTAGCATTTACTTGAAGCGAGAATGAACACATCGCATCGAAGTTGAATGATACAGATTTTATAAAGATATTTTGAAATCACCGTACAACAGACTACTAGATAAACTGGGGCACGGGGTCTTTCACCTTCCAGCAGAGTTGCTAGAAGCAACCTAAGATATCGTCCTTCGTCGACGTTGAACAATGTGGAGAGTGGGGAGATTGATGGTGAAGTGATGTGAGATGGAGCAGCGCCGGAGTGCGTGGACGGGGGAAATTGGGAGAGCCCTGGGAAAACCCGCCTGCCAGCGGCGTCGTCCGGGGCGATTCCCATGTGCGAATCCAACAGCGCGCTTGTGGTCTGCAGTTTCTTGGCTGGACGTCGAATGGATGATTATTTCCGGTGGTTTCGAAGCGAGGGACTGCGCAAATAAATAGTCCTCGAAAGTCGTTTATCGACCCAGTCTTCGTAATATGTGTGGAAAATGCACTTGCTGTTTTACATACTCTATTACCTCGCCTATAACACAAAGGCAAGCTGGCGGTTGATGATCCAGTGACAGCAGCTTATGCCCGGTTGCACCAACATCTTCCCCGATCTGGGATCGAAAGACACTAGTTCCAAACCAGGATCCAGTTAGGTCTTGGTTTCAATGTAAGTGTTGCCCCAACGAATTGTCATGATTCTGGCTCTCCGATTCATCGACCTTGGTTCCAAATGGAGAGATCGAGATTAAGTACGAGACAAATTTTGCTATTGGTTCGTAATATATGACGTCATGGAATTAGGCGTGTTTTTCACTATAGATAGAACTTGATGTGCGGTGTTTTATCTGTTTTAAGTGAATTATTGTTGTACGGCATTTACTGAATAACATTAAAGTGCGTATAATGTTGTTTTAATTTCCCAGTAAAACAATTGAACGTAGTTCTGCCTGTGGTCGTATTTTCAAACTACATTTGTCGACGATGGTTGCTGATCTCGGATCGAGATTTCGAACCGCTAATTTCGGTGGTTCGAAACGAACTTCATCTCGATCTCCAGTCCAGCTCTGAACTCGAATGGTGCAACTGTTTCCTGTGTCGATCTTAGATCCGATCTTGGATCGAGTTTCGAACCACGCTGGGGCGACCGGGCATTGGACGCGCCGTACCAGCTGCCGAGAACAACGCACGCCCAGTTGGCCTTCACTTTTCGCAAACGCGACTCTTACTAGAGTGGCGCTGCTAGCTGCGTCCGTAAACCTACATACTGGACGTAACAAGTTAATGTTTACACTCAGTGTACATTGATAGCGGAGAAACCATTGAAAACAGTATGTTGAGACTGCGTGTATTTGATGTTACAAGTACAAAGATGTGTGTGTGTGCGAGCGAATGTCTGGACGTAACAAGTTAATGTTTACACTGTGTACATTGATAGCGGAGAAAACCATTGAAAACAGTATGTCGAGCCTGCGTGTATTTGATGTTACAAGTACAGAGATGGGTGTGTGCGAGCGAATGTAGCCACTATGCTGTTGTCAGTCATGCCTACATTTACAAACCACGAGCGGCACAACTGAGATTTTAAGGGAAACTGTGGAGGATGACAACGCATGTGGACTTTAGATTGTACTTGGGAATTGAAGATAACATGATTGAGGTGCACAGACTATGGTTGTGGCGAAAAGTTTGGGGGGGGGGGGGTCAGAATTAAGATACTGTGCCACTGTCGCACGTAACAGTGACAGGATTTCGTACAAGTTTAACAGGCACAAAACTGTGTGTGATCTGAAGGAAGGATAGTGGGGCAGGAAAATAGTCATAGCGGATGAAGGATGTGTTCCGAACAGTGTTAACACACATTCACATGTTCACCCCGGGAAGTGTAAAACCCGCATAGGAAAGCTGCGCGTGAGTCACGTGTATGCAAATAGTGTGTCTGTCGCATTTTAAAGCAAGTAAAGTGGAGGCCGACCTGCATTCCCGCATTACTACACGACGCGAGTGAAGATGACCCAAGTAGGTAGTGGAATATGTCCAAGGACGTCGCACATTTGATTTGTGTAATTGTTTGGTTGCGATGAGACAACCTTTAAATTGAATGAAACTGTCAACCGGCACAACTGTGTACTGGGCCGATGAAAATCCCCATGCTGTGTCGTGGAGAGGGTTAAACGCGTGGTGCAGTGTGTCTTGTCATAAGACTTGTAGGATTCTTTGATGGAATGGTAACAGGTGTAAGTTGCTACCATGTTGCAGGAAAACATTGTGCCAGCTGTCCACCAACTGTATCCAGATTACATTTATTTTTCTCAGCAGGATGATGCACCACCAAATTAGCGTCGAGATGTACAGGCGTTCTCGGATGAAACATTTGTTGGGCGCACTCTAAATTTTTGTTTTGTTCTTTTACAAGAAAACTCCTTGGAAACCCAGTTGTCAAGCAAATCCTTTGGAAAACTGCAAAGAGTTTTCTTGTATAAAATCTGCAAAACATGTGTTTGTAATATTACAAATGCTAGTCTTGTATAACAACTGACATTATTTAGAATTGTACATAAAATTGTTTTTCTTCTAGAAAACAAATGTAATAAAATTAATAACAGAGTAAAAAATATATATATATATAATTTACGGAGAAAAAAATACACTGTGCCAGCACTGGGACTAAAACCCACACACCATTAATTACTAACCGCCACTCTTAACCACAAGAACAACTTGACTTAAGAGCTTAAAACTTATTTTCGCAGTAAATATATCTGCAAGTACAGTATCTTCAATATATTAATAAAGTTATTTTGTTAATGACAATAGTTTACATATATTTCACTTCAGGAGTTCTATTTTCGAGTTGAGAGATTTGGACGGCTCTTAAGTTCTTGTTAAGAGTTCTGTGTAACTAGGAAACATTAACAGTTAATGAATAATACGGTCTCGTTTTATTGAAATTGTGGTTTTATCACGACCATTTGAGTTATTTTAAGTGTGTTACGTTATGAAAACTTGCAATACATTAATTTTTACACGCAGCTACACTTTACATCACCTATAGTTTTTACTCATACATCGATATACGGTTTTACGTTGTTAATTGTCCGCCATTCTGCTGAAGCTCGTGGAAATGGGTCGGTATAGTACAAACATTTCTTGAGGTATATCACAAACACGGCCCTTGTAGTTTTACAAGAGAAATATTTGGACTTCTAAAGGCATTTGTAAAATTACAAAGAATTTCTCAGTAAATATTGCTATTTTTTTTTACAGTGTGGTTGAGTATCCGCCATATCTGCAGATTTAAAGCCGTTAGACAGTTGTCTTCCGGGGGATTCAGAAGAACACCGTGGACGCCACAAAGTCAGGGACACTGTATGTTAGAGCTGCTATTGTGACTGCCACGTGCTGTGAATCCACTCCATTTGACACCTCAGCTACCATTTGTATAGGCTGTTCACGGTAAAATTAGCACTTTCGAGAGCCCTGCTAAATATCTACTTGTACACACGTTATGTATTCTTCCTCCTTATGTATGATTAACATTTCCATTGGCCTCATCACTTTATTCAAACTTCGGTCGAGTAAAACTAAGAAATTATTAGAAAAGTAAATATTTTACTAACCTACACATTTCTACACTTCGATGCATTAAAAAGATTAACAGAAAGCAAAATAAATAATTAAAATTATTTCAAATGATTGCCTAACACTTTATTCGACGTTAAGATATGGAACTCCTTTCCATCCATCATTACCAACTTTACTGGGCGCATGTTACTCGGTGTGCCCGTTAAAATATATGCGAACTGGGGCAGTGACATTTTTCTAAGGTTCATTTCAAAAGTGCTCACTTTATAGCGAACAAATTTTAAGTTCTGTGCGACATTGTTGTAGACTATGTATTGCTGCTCATGGCGGACTTTTTGAACTTTTTATTTAAATGTTATTAATATTCGCACACACCCAACGTTTTACTTGTCGCATCAACTACAACTGGTCCCCATCAGATCGTCTTTGATAGTTTCTGTTATTCACGTTCAAATAGTGTAAACATTAATTTGGGACACTCGATAGTACAGGCTGCCAATTAATCTGAGTATGACGGAGGAACGTCAGTGACAGAACGAGTAAAGCACTTAGCCAAATATGACTGCAGCTAGGACTTGCGCCGTCTGCACAGAACGAGCATTGAGGTTGCAACTGTGAATGGCTAGCATTAACAGTCGCATTCGCAAAGCAGTGTATTGCTGCCGAACAGAATTTTTCTAAGCTTTCTCGTTCCAAAATTGACCTGCCTCATTCTGGACTCATTGAGAATCGCACTGACTGGTTTACTCCATTTCTTGTTGTCGAAAAGAAACATCGTCTTCCAGATGTGTGTAGAATTCTCTCCCATCTACTTGCAGCAAGAGAACTGGCTTAAACCTGCCCATGAGCCTGAATTAATAAATCCCAGCCGCCACTCTGTGTGTGCACAAAGCACTGAACTTACTAGCATAGTTCTATCTTGCTATGCGGGATCTCCTTCGTAGGGCGTGATGAAGGTTATGTTTTTTCCAGACTCCAACTTGTTTAAGTTTATATACAGCCATTTTTTTTTTTTAGCTTTAGTAATGGAAACATCAAGGTTCGCAGTTGCCAATTTAAAAAAATTGCACTTAAGTTATAAAAATGGAGAGGCGTGAGGAAAATGGAGAGGTGTGGAGAAATGAGAGGTGCGCAAGGAAAATGGAGATGCGCGCAATACATAATTTGTCGTGTGTATGCGGGCCCCTTTTTCTCCCCAAAGTCTCGGGGTTTCGAGGGCGGCGCACAGCTCAGTTTGTTTACAACTAGTTCGGTCGGGGCGTCTCGACTGCATCAGTGCAGTCTGACGGGCCGGAACGCTCGTTGGACGAGTTCAAATAAACAGCGGCACCCTTCGTCCACCGCCTCTGCTTGCTCACCGAAGAGAAGGCACTCTCTAGTGTTTTGTTTTTGTGGGAAGTAGCAGACACTCACCGACAGTCGACGAACATGTTTTACGGTTGCAGCGGCATGCGGCTTTCCGGTTCAGTCTTAGCGAGGCAACAGTGAGCGTCAGCTAGCTGCCAGGAACTGCACTGATCAACACCGTGAATATTTAAAGAAAAGTATTATTTTTTTCTGCAGTTGCAAGCGACATGAAGGGTATGTAATGCAGTTTATTTTTTGTGATTATTGAAAATCTTGTTTTTTTTCATACCGACTTTTAATAAAAGCAAGCACCTTAAACCAACATGGTCACTCATGGCATTTTTTCTAACTGTATGGTTACCTTAAGGACATAATGCACCTGCATCAGACCATCGTGTTAGTCCTAACTGCCGGGCTTTATGTCTGATCATACGCTCCATTGTAAGCGATGGACTAATAGTAAAACGACATTATGACCCCCGATCATGGTGGATAGGATTTTAATTCCCCCAGCTTTGCAGCATCCATAATACGCCTCCTTTTGAGTCGTTGATTTGGCTGAGAGTGCTGAAGAGCAGAGAAAAGCCCAGATAACCTCTGGGATGCTGTAGGCGTAGTTGCCACTCATCTGGAAAACAGGGAAACGTGACGGATTTTGAAAACTTCCAGGTAAATATCAGGGAATGATGTGATATGGAAGCTATATTTGTAAATTTTATTACTAATTGTGCACCACTACTGGAACTGTATCATATTGTTTTCATGGTTGTAAACGAAATCGTTAGGCATTTTTTACATTGTATGTAGGGAGTTATTTAGTTAGGTCAGAGAAGTATTATAATGTAAGAAAGTCTATAATAACAGAAACGTTTAGCTAAAAAATCCAGGGGGAAAATTAATTTTTGTCTGTAATTCAGGGAAATGTCAGGTAATTTCGAAATGAAAAGTAAGTGGCAGTCGAGTTGAAGGTGGTACTGTGCAGCCACAAAACTGTAATCTCACTCAGTGTTCGCGAGCGAGGCCGAGAGACGAGATAGATACCTGTTGCGCAGCAGTTGATGGCCAGGAAGCATGGCGAGTCTGGCGGCAATAGGCTTAACAGCACCTCGTGCGCACGCCTGTGAAGCGGAAACGGGCAAACTCTCTGAATATTGACTTTGTAGGGGAGTGCGGGGGTTTCACCAGACGAACATAGAGACTGCCAACCTCTGGTTGGTTACTGTACTAAATGCCGTATGTCCTAAATTAATGTTTGCACTCTTTGAATGTGAATAACAGAAAGAAAAAAAAAACTATTAGACACACAAGTCCTGTGGCAGACATACCGCACCACGCTATTACTCTGAACAGACTATACCACAATCAGAGGAATTTCATCGGCCCAGTACACACAGTTGTGGCAGTTTAAAGATTACCTCATCGGACCAAACACGTCGGTAAAATATTAATTGTCGTTGCGAGAGTGTGCAACGCTCTGAACAGATCTACACGCCTATCTGGGTTGTCTTTATTCATAGCGTGGAGTAACGTGGGAATGTAATGGGCCTCCACTTTTCTTGCATTAAAATGCGATGTACGCTTGACGCACTAATGCCTAACACACACGCAGCTACCTGTACGGATTTTCGACTTCCTGGGGGGAATGTGGGAACGCGTCCAACAGAGCCTCTGCACTTTTTTTCTCTCCTGCGGCACCGTCTTTTCTTCACGTCGCACATAGTTCCGTGCCTCTCAAAAGAAAACTTGTCACGTCATTGTTTACGTGACAAGATGGCGGGGTATCTAATTCTGCCCTCCATCGTATCTGCAGCTCAGTCGCATCTTCGACATCATTTTAATATGCGTAGCCCTTCCGCTTGTTTCCGCAAGTCGAACTTAACCTTTTCAGACATTGTTTCAAGAGTTGCAAACAAACAAATTTCAGATACACGCAATTCCACCAAATTTTCTTTAATAATTCCTCTGTTATTAACTTACAATGAGTGTAAACGTTATGGGACATACGATATAATAAATTTAATAAAATAATTTTTGTTTGTGTGCACATTAAGGTGGCATCCGTCGCACGGTGTGCAGAGCTCCAGCAGAAAACGTTTTATTAAATAACCGCCCAACGTGTCCGAGTGAAGTCTGCTGACGAATAGCGTTTAAGGAACGTTACGCTTCTGTATGCGTTTTCCAGATTCTTCGTTTCTCTCTGAAGCATGTTTTGGTGACAGTGAAAATAGCTCAAACGGATGTTTTGATGGCCATTTTTAGGTATGAGCATTCCGGTTCTTGCTTCAAAAATATATGGAAGTAGTTAAAATGATGTACATAAATTGATACTTGAATTGATTTCGTTTTTTTTATAACATCCATGTCCACATATTTAGCAATATGCTGATCCATCAGATTGGTACGATAACGTCTGCTGAAATGATCATATCGCGCACTGAAATTCAGAAGGTAGTGCATTTATGTGTGTGTGTGAGGGGGGGGAGGGGGGGGGCGTTAGATACAGTTGCAGTTTAACTTGTTCATAAAGCAATGAGACACTGCGTTGTGAACAGCAGGCACAATAGCAATTCCAGTTTTGCCGTATTGCACTCGGAACCTGTCGCAATGTTTCTGTGCTTGCCCATCTGGAGCTACACTGTAAAAATTTTTTTTTGTAAACTTCGTCGACTGTAATGGACGTTTTTAACCTATACGGTGTATGGAAATAGTACTACGTATCCGACTGAAAATAAGTGAATATTTAACATTGCTACTATGCTACTATACAAAGTTGGGGACTTCTCTACGCATTTTACTCTTTCCTGAGTAACTGTACACTGTTAAAAATTTCCGTGTATTTACGTAATGTTTTACGGGAATGTACAGTCTATATACGGAAAGGCAATCCGTAATGACGAAAAACGGAGTTAAGTCCGTAAATACAAAATACGGAAAGTATCTGTATTCCCTTTGGTTTCGAGTTACGGGGATAAACAATGCCGATTCTACACGAAGCTTTCATCGCCAGTGTAACAAGAAAATTATCGTTTCTGCGGCAGTTAAGGATATCCCCGCTACTATTACTTATTCTTTGAAACATTAAATAATAGCATCAGGCGTCTGTAACATTTGGCAACGCTAAATTTAATAGAAACTGAATTTTTGCTTTTATCCTTCGAAAGCAGATATAAAAGTTATACGACGATTTTCAAGTGAATGGTTAGAGTCGTGGATTGGTAATTTCTTGACTCGGGTTCAAACCTCGCTTAAGTACAAAATATTTTAACTTATTTTATATACACAGTAGAACACCCACATAACGAAAATTAAAGACATTTTCATTATCTCGTTTTATTTAAAACGGAGAGGTTCCGTAAAATTTATGGAAAGTCCGTTTCTGAAAATCTGTGTCCGTAATTTTACGTAGAGTTTACGGACACTTATGAATAAATTTTTACCAGCACTTTACCGTAAAACGAAGGAAAAGTTCTTTAACAGTGTAGGAACGTTACCATGCATGTATGGGTAAATATTTTACCATTCGCAATTTGTTACTGTATTTATACACCTACATGGCAGATTTACAAATAATTTCTTTGAGTGTAGTGTCTGCACTGGAAGCTCGTAATTCGAGGTAGCGATAAGGGTGCACATGCCACTACCCCATCGCCACCACGGTAAGGCACAGAACCAACTTGTAGACTCTCCCTTCTCCTGCTTTGGTGGCGACCCTTCAATTATATGCGGAAGATCGGAGCGGAGATGGAGTGTAGTCCACTATACAAATTTCATATATATTCTACTATACAGGCTATTCACGGTTAAGTAAGCACTTTTGAAAGCCCTTTCATTTGGTCTAATAGTCAATAAATTTATTTTATTTTAGCCCAAAGGCTCGGCTACAATCGCGTTGACGTTACAATAACGCGTTACAAAAAGTCATGAATCCGTGAATCGTATACGTTTAATGCCAGCCAATCAGAATTCAAAACGTCACAAACAGGTGAAAACAAATGTTACAGACGATTGGCAACAGATAGCACCACTATCGCCGCGCACGTATTTAATTTCCTAATGTTATACCAAATCAGTATACAAATAACGCAAAATGTATGTAAAAATAAGTGAGAGTGAGTGTAACTATTAAGTCTGCGTTATCTTTTTTTTTTTTTTTTTTTTTTTTTTTCAAAAGGTTCTTATTCAATTTCAAACAGAAACAAAAATATTTGTATATACACACCTATATTCTTTTTATTTTTATTCCTGTTAACGTCGGTTGTAGACATGCCAGTTTTCTTATGGCGACATTTAGCGTTTAACGTTTTGCGTCAAATTGTTCGATTAGACGCTAACTCCCGAGCGCGGTGGAATGTATTCGCTGTGTTAATTATTTTCATTGCAATATTTATTTAAAAAGGTGGTTATTTTAATTTATTCTCACAACGGTTGTTTACAGAATTAAACTATCGATCTTCACTATTACTGTTATATTTAAAGCCCTTATCAATATATAAATGCCTATTGATTATTCACTTAATTCACTCTCATTATTTACACATATACAGTATGTTTATTTCCTTCATTCCAGCTGTCCGTCACTCACGCATGCAGTTCAATAATCCCGCTCTTCACTCTCACTCTTCACTGTACCGATGCTCGCAGTCCGAAGACTTAACTCCCGTTGGTCATTCTCGCCGCCATTTGTCGCTCTACTGGCTCGTCGCTTCGCCTTTCTCGCACACCTGTCGCTCAAGGTCGCACAACTCTCCGAACTTCCACATTCTAAGAACTGTCGGCTCGGAGGACCGTCGTGGCCTGAATAGTCTCGCTGGCCCGATCTAGAAGCTTCGCCACACCCCGAGTCACGCTGAGAGAGCCCAGGGCATTGACCGGAACATTCTTCCAACGATAACCTCAGAAATCCGCCCAAGTGCAGGAGCGCAAGAGCCGAAGTATACTTATTGTCTGTGCTAGCAGCGGTACGCGTGGCGGCATGCCTTTGAACATCTCCGCGCACTTCCAGGGCATCAGCGCAGCCTTCAAACACTCCTTCGCTCGCAGGACCCGCCCCGGACAAGGGAAACGACGTTAGATAAGCAAGCACGCAACAGTATCTTTACCAGGTTTATCTATTCTTAAACCAAGTTAACATACTTTTAACGTCTATTTAAAATACATGCCACAGAACGCAACATAATTGTTGTGTATAGGCCGTTCACAGTAAAATGAGCACGTTTGAAAGTCCTACATAAGATCTACTTGTATGTTCGTTGTGTATTCTTCCGCCTTATGAAAAATCAACATTGCCATGGGCCTCATCACTTTATTCATGCGCCGGTCAAGTGAAACTGTGGAGTTATTAGAAAAGTAAATATTTTACAAGTCTGCTCATTTTTACACTTCCACGCATTAAAAAAAATTGAAAGCAAAATAAATATTTTATAAAATTATCACAGATGGTTACCCAACACTTTCTATTCCACGTTATGATATCGAACTACTTTCAAACCATCGTTACAAACTGACTGGCTGCATACCACTCAGTACGTCCGATAAAACATGTGCAGGCAGAGTCAGTGACTCTTTTCTAAGGTTGATTTCAAAAGTGCTCACTTTATCCTGAACAGCCGTTAGTATAACTGTAGTGTGTCTTGACACCGGCCTTTCTCGTGGATGGGATAATGTTGATGTGCACGCCAAGACGCGCCAGTGCTTCCTTGTCGTAGTGGAAGCTGCTCGCTTACAGACGAGAGTTTGTAGTAACACCATCTCCGAAACTTCACAAATCCCGCCCTTCCCCTCGCACGCTCGTGGTTGACGTCAGACGAAAATCACCCCCCCCCCCCTCTTCTGAGGGTCCAACGTCGCACAGGAGACAATTTGCCGCCGGGGCGAGGGGTCGTCGTGCTCTATTGCGATCACTGAGGACACAAATTTGTCAGTGTTCACTCCTTCCCCTTTCTGCGTTTCTCTCTCTCTCTCTCTCTCTCTCTCTCTCTCTCTCTCTCTCTCTCTCTGTCTCTCTCTGTCTCCTCGGGGGGCCACGGTGGCCTGAGCAGGTAAGCCTGCTCGCCTCTCACCGAGGCAATCTGGGTTCAATCCCCGGTCGGGTCACTCCGGATTTTCGCACGTGGGAATCGTGCCGGACGATGCCGTTGGTCGGCGGGTTTTATCGGGAATCTCCCGTTTCCCCCGCCCTTTAATTCCAGAGGTGCTCCATACTCACCTCACTCACCCTCTTCGGCTCTCGAGACCTCGATGTTGAGCCGTCCAAATATATATATATATATATATATATATATATATATATATATATATATATATATATTTGGATTCTCCCAGTAAAAAATTTAACAGCGTCTAACATTTTTAAACACATTTAACATTATTTAATAAAATTTGTTGGAAGGAAAGTTTTGATGGCTTTATTTTGTCTTTAGACTTTGTTGTCAGATATATTTGAAGGTGAAAATTGACAGTGTAACAGGGGTTTTACACCTCTGAAAAATGCGGTTAGTATGATCTTCCCATTTCAACCAGACAGTGGCAACCCCCATTCAGTAAATTAATAACAATATGTTATAAATTTTGCGTTTGTAACAATATGTTATAAATGATTTGTTAAGACAGTGTGTGAATCATGCTGTTTAAATCAAAAGAAAAGGTCACCTTGTCGAAACACAAATTCAAGTAAACTGTTTTCGAAACATCTAGAGAAAATATCAAACAGAACGACGTGCGACTGAACGATACGCGAGTAGAAAACGAATTGTGCTCGACTTTTGGGGGCGCATAGCTGACTAATATCTTTTAAGGAAAAAGGTGATATAGGCTATTCACGGTAAAGTGAACACTTTTGAAGGCTCTCTTATTTGGAATGACTGTGAGTAAATACATTTTATTTTAGTATTATACGTAAAATTGGGAGTGCGGTGGAAGCTACACACTGGTTTTATTACGTACATGGCAATATTTATTGAAAAAGGTGGTGAAGAAGTAAAAAATTGTTGAAATAAAAATGTAGCTAGGGCCTCAAAAGTGCTAACTTTACCGTGAACAGCCTGTACCTAAGTTTTCGTATGATACCTGCCAGATTTTGTCCCTGTTGTTCAGAAACATATTCTAGGTAATCCACCTGTGTGTATGAGTGTGTATATACTCTACACGTGCGTATGAGAGGGTATAATAATCTACATGCGTGTATGAGAGTGTATATAATGTACGTGTGTATATGAGTGTATATAATCTAAATTCGTGTGTGTGTGTGTGTGTGTGTGTGTGTGTGTGCAATCGTGAAATAAATGTTTTTGTACATTTCTCTTGCTCTCGCAAAAAATTTAATTCAGCTGGAAACTCGGCAGCCTCCATCACTCCTCCGAGCAGCTGAAACTTTGTTACAAATTCTCGAGTTGCCATACAAAGTAGGAGTTGCGTGGCCTTCACGAGAAATTTCAGACTCCTAACTGCGGCCTAAGAACTAGTTCGCTCATCGAGAGTCACGTAATATAAAATAAATGACGTCGTAAAAGCTAGATACATGAAAGAATGGAAATTTGATATGTAAAACTCGCTTGGCTGAGTTGCAGTATAATTACCGCACAAAGTTCGGCCGTGTTATTGATGACAGGTGTGTGTAACTGTGCCAGCTACGAACTTTCTGGAATACTGTAAGCGACCGGGATGAGATTGAAAGTCGTTTGAGATATACACGGTAAACCTGACAAAAATGATTCGTAAATAAAAAGTACTGCATAAAAGTATGTTTTTATTTCATGATTTTAGATCTTCTATTGTATTACTATAGTGCTGTGATATATAGATCAAATTTTTTCGTTGTTTTTCTTGCGTGCATTACAAATTTGCACTATCGTTAACATGCACACTGTAAAAAAAATCGGTTAACTTTGTAAATTGTAATAGAAGTTTTTAACGTAAACGTGGCATGGAATGATTATCATACAACCGGCTGCAAATATTGCAATTCTACTATAAACAGTTTTGAATTTCAGTTCGTGTTTGACTCATTTGTTTCAGAAACAATGTGGGGAACAAAAAAATTACCACGTTTGCTTTCTCAGTACGCGTATCGATTCATTTGCTAATTTCGTGAAACATTGGACTGGTGTTTGAGAGGACCTTGGTTCGATTCCCTTTTTTCCTTTTTTAAATAAATATTGCCATGTAAGTAGGGCCTAATAACCAGTGTGTATATTACACCGCATTTGGAAAGTTCAAAAGTGCTCGCTTACCGTGAATGTCCCGAGTCTAGACTAGTGTTCCGAATGCCATCATGCACAGTAGACATTTGTCGAGTGCCACGCTATCTCGTCCGTCCACACCGCACAAAACACTCGCCAGCCGCCGTCGTAGTCCTCTCTGCTGATGTCCTTCGTTACACCAGATTCTCGCCCGATCGCAGCACTTCAGCCAGATGGCTACGAGAAGAACTGCTGGTCCTGCTGCTTCGGCGGTATTTATAAACGTTTTCGGCCTCGGTCCAGAACCTTCAAATGCAGCGCTGCGCCGAGGAAAATGAATACCAGAATGTTCTTAGTCATCCTCTCAAGAGAGCATCGATGTCGGAATTCGCCAGTTAGGTCATGCTCTGGATTGACGCAGGGGAACGCGTTCAGTCGCGCGGTTGCCCTATGCTCCCTTGCAAAGCTGAGTAGACCCGGAGACTGTCTCGATCAGCTCGAGGACGGGCTGTGCGAAATATGCCTATATGAACTGGGTCAGTCCTGATAGGGCAGAAATCTGAGTGGCTATACTTAAGTACTCTTATGCCCTGTTGCACCAACATCTTCCCCGATCCGAGATCGAATGACCCTAGTTCCGAACCAGGATCCAGTTTGATCGTGGTTCCAATGTAAAAGTGTTGCACCAACGAAATTTCATGATTCTGGATCTGCGATTTGTCTATCTTGGTTCCAAAGTGAGAGATCGATATTAAGTATGAGACAAATTTTGCTATTGGTTCGTAATATATGACGGGTATGCTATGTGTGTGCGGGATCATATGCACGTGGATCCCCATACCGGATCGCCGCCGCCGACCCTCACATGCCACCGGAATGACACGTGTGTCGTGAGACCAGGAGCAGCAGCAGCTCCCATCATTTACTGGGTGTTTGTATGAACAATTAACACCCGACACTTGGACTAATCATAGGGTCCGCGGGCGGGGGCCGTGTCAGTGTAAGTCTAGGGCACCGTACCCACATTTAGGCTGTTCTAATTTTAGTGCCTATTATTATGTGATTTTACATGTTAATATTGTCGGCGGGGGAGTGAAGCTCCCCTCCAGCCTCCCGGCTGGATTGAATATAAGTGTCGTGATGTCTGTCTAGCGTGTTGTTATGTTGTATACAAGTGTGCTATTTAATCTCGCGCGTAGTGTGTCGGTGAGTCCCTAATCGCCCGGGAGCAGCCCTCGGGGTAGGTTTCATCGTTTCAGAGTGTTGTGACATACCGGATCGGTACGTACTCCAACCTTAAAAGGGGGCTGCCGAATGTTTCCGAAGTTCCTAAAGGTGCACTGGTTCTCCCAACTGTGGAGGTATCCGATTCTCTATGTGGATTATTAGTGTGTCAGTATTTCTGTGAATGCCGAAGTACGCTCAGACCTGTGAAGCTTGATTGTAGGGGGCGATCAGGTGGAGGGACATATTTTCCGAGTGGCCCTTGGTGGTTTTACGGGAAGCATGAAAGGTCCGTTACATGGTATTAAGGCTCTGAAAGACGTTCTCTCGTGTGATACCTTGTTTAGGATCGGGCACAGGAGGGTAGGTGGTGCGGAGAGCCGGATATGTTCCGGAAAACATGTCATCCTCTCAAGTCAAGTCGTCGACTCCTCCGGTAGGGCGGAGAACGGGCTGCGACGCCAGCCGGGCGGCCTATGCTAGACATCACATTGGTATTCGTTACTCCCGCCTTGCCATTCGAAATACGTGTTTGCTGTGCTTGAACACTTCCCACGCCTTCGTATACAAACTGCTACTCTTTTAGTGGTAGTAACTCGAATTGGGATTGCCGTATGTGGGCAGCCAGGAAAGTAATATGGCAAGAAAACATAATAACTACACATTCTTCGAAATATTCGTAAACGTTTAAAACAAATGTATCTTTAATAGCAATAAATTACATTAATAAACTCGCTGCTCCATTTTAAACAAAAAGATCGAATCCTTTTAAACTATTTATTTGTCTTGTGCATTTGTATCTTAAAAATATCGATAATCTTAAGCAAATAATTATATTTGATAGAAGGAATTCTTCGTGAAAAAACTTTTCGCATTAACTTTTATACTTAATAAATGCTATCGCCATTATAAGCCCTGTAAAATGCATTATATGGGAGCTTAGAAAATCCCTACTATTTAGCCATAAAATTAACTTATAAATTTTTCCACAGCATAAAGGCTGTTGATGATAAAGTGAGCACTTTTGAAATCAACCTTATAAAAAAGTCACTGCCTCTACCTGCATACATTTTAACGGGCGCGCTGAGTGACATGTGCCTAGTAAAGTTGGTAACGATGGAGAGAAAAGCAGTTCCTTTTATCAATGTCGAATAAAAAGTATTAGGTAACAATTTGTCATAACTTAAATTATTTCCCTCGCTTTCAGGTTTTTCAATGTATCGAAGTGTAAGAATGAGCAGATTTGTAAAATATTTACTTTTCCAATAATTTCACAGTTTTAATCGACCGAAATATCAATAAAGCGACGAGGCCCATGACAATATTAATTTTACATAAGGCGGAAGAACGCACAGCGTGTATACAAGTAGATCTTAAGCGGGGCTTTTAAAAGTGCTCATTTTACCGTGAACATCCTTATAAGAACTATTTTGTACCAGACATTACCAACGCGTCTGTATTCTCTCTTGTTTTATTAATAAATGTAATGTTGTAACCTACAAATAAAATATAATTAAAAGTGCAATTTAACCAAAAATAATTTTCTTGTATGTTAACGGAAGTATACAACGCTTGTGATACAAGACATATTAAAAAAAAAAAAAAAGAACCAAACAAGTCATACACTGGGTGAGTTTTCAAAGTTGCATCCAAAAAGTGCGAAGAAACCGCGAATTGGCTATAACCAAGCAATACACATGCTGAAGGTTGCCTACCTCAGAAAATTAGGACCCCAAAAGAAGTCTCAGAATTAGAAAAAAAAATTCTGTATTTGACATTATTACGCGCGAGACTTAAATAAGTTTGAAAGGTTTTTGAAGCTTAAAGCACAGGCGCCACCATCGTTTAAAGACTGTTACTGACACGGCAACATAGTTTTGAATTTTTGACGGGAATTTTTAATTTGTCCAGCAAGTTTTGCCAACCGGAACACTCACAGAGGAAAGTTACTAACAGCTGACGACACGTGCTGCAAGTGGATACATTTGTTGCGATACATTTATAAAGTTGGTGGTCCTGACTTATTTAACTCGTGTTTTCCTTCGTAGCCGAGACGGAGTTTGTACTCGGCTGGCGCCTTTCGACTTGTACAGCAATGGGAGTACTGTGACATTTGACTTGTACAGCAATGGGAGTACCGTGACTTTTGACTTGTACAGCAATGGGAGTACCGTGACTTTTGACTTGTACAGCAATGGGAGTACCGTGACTTTTGACTTGTACAGCAATGGGAGTACCGTGACTTTTGACTTGTACAGCAATGGGAGTACCGTGACTTTTGACTTGTACAGCAATGGGAGTACCGTGACTTTTGACTTGTACAGCAATGGGAGTACCGTGACTTTTGACTTGTACAGCAATGGGAGTACCGTGACTTTTGACTTGTACAGCAATGGGAGTACCGTGACTTTTGACTTGTACAGCAATGTGAGTACCGTGACTTTTGACTTGTACAGCAATGTGAGTACCGTGATTTTGACTTGTACAGCAATGGGAGTACCGTGACTTTTGACTTGTACAGCAATGGGAGTACCGTGACTTTTGACTTGTACAGCAATGGGAGTACCGTGACTTTTGACTTGTACAGCAATGGGAGTACCGTGACTTTTGACTTGTACAGCAATGGGAGTACCGTGAATTTTGACTTGTACAGCAATGGGAGTACCGTGACTTTTGACTTGTACAGCAATGGGAGTACCGTGACTTTAGACCACGTTTGTATATTTAGTCATTTAGCCTGTTCCAGTGGTTTTTTCTTCTTCCCTAGTTGCACTCTCCCGCCAGACATTTTTCTAAGGACAGTTTAAATACCTGTGTGCATGAGCGTACGTTTATATATGTATGTGTTTATATGTGTATATGTATGTTTATATGTGCATATGTGTGTATATATTTATTAATTCTTTCGTACACGCTGTTAGTCTTAAAGGAAGTATTTATGGTCATTTTTTCTGTCACGGTCTACGTCTCATGCTATACACATGATAGCTCGGCTTAAGAATAAAAGATGCACAGATTTGAGACGTACTAGGTTTTTGTTTATATAGTTTCGAAATGCTTGTTATTTCAAAGACTAAGCGAAGTGCTCACTTTACTGCAAATACGACAGATTTAATCAGCTGCCATTATGCCATTTGCATATAAGGTTCTCAAATAAGACGTGCTACTATGGTGTAGTTGAAAGAGTTTCCAGGTCTCGCGAACTTTTTCGGCAAAAAGCGGTGGTAGTCATAAACTGCTTTAATATCTTTCGTAGCAATTCTTCGCGCGCATTTGGCTGAAAGTCTTCCCCCTTCAAAAGTTTTAAATACGGCCGATAAAAAGTTTTGCTAATTGCTGCGGACTGAAGTCAAATTAATTAAATTCTCCGTGCATGCAGATCGCAACTGTATAGCGTGGGAAGTAAATTACGTTAAAGGTTTAAGGCAGTCCACGGGGTTACTTTCATGAAACTTGCAGTAGGAAAATGCAAATAATAAACGATAAAATTGGTAAATTTTTACTCCCCTGAGGCTGCTGAATTGTGTGGCTAACTGCAGTCGCTTAGCTGTCATTAAAAACACAATTAGCATGCGTAGACTACGCACATTTAACATACTAGACTACGCACATTTAACATACGGAGACCACACACATTTAACATGCTGTTACAATTTCTCTGTCTAGAAATTAAGTGGGATATTCCAAGTTCGTTAAGGGATGGAGGTCTTACTCAAATAAAAGAAATAATTATAATTTCCTTGTTATATTTACAATAACTAAAGGAAAATTCTCTGAACTCATATTCTCAAAAAAATTGAAATCACTTACTGTTCACAATTGACACAATTTAATAAAATTTATAATTACGATAAAGAAATCAATGAAATTAAATAACTGAAGATCAGTCCCAATATACAGTGTATCAACATTTTCAATTATTTTATAATTTATGCATTCATATTTGACAGTTCGAATATTTACAATAAAATCAGTATTACACTTCCATTCAGTTCCACCTCAGTTCAGTCAATGTCCCGCCAGTCGCAATGTTCTAGAGTCCTCGAAGCGCCCTCACGCACAGTAGGCTTCACTGGTCGGTTTCACACCCTCTCGTCCATTCAAGCCACGAATACCTCACTCGCCGTCGTCCCGCAATCTCCAGTAGTCGTCCACATTTAACTTCGCTCGCGCACACTCGCCAGGCGGCCTCCGTCAAAGATTGCCGGCCGCTGGGTTGCGGCAGCATAAATATATATATATATTATTATAATATATATATTAAATATGGTGTCTTAGACCGCCACCTAGAATCTTCCCCAACCTGCGTGATGCGTCGCGGAGGGCTGAGGCGCCGTTCAGTCTCACCAGAACATTCTTGCGTCGTCGCTAAACGTATCGGAAACTCTAGCAGGCGAGAGGAGGTCTGTGACGCCAGCAAGTCTCGCCGCTGTCGGCATTCACGGGATTCCCAGAAGGGGGTGTCAGGAGGCTGCGAGCGCATCGTTCCAGGAAGAGGGGAGTGCGAGGTGGGTCTCCGAATACGGCGTGGGGTAATCGAGTCGGCGCCAGCTGCAGCACTTAACAATACGTAGACCACCCACATTTAACATACGTAGACTACGCACACTTAACATACGTTCATCGTGCAATGTCTACGACTCGGAACGACATCCCCGTGTTGCGACTGCGGCGCTGTAGTTGGCAGGATAATCGAACGCATTCAGTTCGAACGTAGTGTGTGTTTGATATTGTTTTTTATACTATGATAAATTTGATATATTTTGAAGTTATTGGGAAGGTTGCTACATTTTATGCACGTAGACTTCCTTTCAGTTCGAGCCTTACCAGAACAGTATTTTGTGTTCGTTGTGTGTTGTCTGCTAGCAGCATGAAAGAAAGGTACTAATTGGGTCTCAATTTACTCCGCCGGATAGTAATTAGTAATTAGAGCTCTTCTCCAGTCTCCAACGCTGTATACTTTCCCTCCTATAAAATGCAAAATACGCCACGCATCTTTCCATTTTGCCGACTGCTTACCTCCTGAGAGACATTCAGGCTTCAGAAACGCATTTGCTCTATAGGCTGTTCACGGCAAACTGAGCACTTTTGAGGCCCTAGTTACTTTTTTTCTTTCAGAGATTTCTCATCTTTTAAATACTTTTTTTTTTTTTTTTACATAAATGCTGACATGCAATTAATAAACACAGTGTATATAATTCACCGCACTCGGAAGTTGACGTCTAATACTAAAATAAGATATATTTATTGACTATTATTCCAAATGAGAGAACTTTCAAAAGTGCTCATTTTACCGTGAACAGCTTATATCACTGGGGAAGGAAGGAGGGAATACTCTTGCGACATTTAATAAATTATTTAATTCATTTGATAATTAATAAAAACGTTCCTCTAATTGATTTAAAAAAAACGGTAACAGCAATTTTTGTCAGAAAAGTGCAAAAATAAATGTCCCCCCCCCCCCCTGTAAATTTCATTCAACACATCAGTGTACAAAAATGTAGTAGGAAGTAAACAGAGATTGTAAAAATCTTATTTGAAACCTGTGTTCCCCGTAAACAAATAAAAAAATCGTTATATAATAATAGGCATGACAGGGCATTCAAACCGCAGATTAAATGTTCACAGACCGAACGTGAGACAAAAAAAAATTTTGAAATGTTAAAACTGATGAAAAAATGATATCAGCTTATTTTCGAAGGGAACGTGCACGTAATGATGAAAATAAATAAAGTATAAAATCGATTGGGTTCTTTCAAGCGTCGTACTGTTTGCGGTACTGTATCATTATTTATTATGATATTGTATTTTGATGTATTGTATGTTTTTTGATGGTTTTCATACGACGCAAGAACTCCATTTTTTTTTTTGCATGAAATTTCTGAACTGTCTTAAATGTGTTCCACGTTCTCTGTGTGTATTCTGGGCAAAGTATAACCGTGTTATGAATTTCTGCGTCTAGATAAAAAAAAATATTGAAAACATTTGATTGGGGTTTCTTAAGATCTGCTCTGCCTATAGTATATATTTGGAATCTGGACGAGTTGACATAAAATACTGTCACGCGCTCGCTGTTTCGCATCCCGCGCGAGCGAGTCGAAATGAAGGACAGAAGTTATATGATAGCGGCGGCCTATCAAGAAGGAGTCCGCTGAACACATCGATAAACTCGTCGCATCTCGCGCCTAGCTGACCCTGAGAAGCTCGTATTTCTCCATCACGCAGAAATGGTGTCGTCACCACCATTACATTTCCCAGGACATCTTGGATTGCTGAGAACGTTCTAAACGGCTCCTACCTCCAGTATAAATACCACAATGGGGCCTCTAAGGAGGGAGTGATCAAGAGCCGAGAGTGTGGCGTCCCGTGCGACCTTAAGCGACAGTTGGGCGATTCCGGAGCGGCGAGGGACGGATGCAGCGCTATCTACTAGAGTGCGTCGGCGAGCTTGTGTGCAGTGAAGAGTGGGACTGATCTGCGGGACTGTGGACTGGATGCGTGAGTGAAAAGACATCCAGGACGATAAAAAATAGACAGTTTTAACTAAACGTGTGGAAATAAATGGAGCAGTTTAAGGGACATTAGCCAGAGTAAAGACTGTGATAAAGATTTTTATTGAAATGGAGATAGTTATTAAATATTGTGCTCATAAGAATAATAATAGTTAATAGTATGCTCAGACTGGTAAATAACAGATTTTTGACTGTTTGTAGCATTGAAAATAAATATAATTTTGAATTTAGTTATTTTATTTTTATTAAGATCTCCATCCCTCAAGAACTCTGATTTCCCCCGCAGGTATTCCTACTATCAACACATTTTTAAAGTTGTTTTGACTTAATCTTAATCGAAATGGCGCATTTCTGTCTATGGAAATGTAAAGTATTTCATGGAGCCCAGATATTTTTTTAGCTATAGATCATGATAAATACAATTTACAGCACACTTTGCAGACTTTGAGATTGTCGCATTATTTTTGTGTCACTCTAATGCCTTGTATACCAGTGTGTGTCACTTGAATGTAGTAATGTGCATTTTATTTATATTAAAAAATAATAATTCTTTAGTCCTCGACTTGAAAGTGTAATGCTGAGTAATATTCGTTTGTCAAAGATTTAAATAATAAATATTATTGTTTTGTATAGTTTTTCACGTTGTCCACATATAACACAAATTAATTTTCTTTGTTTCAGGTAAGCGTGCCAGATATACACTGCGTTGGTGAAGTGTACTAGAAATGCGGTAAGTGTGATAATATAGAAAAATCAAATTTTCTCTGTAGAAAAATTGCGGTGGTTATGGAGACACAACAAAATATTTTATTTACACATTACAATGCTTAGAGTAGAAATTTTGAAATAATCCTCTGCAAACAGTTTATTCCATTATCTTTTTCTCGTGATTAAGTTAATTTTTGAAATTGGAGGTGTTAAAGACATTGGCATAAGCGAAAGTAGAAACGCTGTCAGTTTTGCTTTCGTCAGTTCGCGAAAGAAGACTGCAAAGTCAGCTCTGTCAAGACACCTTCCAACACACAAACCGGTAACGTTCAGTTGAGAGGTTATTGTCGATGAGGGTGAAATGAGGTGAAGATGGATCATCGGCGAAATGCAAGTGCAGGGTAAACGGGCAGTATCCCGAGAAAACCCGCCAGCCAACGGAAACGTCCGCCACGTTTTCTACATGCGACTCCACGGGGAATCGAACCTGTTTCACCTTAGTTACAGGCGATTAGCATTACTACGGCTACACCAACAGCTGCTCATACGAGAAGAGTATGGGTGTGAGATTTGTGAAATTTCCTCAGTTTCATAGCTATAGACTGTTCACGGTAAAGTGAGCATTTTTGAGGCCCTCATTACTTTTTTCCTATCAGTCATTTTTTTTTACTCTCCCGCCACTTTTTAAAATAAAGTTTGCCATGCACGTAATAAACAGTGTGTGTATATTTCACCGGACTCCAAAGTTTACGTCTAAGGCTGCAATAAAATATATTTATTGACTATTATTCCAAATGAGAGGGCTTTCAAAAGTGCTCACTTTATCGTGAATATCCTATAGGTAAAAGGCTGTTCAGCAATTAGTTTCGGACGATATGGTTGGCTGTGATAAACAATAGCATGAATATACTGCACGGCATTCACTTGAAGGCAGTTGGTGAGAACCCCAGGAAACTCAACATTGCGGAACCGTTGACGGGATCACGCACCTAAACATTCGATAAATTAAAGTGCATGTGCCTGGATTCGAACCCGGAGCCACCCATTCCAGCGGAAGAGCCAAAAACTTTATCGCTACGCCACTGAAGCGCTACCATAGAAAATAAGCGACATTTAGATATCGGTGCAGGAATGTTATGTGTAAATAAAAATGCAATATATATACTTCCCACAGATTAACAGCCTGTTTTTTGTAGTTTTTATTTTTTTAAGTACTTTGCTATCCTTTTCCTATTTATTCTGTAAAACACGTGTATCGAACATTCCCTGAAATTTTCGAAATGAAATCGAAAGTTTAATGTGTGAGGTGAGACGAGATGGGAGTGGCGACGCAGCTGAATGAAGACGGAGGAGGAAACGAGAGAGCCCTTAGAAAACCCTCACGACACGAGAACCCCACAGTCCAGAAATTTCCCGCCCGGGATGGCCTGGAATCCAACAAGGGGCCTCAGAAGTGAGAGTAGGTCAGTTACAACCGTGGGTCGACCATACAATTGCGTTGTTTTTTGGTTATAAAATTATAATATAAGAGCTTAAACATTCTGCAGACTAACGATGATTAGAAACCCTTGCATATTAATGCAACTTACTGCATAACACAGCAGTCGTGTATGTAGCTTAAAGTATTTCAAACACGATACTACATTCTACACGAGAACAATGCATTACTTTTAACAGCAGCTTGCAAGAAAAACCAAACCTCCGCAATAAATAATTTTGAGTTTGAAATTCCTTACTGTAAAAGAGTTTCCAAGGAAAATAGGGTGGCAACCCCTGTTATTTCCTGTATGGGGAAAGGTATTTTAATGTGAGTTTGCTCTTAAGTTGACGATCCCAATAATACAGAACTATTGTCGGAGAATTGTAATTCCATTTCGCTTTGTTCCCGATATATTGTAAAAATACATTTCAAAATCTCACTTTTCAAGGGCTTATAACTCCCTTAATATTCAGTTTAGTTAGTACATGTCCTATATATCTTCTACTTATTTTTACACCAGAAATTACCTCAAGAAGTTTGTCGGTCTAATTGAGAATCAGCCTGTATGCATAAAAAAAATAGAAAGCATAAGGAATAATTTAAATATTTTTTTAACGTCTACCCAAAACTTTTAATTCAACGTTAAGATATGGAACAACTTTCTTTCCGTCGTTACCAAATCTACTCGACGCTTGCCAACAAGTGTTACCGTCAAAATATATGCAGATATGGGGCAGTGACATTTTTCAAAAGTCGATTTGAAAAGTGTTCAAATAACCGTCAACAGCCCATTGTTATAATTGAGATTGACGTAGTTATTCTTGTTGGGAGCCCTACGAAGCGCCACGCTTAATTTTGCCATTTGAATGTCCGGTACTTCATTGCTCGCCAATGGCTGGAAGATATAATGGTCACTTTTTTACACTGTTACAGAGTCGACGTAGTTCTCCAACGTATCTTTTTAAGCTAGCGCAGTTTTTTTATATTTCTAACTTGTTGATATATAGTCTATTTGCGGTATGTTCACGCTTTTTCGAATCAGATCTTTGAAAAATTGTCCAATGTATGACATGTTTATTTGTTTCAAAAACATATTGAGTATCTTAAGCATCTGATATTTTTATTTCCATAGAATTATCTTATTTTGGATTCAATTGAACGTTTACCTAGATTTTATCTATACATTATAATATTTAATTCATAATTAATATGAATAACAACAGAGAGAACATTGGTAATGCCTAGTAAGAAATAGTTATGCAGAATAATATTGAATTGAGTACGCATAAATGCGGTGCCCTGTCCTGGTAGGTTAAGCTTCGTTCGCATGATGCGGAGGAATAGCCTAAAAGCAGACCCTTCAGTAAAGTTAGAAGTAACTCTGAATGGACCACATTTGGAATATTTCCTAATTTGATACTTAAATATGCATTATAAGTTTTTAGGTTGCTGAAACGTTACCTCGAGAAGTATGTTGTCAGACATCACAGAATGTTAAAAAATGACGAATGTTGGCAAGCTGTATTTTAAACGTCTTTAAAGTATGTATCGGGAATATATATGTATGTATATATATGTATGTGTATGTGTATATATGTATGTATATGTGTATATATGTATGTATATGTATGTGTATATATGTATATATGTTATGTGTATATATGTATATATGTGTATGTATGTATATATGTGTATGTATGTATATATGTGTATGTATATGTATATATATATGGCAGCGGGAAATTATTTCCGGACGGGAGGAATCGAGCTCGTGCCGCCAACTCGTCACTTTCCGGTTGCCTTTGGGGTCGTTCGAGTGTTGACCTCCGCGCGAGGCGAAAATTGTGGTATCACGTCGAATGAACGGCGAGGGACGGAAGCTCGGGAGCCAATCTACGAGGCCCGTGTCGGAAGGGTTGGGGGGGGGGGGTGTGGGGGGTGATTCCCAGCAAGGCGTTCCTGGTACCGGTAAACCTACCTCCCCATCCCCCATCATTGGTCTTATCGCCGTAACTTTGATTACCTTCGCCAGTGACTCTCGCTGAAACATTTAGTATAGCCCCTTCCCTTCCACCCCTCCCTCTTCATTTCCTTCAACTTTCCACCTTGAGTTCCTGAGGAAAGCTGGGGCTGGCACAGGACGCAGATTGCTCTCTTGAAGGGCACGGAGGACAATGCCCATCGCCATCTAGTATGCATTGAAGCCTGCTCGTAACTACATCGCTTACTTGGCCATCGCTTATCGTCCCAGATAGTCGGCGAGTCCAGCCCCTGCCCGAGAAATGGCATAATGTAAACGCATCCTCACTGTCTGGGGAGTCGAGCCCGCTAGTTTGCTTCAAGCTGAGCGCTACAAACGGGGTGATTTCTCGGGAGACGAAATTCACACATTATTTTACGCTAGTCTGGAACCCATCCATCCAACAACTGCCGGCCCGGAAGCTCGACACGCCTTTTATAGCCGCTGGCCTTGACCTGGAGGGTTCCCTGCACCCCGAGTGTAGCTGAGAGACAAGAGGTCGGTAATCCAGCGCATTCTTCAGATGTCTCAAAGACACCCGATGTCCAGGTCAGGAGCGACTCGCGCCCTGATAGGTATAACAAAAACGCTTTGTAAAAACTCCGTTATGAAAAGCCGCCTGGTCTCCGGTTGCAACTGATATCGCAGGCGTCCATAAATCATCCAACTGCTATGTCCTTCACAGTCAGTCGCTCGTGCGGGACAAAGCAACGAACGAGTAACAGTATGTAAAACATGGAATTCGAAAAAGTGAATTCTAAAAGTTGCTGTTCAAAAGCAAATATAGTATTTTGGAAGATACGAACTCCTAAAGCCACTTGCTTTGATAAACCTTACTTGTAAGAATGATTTACTGAATTAACCTTCGTGCTTTTGGTATCTCATTGAACATTTGCTCACGCTTGCAATTACGTCTGTAACATAACAAAATGCTTGGGCGTGATGCCTTTTGAAGTACAACACGTTTTTGCCTAAAACATAGGCCAAATGGTACTAATCTCGAGATCGGAGTACGCCTACTATTTAAACGCGTTTTTGGTTTGCGAACAACTTAAGTGCTTGTTAGTTACGCAACTAAATAGCTAACACAAATTTAAAATTGCACTTTTTTCATCTTCATCTGTAAATGTGTTTTAATATTAGATATCATTCACAACTCTTAAAGTCGAACTGTTAAGATTGGCAAATTTGCAGCGAGTCATTTACTTTATGCCTCATGCTTCCGTTGTGAACATCATCTGTACACACTAAACCGTTAATATGACAACTCCAGCACAGAGAGGTACTTCAGTTAAACTGACCATAGGTAGTACGTTGGTGAGGTATAATGTACGGATCTATCGATATTATCGGTTCCTAAATCTGGTATCGGTGAATTCATCACAGCGAATGTATTATATCAAATTTGGATGTAGTGCGAAAAGGATAAACTTAATAGACGTCAGTGGCTGTTCACGGTAAAATAAGCACTTTCGAAAGCCCTGTGTAAGATCTACTTGTATGCACTTGTATGCCACGGGCCTCAGCACTTCATTTATGCGTAGGTCAAGTGAAACTGTAATATTATTACTAAAGTAAATATTTAAAAAATCTACTCATTTTTACACTTCTATGCATTAAAAAAAAACAGAAAGGGAAATAAATAATTTAAGTTATCATCAATGGTTACCTAACACTTTTTATTCGACGGTAAGATATAGAACTACTTTCCATCCTTCGTTACCAACTTTACTGAGCGCTTGTCACTCAGTGCGCCCGTAAAAATATACGCAGGCAGGGCCAGTGACTTTTTTCTAATGTTGAATCCGAAAGTGCTGCTCACGTTATCGTGAACAGACTTTACAAATATATGTTTTAAGTGCCGCTTCCGACAAGGCAAATTGTCGACCTCGTAGAAAAGCCGGGAATCGCTGGTTTGAAAATGTTGTTGGAAGGGTTGGGGGAGGTGGGGGACGTCACTCTCGTTCGAGTGACGTCACCCCCCTAGTCGGGCGCACGTGTGTGTGGGGGGAGGGGTTGCGAAGCACTTCCGGCGCCCTCGTTAACACCGACACGTGTTAGCAAACCCGCACGAGAGCAGCGCTTGTGATGGGAGCGTAATTGAAGAGAGTGCGGATTATTTGTGCGCCAAATAATATTACTGTTGGGAGAGAAGCGTTTGCGTTTGAGAGGAGGTCGATATTCGAAACATGTTCTTTGGGACTCGCCATTGAACACTGTCGCGATTACAGAGTATTTAATACTGGAAAGACCTCCAACAGTTGATAATGGTCACATTTCCATGCTAAAAGCATTAACGAATTTACCTCGCAGAAAACGCTAACTTCGAAATGTTGTTAAGAACTTGATAAAAAAAAAACGCTCTATTTCAGTATTTCAGTGGCGGCGCTGTTTCATCATCAAATTTGACGTAAGCAAAACATAATTAGAAAAAAGGGGTTAGCAAATATTGGCTACGAAAGGAAGCAACGTGTATGGTTTCTTTTGGTTATTAAAATTCATGAGCTCGTACGCTATTGATATTATATCAACTCGTAAACAATGTTCGGTTGTTTGTTATGGCTGTTCCATTATAAAGAGTTCCTCTAATTTCGCAATAAACTAGTGGTTCAGATTCATTTTCAAAGCTGTTTATCGCCCTTAGGAATCACTTTAGGCTATGCAGGTTGTTTTCATATTTCCGCCTTATTTTTTAATTGTGCGAGCGTGTATTTGTTGTGTGTGTGTTTATACACATATGTAATACACTCTGAGAAATTATTTGTAAATTTACCATATCAGTGTATACGTACAGTGACAAAGTGCGAATAATAAAATATTTTCCCATGCGTCCATGGTAGCATTCCTACAATTGCCCGGGAAAAAGTAAAATATATAGAGAGAAGTTCCCAACTTCGTATAGTAGCGATACTAAACATTCCCATATTTCCAGCCTGATACGGAGTACTATGTCCATACACTGTGTAGGTTAAACACTTCCATTACAGTTTAGGAAGTTCACCAGAATATATTTTACAGTGTATGTAAAAATCGGTGTCAGGCCAGTGCCATTCACTGAGAATTGGTAGAAACCACTGCCTAATCAGTGAATACGAGCAACTTAATCAGCACGATTTTGTTGCTCCAGGTGGAAAGTGGAACAGTTCCAACAGATTTGCGGATATGGAGGAATTTTGCCTGTACCGATTTTAGTGTGTATCTCGCCCCAGGCGGGTATGTGTACTGTAATTTACTGCAAATGTCTGAAGTACTATCGGTTTGTTTTTCAAACTGTTGCCCATAGAAAATAAAATAATAAACAATCGTGACTTAGTAGTGGCACACCTCCTAAACGAGGGGAAAATGCATCAGCGATGACGAAAGCTTTTGTCGCACAGAAAGGATTTTTCCCTCAGAAAAGGGGTTAGTCTGTTTAACCGCAAGCTTGTGGTGGTTGTTTGCGTAGTATGTTTTTTTCAATGAGAACCGCGTGGAATTTCATCTGCTCTCGGGGCGGGAGGTGTATTGTCACGGGAGGCTGGGTGCAATGATCACCAGACCTTGGCCCACGCTTTGAGGGAGGTTGGTCGGAGAGGGACAGGGAGGGAGGGAGGGGCGCAAAGCTGTGATTAGATAAGGATCTTGCAGGTAATAATAGCAGTAATAACAGAAATGGCAATCCTGGAGCGGCGTGCGGAGACCAACGAGAGGGTTTGGCGAAGGGATTGTCGTCTATCGTCCACCTCCGAAGGGGGGGGGGGGGGGTTAGCCGAGAATCTTCACCCTCCTACCACCTCCAGGGCTCGGTCGATAGCACTCCGCATAGCGTCATAATTGCCACTACCCCCCCACCCCCCCCCCCCACAATTCTCTGCAACACCGCGTTTTCTAATCCCACCCCCTCCTCAGACACGATCCACGTCGCCTTCAACAGCACTCTCGGCATGTTCCCATATAAATGCTAATGACGTTGTGATGTCGCTGCCAACTTGCTGAGCAGCTGCGCTGGAAAATAAAATAATTCGCGCGCCCTCGCATGCTCTTATGCTTCCTGATTAGCCGGCAGTCGCTCCATACCGAGGAAGCATAGGCGCTTAGGAACGTCCGCCGGTCTGGAATTCTGCTGTAGTAAGAATTCTTCGGCATTACTTTATACGTCGACATTTAATGGTCGCTCAACTTAACATTAACACTGATTTGACATGAATTATTAATGAAGCGCATTATTTCTCTCCCAGAAGTCGAGGGTCACATGTATCTCCCCAATATTCTGGAAAGAAAATTAGAAGTGCATCAATCATATCACTTAAGTTTATATGGGTTTCGGATGACCACGTGAAGACTTACATACTTAAAGAACTCTCGAAAAATTGCACGAAAAAAAAACCACGAACTGTCCATTCTCCTCACGTTGTTGGCCTTTGCGTGGCCAAGTACTCCGTGGAAATAAACCTGGAAGAGTTCAACACAAAGTTTATATCCATCACATTTCTTGTGTAGCTTTCCAACTTCCAAGGAGTTTTAGCATAAATTTATCTTATATTGCGCACGTATAATCAGGAGGAAATCCACCCAACGTATACGATAAGTTTCAATAACGAAAAGAAACTACGCAAGTAGTAAAAAAAAAAATTGCGATCAGATGGATTGCATCACACTGCGGTCATCTTGAATTGAATTTGACCTTGACCTTTTCCGCCATCTTATTTTCGTAGATCATCTTGTATACCATCTTGTTTCTGTCATCCGCCATCTTGTGTTTCTGTCTCCGTAACGTTTGTCGCGGTCGAAACGAGTGCTCGAGTTGTCTAATATCAATAATAATCAACATCGCCATAATCAGCGTCGCTGTTACTTAAAGTTCATTCGATAGATAACTGGCTTAAATTACTTACTGACATATTTAAGTATGTAACCAGTTGTGGGACAGTTCTCTAAATATGCACTGCAATGTTGGCGAACTCTGGTTTCTTCTTGCCGGTGTGGAACGGAATCCGAAAATGTCTGCCTGCGCGGTTAGAAATGTGTGCGCGGTCGGGTACTTTCCTATAGGCTGTTCACGATGATGCGAGCACTTTTGAGGCCCTAATTGCTTTTCTCTTTCAGCCATATTTAATACTTTAACTACGTTTTAAAATAAACATTACCATGCAAATAATGAACACAATGTTTATGTTCCACGGAGTTCGTAAGTTAACGTCTAAGGCTAAAATAATATATATTTATTGACGGTTATTCCAAATGAGAGGGCTTTCAAAAGGGCTCACTTTACCGTTGATAGCCTGTAGCTGTTCATTCGCTGGCATTGTTCAAGTCCACTGCAGAAAGTTCTCAGTTTATGTCGCGGTGCAGTACGAGCTGGTCCTTGCATTTCGTTCGGTTGAAGATGGTTTAAAACTTTCAATCGGTTGAGCTCGTAGCGAAGCAGGTCTACGGTATTTGGTCCACGTGTCTGTCGCGCGCAGCCAGCGAATTTACTTAGCCCCGCGAGCAGAGAAATTGGTTAGAGCGTACCAAGATCAAAAAAATGCATTATGTAAAAAAATAAAATAAACATTCGGTCGAGCGGTGAGGACTCCTGTAGCCATATTCGTTTTCCGACCGTCCGGGAAAACTTACTTCCCGCGGGTTCAGGAGCGGATGTTATACTACACCTTTATAGTGCGGAAGTGTGTGATAAACCACTGCTGGTTCATTCCGCCCAGTACATCTCGGATGTCCATATAGGCCTTCGTGCTGAACATCTACCACTCGAATTACGATATACCTTTACGCATTTTTAACTCGCATAGAGTGCTCAACATATAGAGTGTAACATGCAACTTAAGATAAAAATTTATATGGGTTACCATTTTGAAATAAGTTGAAGGTTTTCACTGAATTGCAAAAAGGGGTGCAATGTAACTGTAGTTGGCTTAGCTTTCACCGTAGTTAAAAAATATATATATATATATATAACATACGATTCGTAAGTACCTCGTAAAAATGTCAATTGCACATATTTACGCTTTTAGGGCATGCGGTGTAATCCTTGGCCATAAAATACACTGAATCTCGTTGTTACCAGCAATCTGACGTAACGAAATTGCTTTCCGTAGTCGTATGTTCGTGTATATGGGAGCATAAAAGCAGAATTACATCCTGAAAGGATAACTCCAGACAGTGCTTAAACTGGATTGTTTTTCAAGCACTCGAGCACCTTAAAGTTTTGACCGTAAAAAGGGGCTACGGTTTGGTCGACAACGAATGAGAACTCGTTCTGGGGGGCGTTGTTAAGGGGAAGATTGGCTTTTATCGTCCCCCACCCCCCTACTTTACATGCCGAGTGTTATTCGAAGGGAAACATTAGTAACAGAATTCTACTTAAACTTAAATTGTTTAACTTTAAAACGTAGTCTGCCAGACACTGACTTTACACGCAGAATAGGGTATTCTTATTATTTTACGTTGGGTATTGCCTCTTCTGATCCTTGTGCTCGATATAATATGAACATAATATCCACCAAGCGATTGGAAATATAGTTCCTCGTATTTTTTTGTAGCATTGCTGTTCCATCACTGAAAATGTTTTTATCATAACTAAATGAAACAAATTATTCGTAATTGCAATCCAACTCGTAACTTACTCCTAACTAGTGTGCTTTTTCAAACATAGTGGCAATATTTGTCAGTGATTGTGTACATTCTCGGCCCGGAATAATTTTTCGAAGTCTGTGAAACTGTATTGTAATGGGCTTCTTAACGTCCCCCGGTTTTATGCTTGAAAACTTAGCACGGGGACGGCTTACAGAATAACATGTAACCTAACTTATATTAACACCCATGCCATACCCGGGATTCGAACCCAGAGCCTCCCGCACCCCAGATCGGTGGCGCACCAACAGAACTGCGCCACGGAAGGTCGGAAAGTCCGTGCAACGAATAGTTTGCATAAACTGGGAGAAAATGTACTCAATTAACCAATTAATACGAATGATAAAACAACGCTCAGAATAGAGATATGCCATGCACCAGTCTCCGTCTCGTACCAATCCCACTTTGCGAACTGTGCAGAAATCATAACTTGCTGCTCTGCCTCGGCGGCACAGGTGTGAGAAACGAGATTGTTACAATTACAGTAGCGTGTCGCTGACGCCAACCAGCCTTTGCCCAGCACGTGAATTGGTGGCCCCTGTGGATTCGCCATTACCTGATTATCAGCGGGCGGATTTGCTCGACCAACTCCAATCGAGGCACGGCGCTGTGTGCGCAAGTTTATTGCATTAGGCCACTGCAGTGTTCTTGCCTGGGCCGAGTGTGGTCGCCCGAGTACTCCAAAATTCTGCGCTACCAACTTGCTTCAGCTAACTGGATAATTGTCCCGCGTTATGTTATCATTCCTCGTTCGTGAGATTGCGTTCGCTGTTTTTTACCTGTCGCGACATTTTTTGTCCGACGCGATGACTTACCTCTGGGAAATGATTTTTATTTCCCGTAATAACTCCTGTGACTACATTGTACCAGTCAAGCAGGAGTGAATTTTTCTGTGTTTTTGTTGTTGCTCATGCAAAAGTGATGAAAAAAAAAAAACGTATATGTTACACACACTAAATATGAATTTGTAAATTGAGCGGTTGTATTTTTCATATAGATTCCACATTTGGAAAAAGTTAATTTGCAAAAATAATTTTCACAACTTTGTTATTTTAGGTTGTTTGAAAATTGTGCCATTAATCCTTTGAACTTTAACATTGTAGTACGTCAAGCCAAGTAAATTACAGTCGTACACAGCCCACGCATGGATTTCATGAAAAGAGTGAGCGAGTGAGTGAGTGAGGAGATCTAAGCGTCTCCTAACAGCGAGATCTTGAGAGCATGAATAGAGAATGGGTGCATGAGTAGCTGCTGATTGTTTTTGCTCGGAATGTGAACAGAAAATTATTTGGGGGGGGGGGGGGGGAACCACGCTGCTGTTTGTCTGGATCGAATTCGCGATCTCCAGACTGCAAAGCCACCTTACCAAATTACCTTAAACATGCCCAGTTTAGATCGACTGGCTGGCAATACGGAAATGTGACGGCTACTGATGAAACATTGCCGTAATCAAGTCTGGTAGTATTTTTGTTTAGTAAGAAATTTTTTTGAAAGTTATCGTATAAAATTATATGTGTGATATACTTTCTGTTTCTTATATCAGACATTGATGATATTTGACGTTTCGTTATTTAATCTGTAACTACACAGATAAATCGAATGTGCAAAAAATGTTAATGTTAAAAGTGCAGTAATTTTTTGTTATCTGTGCGCCATCGGTAAGTAGTGTTGTTGTAGGTGCAGTATACTGTTATGCTGTTAATTTTACTTTAATATGAACTGCCTTAGTAATAATTGTTAACCTCCTTACTGTGCTTTCAGGTGGTGGTTATTTTGCGGCAAAACTAATTTTGTGTTGAATTGACAACACATTGAAAGCTGATCAAAGTCACATTCAGTTGCCATTCTATGCTTTAAAATTGATTCCCTATATGGCAGGAAGTAATGAGGGTTTATTAAACAAAAGTACGAAAGAAAATATACTAGTAGTCTGTCGTCTCGCCATTGCTGGTTGGTGGAGAGATGTGACGTGGTCGGACGACGGCCAATTGGGGTACAGGTAACGTGTGTAAGGCAGACGTAAAATCGAACGTAATTTTCTCTAGCAGCAAGAGTAACAGCACTGCCAATGATGGACGCGTGTATGGTAAAGAAGAAAAAAAAAAACATGATGCTTTAAGGAAATCACTTAATTGACGCAACAAGTTTCTTAAATGATAATGGGAAAAGAGTCATATCTATTTTGTTTTGAGAAGATGTACGTTGTTGAATTTGTTGGAGGAGAAGATGAACTAGAAAATAACATTGGCGAAAAAAATTTCGACTTACTAATTTCCACGAAAATATTACCACTGAAATAATTATTTCTGCATATCTGATTCAACTGAAATGTTACAACTTTCTGAACATTAACACGTAAAAGTATACGTGCATTATAGTTACATAATACTTTGTAAATTGTGAAAATTATTAGACAAATTGTCACAGTATCTATTACTAAGTTTATTACATAATAAACGTTCAATTTAATGGCTCTGTTGTAATTTTTTTGAAGCAACAACATTAGAATTTTTTTAGTGTAGGAACCACATTTAAGCGAATCTGTGAGTAGTCGCTGGTAAATAGCGACTGTTTCATAGATAAGGTCATAGAATGCAATAGGGATGCACTTGCCAAGAAGTTCAATGTATTTTTACCATCTCATTAACGCTGAATGAATAAATGGAGAACTTATTCATCCAGAATTTGTTGCATTTATGGCTGGTGCGCAGGGACGTTCAAATAAATAAGTCCCCCCCCCCCCCCCTCTTCTTTCGCTTTGCTATCGGAAATTTTGCTAAGTTTCAGATTTACTGCCGTCTGTTTAAAGCCGGAAATATTTCTCGTTATTTCGCAAGAAGCTGAAGAACTGTATCTGTTGGCCAACTTCGGGCTGTTTGAAGTTTGTGAACTTCTTGTAACATTCCCTGGCACAGAGTAAAGAAGGGCGTGAAAGATGAAAAAAGAAGTTATATGGTATGTCTGGTATCTACCAAAACTGCAAAAGATAGGGGAAAATAGTGTAAAATTAAACTGCAGTAATTTGCGTTCACATCTCGTAGCAAACGCTTTTCAAAATGCTATAGACTGTTCACGGTATGAAGTAAGCACTTTTGAGGCCCTATTACTTTCCTCAGCTAATTTCTATCCTTCACTTTTAAATAAATCTTGCCCATTAAAATAAATATGCAGTGTGTAATGAGTGTGTATTATGTTATATATATATATATATATAATATTTTAATGGCCACTATATTTGGTTAATCGATATGGTAAGAATACGTCTGGAAGGAATATTTGTCGTTTCGTCGACATCAGAAAGAAAGAAAAATTCCCCAAACTCCTGATTTTACATTCAAAATATTTGTCCAGAAACACTCAACGTACAGTTTTCCCTGGAACAGTCGAATCACTCTTGGTGTACACCAGATAACTAGAATGGGAACAATGTGAACAATTTCGCTGAGTGAAATTTCTCCCCTTCCTAAATTGTTTTTGCAGACCGAGTCAAACGATAGAGCAGGCTCGACGCCAGAAATGTGGACCGGTGCCGCTGCGTTGGCTACGGCGGATGATGTGATTTCGCAGATCCATTTGCGCACAAATTATTGTTCCGAGTCTGTGCTCACCGACCCTCCCCCCCCCCTCCCACGAAATCCTACAAACCCTTCAAGCCACAGCCAGTAGTGATAAACGTCCGAGAGTTTGGCCTGAAAAAAAAAATTCAAACTAGAAATATGGGTTAGTTTATTACTGTACAAACACAAATTCACCTACTATGTCAGGCTGGTGTTTAGGTGGTCCTGTTAGGTTGGGAAACGATAGCCGTATCCGAATTGGTCCTTATATGTAGTTTGCTTCAAAGGTCACGTGGCCCGAGTTAGTATTCCAAAATGACGTCGCCCTTGGTAGTTTGGTATGTAGTTTTTACTGTGTAACAGGATTTGTGTACTGTATCCAAGTAGCTAAATCACTATTTCCCTGTATTAAACCTACAAAATATACAGGGTTATACAGCTAAGATGCTCACCCCACATATCTTCCGAACTGCTGAAGGTATCGAAATTTTGATTTCGAATTCGTAAATGGATCTACGGGGCTCATAAGACACCGTGCGTGTGTTTATTCCGAGATGTCGCTAATTACTGAGATATCGCTAATTACTGAGATATCGAGATCATTGTTGCCTTTTTTAATGATAATATACTCATTTCTTCCAATATTATAGCATAGCATAGCGAGTTCAGTGAAGTGAAGTGATTATTGTGAAAATCCGACGAGAGAACTTGTTGAGCTATAAGGGGGTGTCCATAGAAGTATGCATTTGACTGTAGCTGTGGCGGGGTAGGTTGTGCCATCCGCAGGGATGTGTGTTCCTCCACAGGTGACGGACGCGGTTGTGATACAGTAACACAGGTAAAGACTGTCCACGATAAAGTGAGCACTTCTGAAATCAACCTTGGAAAAAAGTCGCTTTATTTGCCTGCATATATTTTAACGAGCGTACTGAGTGACATGCGTCCAGTAAAGTTGGTAACACGGGATGGAAAGTAGTGTCATATTTTAGCTTCAAGTTAAGTGTTAGGTAACCATGACTGATGATTTAGAGTATATCTTACGTTTTCTGTTTTTTTTTTTTTTTTTTTTTTTTTTTAACGCCAGTGTGTAAAAATTATCAGATTTATAAAATGTTTACTTTTCTAATAATTTGACAGTTTCACTTGACCGACGCATGATTAAAGTGATGAGGTCCATGGCAACGTTAATTTTACATAAGGTAGAAGAATACTCGACGTGCATACAAGTAGATCTTAAGAAGGGCTTCCCAACGTGCTCATTTTACCGTGAACAGCCTATATCGAACATGCGAAAGGTTGCTTGTTGGTATAGGCTATTCATGGTAAAATGAGCACTTCTGAAAACCCTGCTTTAGATCTACTTGTATGCACGTTGTCGCTTCATCCACTTTATGTGGACTTAACATAGCCATGGGCCTCATCACTTTGTTCATGCGTCGGTCAAGTAAAACTGTGAAATTATTACGAAATAAAAAGTTTTGCAAATCTGCTAATTTTTACACGTTGATGCATTAAAAAAATCACAGAATGTGAAAGAAATAATTTAAGTTAGCTGAAATGGTTACCTGACACGTTTCATTCGACGTTAATATATGGAACTATTTCCATTCTTCGTTACCAGCTTTACTGGGCGAATGTCACTCAGTGCGCCAATTAGAATATATGCACGTAGGGGCAGTGGCATTTTTCTAAGCTTGATTTCAAAAGTGCTCACTTTATCGCGAACCGCCTTAGGTGTGATGCGAGTGTGGGGTGGGGGACTGCTCGACGAACAAGAAATTGCCGCAGCGAAGGGGGCTAATAGTGAGAAGCCAGTCTGTGTGCGCTGAAGCTGTCGTAATATGGTCGGGCGTGGGTGAGCTGGAGAGGTTTATGCGGTGTCTTCAACGTGGGCGACGACGTGAAATGACTGAGGGGAACTTCGGTACTGGGAATGCTCTCGTCTTGTTGTGCCGGCGACACTTGTTTACACTCCGCAAACACTGTTGCAGCTTTGTTTGTCGAGTGTCTCCTCTCTCTCTATATCTATCTATCCATCTATCTATCTCTCCCTCTTCCTCCGTCTATCGCCTTGCCGTCCTCTCGCGACTATCGTGGGTCGCACTTTTTTTTTTTACCCCTAGTCTTGACTGAGCATCTCGTTGGGAATGTTATCTTGGCGTAGAGCGCGAGCACTGGATTAAAAAGAAGGCGGGTTTGAATCATGTATGTGCAGGGGACTGCAGTGGATAATGTTGGCGTGGGAAAGAATACAAATATGGCGCATTAAGCGTAAAATTACACTACTGTCGTGTATCAGTTAATAAGAAGTCTGCATGAGGATCACACACGATGGGCGTTCATACATTTCACATTGCAAGTGTGGAAGATTTGGACGACGCATATTTCAAGAGAAAATTTGTTTACTGATTTTAATATTAAAGTAGTTTTTGAGGGTGGAGGTCTTAATAAAAATAAAATAACTAAATTTTGTTTTCTAATTTATTCACACAGTTATTATTTGCAGCACTAAAGTATCTGTCCCCACTATTACTCTTTGTATTTAACAGTGAGCTCAATATTTGATGACTATTTCAACTTTAATTAACGTCCTTAATAATGTCTGTGTTTGGTTTGAGTCAATTAACTCGTATTCATCATTAGCACATGTCCAGTCTGTTTCCATAATTTGTAATATATTTCTCGCTCATCTACTCCATTAGTCCAGCCTGCCAGCCGCACTCTTCACTGCTTGATACTCGCAGTCGCAGACTTCTCTTCCGATGGTCACTTCTCCCGCCGCTCGTCTTCTATCGCTCGGAACTCGGCCACTCAACAACTCTACTCCAGGCTCGGAGGGGTGTCACACTGTTATATCCTTCGCCCTAACCATCTGGCAGGTTAATGCACCCCGTGTCACGCTGAGAGAACGAGGTCAGTAATCCAGAGTATTCTTCAGATAAATACAGAAATCCTATCTGCCGAAGGTCACTAGCGGCGAGCTGATAGTGTTATCGCGGCAGAATGCCTCCATATCTCAAAATGTTGGTTGGATTATCGCTCATGTGTCATTCAAACATCCCATTGAATTGCCGCCCACTATCATATCACTACACTCTCCTCTTCCGTCCTCTTGCGTGGGTCGCGCCAAGGTCAGCAGCGCAAACCAGCGACACGTAACAGTATGTTTGATTCTGTCGAAGCGTTTCCACCCGAGGCTAGTTAGTGAACTTATTTTATCTGCTGGCTGAATTTTGCCGAGTCAGGATTTTCATAACAAGTGGCGCTCTTTGTAAACACCTAGATATCTTATCACATGACAATTTCAGTTCATGATCTATTTTTTCATCAAGTTTAGGATTAAATTATGTCTGTTTTCTGGAAGCATTTTATATCTGTGTATTACGTGCAGCAACAGGCATGCTAGCCTGATTGCGGTAGCACAAATATTGCGAAGAAGTGGAGCGAAACCTTGAGCGCTTCTAAACAAACCTCACCAGGCAGGCCGAGTACGCCAAATATTACAGCTGGAAACACGGCGAACGAGGTCTTTGTCGTCGAGACACTGCGCCAGTAAGACGTCCAGAGACGGGGGAGTGCCGTCCGCCGACATGCTTCTAGTCTTCAGCCTACGGCATCATGGACAAGGTGAAGTCGGACCATAGTAAACTAGTCAGAGTGGCCTTTTATATAAACAAGTAATTTAATAACGAATCGCATTAATATCTAACACAATATAACCAAGTACACGTAACGAGAGCTCCTCCGATTTAACGAGTAACTAGCATATTGTAACGAGTTGTAAAACACATTGTAACGAGATGTAATTTGATAGTGATTCTAATACACAGGCGAAACTGAATATATTTGAGTTCATCACTGAGTACCCCAGCATGTACGTTTAATATAAAGCACTTAGCTACAGCGAAGTCACAATCTTTTAAAGACGTAACAACTGCATGCATTTATGGGATGGTAGTAATAATGGCAATGAAACATATTGTTACAATTTCTCAGTCAGTAGGCTTAGCCATGTAGGTTCTTTAAGAGATTGTCGGTTTTAATTAAATATAAGAGTTTGTAAACAAATTGTTAATAATTTCCTAACACTGCAAACAAAATACCTACTCTTTACTTAATGTCTCGCAATAAATGGCTATCACTTGCTATTTATAATTAAAAAATTGAATATGTACAACTTACAATGACCTCCAAGAAACCAACGCAATTTAATAACAAAAATCAGTCCCAGTAAACATTGTTTAATGAATTATTTTCCGAATTATATGTTCATGTTTGACGATTCCAATATTTACAATAATGTCCGTATCACATATTTATACAGTTCGACCTTAAGCCAGTTCACAGTCCATCAGTTCAGAATGTTCTAGCCGTTCAGAATGCACATTAGCCTTCTACTCGTCAGGTACCGCGCCCTATCGCCCGTCCACACCGCACTATTACTCACTGCTGTCATCTCCGACGTCGCCCGTCTTGCTACGCTGCACCAGACTTTTCTAGATTGCCGCACTTCAGCCAGATGGCTACCACAAAGATTGCCGATCCTCAGGCTGACCCTGATTGGGGGGTCGGCTATTCTCCAGAAACTTCTCCAAATGCTGCGTTGCGCCGAGGAACAGAATTACCAGAAAATCCGTGCTCATCTAAAGTATTAGACCCCCCCCCCCCCAGCAAGGCGTGGCGCGGGGGTGGGGGTCTGTGACGCCAGCCGGGAATACACTATACCTCATCTTTAGTCTATTGTCGGAAGATGGAGATGAATACTGCGCAGCTGGCACTCGCGTTCCATCGCGTATGCATAAGGGGCTTGTGCTCCAAAGCACTTTAAGCTCATATCCATTACCGTGATTGGATTGTTTACGTCTTATCTGTCTGCCCGCCAATCACGGAAGGTCAATATTGGAAAAAACTGGGTTTGGATGCGTTGGGGATACATCTACGTTGACGCGCTCGGACGCCTTGATGTTTATTTTACGTTCCCAGCACCGCTTCACTCGATCATACGAGGTCTTATGGATATCGCTGGATTCATTTTGAGATGCTCTTTCCAACCGTATACGATTTCTGTATTTCGACTTGGCTTTTTGACTTGTATAGGCCGAAATTATGTTAAGTTTGTAACGTCTCATTATGTAGAGCATCTAATTAGTATTGTTAAGCCTTACAGTGGTATGGAAATCTAGTATACGAGTACACACATGTTTATTTTATAGAAATGCTATTGTCGTGACGTGTTGTACATATAAGTTTATCGTTCAGTACTTTTATTTTAATTTTATTTTACATATTTATCATCGTACATGCAGCAGTTGATAGGTTACTATTCATATATTCAATATTACGTATTTATTTTCATATTGTTAAATTTTGAGTTACATGTTAATACAGCGTATTAATTTTAATAATAAGGAATGCACCATGATATAAGCCCTATGTGACACAGGTAAATTCAAATCAGGTAACCGACGTCAAATTGAGTTATTGAAAGAATGTTCTGGTCTCCATCTTGTTTGAAATGGGTCACTAACGTAATAGGTCGGGTAGACCTGAGCTCCGTCTGAACAGTGGAAAATTATAATTTAAAAGTGATTTTGGCCCCGACAAATATGCACGTTTTACGTAAATAGCCGACAGAATGTTTTTAAACTGTCTGAATAGGGCTTAGGAGCTTTGCAACTTTAAGTATAACGCAGAAATTTAAGGTATCTTATCACCGCCATGCGTTTCTTGTTAACTACACATTTAATCCAACACTTTCTTGCTGATCACACAGTGCCTGACAATAAGAACTCGTATTTTACTCTACCGAATTTTGACATTGCTAGCCAGGAACATTTTATTCAATGTAGACGCATAGGGAGAGTTTTTGTAAAATGTAACACGTGAGTGTGATTACTATTTGAACATTAACCAAACTTTCTGCACTCTAAAACATTTTTAATTTGTTACGGACTTTTAAAAACTGCAAAGACTTTAATTATGGTTGGCAAGCACACACACATAATTTGCTATTTTTTTTACAGACATACAGAGTTTTAATTTTAATATTCTAGTCATACAAAGTTATAATTTTAATATTCTAGTCCAAATGCTGTGTGGTATTTGTAAATATTATGTGGTCACAATATAAAGTTCGAAACATTATTTAAATTGAGAAAAGATTTTGTTTGCATTTAACTCCACTTCGCCCTTGGACTTCTTTGATAGATATGCTAGTAGTTAGTTTACTTATTATTTCCCAGCAAATATTTAAAGTATGACATATGCATAGCTGTGTGGAGGCGGAGATAAGCCTGGATACAAGGAAACATGCTGTTAAGATGTCTGTTGATGTTTTTGCGGTGATTCTTAGTATTTTGCAGTGTGTGTTCTGTCGCCTACACATTCAGTTGTTTATTTGCAAACCCTGCCTACATGTTGCATAATAATTACACATATAAGTATATCTCCATTTGTTTTCACATGCATTAAAGAATCCTAATCCACCACCACAGTGGCTAATACCCATACGTAGCGTTTAAATATTATTTCACACGCTATCTATCTTAGAGTCTTCCCCACAGCATAATTCATCACAAATTTCTTAATTTTTTTTACATGAAACTCGTTCAATTTCACCATAACCACACCACTTCAATCGATTGATCTTGACGGGAGCTGTCGATTGAAACGCAAACGAGCGTCGTAGCTTCTCTTAGTCAAAAGTTATACTACGCGGAAGTTATGAGTCGTGGCGAAACGAACTCTAAATTGCACCCCCCCCCCTTCCACCTGCGTGCGATGATTCACAGTCCTCACTCACGTAACATATTCTTTGATCCTTTGGCAATCGAGTGGTGTAATTGGATTTTGAATGTAGACAATGTATTCGGATCTGCAATACCAAATTACATATCTCGATTTTTATCAGATTTTCTGGATTGCCTGCCCACTATGGTCGCAAATTTAAAGACGCATTCACGCCAAAACATCATTCTGATTGGCTCACTCACGTAACACACCAGCCCAAAGGAAAGCGGCAAGTGTATACGTGGTGTATTGAAGTCTTAGCCAGCGCGTAAATCTTTGTCGCGATCTTCAACCTTCTTAGCTACAGCCTCACGACGTGGAACGCGAGTTCAACGTAATACAGCAGTTTCATTTTCCCTCGTCGACGAAGAGTGATTGGTGGGAGTTCGGCACGCCGGAGTATCCCCGGGCTGCGCCCTCGTGTTTTACGGCACGTCAAACTCTCTTCCCCCCCCCCCCCCCATGCTCTCACTGCACACCCGGGGGCGCCCCCAGACTCCCAGCGGCTGTAAATTAGCCACCCCCGCACGCTACGTGACTCGGGGAGCGTTTGATTCGCTCGCGCTTCCAGCGCCCGCTAGATGTATGTGCTGCCTCGCAGATAAACGTTGAGCCCGCCACAAATAGAATTCCAACTCGTGGCCAGAGTGCCGCTTGCACACGAACTCCCATTTGTCCACTTACAGGCGCCGTCGAGGACCCTCTTCTGGGTCTCTTTTTCTTTTTGCTCTCCGTAAATGAAGACGGTTGCGGCGTATCCGTCTTCTCACGAGGGGGGATGGTATTCTACAGGAATATCCTGTACTTCAGGCATAGTCCATTCACGGTTATGTCCAGCTTGTCTGAAGTCCTGCTAAAATTCTACTTCCAGGATATTCCTCCGCCTTGAGCAAATCACACCATAGAGACGACGAACCACATTCTTGCGCACTCCGTGAAATAATGGTTTGCATAAGAACTATTTCTTACTAGGTATTATAAGTATGTCTTGTTATCTCCCTGCCGTAACTAACATTAGTTATAAATGAAATATTATAATTAAAAGATACAAGTACAAGTTATTTTATGTTAATACGATCCTAAAACGCTTGCGAAGACAATCAAATGCGTGATAGATGGGGTGTTAGGTTTGATTCAGTTAGTGTGAAGAAACTACGAATAGACTACGAAAATCTTTTGAGTTGATTCTTAATGTATAAAAAGAGTAGAATACATAGTAAGACCTGTGGCCGACGTTGTTGGTAGAGGAGAAGCACGCCGTAAAAGATTGGGGTTTAAAAATACTGACTTGCAAAATGTCGGAAATTACTTGAACTGAAAAAAAAAAAAAAAAAAAAAAAACATTCGCGGACAGCTTAGGGTCGACTGTATTATCTGCCTTCTGTGGACGTTTTTCGCATGTTATAGGCTGTTCCCGGTGAACTGAGATTTTTTACAACCAACATTTGAAAAATGTCACTGCCATTTCCAGTACGTATTTTAACGGGCACACTGGGAACATGCGCACAGTTGAGTTGGTAGCGATAGAGGAAAAGTAGGCCTACTTCCATATCTTAATTATGAATTAAAAGTGTTAGTTAAAATATTCGTACATATTGAAATTATTTTTTTAAAGTTTATTGTATGATTTAGGGAATTTGTATAGTATATGCATTACTAATAATTACAGTTTCACTTGACCGGCGCATGTATATAGTGATTAGGTCCATGACAATGTTAATTTCACATGGTGGAAGGATACACACTGCTTACAAGTAGATCTTAAGCAGGGCTTTCAAAAGTGTCCTATTTCACCGTGAACAGCATATTACAATCGATAAATACCTACGGGTAACATACTTCTGTTGGTTAAAATAAAAGTGCACTACTTAATTTCCTAGCAATGGATGATGTTCGCAGGTGGCACATGTCAGCGTACTTCCTGGCGTTTTGTAAATCATTAAATTTTAATCCGCAATTTTCAAGGGTGTGCAATTTCCTCGCCAATCACGTTAAGTCGTAGGCGGTGTTCAATTTTTCTACCTCATTTTCGGTAACGAACAGTCTGTCAAAGCTGGCCTAAAGTTCGGGATTTTCCTGTATGTCGTCGTGGCTCTCTTTCGGATACCTCGTAAGTGCCTTTGTACAAATACAGGCCAAGAAGGTGTCTTCATGAACGAGTGTGTAGTGAAAATGGTCGCCGTTTGACGTAATTGCAAGCAAACAAACCAAAGAAAGAAAACGTGAGTAGTAAAATTCTGCTGCAGGGGAGGAATATTGGACTTTGTTATTATATCCCCGCAGAAAAAAAATTTTGGGCAGGTTTGAAAATGTACTTTGTTTAGTTGGTGATTGTGACAACGGGTGAAGTAACCAAGATATAGGCTGTTCGCGGTAAAATGAGCACTCTTGAAAGCCCTGCTTAAGATTTACTTGCGTGCACGTTGTGCATTCTTCCGCGTTGTGTAAAATTAACATTGCCATATGCCTCATCGCCTTATTCATGCGTCGGTAAAGCGAAACTGTGGAATTATTGGAAAAGTATTATACAAAACTGGTCATTTTTACACCTCCGATCATTAAAAAAAAAAAAAAAAACAGAAAGCGAAAGAAATAATTTAAGACTTTACAAATGGTTGCCTAACACTATTTATTCGACTTTAAGATGTGGAACTACTTTCGATCCATTATTACCAACTTTACTGGGCGCATGCCACTTGGTGCGTCCGTTAAAATATGTGCAGGCGGGGGCAGGACTTCTTTCCCAAGGTTGGCTGTAATAGTGCTCACTGTATTGTGAACAGCCTTTACTTACAAATGATTAACTCTACAGCTGGTTGCGTGCTGCTATCTCGTGATCTTTGGAGAAAATTATGACCCAGCTGTGGATGTGCATCACCAGAAAAGCAAATTATTTTTGAAGTGTGACTTGGAAATTAAATACCTGATAATTCTCTACGTATACGCTAAAAGTGATACGAGACAATACAATAACCGAGAACTTGCAATTCAGGGAGCATATTTTTGATTTCAGAACAGGGTCTGTAGCATTACCACAGCTGAATTCTGCACGATAATATCAATGAAGAGAAGGCGTACTGATTACCAAGTCACACCAGTACCTGATCTAAACTTACCTTCAAGAACTTACGAGTTTTGGCAATAAACAACCTACAAATGGCACAAAGATAGTGTGTTTGATCGGGTTGTGGCTGGTAATGAAGATATGTTAAACTTCTACCATTATCACTTCGTGTAAAGAGACGACTGCGTTATTGGAAGATACATTCAGGAGATAGCTGTAGTTACTGGGTGCGCAAGGGAGAACTGCTATTCTGCAATAAACCAACTGTGAGAAATATGTCTTCTTCGTGGGTGGATATGAAATAAATAGACAGTCTGTGAGAATGAAGTTTTTAAAAAACCATACGAAAGAAAACCTTGTTGAGACATATTCTCGGGTAAAAGAAGCTGTGATGTATATAAAGGAAGGCTCTTATGGATAAGAATAACAGAAATAATAGATGACCTGAAATTTACTAGTGTTACATGGAGAATAATATGATGGTACAAAACATCGAAGCTTAAAGGATAGCATGGCGACATAGATTGTTAAAAGGGCAGATGAGTCGTTGACATAAAAAACAGCAGCGTGAAGTTGACTGCGGACATGATAAATGGGCATCGGCAGCTGCAACATGTCCCACTTCCTGACCGAACGATCAGTCGCCTCTGGCGCACAAACAAAGCTAATTAAAATGGGAAAATGAATAAATATCGACATAGGCCAACACACGAGTGTTAAAGAGTTCCAGCCAACGTAATAACATTCGCACGTACATGTGTAATACAGAGCTAGAGTCAGGAAGAATACGGGAAACATGGAGAAGTCGAGGAAATATCAGGGAATGCAGATAAAATAGTTTTAATTGTATATAATATGTAAACCAATATTGGATTCTAACAGTTTTGCTATATGCCATCTCATGAATTTCCCTGCTACTTTAGTTCGTTCCGCATTTGCAAATGGTTTATAAGACGTTAACAATTTGTTTGCTATAAGTGTTACACACGTTTCCTGGACGATTTTTTTTTTTTTGTGTGATACAGCAAGCATTGAGAGAGAGCGGAAAGCATAAAAGTGTTTGCAAATAAAAATATTTACTGAAATAAGAATTCAAACCATTTTAGTTGTCAATTGAATTGATACATTGTATTGTATTGTCTTCGAATCAGGACTTTTTTTTTTCCGGGCCCTGATGAAGGTTAGTATTTAACCTGCCACGTTTTCCCATGTGCCATCTCTTTACATACTAGTGTATATCACTGCACGGGAAAGCATATGTTGTGACGATGCACACACCTACCACCGGGTGTAAACGCCTATAACTCCTCGCCATATCTGCTGTTGGTTTGTCCGTGAGCTACGAGGGACGTATGGATGTGGACTAGACTTACCGGGGAGCGAGCGCCCCATCTGACTGCTGTCGTCGTCCGGCTTGAGAGATTCAGACACAAAGCAAGTAAGATAAAGAGACGAAGCTCAGTGCTATTTCGGTAAGCCCGTATTTTCCTCTATGTTTGGGCTATTAGGTAGAATTTGCTGCAAACCATACGACTCTTAAACATAATCATTTCAATTTTCACACAGACTTTTAGTTACTACTAGTAACATTTTGGTAAAAATGTTATAATTAAATGCTGTATTTACAAACAGTAACATGCAACTAAATGTGTGTTTAACAATTGATGGTAGAGAATACATATGTTGGCTACTCTGCTGACTGCACAATCGTTTATTAAAATGCTAATTGTACATATTTCTTTCTTTTAAAAAGGCATCGTCGCCGATATCAATAACTCTTGTACCATTTATTCGTAGTAAATCAGCGTTTGAAAATGCAATAAAGCTCAATTCCAATTCCTGCAATTGGTTCAATGCATCAACTCCATATTCTCCAGCAACGAACATAAGAACGGAAATGAAACAACTCAACGTTCAGGCGTTGACAGCGCATACCTAGATCAAAATTATATATTTTAATAATTTCAAAGGATTTAACGGTTATTTTTAGTCAAAAATAATTCCTCGGATATACTTAATACCATGAAATCTAGTATAACTCTTGGCATTCGATTAATGGATACACCATGAAACTTTGAAATCACTACACGAACGCTTTCATATGTATTATGTTAATTCGGAAGCACACAGGAGTTGTGCGAGATGGCTATAACGAGAGCGCATGTGTGACGAGCCACCGTATTTACCACTAGCGGGCTTATTAATAAACAATCTGATTCACAAAGCACACATGTTAACTTCACTTCAGACTAAATGTTAAGGTAGAATCATTTCGACATCTCAGCTTAAACCAACTATGCTGGGTTTGAAATTAACAAATTGCATGTAAAATATTACACACGTGATTATCATGTAGATACGCTTAAAAAACAAAATGAGTGAAATTAAAAATGTCTTTTCTAGATAAGATTACTTAAGTAATCATTGATCGAAAGCTTGTTCGATGCCCAGTTACGAGACGGAATACAGCCTGTCGCTTACAAGACAGCCAAAGAGGGAACGGGCAATGGCTGGACATTTTGGTGAAGGGAGGTGGGTTGTTATGTATTTTTAATACACCCGGGTCTTTGAGAGCAGTATGATCAAAGAGTTTGTCCCGTTGCGGAGAAATGAGGTACACAGAATGGTAGCGCATGACGGTTTTCTGGTGCAAGGGGCCTGCACAACATTCGTGCCATACGTCTGACGTCGCCGACAAGTTATTTAATTCGTGTACGCTAGTCCTTTATCGTTATAGTATGAGAATTTTTTTGTCGTTCCCAATTACGGAACTCCACGATGATAAACGTGCTATGTTACAGTCGTTTAAATTTTCAATAAAAATCTTGGAAGTTCCGGAGGATTAAAAGCGGGAGTTTTTGTGCGAATACGCGTATCTTGGTAAATAAATGTTCTGCAAATACGACTTTTCGTCAGAAAAGATTAAAAAACAATTATCTATGTCCCTATTTTTTTTTGTCATGTTAAGTGTATTCTCGGAGAAAAAAAAACCGTGAAAATGGTCAAATATAGCATTTTTAAAGCTTGCCTATGCTGTTTCCTTAGGCGGCAAGAGAAAAAGTAAAAACATAGGAGCTTAGTTTAATCTGTGGGCTTTCATCGCGTGTATTAAAACCCCACTGTTACAGATCTAATTTGCACCGTACAGCGTCACGACGGAAACACTGCACGCCTTGCGCGTAGGGGCGATGAGGCACTAGGCGTGCCTGTTAGTGCCGCCCGTATTGCTCCCTCGCTTCTTGACCTCGGCTCGTTCGAGTTTTGGGGATACGACGGGTTTCCATGGGGGGAAAAAAAAACACAGCCTCCCCTTTTTTTTTACATTTAACCTATTAAATACATTCAGAGAGCAAAAGAAAAAAAGTAAATAGTTAAAAATAGCTTTTTTAGTGGTTTCGTGCGCAGTTTCCTCAACTCTCCCTCCTAAAGGTTGTTCGCGGTAAAGTGAGCACTTTTGAACTGAACCTAAGAAAAATGTCACTGCTTCTACTTGCATACAACAAACACACCGAGCGACATGCGACCAATCAAGTTTGTAACGATGGAGTAGTTCCAGACCGTAACGTGGAATAAAAAGTGTTGGGTAACCATTTGTGATAACTTAAATTATTTCTTTCGCTTTCTGTAAGTATTTTTATGCATGAGCAGATTCGTTAAAATATTTACTTTTATAATTATTTCACAGCTTCATTTGACCGACGCGTGAATATAATGACGAAGCCAATGACAATGTTAATTTTAGATAAGGCGGATGGTTACACACATTCATACAAGTAGATCTTAAGCAGGGCTTTCATAAGTGCTCAGTTTACCGTGAACAGCCTGTACCTGGCGATTTCTTCCACGTTTGAGGCCGAGAGGCGCAGGAGCGATAAGGGCGAGACTGCCTCCTGCATCAAGTGCGCCATCGCCTCTAAGCGCAGGGCTCTGAACTGGCGTGCAGTGTTATCGTCGCATTGCGTGTACATACGGGACTTCCAGCGGTGATCCTGTTATTTTATTGGTGGAAAGTGTGTAGGAAGGTTCGCTGCAGGGCCTTCGGGTAGGTTCGTGTGTATCTTAGGCGTTTATTTGAGATACAACGCTTTGTCTGCGAAGCAGTTCCGGCGGCAGGTAGGTGGGGATCTTAAGGCGAAGGAGAAATTTACAAAGTGGTATCTGTAGTTTAATTCAGTGGCTTTCATCACGTGTAATAAATATCCTGCCGCTACGGACCTATCTGCGAAGAATTCATATCGCAAGTCTTGAAAGTCGCAATGCGTCCTTACGGCCAGACGTTTCCTGCAGTCGTTTAAACACGTTTATCTGTGGATTCACCTTAAGGTAATTTGTATGCCTGGAGACTATGCACTGCTTCAGAATGTACTCGCAGAATAAAGCAAGGCTCTTTTGTGTCTGTATTGCACTCACTTCTGATTTTTAGTACCGCGCCGGTCTTTAACGGAGTAGAGTAATAAGAAATAATTTGTAAATTTACCAAATCAGTGCGTACGTACAGTGACAAAGCGCGAATGGTAAAATATTTTCCCATACATCAATGGTAACGTTCCTACAGTTGCTTAGGAAAGAGTCAACATTAGTAGGGAAGTCCCTAACTTTGTATAGTAGGGATGCTAAACATTCCCATGTTTCCAGCCTGCCACGTAGGACTATCACCATACAGGTTAAACACTTCCATTACAGTTTAGGAAGTTTACCAGAAATTTGTTTACAAAATCGCCTCAAAAGATCTCTGTATTTTGATAGAGGAAAACGCAAGAGCATAAAGTGTATCTGCATTGACGTGAGGTGAATGCGCGCGTTCTCAGTCTGTGTGCTAGGCGTGTCTAAATTCTGAAAGAATATATAGGCCTTCCGTGCGGTGTAATTCACCATGTTACATTAACCCTGCAGAATCCTGAATCCTGTGAATTTATTAAGAAATCGCGACCAAATAATTAATTTTTACCTATCTATAATACACGTGAGTAACAGTTCAATTGAGATGCACTGAGAGAAAATTGAACAAAATATTTTTAGTTTCAGATATATATATTTAGCTGTCCTAACAAAATATATTGTCGAGCAAACGAAATTTGTAAAGCAACAAAAATACTTTTGTTCGTCTAACATAATATGTGTTTGAATAAACAAAGTCTCTGTGTTGGGCCAAATAGAATTAGATTATCAACTAAATATTTTGTTGAATCAACTGTGTGTATATATATATTTGTTTGGCCACTCATTTGACTGACTTCGTTCGAAAATACATCTCGAGAGTTTGTTTTTTTTTTTTTTTTGTGACTATCAGAATAGTAACCGTGTTCATTAGTGCATATATCGATGCTTAATATTCGTATAAATATTAGTAAAACAACGCAACAAGAAACTAACAAGTAAAGCTGTAAAACTTGAAATATTTGTTTGCACACGTTGCCCAGTAATTGAAGGATATCCATTTAAAAGCTTTCTGGCGTCATCAGTTGTCCTATTAGCTGAGATTACTAAGGCTTAGAGCTCGGACCCAAGGTGATCTAGGTTCGAAAACACAGCCCAACTTGTACACTTTTTTGCATCAGCCCAAACTGTATGATGTACGTGGAGCCAATCAAATATTCAGTTGCACCAACCAAATATTACAGTTTGGGGCAACCAAACTAGAACAACAAGATAATTTGGTTTCGCCAACAAAATATTTCACTGCCCCTATACAAACAAATATTTTTTTCATTCAACAAAACCTTTTTCTCAGTGTTTTCTCAGAGTAAATACTTGAAGAATTTATCGACTCCTTTAGTTGTCGCATGAAAGATAATCATACGCCTGTTTTTAATTGATAACTTTTGAAATCACTACACTGTAAAAAAAAAATAGTGGTAAAATTACCTGACAAGTGTAAGGTAATATTCGCAAACTTGTGGGGGAAACTTAGTTTTCCTTACGTACAAGGTAAAATTGCCGCACTGTGGAGTAAAATTCACGTACGTGGTAGTGAAAAATCCCATATATGGATGGAAAAAATACAATACGACGTATAGATCTCCTTGTCGATTTGTAACTATTTGATAATTGTGTAATATATATTTTCCACCTTGAAATTAATTTTTGTTTTCTAGTCACACAAGCTGCCCAACATAGCTCTTTATATACAAAGTATAACTACCGAATTCATGCAAACAGCGGTGGAAAATCCCATAAATGGATAGGAAAATTACCCTACGACGCGCGCATCTCTTCAGCAGTTTGTCAACAGCTAAGTGGGAGGACGGGCGGAAGAAACAATCCTTTAACACACTAATATTCACCCTCTCTGTCGTGATGTCGTGGTGCGAGGGATAGCTTGTCGGCCTGCTGTGATAAAGGTCCGTGGTTCGCGCCCATCCTCCGGCAAGTGTTGCGGATTTTACTATTCGTCAGAGGATATAGGTAATATATCAACAGTTCTAATACCCCGTGTATTTTTAAATATGAGTTTATTATACAATATAGTTAATACATTCTTACTTCTATGGGATTTTCCCCCTCTTTTATCAGGTACTTTCCCCGTACGATTAGGGAATAGTGCCTTACTTGTAATGTACATTTACTCCATATTTGGCAGGTAATTTTACCTTACATGTAGAGGATATTAGCTTCTCTTACATGTAAGGGAATTTTGCCGCAATTTTTTTACAGTGTACTAGGAGATACTTCTATACTTACCTGTCTTGTAACCTTCTGCTGCATGCTTTGGACCCAAAGATCTCGTAAATGCATCGACAAAGTTGAACTGTGAAACGGTCTGAAGTATAAATGTTACTAACACATTATTTATTGCTCTCGTGTTCAGAAAACCGCCTGAAACTAAATGAAATAATCTCGGTATCTACGAACCCGTGTCACACTTTTAATAAAATGTTAAAAATTGGAACTATTTTTCCTTTTGCCAACTTTACTCGGGGAGCGCCACAGTCTGTGTCCGTTTGATGTATGCAGCTTTGGGTTTATTCCAGAAGTGCTTCATGAACTTCGAAGCAGCCGTAGAAGTCTGGGGCAATGGCGTATCCTACCTGCAAGCACTGCTTACCTGTCGAGTTCTTGGAGATTCGGCTCGTGCTTTCTTCTTCCATCGACGTAACATTCCTCGTGGCCATCGGGCTGGATTTCGCCTTTTATTTGTATTTGCTGTGTAAATGCGTTGTATATTCCGCATCCGTCAGCAACTTTGGAATAAGCAGTCAAGAGCTGCGTTGGTGTATACAGGCTGTTCACGGTAAAATGAGCACTTTTGAGAGCCCTGCTGAAGATCTATTTTTACGCACATTGTGTATTCCTCCGCCTTATGTAGAATTAACACTGGCATGGTCCTCGTCACTTTATTCATGCGTTGGTAAAGTAAAGATTGAAAATTATTAGAAAAATAAATAGTTTACACATCTGCTCATTTTTACTCTTGTATGCATTTAAAAAAATCATGAAGCAAAATGAACAAATCATAGTTACCACAGAAGGTTAACCAACAGTGTTTATTCGACGTTAATATAGGGAACTACTTTCCCTCTGTCGTTACCAACTTTACTGGGCGCGTGTCACTCGGCGCACCCGTTAAAATATATACAGGTATTAGCAGTTGTATTTTTCTAAGGTTGATTTCAAAAGTGCTCACTTTATCGTGAACAGCCTTTAGTAGTATTTAATTTTCGTAGTTGAAATACTGCATCTATGACTGCAGAAGATTTATTAAATCCAACTTGAAACTTAATGAGCCATCAAGAATACATGCATAATACGAGGTAGCGAGCAAGGGTTTATCTCTTTTTATATGCTTCATTCCCCGGATTTTTTGATATGTGTATTTGAAATGTTTCATTTATGTTCAGTCTGACCTATCGTATAATATTCCCGTTTTATTCATTAAGGTTATGAATTTTTTTTTTTACTCTGAGAGGATTTCTATAGTATTAATCCTTCCGGGCAATATTGGTAGAGCTAGAGTTTATCCGTGCCTCATATTTCTCCAGAGAAGAATCATACGTGGGGATTAAAAAGAACGATCCTGGGAGAGACCGGATCGTTCATCTGCAGCTTTGCCGCATTCAACAGTTCGTTCCTACACGGCCGTGTGGTGTTTTGACACCCCCCCCCCCCGACTACCCTTTTATCCTCGTACACCAGAGCGCGTCCACACAGTCTCCGAACCAACCCCATCCCGGTTTCGAAGCTAATCCCCCCCCTGACACATTTGGGGGGATGGTGGTGGTAGAAAATGTCGGCGGTAATCCTCGTGTGTGGTGTCATGTAGACACGATGCGGCAGCTCCGGGCACAAGGGCGTAGCTTGGCTAGGCGCTGGGGTGTTGAGGGTAGTTTGCAATGCGGCGCACATATTGTAACATCGTTTGCGTCCGGCGAAATTACTTTCCTCCATCCCCCAATGCAGGCTCGGCTCAAAACATGCAGGCCAGCCAGCCAACCCGGCGTCCTCGACTTGTGTCGCTGATCGTGCCGGGTGTTGCTATTTGGGGCGGCGGGGGGGGGGGGGGCAGGTGGGGGTACGGATCCCAACCCCCTCGGGCAGCGCAATGAACAGATCTGCGCCAAAGGCCGTCCGCAAATATTAATCAACGGGCGAGGTTGCCCGATCCATTCATTGTCTCCGCGTTCCGAGGGTTGCTGAAGGCTGTTCACGATAAAGTGAACATTTTTGAAATCAGCCTTAGAAGGAAGTCACTGCCGCTAGCTGCATATATTTTAACCGGCGCAATGAGTGACATGTGTCCAGTAAAGTTGGTAACGATGGAGGGGAAAGTAGTTCCATATATTAACGTCTAACAAAAAGTGTTTGGTAACCATTTGTAGTAACTTAAATTATTTATCTCGCTTTCTCTATTTCTTAATCCATCGAAGTGTAAAAATGAGCAGGTTTGTACAATATTTTCTTTTCTAATAATTTCACAGTTGTCACTTGACTGGTGCGTGATTGAAGTGACGAGCCCCGCGGGGCAACGTTCATTTTACAGAAGGCGGAAGAACACACAACATGTATACAAGTAGATCTTAAGCAGGGCTTTCAAAAGTGCTCGTTTTACCGTGAACAGCGTATAGCCATGTTTGGGACGGGAGACTGGTGTCCGGGGTTGGAGCAATGCGTATCGACGTAGAGCAGTAAATAATTGTTTCGCTTGTCGCTCAACACGTGGGTTTGCGACGCGGTGATACCATGGGGGTAATAAATGATGCAGTGGCAATAGCCTATCATCTCCACGTTTATCAAGTGAAGCCGATGCCTTGACTGACTTCTTTCAACTGCGCATGCGCAGACCGATTGTTTACGTCAGCCGCCATATTATGAGGTTACGTAGTAAGCAATGTAAAACATGCACCTTTTTTGCCACTACTAGCCCTGTCCTTGTCTTTCATTTTCGGCTTCACTTTCGTGTCTCGGCTTCCACTCCATAGACTAGTACCTCCATGGGTGATACACGCGGAAAAAAACACTTCGGAAGCTACGAGTGAGTGCGAGAGTGAAAAGATATGCGCGGCTCTTAACAGAGATTTCGAGAGCCCATGAGGGTCACCAGAGTGTAGCAACCTCTCCACACTGGTTAAACCAGTGCCAACTTCAACAAAGAAAAATACGATACCGCCGTCTCTCTTCTATAGGTAGAGCCACGGGTATTTCGCGGATTGAGTTGGCGGCAAGCTAAGCTTAGCCGCACTCTATACACACGAGACATTATAGTTTACTTATTGGTTGTTGTGATCAAGTGTGATCTCTGTACAGGAATGTCAAACACTCACTCACACTACTGCTTCATGCGTATTAATGGCTCACAGTTAAGCGGGACGTGTCTAAAGAACTGTCGTCCAATCACAACAGCAGGAGAAACGAACGAGTGTTTGGAGTCTATCTCTTCTCCGAATGAATTCGCGAAATACTCGTGGCTCTATCTATAGGCTGTTCACGTTAAAGTGAGCAATTTTAAGGCCCTCCTGGCAGCATTAACTTCTAATAAATACATCTTATTGCAGTCCCAGGCATTAAATTTTGAGAGTGGTGAAATATATCCACTGTGCTTATGTCACATTGCAATATTTATATTAAAAAGCAGCAGGAAGATGGAAGTTGGATGAAAGGAGAAATTTACAAGGGCCATAAAAAGTGCTTACCGTGAACAGCCTATAGATATTATTCCTCTTCCTACTAATAAAGACTATGTTTACTACCTATCTGTCTCCAGTAGCATTTTCTATTAATGCATGTAACAATTTCTAATTATTTTCTATGGAATGGTTTTTACTCTGTCTATGCTGGTTTTTCCCTTTCTCTTCTTAGTTATTGGTTAACTATAGGTACACTTAGGGAGGTAGTCATGGCCTCAAACTGTGGTCATGGCTACCTAATCCTTCTCTGCCGCAATGCCCGCCTCCTTGCTTGGATTAGACGTAGGGGGCTCAGTCCTGAGACGCATCTAGTTCCCGTCCCTACCACGGACGTACATCTAACACTTATAATTAGGGTAGGTTAGGGAAAAAAAAAGACGAGGTTGAAGCGAAGTGGCATCGAACAGCGCCGGAATGGAAGAGCGATGGGGAACGGGAGATCCCCGAGAAAACCCGCCGACCAGCGGTATCATCCGGCACGATTCCCAATGTGAAAATCCGGGGGCGACCCCAGCGGGAATCGAACCCGGTTGACCTTGGTGGGAGGCGAGTAGTGTATCCACTACACAACCGCGGTCCCAATAACTTTAGCTTTTAGGTTTTCTAGAACTTCCGTCCAGATGCTAAACTACATCAGCTGAGTAAAAAATATGGCAAAGTAACACGTCTTGAGAAATTTTCTTCCAATTTGATTGTTTAAAAATATTTATTTTGCTGTTCTACAAGTAATCTCGTTCATTCTTGGTATACAGTGTATCACCAAGACTCTGGTAATAAGAAAGGGAGACTAAGACTATCTTACTTCAGGGATGCTAAGCTACCAAGTGGCCATCATACCAAATGATGTGTGTGTGTGTGTGTGTAATCTTATTTCTTGGTACGGAAACAGTGCGTCACTACTTCGGGCCTGTATATGTATGTTGTATTGTCGAAAGTATGCATTCTTTAAATGCGTATTGATGGTGACGAAAACGCTGATACAAGATATTCCGTCTGTGGTGACGGGGCTTAAGAATACCACTACAGATAACCCGTGCTTGCTGTAAAAGGCGTAATCCGAACGCGTTAGAGAATTGACTGTTGTTTCGAGCAATCATCTCATGTTTCTTCCGTTTTCTGTTCGTCCATCTCAGTACATCCTGCCGCATATTTTGCTTCCAAAACATCTTCTCAGGCCATAGTGGCATACTTCTTCGAAGTGAAGGTCTGTTCTCACAATGACTGCTGCCTCCAGTTTTCTGTGCATATTACATTTCGGAACAGGCAGTATGTACTTGCTGTGTTCTTTGACTTTGAGACGGCATTTTGCATCAGCTGTAGCTTTAGAGTATACCTCCGTACTTTCATTTAGAATTCTATGTCTCATTGCACTTTCCGCATTCGGTATGGCAGTATATACTCTGGGAAGTGTGTCCAAAAAAAATGGTGTGCTACAGGACAGCATATTGTCGTCATTGGTATTTGTTTTTTGGCCATCTGTGTAGATTATGGTCAACCACTTTCTCACTGTTACATTTTTTTGGTCTGGGTGTTGATGAGAAGCTATCCTGAAAACTGGGACTTTAGTATACGTCCAGTCGTCGGTCTGTTCGAAGCCTGGTGAACTTCGGTTTATCGTATGATGTGAGGGTGTGCCATCATCACGATATTTTTGTTTCTCTGGTTAGAGTCGGTTGTTAAGGCCTCGCTGTTAAGAGCCGCCCAAATCTCTTCACTCACTCAGGCTATTGAACAACTGGAGCTGCATAGCAAGACCACGAGCCTCTAAACCAGCGGGCTCCGCTTTGCACATGCCTGGAAGAACGATTTACCTGCAGATTTGATGCCGCCATTATACCCCTAACAGCCATAGTTAACACTCGAATCAGAAGATTCTGCAAAAGTGGTACCTCCATTTGTTAACCATTGCCTTTTTCAGTTCTCGTACGTGATCAGTGATCGTACCAGTTTTTATGCAGCTTGGTCCTAGTCAGATATCTTGAGGTGGAGCCCCAGTATTAGCATGTATGCCCCGTGTACCGTGGCGAGTGGCATGGTTGTAAATTATATGCAATTTTAAATCAGGATATTGAACCATGCTCAATATGACAGAAATTACCTCAGTGTCTGCTAAATAAACAAACACTGTGTCCATAAGTTATGCTGTAAAATCTATAATCACCTGAACAACAAAACATTATACTGTGGGTACTTAACATAAAAACCATAATATTCCTCTGCTACCATAATATCAGACACTGCTGATTTTAGTAATAATGCTTCGCTAATAACATTTTCAATTAGTTATTAATCGTACAGAGGTAGACATAAATGAAAAGATTATAAATTGTAGTTTCAAAATAAGTCTTCTAATTAACTCGCTGGAATTTATAGACAGCAATATCACAAGTTACGAGTTAAACACTCAATAATTGCGGAAATAATTGCAGAAATTAACTCCAGAAATTATTATGGCCTTGAAAGATTCGAAAACCTTTGAATGTTCGAAAAAAGCCTAGAGTGTACCCTGTACAATCTACCTGAATTTAATTTGAAATTCAAATGCTTATTTTCATATGCTTGGCCAGTGATTCGCATTAAACAATAGTTCTTAACTTACAGATAAATATTCCAATCTCATTTTACGTCACAAACGGTGTAAGAAATAAAAGTTCATCAATCAGTGACGTAGTTATTTGTCGACGTGATCCAGAAGATAACAAAATTGACAAAACAATGTTCCATGAATCTAGCACCTAGCTGTTACTTCTCCAGGCGATGTAATGAAGCTGGAGATGAAGATCTTGCTCCGGACGACAAAATAGAAGCCGGGCAAGTAGTTCTCAAATGGAAATAAACCTGAAAGATGATTACACTAAAAATGATATAAAACGTGAATGACACTTGGAATCGAAAACATCGTATAAAACTGGGTCCCGAAACATCGTCCCTCTGGAACACACATAAGTAAGTTCGCGGGAAATTAATTACTTGTTCCGGAGTCTATAAAACATGGCACGTACTAAATGACATAGACTGATGCCGTACTCGCCCATCTCGGAGGGAAGAGATAAACTGCGTAAGGTTATGAAGATAGTTCACAAATTAAATTTCCTACGTAATTGCTAGACTATTATCCTTGCACTATCGTACACGATTCTAACTAAATTAACTACTGAAGGGAAATAATCCGCCTGTAGCAACCTGCAACCTCCCTGAACACGGGAGCACACGGCGGAAAGATGGAAAATTTCGCGCTGCGCTTGGGTGCAAAGGTGACTAACTTAGTTCGGCGGCCCTTTCTAGATTGCGCCAGGGGCACTGAAAACTGTCCACAACTATACACAACTGTTCTGCAGTGTATTGCAGCTCCGGCAAGTAGCGCGGACAAGGTACAGCGCGAAATGTCACAACGCTTCAAGGAATGCGAGCGTGTCAACTAGCATCCGGTGCGATCTGCAGCAAGCAACCTGCTTCCTGCCAGGCTCAGCAGCCAAGTTAACTATCTATCAACTCCAGTGCATTAATGATTTCTGGAATAACGCAGCTGTCCTGAAATTGTAATAAATCACCATAGGCCTGCCTAAACTTTCCCAACCATACTGACACAATGAATTGGACAAAAATATCAAAGTATATGAAATTAGGTCAAATTTGGAAAATATTGTACCGTAAAATTTTAGAAAATTTTACAAACATCACACTGAAATGTCCACGGTCCGAACACACTCTAAAGGCTCGAATGTCCCCCCCCCCCCTTTTTTTCTCTCTCTCTCTCTCTCTCTCTCTCCGGATCGGAGGATTAACTGGATGGGGTTAGTAGCCTGATTGGATGGCTGACAATGCGCTCATTATATCGGAACGAACCAGATAGTGACGCACTAAAATTTTATCTGCATGTTCCTTTTAACTTGTGCATAAGTTTTATGGTTTCTGTTTTACTTTGGTTTATTGTTCGCGTGGGCGCTCATCCTTCACTTAATCGTTCGTTCATGCCTTCGCTAATCAATTGTAGCGAGATAATGTTGCTCAGTAGCCGAACATCGGATTGCAATTTGCGAGTTGATTTGAATGTAAATTCATTTTGTGTGTGCGCACAGAAAAGAATTCTAATGTTCTTACAACAAAAAATTACTGTAGAGGCATCTCTTTAAACGTTCTAGTAAAATACTGATGTTGTGACTAGGTTAGTAATGCATTTACAAATTCTTATATCACTATAATGCAAATATGCTGTTGGAGTGTTAATGTTCCCGCAACAAATTATTGTATTACACTAAAAGCAACAGGACGAACAAAATATTGTGTTACTGTAACAATAGAGAAATGTTTAACCAACATAAGTTTACACTGACTTGGCATTTTAAAATAGCGGATAGTAGTAAAGTAATATTTATCTCTTACAAAATAATTCTACTTAATTTATTTTACATGGGAATGTTTTTATAGCAAAGAAAATACAAAATTTTTTTAAACACAAACGTGAACATCAATTCATCACAAAATGTATTTTTGCCACAACATACAACGCCTTAATGTTGACAGTACAGTAATGAGGTAACGTTGTTACAAAAGTAATTAATATTACCTTAATATTAATAGCTTAACAGCGTATTACATTAACCGCAACATTACTTACTGACGGCTCACAGACAGCCAAAAACAAAGAATTACTGCTGTAGTAGCATTAATACTGTGTGCCACTGTGAAGCGATTTTTGAGTTGCCCTTCTGCGGTTGTCATGTCAAATGTTTTTACTTATTGCCTGAATTTTACTGTACCAAGGAATATTTGCGGAAATGCGTACCCCCCCCCCCCCTCTCAATTTGTCTCTCTTTGATTCTCTGTCCTTTTGTCTCGCTCTCTCTTTTTCTCTCTTTCTCTCTTTTTTCTCTCTCTTTTTTTCTCTCTCTTTTTTTCTCTCTCTCTCTCTTTTTCCTCTCTTTTCCCTTCTTTCTCTCTCTTTTTCCTCTCTTTTCCCTTCTTTCTCTCTTTTTTTTTCTCTCTCTCTCTCTCTTTTTCCTCTCTTTTCCCTTCTTTCTCTCTTTTTCTCTCTTTTTTCTCTTTTTGTTTCTCTCTCTCTTTTTCTCTCTTTCTCTCTCTCATAGTTGTGAATTCAGTAGAGTTTACGAATACAATTTTTTTTTTCTTCTCATAGGTCATACTACATAGTTTCCACGAGAGGCTTCACCAAAACATAAGTCCTTGAGCATGGCAGGCTTGAAAATGAGAATTTATGTGTCTGTGCAGGTTTGTTAAGGAGGGGGGGGGGGTGAAGTCAGGAACCTCCAAGTGCGCGCGTGTATGTATGCGAACGTAATACAAGCGGCAGTCTTTTCATGTTGCTGTCGGAATGTAGCTGTTAAAAAATTGGCAATTCCTGGAGTAAATGGCCACGCTTAAAAATTTTTCTTGCTCTTGACCGCTGGCGTGTTTTAAATGCCATTAAAACAGGCTCACGTTTATGAATATTGTGTTTTGACTTCCTTTCCATTTCCTCTTCAATGTTATTAAATTATATAGGGTCAGGTGCGAAAGCAATGGGCGGTTTCCTTCAGTACTGCCGCATGAGAAAAGAGAAATAAAGCAAAAGTGACGCAAGAAACAAAATTAAAAATTACGTTGGACCCTTTCCGGGGTTCTGGGGCCGCTATTGTAGTGGCTAGAGCGATCTTCTCTACCCCCAACCCCCCCCCCTCAGGCGCCGGGTTCGTTTCCCAGCGGGGTCACTCCCGGATGTGTGAATCGTGCTGGACGATGCCGCTGGTCGGCGGGTTTTCTCGGGGATCTCCCGTTTTCCCCGCCCTTGCATTCCGGTGCTCTCCATACTCACCTCGTCTCACCCTCATCGGCTCGCTCTCAAGACCCCGATGTTACGAGCTGCCCAAATCTCTTCGCTCTCTCTTCATTGTTAGTCAAGGCTGTTCACGATAAAGTGAGCACTTTAGAAATGAACCTTGGAAAAAAGTCAGTATATATGTCACTTGCATTGTCAGCATGCATATATTTTAATGGGTAAAATGATCACTTTTGAAAGCCCTTCTTAAAATCCACTTGTATGCACGTTGTGTATTCTTCCGCCTTATGTACAATTAACATTTCCATGGGCCTCGTCACTTTACTCGTGCGCCGTTCAAATGAAACTATGAGATTGTAAATATTTTTCAAATCTGCTCATTTTTACACTTCGGTGCATTAGAAAATAAACAAAAAGCGAAAGAAATTATTTAAATCATCAGAAATGTTTACCTAACACTTTTTATTCGACGTTAAGATACGGAACTACTTCCTATCCACCGTTACCAACTTTACTAAGCGCATGTCACTCCGGGTGCCCGTTAAAATATATGCTGGTAGAGGCAGTAACTTTTTTCTAAGGTTGATTTCAAAAGGGCTCACTTTATCGTGAACAGTTTTTAAAAGTATGATGCGTTTCTAAAGATAACATAAAATTTCCTGTATAGAAAATTTTGCGACTATAACGGATTCTGAAAACATCCGTTAAAACCATTTTTATTTCCCAAAAAAAATGTGTTTAATCATCCGTGTACCGAAATGACGCCTTGAAATGTGCATTTGGGCGAAAGTTTTTTAAATGCTTTTCGTGTTTATACACCTCTACAAAATATCAAACAGTTTTTCTATAGGCTGTTCACGATAAAGTGAGCACTATCGAGGCCCCAAGTTACTTTCTCCTTTCAGCTATTTTTATCCTTTAATCGCCTTTTTTTAAAAACAAAATATTGCCATATACGTAATAAAAGCGTGTGTATATTTTACCGCACTTGAAAGTGAACTTAAAAGTCTAAAATAAAATATATTTAGTAACTATTATTCCAAACGAGAGGAATTTCAAAAGTGCTCACTTTACCGTGTACAGCATATATCAGGAGTTTTGTATCAAACGTCTGTAACGCAATTCATGCGCAAGCTAGGCGGAACTATTTAGGCCTTCACGTTACACGTAACTCCCATTACACAGCACGTTCACATGCACGTAAAACGTGGTCTTTTTGGGTAGTATATTATGATGTTTCACGTACTCGCCTAACATCGATGCAACGAATAAAAATGTCGGGGATTAGTGTTGTCGCCTTTCGTACTGGAAACTGCGCAAATTCAGCTTGTACGGGCGTACGTGTGTTTTGACACTGATGTGGATAGAACCACGTCGCGAAACTATGGCGTTCGTGATTTACACAAAACTTCGAAAAGAACCAGGACATCGCCATAACCTCCAGGACGAAATGTCCGTGGGAGATGTAGACATGTTTCTCGTGTAAGTATACGGGAATAAATCGTCGGGACATGATTAAACAACTGCGACAATTGCAAATCTCCCCAGGTAGGCTAGGATAACTTTTTTTTTTTTTTTTTTTTTTAATTTGTGACTAATTTATATTTTCTCTTTCGCCCTCATTTCCGGGAAAAAATTACATATTCGGCGGTAGATTAATTAAAAACGTGAGCGGTCGACATCGCGAAAATAAAAACCGAGCCTTGGAAACCAAAAATAACACAGCATCGTCCCTGTACGATTGGCCAGCGAGATCACGTGGCACGGGAGTCAACGTAGCACGTAAAAGCCAGACACTGGTAAGTTTTTCCATCACGTGAACGTTAAGTGAAATAATCGTGATAGGTCTCCTTGAAACACGTCAATGTGTAGCCTGCTTTGTGTGAACGTGTCAATTGTTACGCGTTACCCTGTCATCTTAATCCGGGTCTAAGGTTGAAGTAAAGCAACTGCCTATGGAGCACTTCACCTGACTGTACAATGTCAAGAACTCGTAATAAATTAGTACTGACATAATAAAGAAAATGTCAGAAAAGTGTGATTTATACTGTCTATGAAAGAAGAACGTATATAATTTGCAACATTATAAAATATTTTACTAAAATATACTTTTTTAATGTAAAAAATTAATCGATCGATAGTCCGCATTTTTAACTAAATTTAAGTGCATTTCCGATATGGATTATTCCGAAAGCAGAATTTACACGGAAATCTTCTTCAAGAAAGATCTTCAAAATATTTACTTGGATCATATTCAATAAAATCATAGTTATAATGTATCATATAAATTTTATAATTAACTTTATTTACGTCAGTTTCAGCTCTAAACGTTTGTGACAAATGGACGCACTTAAAATAAATTATTCAAATTATTTCCTACAATATTATTACAATTTTTTTACATACAGTTATATTCCATGACGAAAATTTTCTTTCAAATTCTGTTTTCTGAAGCATCCAGAATGGAAATATGCTTAAATATTGTTAAAAATACAGACAATTTTAATCGATTATTTTATTTACATTTAAAACGTATATTTTAGTCAAATATTCTATAATGTTGCAAAACATTTACATTCTTCTTTAATATACAGCATAAGTCACACTTTTCTGACAATTTTTATGATGTCTGTAATAATTTGTATGAGTTCTTCACATTGTATAGTCGGGTGCAGTGCTCCATAGGCAGTTGCTTAACTCCAACCTTAAGAGCCACCCAAGCTTACTCTCTTCGTCGCTAGCTATTAAGTGATGTGGATGACCGGTATCGTGAACATCGGGAAGGATGGAGGGGGGGGGGGGGATTGACGTCGCTGTAGTGGCGGGTGAACAATAAACCACTGCTGACGGCCCTTAGGTGCCGCATGATTCTCCTGGAGGCCATTTAGCAGTGCTGGGTTGGCGGAGCTCTGATTGTGTTGTTTATTGATCAGAGATCCCGCAGGTAGGTCCGGCGCGGATTATCGTGGATCTGTCTCCCCGCCCCGGCTGGATCACCTGTTGTGATTAATCTCACGCCCGCATTGTTACCGAGCGTGTGTTTGACTTCGATGGTGGGGGGGGGGGGGAGGAGGAGCTAGTCGCGACGAGGATTCCGTGTATGCGTTAATGCGAATCGAAGTGGCAGCCAATCAGCGTGGGTGGCCAGCACATATGCTAAACAGCGCAACTTCTCCCACTATCGCGATACTGTTTAATCCCTCAACATCACATGTTTCAGAGTAGCTGAAAGCATGGTCGGTGCTGTACAATGTAAGAAGCCCCCACCCAGTGGCGTTTATTCCACAGACGCCAGGTAAGCAATGCTTACCCTATACATATTGGTAATGTTTGGCCCTTCATAGTTTTTCACCTTAACTGTGAACACATTTAATTATGAGTTTCCCGTTTCCGATTCGAGAAACAGAGTTTTCGTAACTCCCGTACTGTACACGCATAGTGCTGCTATCTAGTATATATTTCCACAAACAGGAGCGACTAGCGATGAATCAAACTCCCAGGCAAGAAAACGCCACATGCTCGAGAATAAGCAGTCGCTCTGTTTGAGTCCTACATTTTTCCTTGGAAAGTGGATGAAAGTGCTCGGGAAAATGGGAGTTTTCATATAATTTGTAAAATGCTTTCTAAATAATATAGAGTTTAATTATTAATACATTAATTTCGTTTCCGTTTTATAACTAATGTTAGGTATTATAAAATAAATGTAAATCAACTTTTAATACCAATCTTTTAATTATAAATGCACTAAAAAGAGAAAATTACTATAGTAGTTGCACAATTTGTAGAACTTGCAATATGTGATCGAACAGCCGTAAATAACTTTACTACAAATTAATATGTTTGTGTCAATTTATATTTAGTATATAAAAGCTTAGTGCGAATAGTCAAGGGCCTTACGCACGATATGTTCTTCCTATGCTTACACAAATGTGATATACGTTCTATATTGTGAATAGTTAAGGGCCTTACGCAAGATATATGCTTACTACGCTTACCCAAATGAGGTATACGTTATATACTGCGCCAAGCTTTTATATACTAAACATAGATTGATACAAACATATTAACTTGTAGTAAAGTTTATTACGGCTGTTCGACCACATATTTTAAGTTCTACAAATTGTGTAACTATTATTATTATTTTTCTCTTTAGCAACGAATGTGGCTTTCACTTGCTAAGAAAGATCCTGATGATGTATCGTGATGGACCAGTAGTTCGCCTTCATTCCGATACGGGACATACTGTAGGAGCAAACTATAATAATAGTTTTCAGAACCATTTGGCGCTACAAAAAAAAATGCACGCGCACAACAGCAGTGACACTTCTAATCTCCATTTTACTGTTATTCGATTCTGTCAAACAAACTCGATACGGCGTTTACGGCATGTAGTTGTAGAGTTCGTATGGCCACCTTCCGGCTCCATCAGATCAGTTCAGCTCAGTGGGGTACCTTCACATTGTATTGTCATGGGAGCTACACATGTATGCAAAATTTCAGCTCAATTGGATAACGGGAAGGGGTCGACTTGCGAGATATCACCGGAACGTATAAACTAACTAACAAGGCAAGTTAAATAAAAGCTTGTAATAAAACGGTAAATACAAGTGGAGGGTAAGCAAAGTTGGAAGATACGTTTGTTAGTGGAAATTGAAAATGGAACAACAGCCCGGCACTAGCAAGACTGAGTGCAAAATATCCGACCTCCTGAAGCGTAAATTTGCAGCACGAACATTCGGCTATTAAATTGCTTACACTGTAAAAATACTCACTACACTCGACTGCACCCACCAACGTGGTCAGAATGTTTCCTGTGTAATTCACTGGCTGCTGCCAACACGCATAAATTTTATCATTGGCTATCGCCAGTGCCATAGACCAATAGGAATGCATTTAATAGGTTCCGTCGTGCGAGTTCTTGCGTAATTGTCAGACCACAATTGTCTTTTTTTGCAACACCTGGTACTAAAACTTAGTGTGTAGATGCAATACTGCAATGAACGTGTGTGCTGAGTGTGCGGCATTGATTTATAGTCTAGATTGAATGTTTTTTCCAACTAATCAAATCAGTCTGATGTAAATAGAAATTGCATGCAAAATAAATATTAAACAAGCAACAAATAAAAACGATCGTAACACAACCGAAGAATTTCAGTCCTTAGCATTGGCTGATTGGTTTACCGTTTCTCTCCATCTGTCTCTCTTTTGCATCTTGTGACTGTAGATGTAGTCTAGTTCCATAATTTATCGACAAGGCTGATCCATCTTGTTAAGGGATTTCTTCCTGATCTTCCACCCTTGTTCTCCTATAGTCCATTCACTGTTTCTTCAGATGTTTTGTAACGAACCTTTGAAAAATCACCCTAGGCGTAACATTTCAACTTTTTTTATTTTTCAATAACTTGTATACTACTAATATATAGCACTGTTGTTTTACTTCAAAGTACTGTCTTGTTGAATAAATGAAACTGTAACGTAGTAACTTCCATAACTTGTAATATTTAGTTCGTATTAATTACGAATTAAAAACAGTGAGAACAGCGATGTATTTGCAACAGCTAGTAAGAAATAGTTCACAGTTAAAACAGTGTTTTAACCTGGATTTTTGGTATTGTATTTGTAAATAACACATTGCCTATTGATATATTTAAATTTCCAGGTAGCACTTAAGGAAACACATTTTATTGTTAAGTTAAAAATATCAGCGCAATTTACAGTGCGTGGGCCCTACTGACATGGTGTTTTTTTTTACTCGTCCGAGGAAGAAAATTCAATAGGCGGAGCGGAGCTTGTCAATCTCTCTCTTTCGTTCTCCCTCTGTTTATTTTTTTCTCTCGGTAAGTTTTGCATCGCTATTAGTAGCAGGAAATTATATAAGTTTTCAATTTTAGCATAATTAATATTTATTCCAAAAAAAAAAAAAAAATTCGAATTTGTACTTTACAACTGAAACGAGATTTTATTGTTTCAGTACTTATTATAATATGTTTAGATGTGATGGCGGGACGGTTACAAGTCCGAAGTTGGCGGAAGTGGCCTCTGACGACGCCGACATGACACGGCGTATTTATGAACGAAGCGTCAAGTTCGTACTCGTTATGTTTTTTAAACCTACCTAGGCAAGTTACGATGTTGTGATAAATCTGTTTTTCTACGGCAGGAATAGAGTGCACAGTGCATCGTGACCGCTGTGTGTGTGTGTGTGTGTGTGAAAAAAGAGTATTGTTGCCATTACGTTACTTTGGATCTGTGTGTGATTGCAAATGTCGGACGTGTGAAATTTATGTGTTTTAACCGTGAACTATTTTAAGACGAATTTGAATTTAATTGTTTGAAAAGTCACGTCTGTTTGTCACAACGTTCTAACCTTGCCCTACAATTGTGTAACGTGCTGCTTATGTTTCTGTGATTTGAATGTTTGCCACAATCCCAACAAAATACTAAACTCAGCCAATACCTATATTAAAATAAATAATGAAATAAACCCAGAAAAATAGTAAGTACCAGTGCATAGAAATATGAGCGGGATAAACGTTACGGTAGGCCTATCTGTGTGCATGTTCACCGCTATATTTTACGTTTGTCTATTCTACGTACAAAAATAAGGTGCACGAGTGGCGTGTTTGAATATACTGTGTCTTTCCGTTGGACTGGTTGTTCCTTCGTTTTAATATTTATTCCAACTGAGGCCATCCTTTTAACGAAATAACCCAACACGTATCAATAACAAGAGGTTAAATAATACAGTTCATTTCCCCCGCAATTGTACAGTGTTAAAAAGTCATAAAGATGGCCTGAATATGGTTATAGGTCTACATTGTGAACAGCTGAAAACAGTATACAAGCACATCACAGTTAAAACGCAGTCACGTGGAAGTGTTCATGTTCACATGTAGCGGAAGGATACGTAATTGGTAACCAAAAGTAGAACTTTAGCAGGGCCTCAGAAAAGTGTGAAGTAATCGGGATTGACCCTTCATTACTGCCTTCGGTATTCTATCGCAGTTTTTTTCTCATTGCATGTCGATACCACCGCATATTCAATTCTCAGTGGTGTCATCTATTGTGGTTTTAACCCACATTACAGTGTTGACGTTAATGTAATATTTAAGTTCAAGTAAACGCTGAAATATTATATATATATATATATATATGAATTGACACATTTAACAGTAACTGCGTCGCATTTTAGACATAAATTATTATTTTGTGGCGTAATACATATAGCGATCGTGCGTGACATATCGTAGCATACATAAAATCGCACTCTTGAAGTTGTACTTTTGGCCCCCCTACTCGGGGAAATGAGATGGGGTGTTTGTCCATAGTTTCTGTCCCCCATCCTAGGAAATAATTGGCACAGTTATACGACACGTTAGTTTTCAGTTTCCTCAACTGTTGGGACAAGTTCGTCTTTTGCTTACTAAAGATAAATAGTGCACTATCGACCAAGAAGTAATTTGGCACCTGTTCATAATGTTTGCTCGGTGGTTGTCACCCGTTAGAATCTCGTAGGGCCACCTCTTGCGGCTATAACAGCAGCCACCTTGTCTCGCATGCTCTCTACGAGTGTTTGCAGGACATCCACGGGGATTCGTCACCATTCCTTTTTACAACCATTACGTAAGTTGAGCAATGGATTTTGGCCGCTCCTGACGAGCCCTCACCCGGCGATCCAATATGTCCCAAAGATGTTCTATAGGGTTGAGGTCGGGGTTCTGGGCGGGTTAGTCCAATCGGCGAACATTGCTGTCGGCGTACCACTGCATAGTAGCCCTTGAAACATGGCACCTGGCATTGTCATCATGGAAGTAACATGTGTCCGTTCCGTAAAAACGCCACAATGTTGGCGGCATTTCATTATCCAGAATGTTACAATAGGCCTCCGTGTTCATGCTACTATGGACAAACACCAGCGGTCCTACGCCGAAGGCCGTGGAACAGCCCCACACCATCACTCCACCACCACAGAATTTCCTAGTTGGCACTATACACTACGGCAGAAGCCGTTCCCCAGTTAGACGCCACACCCATACACGTTCATCGGACCGGAATAATGTAAACCTCGACTCATCACTCCACAGAACTGATTTCCACTGCTCCAGTGTCCAGCTGCGACGGTCCAAACACCACCTGAGTCGACGAGCTTTATTGCTTGTCGTGATATGGGTCTTATGTGCATCTGATCTTCCGAAATATCCAAGTGGGTGGGCCTCTGTACGCAATGTTCCAATGGAAACCGATACTCCTGTTGCTGCATGAAACTCCTGTCGGATAGTAGCCATGGGTTGTGCCCTATTTTTGACAATTTCACGTTTCAGGGTTCTGCGATTTCTGTAGGTCAAGATTGTAGGTCGTCCAGAACGTGCAGCATTGGCACAATGCCTATCGACCTTTCACTTACGCAGGACTAATGCGACCGTTGATTTGGGCCTGTTTAACCTTCCGGCAACAGCCCACAATCACGCCCTTATCGAAGTCCGATAGCTCTGTACCGCGTACCATCTCCTTGTCAACTGGTTCTACAACGGCCTGCAGCGTATGGCGACCACACAAGTCAACTGGCGTACTGAATTACCTATCTCCACGGGTGCCCAATTCCTTTTTGATAGATAGTGTATATATGTGTATTCTTGTGTGCGTGTATATGAGTTTTGGCTACAGTGATCGTGTCTATTGCGTAGGTATTACTATAGGCCGTTCACGGTAAAGTGAGCACTTGTTAAGGCCCTGCTAAATTTTTCATTTCATTTAATTTCTACCTTTCCGCCACTTTTTAATGTAAACATTGTAATATGACTAATAAACACAGCGTATAGATTTCTTCACTCTGAAATCTTAACGTCTGAGACTGCAATAAAGTATATTTATAAGGGGTTAATACCTTTTGGAAGGGCCTTATAAAGTGCTCACTTTACCGTGAACAGCCTATACCTACTTGCATCTATGGTATGTTGCCTATGCCCACTGCATAAACCACGGTGCGTATTTTTAACATAAACAAATTACATTAATAAGCTTACAGAACTCAAGCTGCATGCTTGTGTCTGGCGAAAGCCGATGTGCGAGTCCATGAATGACGTATTGATATTGCTACGCGCCTGAAGCTGTATGCCTATGCCTATCGATAATATGAAATAGTTTTTGGAGAATTTCGTCGCACTTCGTTATTTTGCAAACATACAATTCAAAAACTCGTTTTTCAAGGCCTTAATATTTAGTTTAGGTAAAAAGTTTTAGATTTTTTTTCCCCGGCAGGGTTGCCCCCCGTATTTTCGCATGTGGGAATCGTGCCGGACAATGCCGTTGGTCGGCGGGTTTTCTCGGGGATCTCCAGTTTCCCGTGCCCTTTCATCCTGGCGCTGCTCCATACTCACCTCAATCACCCTCATCGGCTCTCAAGACCTCGATGTTTAGAGCCGCCCAAATCTCTTCCCTCTCTCACTCACTACGTCAGTTTGATGAATATCGGCACGGGAGGAGGCTTGGTACTGTTGTACCTGCGTGGCTGTTGTGATGACGTCACAGTCACCTCGCCGCAGTCGCGTGCCCCCAGAGGGGGAGGCAGCTACAATGGTCTGTCGTGCCATCTTTATAGCTCTCTGGAGTAGCTCTTAATTGCGACTGGCGTTCTCTTGTTTGTCCTTTCCGCACCCGTCCCCACCCACGCCTCGCAATTCCTTTGCTTCCTGTTTATTATTCCAGGTTCCGGCGTCGCTCGTCCCCGTCGGGCATGTTTTCGCCCATTTTCTCGCCGTCGCGTGGTTCCCTTTTATGTCGCTCGTGGGCGGGCTGCCTTTAATTTGCATGCCTTTTTGACAGCGTGGCGTTGCGCGCTGACCGTAGTCGTGTTAAAAAAAAAAAAAAAAAAAAAAAAGCATGCACACAGTCTTCAAATTCTTCGTAAGCGAGTTGCTAGAAACGGCGACGTCTGCTACGCCGGCTTCTTGTCTCGACATCAAGTTTTTATTCCCTCTTCGAAGCTAGGCATTTGGTTTACAGTTGTAGAAACTTTGAAATTGCGTTGCCGGTTTAAGGGACATTTGCCATCCCCGTCTCCTCCGAGCTTTAAGTCGTCCGGAGAGTGCATTATCGTTGCCCAGAAGTTCCTCGTGCATCTCATCTAGGAATAGCAGCAGAATAATGAAAACTTTCTCCGCGAAGGCGACTGGAGTGCATTTGCGGTTTGTAGCCACTTGAACTAATCAACCCTTTGAAATATCACCCCACATATGACGCGTTTAATTCTTTCCTAAACATGTAATGTATCGCAAACGTTAATACTATTATTAATATAAAATTATCATAATTTTGTTTACAAATAAACATTTACTTATATTTTATTTGTAAATTATAATATTTCAATAATAATTAATATGAATAAAAACAGCGAGTAAATCCCAGGATGTGTTGGTAATATTTAGTATCAAGAAAGTCGTCATGCGAAATATTGTAAAACTGAGTGATCACGAATGCATTGCGTTATCCCGCTAGTGAAATTTTCTAGACTTGGTTAAACTTTGTTTGCGTGACGCGGAGGAATATCCTGAAAGTAATACTTCAGCAGGGCTTCATAAATGTGGAAAGTAACCCTGAATGGATTATAGAGGATAGAAGGCAGCGCCATTCATCAAGTGATTTCATCGCGGTTCATAATTTTGGGGTAGGGCACGCAATTTTGACGTATTTGCATTTTTTTTTTTTTTTTTACTCATTAGTAATATTATATTAGGAATTTAGTTTCAATGTTATTTTTCATAATACACGACGATGCATTTATACAATCAGAGTAAATATTACAACAATTTGTAGACTTGTAGTCAGCTTGTTAAATTTTTTTTTTGCTATGCGAAATATGTGGAAATTTTAGTTGTTAGTTGGTATCAACCAGTTAAAAAAAAATTAACTTTCTCTTTTGTCTTCACGATGTCTTATGCTATTGCTCTTAAGAAACTTTCTACCATGTATGAACAGTAAAAATATGTATTTACAGAGAAAAAAAAAAGTATCGCTTAAAAAAAGGGTTTGTGTAGCTAATACTGTTTTCATAGTTGTTATTATGCCTGTACATAGTTATTTAGAGCCGGGGGGGGGGGCACGGACCCTGTTTCCCCTCCCTCCCCCCCTCCCCCCCCCCCTTCCATGCACCTACGTGACGCGGTTGGTGGTGTCAAATCACAACCTATTTGTGCTATTTGGAATGGCCTGTGGTGAACAAGTGAGTCACGGTGTGTTGAATTAAAATTATCTAATTCGCGACTATTGCTGTAGAGGGAATATGTGGTAGAGTGTGTATATTAGCTGCGTAGTAACTACTCTGCATATCGCAATATTCGACTGCTTCTTCCTTGAACAGCATATGTGAGAACAAACGTAGATACCATTTGAGGTTAGAAGTCTGGTACTTTGAGATTTTTTTACACTTCCAGTGGCCTAGTTTTAATGTAGCTATAATATGCATTCAAGTTAGTGGAAATATTTCATTTACGTAAAAAAGGGTGGGTCTTTTGAAAAAAGGAATGTAAACAAACACGTTCATCGCTGTTGACCGCATGTGATGTTGCAGTTGTGATGACGATGTATAAGTTAGTGTTAGGTACATTTATGCGCGGAACACGAAAGTCGATCTCATTCACATTTCGTCGTTGACTATAGCACGTTCACGGTAACTTCTAACTTTCCTGAAACCTTGCCGAAGCTCTACTTTCAGCCTATTCCTCCGCCTCGTGCTAACAAAGCTTGAACAAGTCTAGAAAATCACACCATGAAGAGAGTTTAATAATGTTTTGCATAAGAACTCTTTATTATAGACTGTTCACGGTAAAATGAGCACATATTGAAAGCCCTGCTTATGATCTACTTATGTGCAAGTTTTGTATTTTTCCGCCTTTTGTAAAATTTACATTGTTATGGTCCTCCTCACTTTATTCATGCGTTGGTCAAGTAAAACTGAAATTGTTAGAAAAGTACATATTTTACAAATCTGCTCATTTTTACACTTCGATACATTAAAAAAACAGAAAGGTAAATGAATAATTTAAGTTATCACAAATGATTACCTAACACTTTTTATTCGACGTTAAGATACGGAACTACTTCCCATCCATCGTTACCAACTTTACTGGGCGCATATCACTTAAGGCGCCCGTTATAATATATGCGGGTAGGGGCAGTGACATTTTTCTATGGTTGATTTAAAAAATTCTCACTTTATCGTGAACAGGCTTTACCAACACACACGTTTTGTCTCAGTTTTATTCATATTAATTATAAATGAAATGATTAAGTGAAATATATGGGATATACGCCATTGCTTCACTATGTCGTCACAGAAAATCAAGTCTGACGCACAAAGAACGAATACAAGAAACCAACCGAGAGTAGCTGTAGCCAGGTTACGTAATAAATACATCGTATAATAAATCCCACAAGGAATTCGGTCACATAAAATAACGAAATAGAAACAAGAAAAAAAAAATACAGAACGAATTATCAAACGGGGAAAAAACTGAAAAATCCCAAGGACCACCCAAATTAAGACAGCACAGATGAGCACACAGCGACGAAATCAAAAATTTTTCGCACAAGACGGGATGAGACAGCGATGAAGTGACAGACGCAGTGAAGGGTGAGACTGGCAGGCTGGACTATTGTACTGGGTGCGTGAGTGAAAGTCATTTCAAGTGATGGCAACAGACATACTGAACGTGTGTTAATGATGAGTATGAGTATGAGTTAATTGACTACAACCAAACACACATTAAGAAGGACATCAATTAGAGTTCACATAAAATATTGTGCCCACTGAGAAATAAAAAAGAGTAATAATGGAAATCGATAATTTAATGCTGTAATTAGTAGCCGTGTGAATAAATTAAAAATCAGATTTAGTACTTTTATTTTTATTAAGACCTCCTCTAAGAAATAAACTCAGATAATCCCCTCAGGCGTCTTGAAACGCTATTGTGTCGTGTTAATTGGCAAGCGTGGCACTGTGAAGTTTTTTTTCGGTGCCTGTGCTTTAATATACGAGTTATTTATTTTCCCTCCTCATTTTTGTAGTGCATTTGTTATGTTTCCTAATTTAATGTATAGGTGCCTCATTGTTACCAGTATTTTTCACTTTTGATGGTTCATATCGGCAAAAGAAGCTGTAACCTTGGTGTCAGACTTGGATAATAATCTGACGAAGGCGCTCCACTTGAAGGTTTGCTGGACCTTCTAAACTCGCACTTCTTACGTTGCCGTTTCTTTTGGAGTTGCTAACGCAACGTCTCGCTTTTCATCGCTTTGTTCCCGTTTACCTCTCGTGCGTTTCCTTTCTTTCGTTCCTCTACAGGCGCAGTCATACATTTTTCTCGGCTTCTTTTTTCGGTATCTCTTTCTCTATTTTTTTTTCTTTTTATGAACCTTTCCCCTTATGGTATGGCACGAAATGTAGTAGACACACAATCGAAACCACATTATTAAGGCCACCTGCTATAAGTGCCATCTGAAGCCCGTAGCCCATGATGTATGGCCAGTGATGTGGGCTGCTGGAGAGGGTATATAATACGACGACAGGCTGGCTGTACACACTGCGCTTCCTGCTGTCTTGGGTAAGGGGAGCGATTTAACCGAGTTGCAAAAAGAGATGATCATCGGCTTTCGGGCCAAGGGGGGCAGCATTTCGGAAACTGCAACGTTTGTGAACTGTTCACGTGCCTCTGTGGTAAAGTTGTATCATTAGTGGAGGAATGGCACCATTGGGAATAACCGTAGTGGAAACTACGGAGCTCCACGCGCCATTGATGCTCGAGGTGAACATAGACTACGATGGTGCGTGAAGGCCAACCGACATATCCAGTGGAACAGCTCAGCGAACCCTTCTGCGAATGGGGCTCCGGAGTAGACGGAGCGTGACAGCACCCATGCTAACACAGGTGCATCGACGAAAACTACTGGAATTTGCTCGACAGTATGGTGACTGAGCCGTGGCTGGTTGGCGACGGATAGCCTTCTCCGACGAGTCACGTCTTCAGCTGCATAGAACGGATGGACGTCAGCGTGTCCGGCGAGACACGTCGGAGAACAGACATCCTGCATCCATTGCTGGACCAACACAAGGCGGCGGGGGCAGTGTTATGATCTGGGGGATGATCTCGTGGTATTCTCTACGTCCCGTCATCCGTTTGGAAGGCACTCGTGGTCCATTTGGTTATGAATCCATCCTCGGCGATCACGTCCACCCGTACATGATGATTGTCTTTCCTCGGGAGGATGGGATCTTCCAGCACGATAATGCGCCTTGCCACACAGCTAGAAGTGTCCATATGTGGCTGGAAGATTACGACCAGGACTTCAAAGTTCTTCCCTGGCCCCCAAACAGCGCCGATCTCATTCTAATTGAACATCAGCGGGACCACCGCGATCGTCGTGTTCGTCGCCTGTCTCCTCCACCATGCACCCTTCAACAGTTGTGGGACGCTCTGCAGACAGCGTGGCTCCAGATACTTGCGGAGATCTATCACCACCTGACTGAGTTACCGCCAGCTCGTCTAGCAGCTGTCCGTGCTGCGAAAGGCGGTTACTCTGTCTGGATACTAGCAAGTGGCCATAATTATGTGATTCTACTGTGCATGTCTTGTGCACATTCGCCTCACGTTGGAAATTGTTTGTAGTTCTTAATTTTTTTTTTCATTTTGTAGGTTTGACAAACGTTCATTTTGTTTAAGTCGAGATACTAGTGCGTTTAGTGGTGTCTGTTTTGCTTGTTTATTGGTTGTTTTCATGCAAAGAAGCAGTTTTCTCTACACTTTGCTGTACGTGATTCGACCTCGTAAGAGTTTTGTAATAGTCTACATGGTCTATTCATAAACTGTGCTTTGAATGATGTTTTGTTCAGAAACAAACAATGGTCTAAGTAGATTAGGAATTTTTTTTGTACCGAATGCAAAGCGATGCGTCATATAGGCCTTTACATGTTATCTCTATTAAGATGTTTTGTTTCACATTTTCTTCTCATTTTAAAGGCAGTTTTTACGATTTTTGTAGAACGTTTCCAAGAAAATCAAAAACTTGTGATTTTTATACAGTGTTTAAGTCCATCGTGGCCTGTCCGCTCCTTGCCTTCACCTGATTTAATTTCCGGGTTTATAATTGAAAGAATGTTTTGGTCATCGTCCTTATCTCTCAGCGAGATTGCTATTGCGGGGAACCTTCTGGAACGGGCCAGCGAGACTGCTTTAAGCCGCGGCAGTTCTCCGAATCTACTCCTCTGCTATTTATTGGCATGCATTTAAGAATTTCGTGTCTTTGAAGTATATCTGTCTAGTGCCAATTACTAGTTAATTATTTTCCTGGAATTTTCAGTTAGGTCTATATATTTTGCATTTGTCTGTTTTTTCAATACCACCATAATTTGTTTTTATTTATGAGGACCATGTACTGAAATGTTTTCTGTGAAATCGTCGTTTGTGCGCAAACGCGTATCTAGGTAAATAAAAGTTATGGAAATACGACTCTTTGCCAGAAAGGATAAAAACAAAACTTTTCTCTATATCCTTATCTTTTTACTTTTGTCATGTTAAGTGTATTCTTCGAGAAAACAAATCGTGAAATTGGTCAAATATCGCATTTTTAAAGGCTGCCTGTGCAGTTTTCTTAAGCAGCAAGAGAAAAGTACAAAGATACGGGCGTAGTTTAATCTCTGGTAGTTTATTGCATGTAATGCAGTCCCACTGTTACAGATCTAATTTGCACAGTACAGCGTTACAACGGAAACACTGCACGTCTTGCCCATAGGAGCGATGAGGCACTAGGCGTGCGTGTTAGTGTCGCCCGTATCGCTCCCTCGCTTCTTGACCTTGGACGCACAGCTTCGTAATACCCTTAATTGAAATGGAAAGAAGAAAAAATATGCATTCCCGTACCATTGACATTTTACTCAAACAAAAATTAATTGACGGAATAAGTTTTGAACATAAACTGCAGGTAATCGCCTGAGGTACCAACTTTAAAATAGAGACTCGACGCCGAAATACTTAGTGTTTGTTGTTGCGTGTGAGACGGCACATGTGGTCTATATAGAGACGGGCCACACTCGTGAGTCATCTGATGTAACACACGTGCATAAACACAATGAACGGTTGGCGAGTGGGGTGTTCCGAAAGGCTTGAATCATGCCAGAGTGACTTGTTTGCAACACTGGGCCATGGGAAGTGGTGTGAAGTCGAGGACACGGCGAAACAAATACAATTTTTTCCTCTCACTTCTGCAATGAATTAATTTCCCTGTGTAGCCCTTGCTCACTTCTGCTATGAATTCATTTCCCTGTGTAGCCCTTGCTCAGTTCTGCAATGAATTCATTTCCCTGTGTAGCCCTTGCTCACTTCTGCTATGAATTAATTTCCCTGTGTAGCCCTTGCTCACTTCTGCTATGAATTCATTTCCCTGTGTAGCCCTTGCGTTCAGCTTTCCCAGCCGAATTCACGATTGCCATAGTTTCTCTCAACGTGGCTGCGATGCTTCCCTGCGATTTGTAGAGAAGAATTGCTTCTGGAAACAAGTCATTCGTTGTAAAGTCCCCTGTCATAGGTGGAATGCGGTAGTACTTAGTTTTAAGTGCGACAAATCACATTTTTTTTTTAGACCTTAAAATCATTCCCTGTGCTTGATGTCCTGATTTTGTTTTATTTGACGATTCATTTTTGGACATCATTGCGTTTATATGTTGCAAAAATAATTATAAATTCTTTAAAAGATATCGTAGTTTCGCTGTTTAATTTCTGGAATTAAGAGCCACTCGTTAGTAAAGGGCTGACTCCTTACGAATCCTGTTAATTCCATGTTGTCCGAAAAGTTAATACGGAAGTGCTCGGTTGTGAATAGTTCGTACACAAGCTGTCTCGAAATCAATTGGCGCTTCTTGCAGAATTCGTAGAAAATAAGAGTGGTTGATGTTTCACACGGCTTAGAGTTGTAAAGGTATGTGCCGTATTAATTCGTAGACGGGCCAGCTGTACTGGCAAGTGAATTTACGTGGAACGGGGTTCGACCAATGAAGGAAGTGGTAGCTGCGCGCGCAGCCTGACGCTAACGTGCTGATAACATTAGTATTCGTATCATCAGTTGCGCGTTTTCCGATGCGCGCCGAATATTTTCGTAACTGTTAGTACACAGCCGGGCCGTCACTAATGTTAGCTCCCGCCAACCAGGCCGTGCCGGCGGGCTCAAGCACAGGCATCTAGGTAAACGAGCCGCCAGCACTTCTGGCGATTACAGTGATGCAAGACTACTTAAAAGCGGTTGGGTGTGTGGGCATAAAATTGGCAGATGTGCTGGATGTGTGGCGAATTGTAACCCGTCGTCTATGTAGAACTGCTTGTTATCTGAATTTTGAGTCTTTTCCCTTCTTCAATATCCCAAATATGAATTTAGACTCTAACCTCGACAGTGCAGGTTAGGGTTACTGTGTATATCCCTTGAAGCCAGACCAGCGTATCAATTACAGTGTCGTTTACTTCGTTTAAGAAAGCAACGGAAAAATCATCGATGTGCGAACCTTCTAGATTTGGCATACAATTAGAGTTATAAAAAATCGGAGATGAAGAATGCGTTCAATATCAATACCAGTAAAGTTTAAAGACGACTGAAGCCTTCCCAGCAAACACAACCTGTCGGCAAAGTGTCGGCCAGATACCTGTACTGTCAGCAGCTGTCGTTTCAATGCCAGAAGACAGCCATCTGACAACGACGTGACGTATTTTTCGAGACAGATTGCAAGCCGTTAGGAAAAAAGATAACGACCTGCTGTTTTTATTAGGATAACGGATGGATACCACTGAAAATATGCCTGCATGATATCGCAGAGCAAACATGTTGCAAGCTTCTGAAAATGTTTCTGCGCCGATTCCCATACAGCATCTTTGTCTTTTCGATAAGCTGACCATTATCTTATTTATTCCGGCCCGGTAATGTTTTCGAGACAAGGCTCTTTATCACAAGAAAGATATAAATATAATGTATTTTTGCCGACAAACTTTTGGAAAGTGTTTTGAATAGGCAAGATGTTAGCTAGCTCTTAATGGCATGATGTATTATTTGGCCCAGACAGTGTGTTAACCATTAGCATGATTTTTGTGATTGTAAATGTGTTATGTTGTAGCTCATGGCATTTGTTTGTACAAATGAAAAAAAAAATTCATCTCAACCATCCGACAGCTATATTAAAAACTAACAAACTATTTTGTTTGCAAGCCTCTAAAGAAATAGTTTTCAAAAAATAATCAGTGTTTTCAAATTATTTGTTTTATTGTAATGGAATTTATATATTCCTTTATAATAATTTTTGTCAGTATTTATTTTATATTATTGGATTGTAGCAGTAACTTACCCCGTGGTGTATAGGTTAGCATGCTGAACTGTCAGCTTAAAGGTCTTAGGTTCAAATCTCGCACTCGGCGTGCAAAAGATTTTCATATCATGCATTGTGTTGAGAATTAAATTAAATGAATATATGTAAAGAGGAAACGACATACTAAAATTTTTTAATCGAAAAGTTAAGATTTTTTTCATGGGTATACTGCTTATTTCTGGAAATCATGCCGCTGCAGGCCCGGCATCGTACCGACATCCAGCCGTCGCAGGCCAGGCATCGTACCGACATCCAGCCGTCGCAGGCCAGGCATCGTAGCGACATCCAGCCGTCGCAGGCCAGGCATCGTAGCGACATCCAGCCGTCGCAGGCCAGGCATCGTAGCGACATCCAGCCGTCGCAGGCCAGGCATCGTAGCGACATCCAGCCGTCGCAGGCCAGGCATCGTAGCGACATCCAGCCGTCGCAGGCCAGGCATCGTAGCGACATCCAGCCGTCGCAGGCCAGGCATCGTAGCGACATCCAGCCGTCGCAGGCCAGGCATCGTAGCGACATCCAGCCGTCGCAGACCAGGCATCGTAGCGACATCCAGCCGTCGCAGACCAGGCATCATAACGCCATCCAACCGTCGCAGGCCCGACACTGCTGGCCAACAGTTAGCCACCAGTCCATATATTCATCGGGCCGCTTCCGGCATAAGACAGCGGGCAGGTATCGGCTGGCCGGAGATTTTCGGCTAACTTTTATCGGCCCGATTCCGGCCCGTATTTTCCGTGTTGGCTGGGTTGCATGTCGGTTTAGATGAAATTAAAAAAAAAAACTGACTAAACTCTACAATGAGAATAATTGTCGAGGATATTTATTCTTTGTTAAAGATTTTGCTATTAACGATTTTATCGTGTGCACTTAAAATTCGCACTGTATATGCAGTAGTTTTCCAGCATGTTCGGACTGAACTTATGTTATAATATGTTCCTGAGAAACATATCGCTCGCTCAAAGAGAATCGCAGTCCTCGAGCTTGGTGGAGTACGGATACTTCATTCACAAATAATATTGTGTGTCCACTGGTATGTTTGTTTCTTACGAGAAACTGGGTACTTTTGTATGTCCTGTTCAAGACCTACTTGTAGTTTCCCGCCACACGTAAAATTAACATTGCCATGGGCCTGATAACTTTATTCAAGCGTCAGTCAACTGAAACTGTAAAATTATTAGCAAAGTAAATACGTTTAAAAACCTGCTATTTCTTGTCACATGCATTAAAAAATGGGGCGTGGCTGTGTTGGGGACGCGGCCGTTTGTTTTGCGTGAATACATCTACGTTGACGCGCTCGGACGCCTTGGTGTTTATTTTACATTCTCGGCACCGCTTCACTCGATCATATGGGGTTTTATGGGTATCACTGGATCGCTTTTGAGATGCTCTTTCCAACCGTATACGATTTCTGTATTTCGACTTCGCTTTTTGACGACTATAGGCCCGAAATTGTAAGTTTTCTTTTTTTCTATATATTAAACGCATAGAATTTCACCATAACCACGCTACGCAAATGTTTTTATACACGCAATCGATTACTCTTGAGAGCTGTCGATTGAAATTCAAACGAGCTTCGTAGCTTCTCCTAGTCAAAAGTTATACTACGCGGAAGTTACGCGACGCGGCGAAACGAACTCAAAATTACCTCCCCCCCCCCCCCCTACAAGGCGCGATGCTTCGAAGTCCTCACTCAACGTAACATATTCTTTGATCCTTTGGCAATCGAGTGGTGTAATTGAATTTTGTATATAGAGAATAGATTCGGAGCTGCAATACCAGACTGTGTCTCCGATTTTGTTATCATCGGATTTTCTGGATTGCCTCCCACTAGGGTTGCAAATTTTAAGACGTATTCACATCAAAACAAGACACCGAAAGAAATAATTTCAGTATCCACAGATGTTTACCGAACGCTCTTAATTCAACCTGAAGACGTGGAACTAATGACACTCCGTCGTTATAGGCGGTTCGTGGTAAAGTGAGCACTTTTTGAAAGCTTTTTCATCAGATATAATAACCAATAAATACATTTCATTGTGGCCTCTGTCTTTTGGTTTTAGGTGTGGTGAATGTATATACTGTGTTTATTACTTACAAGGCAGGGCTTATGTTAACAAATGGTGGAAGGATGTAAATTGGTTGGGGTGGGGGGGGGGGGAAGTAACTAGGGCTTCAAAAGTGTTCACTTTACCGTGAACGGCCTATAGCAACTTTAGTGCAAGTACTCCAGTCACTGTTTTGCCCGTTGAAATATAAGCAGGCGTAAGCGATGATGATTTCCTAATGTTGGTTTCTAAAGTGCTGTAACAATCGTGAACGGCCCTGCCTCAAATTTTGCATCGAGATGTGTGGCGACTCGACGGGCGCGATGTGGACAAAGTTTTGCCTCGCTTACGACTCTCCTAGTGGATTTGATCTTCGCGGTTTTTTATTCGTCTGCGCCTCCTCTCGCAGATATGCGGTAGAGTTCGGCGGATGCAATGAGATAGAGGGAGGGAGAGATGGAGAGAGAGAGAGAGAGAGAGAGAGAGAGAGAGAGAGAGAAGAGAGAGAGGCGGAAAAATAGGTCAACGGTGTCGCAGTTCGTCACACAGCATATCAGTTAACCCCCTTCCCCGCCCCGTGATTGAAATCGCACGAACTAGAGGTATGTATAATGCCAATCTTACTGATTTAGATATAATCGCTTGAAGCAGCTTTTTTTTTTTTTTTTTGGGTGCCAGGAAAATACACACACGATATGTATGCTTTTATTCCCCTCCCTTTGGAATTTATGTATCATTGTGTTTATACCGAGGGGAAAAAAATATTTTTGGATAGGCGAATACGTGGATATGGCCATTATTTGCCTCCGAAATAAATTTTATCTCGTATATTTCTAGATATTGGATATTGTCTAGAAACATTCCTCTTCAGAAGCAGTGTATATATTATAAATCGTGTATATTGTGTGAATTTCGCTAATTGCAAGACATTATGCATGAATAAATATGTACGCTATAACAAGTTTTAACAAAAAAAAATTTTAAACCCTCTAAAAGGTGGAAAATACATGAACGTATAATTTTCTGGTACCCTCGAGCCAAATTAAGCCTCGTCATTAAGATTATTTTTTGTGGACGATGTTTTTCTTGTGTTTTATTCTTTATATTTTTTTCATGATAGTCTGTACAGCAAGAAAGATGTTAAAGTTTAGGTTCGCGTCGCATTGGTTCTTCCTATCAGATGTTTTGTGTAACTGTGATTGAGTCGCCCTTACACGCACGTCTCCATATTCATGTGACTGCGTCTAGAGTTCGCGAGAGATGACACATCACGAATTACACGCTGCAGTTATTCTCGTGCCATTCTCTGTTGTCAGTAGCAGTGGGAAGTGCCCAGTCGAATTCTGAACGTTACTGTAAATTATCGTTCCCGTAAATTCCAAAAACAAACACGACGGTACACAGGCGTACTGAATATTATTTATTGCGGTTGGTACTTGGAAATGTAGCACACTCGGTGAATATTTATGAGCCAGAAACTAACCCCGGGCATAATTCTATCATAAAACAGGTAATTGGTACAAACTTTGAACAATACTGGGAAATGCAGATTGCGCTAAATAATTCTGTATTAGCACGGTTAAACCAGACTACAACTGTCGGACGAAAATTTACGTATAGGCCGTTCACGGTAAAATGAGCATTTTTGAAAGCCCTGCTTAAGATCTACCTGTATACACGTTGTTTATTCTTCCGTCTTATGTAAATTTGACATAGCCATGGGTCTCATCACTTTATTCATGCAACGGTCAAATGAAACTGTAGCATTATTAAGAAATTAAATACTTTACAAATCTGTTAATTTTAAGTTATCGCAAATGGTTACCTAACACATTTTTATTCGACGTTAAGATACGGAACTACTTTCCATCCATCGTTACCAACTTTACTGGGCAAATGTCACTCAATGCGCCCGTTGAAATATATGCATGCAGGGACAGTGACGTTTTTCTAAGGTACATTTCGAAAGTGCTCACTTTATCGTGTACAGCCTTTACTGCTAATCAACACATACTACTTAAATGATTAATTATAACAAATTAGTAGTGTATAGCCTCGACAAATTTCAGGTAAAACTGGCACATATGGAAGAGGAGGGTAATGATAATAATGAAGTCAGTGTCGATGAAAAATTAAAAGCTGTAATAAACGTTGTTTAGGTAAACCATCCACCCTTGCCTCTTTGTTACAAACGTATCGTTTAACAGAGTATCGTGGATGTGAACCTCTTGGAGGGTGAGGTTCAGTGATTCACACTTTGCCCAAATCAGTGATATCAATCAGTGAAATAACATTCACTGAAAGTCAGTTGATAAGCTACTGCCAACTAGCAAATTAAGCAAATGAACTATATACATGTGATTTATGGCAGTGGAATTATCGACATTCAGTGGGAATCTCAAATCAGCGGAACTCAGCAGTCATATTAATTAGTATCGGTACTGATTATCAGTCGGTACTATTTTCGCTCGTTTAAACTGATTTGGCTCAATTGTTACTGTTTCAGTTTTAGTGTGTGTAATATCCTCATTCCAGCATCACAAAGTAACTTTGATCTAATTTTTTAAATTTTGAACGCTAATATGAGATTACAGCTAAAATTTTCTTTCAAACCGTAGCAGTGTCATGAAACACTTTCTCTGACATGTGATGGTCTTACGTGGCACGGCTGCGAATGAAAAAACTAATTGAACAGCGTTATATTTTTCCAAGAAATTCCTAAATGCTATTATTGAACCTCAGTTGAGTTTAAAAGAGTTACGTATGTACAATTTTGAAATGGGTTTTCTTAAAAAAAAAATGTAAATTTATATACTCTCACAGTTGCATTTTGTGGAATTAATTTTACCATTATTTTTTGCCATTTTGGTGTAACATATCACAAACACAATAGATGCTAGAGGATATAGAATGTCCTTTTGGATACTTGAAAGTCCTTAATGACTAATGAACGTTTGTGTAAACCATGCTCATTATTGCCTTGTTGTACAGCTGAAATTTTCAGGTGTACATTCTACCGCAGTCTGTGTTTGGACAGCAATCTAGCCACCCTACTTCAAGTAGCCTACCCAGTTTATCGTATATCAGTGGATTCAGCGAGTTGGTACACTGTTAAGAAATTTGTTAGAAAATGTATCGTACCGGTGTATACGCTTAATGGGAAAGCGCGAATGATGGTTATTTTCCCCTTATATATATATATAATAAACCTATACACCGTATGGAAATAATACCACACATCAAGCTGCAGATATAAGAATGTTTAGCATCGTTACTATACGAACTTGGGAACTTACCTACCCATTTGACTGTTTCCTGAGCAAATGTAGGAACGCTACAATGAATATTATAGATTATATATAATATAATATTATGTAACATAGGTAATATTATATTTATATTGTATATATTATTCATTGCAGCGTCCCTACATTTGCTTAGGAAACGGTCAAATACTCAGGGAAGTTCCCAACTTTGTATAGTTGCGACGATAAACATTCCTATATCTGCAGCTTGATGTGTGGTATTATTTCCATACGGTGTAGGTTAAAATCTCTCATTACAGTTCAGGAAGATTATCAGAAAATTTTTATAGTGTAATTTTTCATGGCGATTTTTTTTTTATTTGCAATGAATTTACATGTGCATTCTTCTGTCAAGACGTCCGACTCGCATTCAGCAGATTAGTTCAGATGGTATGCCGGTTGGTGGGCAGTAAGGACGTAAGTTATGTGTGTACTGCACAGTAGGCTTGCCCAGTCACGTTCCACGCAGGTACTCGCAAAGTGTGTCTACTATTCTGGTCTCCCCTGGGGTACAAACACGTGGAATTACAGTTTCCTATACTTGTAAAACGTCAACAAGCCGCGAGCAAGCTCCAGCTGTGTTCCGAATGCCAGCGCGAGCTGCCAGCGGCGATAAGTGAGCAAGGGACGTTCGGAAATATGTATTTCCCGGCGGTCGGCGAGGCTGCGAACGCAGTCAGCAGTATTCGTTTGATTGTTCGCTTCTACGCTATTTCCGTCCCGTCGTTTGAGTGTTTCCAACAGTGGCCGATATCAACATCGCTCTGGTTTACGGCATAGACTAAGGGCCCTTTTGTGCATCCGATTCGTGTCTTACGACAGTATACAACAGTAACCGGACCGGTTAAAATATGCCGTATACGACACCAATCTTGACGGTCCGGCCAACAAGAATGTCTTTCCGGCACAAGGGGGAATGAACAACTTGTAGCAGTGCTGACAAAACACTCATCAGGTATCTTGGTTCTTGTTGAACGCGGATAGCGAACATAAGAATCCCTTACATTCCTCCACTTTGTCTGAAGATCTTTGCCTGAAAACAGAACAATAGAAAGATACGTACTTTTGTGTGGTATAATGCTGTTCGCCCCTATTATTAAACAAAATGGCAGAGGATAATTATGTTATTATCGGCAACATATACTATTCTATGCTATGACTCCATTTAAAATATGTAATAACTCACACAAATATACAACATTAGTATAGTTACGTTGGGAAAATTTTGAGTCCATTTGAGATGGTTGCGAGAGCCGTTGATGGGTGGAATGAGACGGATATGGAGTAGTGGGCCGGAATGCAAGGACAGGGGGAACGTGAGATTCCGAGTAACCCGCCCGCCGGACGACAGCATCGTCCTGGCATGTTCTGCACAAGCGGAATTCCGGGAGTGACCCTGCACTGGAGCTGGAACGCAGTTCGCCTTGTTAGGAGACGAGCGCTCCAGCCATTCGAGCAGCGCAGCGCGAGAACAATATTGAAACTAATCACAACAGTTTCACTTGAAATATGTTGGGGGGGGGGGGGGGCAAATACTAAAAAATACCCCATAGTCACTGTAATTGAAACATGTGCTTTCACCAATACTGAATCTATTTATCGAGGATTTAACGATTGGTGGTTATTTCTTCCAGGTATTTGTCATCAGGGTGTACTTGCACGGATTTCCGTTATTTGTTCAGAATTGGTGTAGCGACAGCGAGCGTGATTGTTCCACAGACGTGCTCTATGCAGTGTTGTGTTTCCAGAACTTGCACAGGATTACTGGTACAAAACCGCCGACAATTTCAAGAACAATGCATGCTTTCCATTTTGTTTAGGTGCGATTGATGGAAAGCATGTCCGTGTTATAAAGCCAGAGCATTGTGGATCACTTTTTTACAATTACAAGCATCACTGCTCAGTAGTATTATTGGCCGTAGCTGATGCTAACTACAGGTTTATAAACATGGATGTAGGGGCAGTAAGAAAGCCTGAAAATTCTACCATTTTTTCAAGATTCGACCTTTGGCAAGGCGTTACAAGTTGGGTCATTAAACATTCCAAAACCGGAGACAGTTACGGACGCGTTAGGGCCTTCGCCGTGTGTATATGTAGCTGACGAAGCTTTCGGAATCTTGGTGAGCGTGATGCGGCCATATCCAGGGAGCCGCTTGACAGACTCGCAAAGAATCTTCAACTATCGGCCAAGTATGGCTCGACGTTTCGTCTAGTGTGCTTTCGGTATGCTCACGAACAAGTGGAGGATTTTACATCGTCAGATGAATTTAAAATGCACAAGTTGTGTGGCTGTAATTAAAGCTGCATGTGCTTTGCACAAGTGTGTTCGTGAGAGGGATGGTTTACGGTTGTATGACGGTTTACAACGTACTTTAGCAGCAGTGAAGGTGCGGTTGCCAAGCAATACAACAAGATTTAATGAAGTAGTGGCTTTATACGGAACCAAGTATTTACTACTATTAATAGTATTATTATATCCCATCCACGTAAGATAAAGCATGTACGGAATATGCACAACATAATTTGAACTTACACGATGTTTATAAACTACGCGATTAATTTTTGATAAGAGGAAAGCAATAAACGTCATACATAATTAAAGAGAAAAAATACCTTTGAATGCATATAAACATAGAAGTAGATAGGCTACGACTTGGTAGTCTGGGTAAAATGATGTACACACTTCGGTCCACTGCGTTTTATTTAGTTGCCTGTTTTTATATTCCTTTGATGACGTATCCCGTAGTGACGTCTTCTTCTTGACCTAATCTATAAGTAGTTCTGTTTCGAACTCTTCCATGTTAAACACTGCAACAAACTGCACTACGGAACGTGATGAAATCCTCCACGCGAATGGACTGGTGACGCGTAGGGATTGGTAGCCCTGCGTTGTTGGTGTCGAATCGGCTGGCCGCTACTTGTCCGGCTCCATAAAGGCGCCCATTTACCGCTGTGCATTTAGCCGATTCGTACGACATTTCTTGTCGGTCCGTATTCTACGACAGTACGACACGTTTTTCACATCGGACCGGCAGATCCTACGCACGACAATGCATAAAAGCTCTCATTTATTCCTAGGTACCTATGATTAGTTCGACTTTTTGCCGTATGCTGTCGTACGACGTGAATCGGGTGCATAAAAGGGCTCTAAGAATGAGGCAGACCGCTTATTCGTCTTCTGCGCGTGTACCCAACATTGACCTACCCCAAAAGAACACTACTGTCAAAGTCACATGGTCAGCACTGATGAAAGTGTTTGTTTATATCGTAATTTTTAAATGACAAGCACTAGTATGCGAATGAAATACGTTTACCTATTTAAATTTAATAAAACTGCATCACGAATTGGTCAGGGGAAGTGTACATGTACATGCGTCTCCAAGGATTTGTTTACAAATCAGTATTCTTACTTCAAATCCGATCCATGCCGTTTTCGCTAGACGTGTTGGTAGGTGAGCAGTTCTATGTTGGGACACGGAGTTTGGTTGTGCGCAGCCAGCGAGATCTGTCTACCTCATCTTTAGTCTACGGTTTACCAGTACAAGAGTTACGGAACATGTTAACAGTATGTTCACAAGTGCTGGAACGAAATATCCAAAAGAATGGAAGAAAGGGGTTAGTGTGTAGTTTTATTATCCCCTCCCCCCCCCCCCCAATATAAGTTAATAACTCCTCTACGCAACCTATGTTGAAGTTGGTGTCGATACCATTGTAGCGTCGCACAGAATTGATTTTAAATTATATATAATATATATATATATATATATATATATAATATATATATATATATCACTAAGCGGAAGCTGTATAGAATTTTTACACAGATAGCAGACAATCATTATTTATGCAATCATTAACTTTTTTTTGCTTTCTTCTTCCTTCAAATTAGTCATATGGAAACTTAAATCTCACATGTTTCTTTGACATATTTTATTTTGATTGGTTTGAGGTTTATTTCTTGAGTGTTTCTCCCTTAGTTCTGCGTTTATGTCGGTGGCGCACTCATAAATGAAAAAATACAGTAAGTGATATAAATGTAAAATTTTCAGTTTTAACAAAACATTTTTGAATGTCGAAATATTGCTAATGTTTATAATTTATTTAAAAAAAACTAGGAATTTTCACATACGCCTGTACCGCCCGTACACGATGTAAATTCTCTCGGGGAATGTGAACAACTGCGAATTGTTCAACGAACCCAACATGAGGCGAAAAGTATTAAGCGCGTGATAAATGAGTACTTATCTGTTGCGGATATCGAGGGGAACAAAATTTGAAATTCCACCGGAAAAAATTGGCCAAATGATGAGAAAAGTTTGAGGATGTACACTTGGTTACAAGGTGTTACTCCAACCATCAGTCAGAAAATTTCGTCCTGAAAATATACGTTAGGCCTACTTTGAAGGTAGTTGAGAAGTTTGCTTCCTTATCCTGTCAGCTACACGGCTAACTCACTGATTTCCAATTTGCACTATAGTCCATTCACAGTTACTTCACACTTTTCTGAAGCCCTGCTAAAATTCTTCTTCCAGGATATTCCTCCGCCTCGTTCGAACTAAGATAAACTAAGTCTAGAAATTTACACCAAAGGGACAACTTGCTGAAATTGTGCGCACTCACTTGTTAAACAATGTTTATTATGAGAACTATTTCTTACTAGTAACTACCAACACATGTTTTCTCACTGTTTTAATCCATATTTATTATAAATGAAATCTTATAATTTATAAATAAAAAAATAGTGAAACTGCAATTTAACGAAGAAATGACACACTTACGTGTAGCAGAGGTATAAAGCGGCTGTGATACATGGTTTGTGTAGTAAATAACTAAACACGTAATACATGGGGTGATTTTTCAAAGGTTTGATTCAAAAAGTGCCAAGAAACCGTTAATACGGTATAGAATTCTTTATCTATACGTCGACATGCAACAGTAAGTATACCATTTAGTAACATTTAAGAATACGCGAACATCGTCGTCACTTTTTTTCTGCCGTAAAGTGCATTATTAAAATGTGGGTAAATTTTTTTAAAACATAACGGAAAAATACGTTAGTGGAATTTTGCGTTTACAGATATCTTATTGCAAGCGATAGACGACGAGATACAAGAGCAACGAGTAGCGCCGGAAGTGACCAGCGGGAGGAAAAATCTGCGACTGCGAGCATCACAGCAGTGAAGAGTGCGACTGCAGACTGGACTATTGGACTGGACGCTTGAGCGAAAGACATTACAGATAATAGCAACATGCACACTAAACATGTACTAATTATGAGTTTAAGTTAATTGTCTATAGCCAAATAGAGACATTGTCAAGAACTTTAATTTTAGTTTAGATAGACGTTAAAAATTTAGCTCACTGAGAAATAAAGAGTAATGGTGGATGGAGATAGATTAATGCTGTAAATAATAGCTGTGTGAATAAATTTAAATCGAATTTTGTTCATTCATTTTTATTAAAATCTCAATCCCTCACTAATTCAGATACGCCCCTCCGGCGTCTTGTAACAGTATGTTGCGTTTATTCATTCTACGTACATTCAATTTTAGAGTTATGTTTTGGGAATGCTTTACTAAAATAAATATTTTGTACATCTTCATTTCAAATTGTTCGTATATATAAATTCAATGTTTATTTTTAAAATAATGTTGACGTAGTCGAATCACGGTTACTTCAAACGTTTCTGAAGCCCCGCTAAAGTTATACTTCCAAGATATTACTCCGCCTTATGCGAAAAAAAGATTATAAAATTACGCCAGGGGACCAAACTACGGCATTCGTGCGCACTTAGCGTAACAATATTCTGCAGCAGAACTATTTCTTACTAGACATTACCAACACACTTGCCTTCTCTCTGTATTTATTCGTAACGGCTCTAAAGACCTTCGTTATTGAGAACCGCTCAAACCTCTCAAACTCAACTCTTTATTAGTTACAATTGAAAAATTGTAATTTTTAGATAACAATAAGTAAAAGTTCAAGTTAACCAATAATGGAGTACTTTTATGTTAACGCAAGTGTGACACACTTGTGATACGGGACATATTTAGGAAAAAACCAAGCCGTCACACGTAGGATGTTTTTTCAAAGGTTTGATCAGAAAAGTGCGAAGAAACCGCGAATTGACTGTAGTTGCCTCGCGGCAGGGTTGCCAAATTTATTTTTGTTGAAGTCGCCTAAATGGCCAATATTTTGTCGCCCAAATGTCGCCCAATTTGATTACATTTCACATTAAATGCATTGAAAAAATTTAGTGTAAATTTTTCGTGTAATATTTTATATGTATGAAACACGAATTTTTTTAAAATTTAAAAATTATATAGGCCTACACAAAAATTAAAAAAAAATATATATGTCAAACGGAAAAACCATCGCGTGATATTCAATTCGCGTATTCATTTTCTGCAGCGAGCAACAAGAGTCTGAACAAGATACCCCATTCAATTGTACCCACAGTGGTTGCCGTTTAAACAACTGATCTTACTCATGAGAATTAATTATCTTGTTCAAAATAAAAACACATACCAATACTAAGTAGATAGTTCCAAGTAGCCCAAATATCGCAAAATTATTACAAAAATCGCCCACATTGCGATAGTCGCATTTGCGTACTTTTTGGTCTCAATTTTTCTCTTGAAGTAGACCAAACGGTGACAGATCGCCCAATCTGGCAAACCTGCCTCGGCGTCATATTGCTGGCACGACGGTATCGGACTGTAGCACCCTGGTAGTCGGGACCAGTACTAACTTCCTAGTTCGGAGGTAGTATTCTGCGAAGTTGCCAGCGCTGCAGATGTGCACACAAAGCACGGTAGGAGTTTTGTTTGGATATGGAATTGACTCTGGCCTGAATCTGAGTACTAGGCAGACGGACGGGCAAAGTTTTACGCGGGCCGTATGTTTGTTCAGGGGTAAACAAATATACAGTTGCAGTTTATAATTCAGATTGGATACATTCGATGTAAGATTTTGTCACAACTATAGAAGTTGATTATGTCTAGTTATAGGAGTCAGTACGTGAAGAGATTTGGGCGGCTCTTACCAGCGAGGTCTTGAGAGCCGATGAGGATGATTGAGGTGGGTATGGAGCAGCTTCCGGAATGAAGGGACGGGGGAAACGGGAGATCCCCGAAAAAAAAACCCCGCCGACCAACGGCCATCGTCCGGCACGATTCCCACATGCGAAAATCCGGAGTGACCCGGATTGAACCCTGTTCGCCTTGGTGGGAGGCGAGCGAGGTAGCCACTGGGCTACCGCGGCCCCTCTAGATATAAGAGATTGTAACGAACTTAACATCTTGAATTTAACTAGTAAACGTCAGTTCCCCTTTTTATTCGAATTGTTTTCTCTTCCGTGTCTAATCATTATATTTATAAAAAGATGCCTAGCAAGTTGACGAATATCTGTATTGACGGCTTTTTTTTTTTTTTGTTTTTTTGTTCAGAGTTTTGACCGCGCTGAATACGAGCAGCCAGGTATTCAATGCCAACCTTCGTAAATTTGCGAAAGAGGCAACACGAGTCACAAATGCGTGTTCAGCATTGTATGTGCTGGAAGAAATGAATTTAGGGAAAATTTAAGATTTGTGTAACAGGGTATGGAGGTGGAATTTATCGTGCATATTGCGTATATTCCTGACTGAAAAAGAAAGATATAAATCCACAGGAACATTCAGTAGGCATTTGAATGTTGTTCATTTTGTAGGGGTATGTTTTTGTTAACTCTTAAGATGTCTGTTACGGTCCCAAATGTGTGTGTGTGTGTTTGTGTGCATGTGTATCTACATACACTCACATAATGTACTAAGTGTGTAATGTTACTATGGTATTGCATGGATTGCGGATACTTGCACGCACGTATACAAGTACATGCTAAATCTAAATTTAAATGTCTTCGTACTTCATTAGCGTTGCAGTGTTTGTGGAATCCTCGTTTTAATTTTTAATAAACCAGTTAAAATAATAACGTTTCCAATGTTTTAATTTACATAAATAATACACATCACACGAGATAACACGGATACTTAAAGGAAGACATCACGCGCGTTAGAAACTTCATTTCGAACGAAGCCCTCGCAAATAAATAACATGGCCCTTCATAAACTAGTAACTCAACATGTACTACCCGAACAATTGCGGAACTGGAACAGATACTGCGTTGAGCGTACTACAAACCAGTAAAGTCCCGTAATCTATCCGTCGGTTCGTGTTTCACGCTTAGCGACAATGAGGTATTCGAGTGTAGTAGTTTTGCTCTGTATCTGTCTCGATTCTACTTCAAACGTAGGAAATCTCACCACGCAGGTAGGCGCCTTAAGCCACATGATGTGTGTTACACACATTCGTGTTTGCTGTTATACAACACCCCGTTTTGTTTTATTTTGGTTTGTTTACATGTTGGCGTATCGTCCCTGGAGTTAATTGAAATCAAAGTAGTTTGAAATCTGGGAAAACCAACGAGTCTGTGTGAAGTCGTTGCTTACAGGCTTCAGACACTTTGCATTACTGTGTTGAGATACGAAGAGAAACACTACAGCGAAATCTCAATCAGTCTGAAAGAACGGAGTCTCTGTTACGGACCTGTCAAGATGCTGTAAAGACCGACATATATATACACACTCTCTCTCTCTCTCTTTCTCTCTCCCTCCATTCCTCCCTCCCTCCCTCCCCCCTTCTCCTCTCTCTCATGGATCACACACTCTTGCATTGTCAGTCAGGTATGTCAGTTTTTAGGCAGGACAATTTTTCATGATTAACAGCGAGAATTGTGAATTAAGTTTACACAAGAAATTAAAAAAAAAAGGGGGAGGAAATAATAATTGCAGTAGGGTTTGATGGGAACTCCTACAAGGTCCGTTGATTTACTGACGGGACCCTCAGGGAAATCTGTTCTGCACCAGAGGTGGTTGTAGCCAGGTGACCTCTGCCCAGCCAATCATCTCCAAGCCGTGTAACTCCCCCGCCCCTCTATCCATCTAAGGGCGCTGGTTGTGACTCAGCAGTGCAACAGGCGAGTCGCCGTAAGCTACATGCAGATTGCGGCTGACGAAACCCCGCGCGACTTGTAGTTACTTGTGTAAACAGTGGAGTGTATTGGCGATGACTTGAGTCTGTTTCAGTTACGTTTGATGCGAGTATACCAGAATATTAACCTATGCGGATCTAAAATACACGCAATATTGACCCACCCTGCACTGAAAGATAATATTTGTTAGTTAGGTTACAAAACCTGTTTGTTTGATGCTTTCCAAGGCGAAATTTTTGCTGATAAAAATATTGCGGCGACCATAACATGTGTATTGACAAGTACCAAGGCCATTCTCTGCTCACTAACATATTTTATTATTGAAAAGGTATTTATTGGCTGCCGTCGTATATTTATTTGGCAGCAATAACATAATATTTATGTCGTCCGTAGTAAAACACTTCATTGCCATTGCAAAAACACGTCCGTCACCTTCTGTCTGGTCACGATGTCACCTTCTGTCTGGTCACGATGTCACCTTCTGTCTGGTCACGATGTCACCTTCTGTCTGGTCACGATGTCACCTTCTGTCTGGTCACGATGTCACCTTCTGTCTGGTCACGATGTCACCTTCTGTCTGGTCACTTTCCGTTCCCTAGCGTTACGTTACGAGCGAATTCACGAGGCGGTATTCTTAAGAAATTGGCGATAGATAGATACGTGCAAAATTCACGTTATTTAGGGACAAGCTAGGCTTCTCTGTCCTATACCTACTTGATTTCATTATCTACTGGCAACTATAGGCTCACGGTAAAGTTAACACATTTTGAGGGCCTAGTTGCTTTTAACATTCAGCCATTTTTTACCCATTAACCACCTGTTTAAACAAATATTCATATGTAAGTAATAAACACAGTGTGTATATTCCACCACACTCGGAAATGAATGTCTAAGGCAAAGGGACATTAAATTTATTCACTATTATTCCAAAAAAGGGGGGCTTTCAGATGTGCTCACTTTACCGTGAATAGCCTATACCAAATATTTTCTTGCAACTCTACATATGAAATGGTGTGTGTTTACAACACTTTAGCGCAGCCAGTTGTTCAGACACTACTAACTGTGTACGTGTATGAAGGGAGATAACTAAGCTCCGCGTACGGCGCCGGCTGTAGCGTCTGCTATCGCAGACGCGATCGACCGACCGACCGACCCAGTTCCAACCGCGCTGGTCATTTCTGGGCGTTGATCATGGAACTGGATCACTGGATGGTGGCCCAGCCTCATATGAAGAAGTGCCAGTCGGTTGGCTCGCTTCAGTGATGCCTTCAAGATCTGTCGAAATGTTTGGCAGTATAAGGACGACGCGATCCGAACACTAACAAAGAAAAAAAATATATATACAGACTATTCAAAATTATTTTTCTACTCACGGTTCGGCCACGTGGTTTCAAAATAATTCATTGTGTACATAGACGACGCTGGGTGTGTGCGAATATTAATAACAGTTGGAAATGTTCACAATGTCCGCCTTTAGCAGCGATACAACTACAATTCTGTGGAACAGAAAGCTGCTGTTTCCGCGGCAGTGAATTCACAGGCAATCACGATCTAGTCTGTCATGACATCAAGTGTCCTTGGCTTTGCGGTGTACAGTGTTCTTCCGAGGTCCACCGCAGACAAACACCGGAAGAAGTTAAATCTGGAGAGCTGGGGTGGATACTCGACCGTACACCTCGATGGCAATGTGGCGGCGCGGCGTACTGCCCTGCTGGAAAAGAATGCAATCGTGATCCGATTAGAGTCGGTGGACGGCTAATACAACATGGTACCTGTGACCATTCCGTCAATGAAGAATGGCCTCACGGGTCTTCTGGCAGACGTACAGCGCCGCACTTTAGAGGACATTGCCTAATGTAGGATCGGCCGAACGGAATGATATGATTTTACATGTTATTTTAAGCTCGCCTCCGCTATCTCGCACATTAGAGCTTTCGTTTTGTGCCCTTGATAAGGAGCATGCTTCATGAGACTAAGTAGGAGTAATTGAATAAGTTTTCTGTGTGTTTTTGTTGTATCTGTAAATATTAAAATAACCTGCAATTTCCAGGATATTAAAATTTTCACAAAAAAAATTATATATATATATCCTGGGCAAATATGAACAGTGTTTTTTTTTAAAAAGTGATATCGTCAAAGATGGCTGACATACACTTAAAATAATTAATTTTGAAAACCATACTTTTACTCGACCGCTCCTGCACTAAGCAGCCACGTTTACTCAGGAAACGCAACTGATTTTACTCTGTCGCAATGTGGGATTTTTCACTGGGTCGGTACACATTTGTGGTGTTTGACAAGTTCCATTCTGTTATAAGCTTGCCTCGTAGAACCAAATGATAAGGTTAGTTAACTGTTCGTTGTCCATGTTCGCAACCCACTCACAAAATGCCTATTTGGATCGTCTTCATTCATAAAGGCTATTCGCGGTAAAATGAGCACTTTTGAAGGCCCTGCTTAGTATCTATTTTTATACACGTTGTGTATTCCTCCACCTTATGTAAAATTTACATTGCCAAGGGCCTTGTCACTTTATTCATGCGTCGGTCAAGTAAAACTGTGAAATTATTAGCAACGTAAATATTTCAAAAAATCTGCTCATTTTTACACTTCTATGCATTAAAAAACAGAAAGCTAAATACATAATTTAAGTTTTTTTTAAATGGTTACCTAACACTTTTTATTCGACTTTAAGATATGGAACTACTTTCCATCCATCTTTACCAAATTTACTGGGCGCATGTCGCTCAGTGCACCCGTTAAAATATATGCAGGTAGGGGCAGTGTCTTTTTTCCAAGGTTGATTTCAAAAGTACTCACTTTATCGTGAACAGCCTGTAGCGTGAAATAACGTGAGGATGTGTGTCCTCCTCGTTACTTGTTTTATAATTCTTTGGACTCTTAATTTACTGTCACGTGAGTCACTCGCGGCTTGCCGTACGAGCTTTGCATCCCGGGGTGTTGTCGTTCCAAAACGCTAGTCCCAGAGCATAGTAAAGTAAGCCAGTGGCGTTTATTCCATAGACGCAAGGTAAACAATACTTACCCTATACATATTGGTAATGTTTGACCCTTTATAGTTTTCTCCTTAACTTTAAACACATTCAATTCTGTTTTTCCCGTTTCCGATTCGAGAAACAAAGTTTTCCTAACTCTCGCACTGTACACGCATAGTGCTGCTATCTAGTATTTATCTCCACGAACGGGAGCGACTAGCGATGAATCGAACTCGCTCGAGGTGTGGCGTGATGTTGCTTATGTTCCTTCGGGCAGTGCAAGCAGTCGTTCTGCTTGCGTCCTCCAGTCCTACATTTTTCCTCGGAAACCGGATGAAAGTGTTTGGGACAACGGGAGTTTTCTTATAATTCGTAATATGCTATCTAAATAATATTCAATTTAATTATTATTACATTAATTTCGTTTTCGTTTCTATAACTAATATTAGGTATTATAAAACGGTAAATACACGTGGAGGGTACGCAAAGTTGGAAGTTGCGTTTGATAGAAGAGATTTCTTACCCTGTAAAAGAACTCACTACACTCCACTGAAAGTAACATAGAGTAACGGCTTACTAAAGCAAGAGTAAACGTGGTTCTGTGTCCTATGTTACTGATTAAGCAAGCAATGTAAATTGCAAAAGCCATAACTTTCCACTACTTCTGTCTTTTCCTAAAAACTAAATATGTAGTCTACGTAAATAGCCGCACTTGCCATAACTTACTCATAAACATTGTATCAAAAATTTAGTAGTTATACTACTTAACAACAGAAAAAAAAAAAAAAAAACAATTTCATTACTCGCCATTTTTAACTTGCTCGTTTGTGTCTGTAACCAGAATGTCCAAGATTTCTTTCAATTCGATTAGTTCAATTAAAATTCCCGCCTTTTTCAGTTTTCCCCTCGTTACTCGCCGAAATAGTGCGTAAAAAAAGTTTTGCTCTTGCAAAATGCTCGGAGTAATTAATTTTCAGTTTCGGGACACCGCCAAGAGCGAATAAAACACTTACTCAAAATGTTTTGGAACAGACAAATATTATAGTTTATCCGCAGAGCAACGTTTCGGAACGCTGGGATAACGTGTGAATGTGTGTAACACAGTAACGACATGCTTCATTCGTTATCGGTTTATTTCTGCAACGCCGTCTTTTCTTCACATCATACACACTTCCGTTCCTCTCAAACTATCACATCACCATGTCATTGGTACACGTGACGACGCCGTATGGAATTCTGCCCTCCATCTTCTCTGCATCATAATCGTGATCTCTTATTTCCAATAGCACTTTAAAATCTACTTTCCTTGCTCGAAAGAAAACCTTGTCTCTGCCGTCATTTCCTATGCAATATTGTAGTGTTGCCGCTCATTGCTGCAGACGGAACTGACAACAACTGAATGACTGCACGCGTTTGCACACAGTGGCAAATGCACGCAGTAGCATCTGAATATCTTAATTAGTATTCCGTTATTAATGTGCAAATAGTGTAAACATCAAGTTTGGGACAACCTGTATATATATATATATGTATATATGTGTATATATATAAAATTGGTTTAAACAAAAGTAAGTATTCCTTTAATACTTTACTAATATCTCTGTCGATACTACATACAATAAAGAAAAGGTAATACGTGATTCATACCAGTTAACGTGGTCAATATTCAAATCTAACCTGATTTATTTTCGCCAGTGATAACGCATTTCGTTCATGAATTTTTTTTTATTTTTTATTTATATATATATATATATATATTTAGTAATGTTGCAATTATAATAAATAGTGGGAATATATCTCGTGACAAACTGTATTAAATATAACGTTTATGAAAAAAAAAATTTAAGAATTTCTCTGAAACGAGATTGATTGTAAGATTAAATGTTTTATATCTGGCGCAGAATTCTAATATGTGATCATCTTTTAGTTGCTTTCTGAAAGTGATTCATGATTAAGATAAAGTACTCTTATTATTTTTAACCTGCCGTTCCATTTGTGCAGAATTATGAAATTGTGTCGTAGTCAATACGAAATGCGCCGATTCGAATGTTTGACGGCTACGCCTCGTGTGAAACACTCTTCTTTTGTTTCGTGTTTTATTTGTCACGTTCGAACATGTTCTCGTCAACAAATGGACGATAAATGTAAATTACAGATCACGTAATTATGTCACGACCACGGACGTGCTTGTGTTGGTGTGTACGATTAAAATTAAAAAAACAGGTGATTAATGAAGTTGTGGGCGAGTAATTAGAGAAGAAATGTTACTTCCCACTTCATGTTCGGCGTAATAACTTTGAACAAAATGCAGTGTCTCTGCAAGAAAATAATTTTGATTTAAAGTTTAGTTTATTTGTGTATTCTTTGTCACTTTTAATGCCTGTGTTTTCCCCGTCGTGACATTTATTCTCTCCCTTTCTCTCTCTCTCTCTCCCTCCCCCCCCCCCCCATCTTTTTTTCACAAGTTTCTTGTTTAAACAGGAGTTTAATAAAGTAGCTTTGATACACATGGTTTAATTTAGCTATTGCCTTTATTCATGAAGGTGCTCAAAGGAAAATACGTAAAAAACATACGCGTGCAACAAACATGTACATAGCTTTTTACAGTTCTTGTTCTTTTACCACTAAGAGCAGAACGTGACTTTTAAAAAAGGGGCACAGTTATGCAATGCCTTTAGTAGCGTGTAACGTAACGATGCTGCCAGCTAGCGCTCAAATTAATTACGCAAAAAAAAAAAAAGTATTTTCCTTGTTATTATCGAAGTTGCATTTCCTAATTGCTGTATTAAACCATGGATTTTTTTCCTTCGGAAACAACTATATTCTAATGGCAGGTTTTTTAAATTTCGGTCGAGCAGTCCTCTAGAAATTTGTGAAAGATATTTACAAAAGCGGATCGCGTGTATTAATTTAATTCGTCATTGAATAAAATAATCTTAAATAAGCAAGTCCTCATTGTTTTGACAGTCGTCCAGCTAGCTTACTTGCCCACGATGTTGGTGCTATAGTCCATGTCATATAAGTGGTCTCAAATTTGACAGACAATGTGACCAACCTACACACTGTGTAAACAGTATATGCTCTCGCTCCTACAGTATTGTGCCAGCTGATGAACTGCTGCGGGATTCGTGTTGTTAGGTTGGCTATTTTAATGATGTCTTTGGAAGAAAATAGTACTCGGAACTAAAAGTTGTAATTTAAAATCTTAATTATACTTACAATATTTATGGTTTAAATTATGTTTCTAAAACAATATTAGATTTTCTTGGCAATTAGTAACAGGACTTTGAAAACATGTTCAGCCTTTATGACAGAGTATGTCGACCAACAGTAAACGCTTCCAGCCAATGGCTAGCCATGTTTATGTTTCCAGTCCGGTGGAGGCAGTTGTACGTGCGCTGTTTTTCTCATCGTGTTTATTATACGAATATCTTATTGGTGTTGTCGGAATATTTAATCGGTAGTTAATTATTTTTTATTTGCTTTACCAAACATAGTTGGTTGTAGGTACCGCTGTAGTGCGTTTTGTTGAGTGAAATGTAATATTAATCGGCACGGCGTTAAAACTGCTCGTCCCGCCATTTTCCTTACCGCCTTCTACAATGAAGTGACACGAATATAATTTCCGTATATAAGTTTAAGTTTGTTTGTATCAGGAAACGTGCGCAGTGTTGATTTTACTGAATAATTTTGCAAATAAATTATTTAATGCTAGTGACGAACAAACGTGATTTTAGTGAAGTAAACTCGCAAGGATTGCCATAGAAAAACACGTGTACAAGAGGTTACAACGTTGGCTGTTTTCGAATTCAGCGGATGCGTCCATTGCTCACGCATCCCACGTCCCTTCGTACATGCATCCACTGTGGAAATGGCTGCGTTGAAGGGATGGATATCATCCGAATTCTGCTACAGCTAGAGAGCTCTAGCTATAACACACTTTTTACTACCTTGACCTTGTATCTTTATTTGTGATATCTATGGGATTTCGGAATGTCGACAATTTGATGCAGACGAAAATCTTGTTAGAGTTGAGGTTTTACAAATTCTGCTTGGCGATGGTTGCAAATAGAAATCCAGATTTCTTGTAAATAAGACATGTTTGATGAGCATATACAAATTACGAATGCATTTGTTGAAATGATTCATGTGTATAATGAAGTTGATTGCTCGGTCAGTATTTTAAACAGTATTTTATCTTTTGCGATTATGTTGGAGCCCTATTTATACACTATTAAAAGAAAAAAAAATTCCATACACTTTAAAGAATTAAAAGCACACACACACAGCCACACCACACGCGCGAAATCAGTGTAAACAATAATATAAACAAATGACGAGAGAATTCCATAGCTAAGGGATGTGTGGATGCGATACTGTCTGCGAGTGTCATATCCCTTGGCAATGAACACCTGAAGAGATGCATCAGCATCCCTAGTGAGAATTTGGATACTGTAAGCCAATATGGCCGCGTCCACTAGAGTGCACTTCCTATGGATCCCTTACCCTACGAGATCCATTAGGCCAGTATTCGGAAACAGCCAGTAAGTTTGCGTGTATTTTTAAACCGTTAATATAATTATTGAAATGCATGTGGCCTGAAAAATGTCGCACTTTCCACATTTTTGTAGTGAGTGAATAATATTTCTTTGTCTACTTCGAAAATTCCATTGTTAGGTTAACTTCGGCCAAAAGTGTGTGCGTGTATATATTGCTGCATCTGTACGAATACGAACAGCGACGTATGTATCGCGTTTTGTATTTTCATTAACGTTATAATTTTCGAAGTTAAATAATTTAAATGTTATTTCCATACGAGCAAAATTTTCTACTGAGCTCCACCAAAACAATATGCAACTCAAAATGCCACACACTCATGCCGGAATCACATAGCCCCGACCAACACAGCACGACACGGCCAAAAACTCAACCACGACACATTTCAATGTGACTACTTGAATTTACAGCACGACCGACACCACGCTCTCGGCATTTAACCTAACTATTTAGAAGGCGCTGATAGGCTACGTTAGTCTGAAAGGCGGTGAACAAGAGGGAAATTTGTAATACATAATGGTGACAAATTGGTGTCGCTAATGCATACAAAGTAAAATTATTATTTTTAAGAGTTAAGTACAGTAGTTTTCAATTTATTTTTATTTTAAGCTGTGTATCTACCATTGTAGGGAAAGCTTGCAATATAAAATCATTTTGCAATGTTGTACATTCTGTGCATCGTGCCGCACGACACGACGAAGAATATAAATAATTTCCAATCAAAAATTGCTGGTCGGACGACAGAATCTGTCGGGCTTATCTTGTATTTCATTGGCTGTTGGCCGTCGTGTTGTGCGCGTTGGGGCTATGCGATTCCGGCATCTTAAGAACATCAAAATAATCCAGTCTCACGAAAGACGATAAACTAAAACTCTGCTCACTTTTTCCTTTTTACCCTGAAATAAAATAAATATGATACTCTTGGGCCTACATTTTATTGCTATGAACATTTCTCTGTGTTATTATTGATTGAAACTCGAACACTCTGGCTCTGGAAGGTTTCAAGATGTAAAGCTTACTGGCCATACAAACTTGTAAGTTGCATCACTTTATTTTTTTAGAACGCATATAAAATTTGTCAAGCTTGTTACGCAGGGATACTAGTTATCAAATAACTTTAGAGGTTTTTTCTGTTTTTAAAGGCTGTATTTGAAAGTAACATAATGGCATGTAGGTTTCAACGTTGGAGACTTTCATAAACGTTTTGAGCATTTTTGTTTTGCAAATTAAAAGCGCTTATATGTTTCTGACATACTTTGTTAAGAATATTGTAATAGTAATGGAAGAATAATTCACATAAACAGGATTTGCATTGGAAAGACAACTTTTTGATATCAAGTAAATTACAACATGCTTATCAAACTAAATTCTTTCAATTTAAGCACCCAACGAAGGTGCTCCAACATCATAAATCAGTGTCTTATGCATCAGCAGGAACTGCAACATTCTAAAATTTATCGCTAAGGAAAATGAACTTTATGATGTATTCAATCTTGGGTAGGTGGAGCATCTTTTTAGTGTGTAAGTAACATGTTCGTTTGATATATTGTTGCTGTAGGTCACATGTGCTTCTCTAGAACGCTTTGTAACATCTCTGAACTGAAATACAGTTTTCCATTAGGTACCCGAGAACAAGCCTAGGGCTGTATTCTGAATTTTGAGGAGGAAGATTGTGCGACTGAACTTCAGTGTAAATATCAACACTGAGTTAGTCAGAAATAAGTTTTAATTCACAGCATGACAATCTGAACACGTAGGTATTTGAGAAAAGTTATTAAAGTATTTTGTATGTAGACCTGCAATACTTAACATTTGAGTTACTAAATGAGAGTTATTAAAATTACTGAAATTTAGTAACATTTGCTTAAATATTATTTTGGCTACCTACATCTTTAACATCCTGAGAATTATAACCACCATAAAAGTATCAGGCTGTAGAAGAGTTTGTTGTCATATCATACCACAAAGCTGAATTATGTACTTTTAATGCAATAGTAGGTGTAGAATGTACGTAAGAATGTATACTGTCTTTGAAATGAAGATGTGGGAAGGGGGCGGTATTTATGTATTTGTCCATTCCTTGGGGGGGGGGGGGGGGGGGGGTTTGGTATTTGGTGTTCGTGGAAACCATGCTAACATTTTATGTTTACAAGAACTTTCCTCAGGTAAGTGTGACAATATTAGTTGTCATTAATATATTTCGACTACGTATTAAAAACAGTAAACTACTATTCATTTGACAGTCAAAATACAATTTCATTTTCGTGCATCATGGTTACAGATTTCCTGCAAGGTAAAAAAAATATCAATTTATAGACTTATTACAGTGGCTGTTAGTCATTTACAAACTGAAAAAAAAAAAAAAAAAAAAAAAAAAGGGATTGTAGCAACCTGCAACTGTTTGAACAGCCCTTCACAGCTTCTAAAAGCCATTTGGGAGGAGGTACATGCAGTTTGTTTACAAAATCAGGCATTCATATGTTGTTTGTTTACAAATACTGGAAGTCACTTGGTGTTTGTTTGCAAACAGTCACCTTCAATGACAGTTCAGCTGTGGCGAAAGGATACATAGCCACCCAGATGCCATTGGCACTACTTTCCTAGAACTGTTGAATTTAAGACCACTTAAATGAAATGGACAATAATTCGCTATTATACGAACGGTGGGAATGAGGAAAATACGTTAATTTTCATATGACGTGGATGAATTTTTTTGGTGCTGAATATTTAGTGTGTTAATGCTGTAATATTCTGTAAACTTGCCAGGGAGGGGGGGGGGGGGTGTTTTCTTGCGATAACATTCCGTGGCTGTTTCAGTGGCGTATTCAAGGGGCGGGAGAAAAGGAGAAAATTTCCCCTCCGAAGAGTTTGTTTAAAAAAAAAAAATATTGTATGTTTTACACTTGCTCGAACTCGGAAAGAAAACTTCTTGCAAACTTATTATCCCTGCAAATGAGCTTTGTTTTAAATGTGGCTTTATCTTATTGACAAAACCCAGGCACGTGCAGTGAGTGAAGAGATTTGGGCGGCTCTTAACAGCGAGGTCTTGAGAGCCGACGGGGGTGATTGAGGTGAGTATGGAGCAGCGCCGGAATGAAAGGACAGGGGGAACGGGCGATCCGCGACCAGCGGCATCGTCCGGTACGATTCCCACATGGCGAAAATCCGGGAGTGCGCCGGCCAGGGCTTGAACCCGGTTCGCCTTGGTGGGAGGCGAGCAGGCCTACCGCTCAGTCACCGCGGCCCCACTCCAAGCGGTGCCCCTATAATTTTATTGATAGGAAGTATTACGCACATTTCAATGCAAGTGCCTGTAATAGTTTCGCACCAGTGTGTTTTGAAATACAGAATTGTGAAAATATGTTTTTGGCAATGTTGTAGGGCTCGGGAATAGTATTTTGTGATGTGCGAAATATTACAAGTATGTTATTCGTTCCTCGTCTGAAGTATTAACTTTTCGTACATCGGTATAACGGAAACGCGTCGAGCGCGTCCAAGGTGAAGGAGCGATACGGGCGACAGTAACACGCACGCCTAGCGCCTCATCGCCCCTACGGTCAGGCGTGCAGTGTTACCGCCGTGACGCTGTACTGTGCTAATTAGATCTGTAACATTGTAACTTTATTACACGCGATGTAAGTCCACAGATCAAACCACGTGCTTATATTCGTACTTTTCTCTTACCGCTTAAAGAAACTACATAGGCAAGCTTTAAAAATGCTTAATTTAACACCACTTTCGTACATTTAAACTATGATAAATTTACTAGAAAACATGTTTTAAAGTTTAAGTGTTAAAAATTTTATGGTGCAATCTATTAAAGGGTTTCACATAAAGCTATTCTAATGAATGGAAACAGTCATAGAGAAGATTGCTGCTATGTAAACGGTCAGTCGACATCATCTGTGAACGTTCTGCACAATCTACTCGTGACGTCACTTGGTAAAGGCTGTTCACGATATAGTCAGCATTCTTGAAACCAACCTTTGTGAGAAAAAAAGTCACTGGCCCTGCCTGCATACATTTTAATGGGCGTACTGAGTGACATGCGCCCAGTAAAGTTGGTAATGATGGATGGAAAGTAGTTCCATATCTTAACGTCGAATAAAATGTGTGAGGTAACCATTTTTGATAATTTAAATGATTTCTTTTGCCTTTTTTAAAAAATGAATTGAAGTGTAAAATTGATCAGATTTGTAAGATATTTACTTTTCCAATAATTCCACAGTTTCACCTGACCGACGTATGAATAAAGTGATGAGGTCCATGACAATCTTAATTTTACATAAGGCGAAATAATATACGACCACGACGTGTGCACAAGTAGATCTTAAGCAAGGCTTTCAAAAGTCTTCACTTTACCGTGAACAGCCTATAACTGCGGGCATTTTTCTAAGAGATGCGCTGTAACAAACGAGATGTTGCCGTATATCGTCGCTGGTCTGGTTAGGGTTAAACGAGGTGAAGATATTTGGGTGGCTCTTAACAGCGAGGTCTTGAGAGCCGATGAGGGTGATCGAGGTGAGTATGGGGCAGTGCCGGAATGAAAGGGCGGGGGAAACGGGAGATCCCCGAGAAAACCCGGCGACCAACAGCATCGTCCGGCACGATTCCCACATGCGAAAGTCCGGTGACCCGGCCGGGGGTCGAACCCGGTTCGCCTTGGTGGGAGGCGAGCGTGCTAGTCGCTCAGCCACCGCGGCTCCGTTAAGCGAGGTCTTGGGAGTCGACGAGGGTGAAGCGAGGTTTGAATGCAAGAGGTGGGGAAGTGGTAAGGCGTAACTGTGGACGCCTTCGGCGACTCTCACAACTAAGATTATTACATTTTCTATAGGCTGTTCACGGTAATGTGAGCATTTTTTTGAAGACCTCGCGTTTGGAATAATAGTCATTGAATATATTTTATTGTGGCCTGAGACTTTTAACTTTAAAGAGTCCGGTGAAATATAGATACTGTGTTTATTATTTGCATGGCCATAGAAAGTGGCTGAAGAATAAAAACGTGGCTGGTTGGGAAAAAAAGTAACTAGGACCACTAAAGTGCTGTATGTAACTAGCAGCCCGACATCGCTTCGCTCAGGTTTTATGGAGTTATTAAAATAAATACCTCTATATTTGCGACTAGCCGTGACTACACTGGGCCTCTGTACTTGATACATGCCTATGTCCATCTGGAAGAATGTAGTTTTCTAATAGTGAAAGAATTATAAGACTCGGCCTTGTAGTTTCCGAGATTACCCGAGACATGCAAACAGATAAACAAACTCACATTACCTCTTTATTATAATAGTATAGATTACACGGTCATGAGTACGCGCAATGTAAACGGACCCCCCCCCCCCTTTTATCATTTTCATGTTTTAGAGGAAAATTGTCAACGTTAACTGGTTCTATAGCACATTCATGATTACTTCCAACTTTCCTGAAGACCTGTCGAAGTTCCGTGTTCAGTCCATTCCTCAAACAAAGCTTATCTAAAGCCCGCCTCACACGGTAGGATTTCCCGTGCGCTATCGCACGCGCGGAGTCTTGCTTGCTGCTGGACGTGCAAGTCAAGTCGCCTGGAAATATCGATGCCTACGTGCAGTTCTGCTGCACAGTCTGCTGTTTTCCGGTGATTGGAATGCTGCTATTTTCTTTACGTGTTTCTTCGCTGGTTTCCGATCGCAGCCAACGACAGCGAGGACACGTGTCACGTGACTTTATCTACATGGCAACATCATGATTATTTTGGTGCTTTTTTTCGTAAGCTGTGAACATGGAAAAGTGGACAAAAGAACAGATATAGGCTGTTCACGGTAATATGAGCACTTTTGGAAATTCTGCTTAAGAACTACTTTTATTCACATAATGTATTCTTCCACTAAATGTGCAATTAACGTTACCATGGGCCTGACCACTTTATGTGTGCGTCTTACGCGGGCAACTGCAAGCTACATTTTTTTTTAGAAAACAAATACTTTACAAATGTTTTTATTCTTGCTCTTACATGCATTGAAAAGAAACAAAAAGTAAAATTAAATATTGTAGTATTCACAAATGTTTACTTAACGGGACTATGTAGCTGCGCGTCCAATGTCGAGAAGCGAGGGAGCGATACGGGCGACACTAACACGCACGCCTAGCGCCTCATCGCTCCTACGCGCAATGCGTGCAGTGTTTCCGTCGTAACGCTTTACTGTGTAAATTAGATATGTAACAGTGTAATTTTATTACACACGATGAAAGTCCACGTATCAAAGAACCTCCGTATAATGCTACTTTTATCTTGCCTTTTAAATAAATTGCATAGGCAAGCCTTAAAAATGCTATATTTGACCACTTTCGCGTATTGTTTTCCCTCCATTAATACAGTAATATGATAAAAGTAAAAATATAGGGACCTAGACGATATTTTTTTAAAATTCTTTCTGGAAAAAATTTCGTATTTTCCAGAACTTTTATTTGCCGAGATATGCGTTTACGAGCAAACAAAGGTTTTTAAAGAAAAGGTTTCAGTATATAGGGCCCTAACACTTTTAATTTAAGTTAACACTTTTGATGTAACGTTAACGCTGGAAATTTAACGTTAACACATGGAACTACTTTATTTTCGCCGTTTGCAAACTTTACTGGTCGCGTGACAGTCAGTGTGCCAGTTAAAATATACGCAGGTAGGGGCAGTGACATTTTTCAAAGGTTAATTTCAAAAGTGCTCACTTTACCTCGAACAGCATTTAACAGTGTTAATAGATGCATAGAAGTAAGATGTTTGTATGCAGTTTTGAGGTTATCTGTGTGCTCGCCCCAAATTCTTCGAAAAGCATTGAGAGTACGCTCGCTTTTTTTTTTCAGTCTAACCATTCTCTTGTTCACAGTCGTTTATTTCGTCTACAGTTTTTATTTTTGTGATTCATAACTGAAATAAGTGTGATCACAGGAATCTTTCTTCGCCTACTTATTATTTTCGCTAGCTGTTGAATATTGTTATGGCTGCGGGCGTTACTAGTTGACGTAGTAGTTTGCAAGGAAACCCACACAGTGGGCGGCAGAAATGGTGACTGGCCCCGCGAGTAACTAAGTTACATAGCGATTTGTTTAGCTCTTGAATAAAATCTTGTCTCGAAACACACAGGAAAAGCAGCTAAGTGCTTTAAAGTTACGGAGCGCTGCCGCGGAGTTAGCTTTTTAACCTTGGAATTTAACATTGGCAGTGCTACCAAACTATTTTTTTTGAGGTTGTGGCTGCCATATTGGAGGTACTCTGTCCATAAAAAATGAATAACTTTTGATCGAATGCACTTACACCAAAACAAGGGGTATTTTCGTACTCAGTACTTTACTGATGTAATTAATTATGCTATCACAACCCTTAAATGATGCCTTAAAAATATCCGAAATAAAATAGCCGGACAAGGATTTGTCACTTAAAAATATAATGTGGATATTGCAAACATCGTTTATGTTACAGAAAAGCATTTTTTTTTTTTTTGGTAATCATGTTATATTTATTATTCGTGTTATTATTTAAGTGGCTCTCAAGTCACCAGGGTCTCATTGCTCCCACCTTACCATTCAAGAAATTGTTGAGATATATTACAGCATCTGCACATCGTAACATAAAGTGTGTACTTCTTCTCTTCGAGTTTGCACTCTAAATTCGAATCAGTGGGAAACCACTGATTGAATTAGTGTCGTTAAATGATTTCACTGATTGAATAAGTTACGGCTGACTGCAGTGGCGAATTGAATATTGCTTTTATTGATTGTAGCCATATAATTAGGTGACATAAACATATTTACGGTAGTTTAATGTTTACATTGCGCAATTAAAATTTTTTTTTGGAGGTAGTCGGGTTTGAACTCACACACACACACCACCCTTCCCTCTTAATTTTGAAGCAGTTACCTTGCCAATTTTTTTTTAAATTTTGTCGTTGTTGTAGTTGTATACAAATGACGCTGACGAGCTCAAGTTGGTCAGACAGACTCGCAGACAAATCCCCAGTGCGACGAGCGAATTGAGTATCTGCCGTGGAGGGGTCGGGGCGCGAACTCGCGACCACTTGACTACAAGCCTGTAACCCTACCTCTGAGCTATGGGAGCAGGGCACGATCTGCGCTACCACGCCGAGTTGAAATAATGCGAGAAAAACATTTGCCTCATATTTTCGCCCCGAAATCGTGAAGATATAATTTTTACCCTCTTAATTTTTTTTTAATTGGTACCGTTAAGATTGTTAAAACGAATAATTTATACGAATGCGCTCTCTTCATCATGTTACATGCAGTGTAAACCTTCAAACAGAGCGCTGGGACGATTACATGAAAACGAAATGAAAGACGGAACGCATTTTAGACAGTATTGCGCATTGGTTTTATTAGTTTATTCGTTGTTATTTCACTTGATAAACATTGTTTGACGGCCATTTTTGAACGTTGCTTGACGGAAATTTTTACACCATGTTTACTGATGCATTAATAAAAAAATAAATCACCAAGTAAACATTGAAAAATGACTGACGAATCAGTGAAAAATGTCACTGAATCAATAAGTGAAGGAAACGTGGAATTTTTTTTACTGAATCACTCAGATACTTTTGTCTGATCGAAAAAGTGAACTTCTCACTGATAAGATTTAGAGTGCAGCATACTGTGGACCGCGAGAGAAACTATTTGTTTGTTGGCCAGTGGTTTCTTTTCCTCTCAAAATTTCTTCATTCTTTCGCTAAGGCCCTTTCTTCTTTCATCTGACCGGGTGTTCTTAAATTCGTCAACCTCCCTTGTAAACACCCTCTTATCAAAGATATTTCTACGATCGACTCCAAATTTTTATTATTTATTACTCGTATTAATTGGTTTAATACTTGTCTATTTATTACTAGTATTACAGGATATTTTTATTAGTTCGCGTGTCTTCAGGTACAGTCATTACTTGCCATAATTGAATTCTTGTGTGTTCCTTATACGTCTCCTCCTCCTTGGAGCACTTCATCCCCCGAAGAAATCAGACGGGGGAGATTGATACGGTTCCGTCGAGTTTCACGGGTGGGTGGCGGCGAAATTCCAAGAGCCAAATGGAACGAAGTGGAAGGTAGGGGAAAAGTGAGGACATCGAAAATACTGGAAACTGAAGTGCAAAAGAACACGAGGAGGCGTTCACAGTCGGCGGAAACACGCCGCAGGGCGACACGAGGGGGAAAATTTGACTTGCGAGTGGTTGAAGAAATCGACAACATTTCGGGATTTTTTTTTTTTACATAACAGAATTTAACACTCTGATGTAAAACTTTACGATAACATTATTTAGCAGGTAGTTCTTCATACGTCTACAAAATATGGCGACTTTTTACACTGACAGCATGCCTAGAGAATTCGTACTATCTGGAAATAATTCAACCGCCAAAAGATAAAGTTTTTTTTTATGCTCCGAAGTAACCCCTTAATTTAAACATTTCAGAATTACCATAACACTCTTAATTTTGTTTTTTCTGTGTCTGAACCGGTAGTTTAGGTACACAGTGATTCTAAATACCTTGCGATGTAAAAAAAAAAAAAAAAAGTAAAATAACGGCCAGTTTAAACCCCATTTTATGATGTTAAAGAATATTTACTTTGGATTTTGTAAAGTTTTAGTTTAAGTATATCTAATATGTACTGATGTGTTTTGCATAAATTTATATGTTGAATGACAGTAAGAAATATTATTAAATCAGTTGTCTTATTCCAACTACGCTTTGTATCCTGGTTCAGCTGTATTTCAGTATTTAAGAGATACTATCGTATTTAGTCTATTTGTAGAATTCTAGACGTCAGCTTCATTTATTTGTGGGAAGGTGGATTTTATGAAATGCCTAATTTTGGTCGACTATAGACGGTTTAAATAATGAGGTAATCCAGATAACTCCATAATGATTAATTATGTATTCATGTCTCCGGATAGGTATTTATTTTTTATAATTGCATTCAATTGATTATATAAATTTGTTTGGGGATGAAAAGGTGACCCCTATAGTGAAAATGTTGTAACGTTTAGAAATGTGATCAGTGTATAGTCGGTTCACGACTGGAACAGACTTCTGAACAACACCTTAGTCGTCAGCTGCATGCGTCGTTACTACAAACAGTGTCTGGCGCGGGTACAGTTAGTTTGGCAGCACGGAGAGAGAACATAGTTTGAATGTTTTAACGTATTTTTTAAAATCTATTGCTTAAAAATGGGATTAGGAAAGATTCCGAGAAAGTCTGTTCCAGTCGTGAACGGACTATATGTTACTGTTATTTTATTCTTGTAGCGCCACAAGTCTGTTGAAATTAGAGTAACGTATACAGGACGAGTCATCAGCTCTGCGACAAACTGCGAGAGGACGTTCCTTGCAAAATTACAGTTCGAAAATGTCTGCCAACGAACGCCAGGAAACAACTCCTAACTGCAGGACACTTATGTGAAGACGGGGTTGCAATTACAAACTTCCTTTAATTACCCTGAAACCATGTGAAATTACGGGGTGCAATTATGTAGGCATGCCGAACAAAAAAGACACTGTAGCATGCAAGTGCCCATGTTGACCTACCGCATGCCCTACGTAGTAAAATGGGGGTTGCCACCCTTTCAAATAGTGAAAAGAGGTCGTCGTACATCGTTACGGAAATTATGATCACGGCCTATGAATTCCCATTGCAAGACGCAAGAAAACTTCCTACCAATCGTTTGTGAGAAAACAGACCTCAAGAGTTTAAATGCCACGTACACGATGCAGTCATTGAAATAATAACCATTTAGTTACATTAAAACAAATGTAGTAAATCACATTTAATGACAACCTTTCACATAAACAAAGTGTGAATATGTTACAGCAGTATGTGTGTCTCATCACCATTTAGCCAACCTCATTAGCATGGCCATTAGCAGACTGGAATGATTTCCCGAATACCTAGTGCCAAAGTTATACAAATAGGTTCAAATATGTGATAATGCCAATTCACAGGTGAAAAGAAAATGCTTTCTGTAGTGTCGTGTCACTGAGCATTTATGTAAACAATAAACTTGAGGACAGTACATTGCGAAATATATCGTAACTGGAAAGAATTTTCTCCCTTGAATTCAAGCAGATAGCAGTATTACTGCAAAGTAATTATTTTTATCATTGAACAAAACATCAAAAGAGCATATTAAAAACTGCGTAACTTCAAGTAGTTTTTGTAAGCGATGTTTCGTGAAGGAATTAATGTGCAGGAACTTTTATAGGTAAAGGCTGTTCACGATAAAGTGAGCACTTCTGAAACCAATCATCGAAAAAACCTCTGTTCCTGCCTGCATACATTTTAACGGGCGCACGGAGTGACTTGCGCCCGGTAAAGTTGGTAACGATAGATGGAAACACCCTAGCTATGCATGCAGCTAATGGCTAGGGTGTTTTTTCAAAGGTTGATTTTCATTAAGTCTGTTCCAGTCGTGAATGGACTATAGTTCCTAGAATGAAAAGTGTCAGATAACTATTTGTGATAACTTACATTTTTTCTTTCGCTTTCTGTTTTTTTTTTTAATGCACTGAAGTGTAAAAATTAGCAGATTTGTAAAATATTTACTTTTCTAATCATTTCGCAGTTTCACTTGACTGATGCAGAATAAAGTAATGAGGTCCATGACAATGTTAATTTCACATAAGGTGGAATAATACACAACGTGCATACAAGTAGATCTTAAGCAGGGCTTTCAAAAATGCTCATTTTACCGTGAATAGCCTATACCTAATTATTTAATAATGTCAATCCCACATGGGAAAATACAGGTAGGATATAATTAACTCTACCGAATAAAAAAAATCGTTAAGTAATCCTCTACGTCCTCTCTAGCGTTGATTTTTTTTTATGTCTGGTGATCAATTTGTATGACTAATATTTGTAAAGGCTGTTCACAATAAAATGAGCACTTTTCAAAGCCCTGCTTAAGATCTACTTGTATGCGCATTGTCTCTTCTTCCGCCATATGTAAAATTAATATTGTAACGGGACTGATCACTTGTTCATGCATCGGTCAAGTGAAATTGTAAAATTATTAAAAATATAAATATTTTCCAAATTAGCTCATTCCTATACGTACATGAATTTAAAATACAGATCACAAAATTAATAATTTCAGTCTTCACAAATGTTTACCAAACGCTTTTAATTCAATGTTAATATATGGAACTACTTAACCTTCCGTCGTTATCAACTTAACTGAGCGCATGTCACTCAATGTACCCCTTGGAATATTTGCAAGTGGAGGCAGTGACGTTGTTCAAGTGTTGGTTTCAAAAGTTCTCACTGACTCGTGGACAGCGTATAAGAAAAGTAGTGAAGATGGAATGGAATGGATACAGCCCCCTTAACCTTGCTGACGGGGCGAAGAGCACTGTGCGAAACTCTCACTTCGGGTTCACAATTCAAGAGCAGCGCCTGTCGGGAGAACGTCTTATCTGGCAATCTCGTCGAGAGCGAGAGCGAAGAGCGAGGAGAGGTACAACTTGGAAATTACCACCCCGACGACGCCGAGTGTCGGGCCGCTTCTGCCGAGGCCTCGTCGAGTCGAGCTGGCGTCGCGAAGGGGAGGAAAAAGTGCCCGGGTCAAATTGGCCTCTCCTCCTTTGGTGAAGGACTCTGCATTATTTTTTTTTGTGGCCAGTTTGCGTGCCTCAGGCAGTTGGAACCTGGGGCTGCAGGGCTGTGCAGGTATTTTCTTCGAAAATTGCATGCGTTATCACAGTTCGTCATTCTTAAGGATGTTGTATTTATTCCATTTCGGATATCAATTTTATAATTAACTTTATTTACGTCAGTTTCAGCCATAAATGATTACGACAAATGGACTCACATAAAACCAATTACAAAAATTGTATTACAATTTTCTTACGTGCAATCATAGTCAATATTATGACGATCTTTCTTGAAGGAGATTTTATTGTAAATTCTGCTTCCCAAAATATCCAGAATGGAAATGCCCTTAAATTTTTTTGAAAATGCGAACTCTATAGATCCATTCGTTTTTTTTACATTTAAAAAGTATATTTTAGTAAAATATTTAATAATGTTGCAAAATATATACATTCTTCTTTCATACACGGCATAAATCTCCCTTTTCTGACAATTTTCAATATGTCTGTACTACTTTTTTAACGAGCTATACACGTTGTATAGTCGGGTGCAGTGCTCCATAGGCAGTTGTTTTACTTCAACCTTAATAATATTTTCTATTCACTGGTGAAGTTAATTATCACCAAGAATTAACCACCGCAACTAAAAACATAGAAAACAACTAATAACAGACTAAATTTAATATTTAACTTTTAAGTTTATCGGCCGTGTCCAGCTAGTCACTTAACGTTAATTCTTAGCCCTAACTTGCATGGTAAGTTGCTAGTTTCATAAGCCGCACACTGTTAGCACTCTACTTTGACTTATCTGATTTGTGTTCGAAAAACGAAAGTGGCGAGGACTGCTCCTTGGAGTCGAACTTGGTTGGATCGCCACAGCTCATTTATCCACCTGGAGTCGAACTAAAATAACATCTCCACAGCTGTAGTCAATACTACTATATTGCAGCTCTTCTCTTATACTTCATTATTGCAGCTTGTATGTGCATTGCATACTCGTGTTTAGACCAAATTACTAATCAATTTCTAGTTGAATCATCGTCAGTGACCTGACCCAGTTCTAGCGGAAAATCCAAAACCTTCCTTCTTAATCGTTTGTTAATCTCTAACAAAAACCTTCTCGAATAAAATTAACATCTGCTACTTTATTATTTGAAATTTAAAACTTTTGATTGGCTATCTAGTGTCGCCTGATATTTCATAAACAAAAGTTAACATCTTTAAGTTAACATCTTTTTTTCTCTATGAGAAAATAAAATTATTTTTAACTATTAAACACAGTTAGAACATACCTCTCCGGTATATAAACAAAACCTTAATATCAATGCCAGTAACAAACTTAATTTACATACAACAAAACTGTCAAATTAAATAAATAATTTACACATATTAAACCGAATGTATGCAAAATATATGAATCATATTAAATCTCGTAAATTTCAAACATGATTTCGTAAATTCCTCATAATTACCATATTGTTTGTAATATACGTTGATACGCTGTTAATGACTTCAAATATAGTGTGTTAATTTATGCGAAACTATTATAGGACTCTGCATTGGCTGGCCGACAGATTTTCCATCAATTAAATGTCACCGCTGGTTTCTGCGGTTTCTTCACACTTTTCGAATCAAACCTTTGAAAGATCACCCCCAGTATGACAAATTTGGTTTCTTCCGTATGCCATGATTCACAGGCGTTTTATACTTGTGCTAACATAAACGTATATTATTTCTGGTTGAATGGAACTTGTACTTACATTCTGCCTCTGAAGTATAATACTTCATTCGTAATTCATGTGAATAAGAACGGAGAGAAGATAAGTGCGTTGGCGATGCCTAGTAAGAAATAGTTATCATTCAAAATATTTTTACACCGAGCGCGCACGAATTGTGGTGCGTTGTCCTTTCGGTGTAATATTACAGATTTTTTGTTAAGTTTTGTTTGCGCGAGGCTTAGGAATATCCTGGAAGTAGAACTTTAGCAGGACTTCAGAAAAGTTGGAAGTCATCGTGAACGTACCTCACACGACGAGAGCTCTGCAGAGCCTTGCGCGTAGAGGCAATGGCGCACGTGAGTAGTAGGACGGGGGGGGGGGGGGAGGGGGTCAGATACAAAGGGATGCCGCCTTTATTGATACCAAAGGGTTAAATTGATTGAAAGGGTTAATCCTTAATCCGATAGAAACATTTTTAATCATAATTTAAACCGACTAAAAAATTTTTTTTTATCCGAACAGATTATTTTCTGTGTTTGGTGCGAGAGTTTACTAAGGGCCAAATTAATTAATTTCTTGGGTAGATGTTCACCCTCTGAATTTTGCACTCGACTGAGGTGTGGTCGCCGCCGAACCCTCATACGCCACCGAAAGGCCTGTGTTGTCGTGAGACCGGGAGCCTACACTCCTGTAACTCACAGGTGTTTGTAGAGACAAACTGCACCCCAACACGTACTCAAATCATGGGTAAGGCGGCGGGGCGCCGTGTAGCTGTGGTTTCTTGGACACCGGACCCGTGTTAAGGCTGTTTAAGTTGTTGCCTGTTTTTAAATTAAGTCACGTGTAGTTGTATTCGGGGGTGAGGGGGGGGGGGGGGGGTGAGGCTCCCCTCCAGCCTCACGGCTGGAGTGAATGTTAGTGTCGTGATGTCCGTCTAATATGTTGGTCTGTTGTTTGCAAGTGTGCTAACTAAACTCGCATTTTTTGTATAGGTGCGTCCTTAATCTCCCGGGGCAGCCCACAGGGTACGTTTCATCATTTCAATGTGTAGTGTTGAGATGTGGCGTATTGGTGGTAGGGTGTTGTTGTATGTATGTATGTATATATATTTTAATATTATATATATTTTGTAATTTTGTATTGTGTGTATGTATATGTATATGTGTGTGTATGAATGTATATGTGTGTATGTATATGTATATATGTGTGTATGTATAGTGGGTATGTATATGTATATGTGTGTGTATGTTAGTATGTGGTATGTATATGATATGTGTGTATGTTTATGTGTATGTGTGTATGTATATGTATATATGTGTGTATGAATGTATATGTGTATATGTTTATGTGTATATGTATTAAGTGTATAGTATATTGTGTATATGTATATATGTGCATATGTATGTGTGTGTATTTGTGGTGAGTTGTGTGCAAGAGTGGTCTAAGTGTATTTGATTTGTTTGTTAGTGATATTGCTTGTAGACGGTATTGGTATATAGGCGACTTTGAAAGATACTATTATTCCGAATGAATAAAAGCATTGATGTAATACACAAGAGAAATTAATGGCAATACAAATTTCCAACGAACACCCTATGTGTGCATAACATGCTGTCGACAAGTGCTAACTCACTAAACGATCACAATTACATGAGTCTCCAGTGTGAATTTAACTATCGAAGCAAAAATGTGTTTATAAATTAAACGGCTAACAACCACAATAACAAGGTATTTGAAAAATTACGCTACTTGACGCCTCTCGCACCTACCAAACATGATTTTACAACACCTCCACATGTCATACTGGTAAGGAAAATTTTGAAAATAACCCACACGTTAAACTACGATTATTAAAAAATAAATTCATTTTTTAACACGCGTAAAAAAAACATCAAATATACGTCCATTTGCTCGGGAGGTCGCTGCAGCACTGACTTGGATATACCACTTACGTCAACTTGTAAGCTGTGTTGAGAGCAAAAATAACCTGCGTCGGCGTATGTTTGAAAAACATAGGTGAAAAACTCTGAAATTAACGAAAAATACAAAACGAATGTTACCAATTAAATTAAAAGGCTAATGAACACAAGTACATGACAATCACTAAACGAATTACGGAACCCAGCTATCCTGTTTTTTTTTTAATTATGAAATCGCACCAGGAGCTCCCCCAAAACATGTCCGTTCGATGTGGATTCTGATGTATGAATGAGTTGAGCTTACGCCGAGAGCCTGACTATATATGTGGAGTGCAGTCGATAAGCAACTGAGTTGAAATTTACGACAAAAACTCTGAATACACTATTCGTCTTACAACAGACAACGAAACGATGATAAAAAAAAATCTTACCCTGATTTTTAACGTAAGTTTTACTATTGTAAGAAGAAGAATTCACATTTAACACAAACTTTCCGTCGAAACGTAAGGAGACTCGGATGGCTTAATCCCGTAACACTTTACAGAAACTTACTGTATATTATTTTTAATTACAAAAGTTGGTAGAAGAAAAATTATTTAAAATAACGGACGTACTACAAATTTTTCCATTAAGTGTGTGAAATTCACTGCCTAGTTACCGAAACGATAGTTGAAAATACTACGAAGTTTCGTCGACCGAACTCAGAACCGAGTTTACACGATAAACTCACTATCGGCTTATCACACGAAAATTATTTTTCCCCATAATTTAAAACGTATAAAGAAATTTTTATATTTAAAGCAGTATATAATATCACTTAACGAGAATCGCGCTAGCACTCAGGCGTATTATGGCCTACACTCTCCAGAGACGCTGCTGGATCGACACACAATCGAGGACATTGCTACTCCTTGGTCGTGGCATGAAGCCCAGTGCCCGCACGCACCTGTAAGTCGAGGAGCTGGTGTCCAGTATTCGCGTGTATGCAGGGTTGATGGATTTTGCGTGAAACTAACATGGCGCCGACACCTAAAAGTGGTGCACATCTCCTGACTGCAACCCCTCCACCCCCTCCCCCCATGTATGAATGCGTTTTCGCCCGAAAAGAGACTTCCTGTCCTGGGCCACGCAACAACACCCAGAGTGTGTTTTCTGCTGGCTGGAAGACTGCCCATTCCAAGCCATGCACCCTCGCTGTCGATCCAATGCCGCAAAAACCTGTTAGCGCCACGCACCCCTCCGACTACAGCAGCCAGATCACGTTTCTGCGAGAACTGCCCGGAGTGCTTGTTTTCCGAGACGATTGCTGCCTAGGCCAGGAATGGAGCTTCGCTCAAGTCCAAAGGAGTCGTTATTCATCACGTCGGGAATGCGCCATCCCTCGGCCAGCGGTTTTGTACTGACTTGGCTATTTCCCTCCGCCCTCTATTCTACAAACTGTTACTTTTGCTCGAACACTGAACCGACGAGAGAAACTGTTCTCCCAAGCTAGAGCCTGGTGTATTTCTCAGCGAACCAACTTCACAACTCCCACCGATGAAATTTATATCCTGAAGCTAAAATTACCTGATATTGTAATCCCACGTATAACATTCCAACAAAAACTTTATACTTTAATCCTCTAAACTTTATCCCGTTTTCCAGGGAACTTTATACCGTTTTACAGTAAACTATAACTATAAGACATATTTTTCACTCGCTAAATTTTTTTAAGTAATGAAAACCATGCATTACAATTTAAGCAATGCATAAGTTAAACTTAGAACACCAATTTTTTTCAAACACGCATCATTGATTTAAACAATACACAAGTAAATGTTTTTTACTTTCAATCTGTTTTTAAATATTTTACATGTAGATTTCTCTGTAAGTTTTCCCAGCCAAGAATTTCGACTGTACTATCGTATAGGAAAATATAATACAATCTCTTTGAAGTTTAATATTCTATGTTAAGAAATAATTTGTTAGAAATCTATTGTAAACAAATAATTCGTGTGTTTAAAAAGCAGTTCGCTCGCGTAGTTTTCAACAGCGCGAAGTGTTTACAAAATATACCGAGGACGAGAGTAGTGACAGATAGCAAGCTGAGGGGGTGGTTAGCGGTCGAAAGGGGGGTTACAAGAGCTGAAGTGGAGGATGCGATGTACGGAATGGAGGGTTTGTGGAGTATAGTTTAGGCTGTGCGTGGGGAACGGGAGCTTAGGCCGCCCACGAGGGGGGGGGGGGGGGCGAGAGAATGAAAAATGTTTCAGTATAATGTCGCAGTCCGCAGCGGGCGCACCACTATCGAAACCCGCTTCCCTTTCCCCGCCTGATCCACTTCACTGCTGTGTCCCACCATGCAGACCCTACAGTCGATTGCGCGACAGCAGGAGGGAGAGTCGTTACTTCTCCTGCACCCCCCCCCCCCACCAAGAGAGCTTCTCACTGCTATGTAGAATTACAGTCGCACAACTCTAGCCACTATACAATGAGTTTCCTTGACCTGGCTCGCCCCGTCTGTCTTTAACATCTTTTGTGTTTAGGGGGCAAGCAGACTTTATTTATATTATTGAAATTTAAGCTCGCGCTATTGCATTGGAATTTAAGACCAGTTTTGAAAACCATTTGTTTGAGAGGAAAACTTAACATCTTAAATGTGCTTTTTACAAATATTTTGTTACTCGACACAGTCAAAATGAGTATATATCATTAAGAATATAACTTGTGTACACAATTTAAAAAAAAATTATGAATATTACACTGTTAAAAATTTGTGTAATTTAAAACCGTCAAAACATTTTCATAAATTTAATGGTGAATGTCGTCTAAAAAGTTTTTAGCATAGGGAATACTATCGTCCTCTTAAAAAGTACCAATTTCCAAAAATTGTATATTTACAAGCAAAGAAATATAACCTGTCACAAACATTATGAAACACATAAATGTATTCCGATAATCTAACCATCACTCTAAAATTAATGAATTAAAACGATCAATTAGATCACACAAAAAATACAAAGTACCATAGAAATCTAATCCGAGAAACGACTTCTGGGAAACATGATCCAAATACCAAGAAATATAATATATCACGTTACAAATACATTATAAATAACATAAAAAGGGAATTGTGTCCCAAATGCCTTAAGCTGAAAAATTCCACGAAAAATATTTCAATTCCAGGAAATTACACCAACGAATTAAACAAATCACGTCCTAAATGTCTTCAACCTGTAAAATTCCACGAAATTTTATCCTAATTCCAAGAAATGTAATATTAAAAACAATTAAATAATACGAGACATAAATTCGAACTTGAATTACAAATCAAACACAACTCTTTAACATCTAAACACGACGAATTGAATTACAAATTAAACACAACTCTTTAACATCTAAACACGACGAATTGAATTACAAATTAAACACAACAAATTAACACCTAATTGTGATTCACCAATTAAACGAATCTATCACAGTTACATTGAATTATTTATATCATGTAACAGGTTATCACCTAAATGCGAATTAGATCACAATTAAGAACTATCAAACGCAATGAGTTATGTCACAAATAAAAGGAAATAAATGCAGCAGATTATCGCGTAAATGCTAAGCCAATGAAACGATAATCCTATCGCCAAGCTGATTGATCGATTACAGAATAAATACTACATCCATCACCTATCCAGAGATTTATTAAATAAAATAAGACACCAAATATGATTTAAAATATTTTATTTACTATCATAATTTTACAAATATTGTATTAAAATATTATAATATCTTTATTCTTAACCCATGTGTCCTGTGCTTTTGAGAAACCCCTCCATCGAACGAAGGACATATCTTTATTCCTTTTAATGATTCTATCAATCAAATATCATTTGGAGAACTGACTTTTTTTAGTTCATGCTTGTAAAAACCACCTTTTATAGATTCTCCACCATAGGTTTCTAGGTAATACACTCTGGGATGTGTTTGTCTAATTAAAATAATTTTAAATATTTCATAAGACCAATTAACCATAAATATTTTCTCAAAGATGCCTTTCTGCTTCGAAATATGTATATATTCGCCCACTTTGAACTTTTGTTTCCTCTCGACGATGACTTCAACATTATTATAGTTTTTATTAAACTATTATTCTTTACTTCTTTGGGCGCCATCTTGATAGTTCTATGATATCTGGAATTATAAAATTTAACTATTTCAGCAAAATGTCAACCCATTTTCAAGTCCCTTTCGACATGAAATGTTTATATACTAAATTGCTTAATCGGTTTATTGTATTGTTCCACAATACTGGATTTAAGTTCCGAATGTGTTGCGTAGTGATTAATACCATAATCTGTCATTAGTTTCAGGAACAGCACAGAAAAAATTCGGATTCTCTGTGGGTTTGGATCGAATTTGGCATTCTCTCTTGCAAAGCGATCTTCATTGAATTGCTGACATGTTTCCCAGTTTTGTTTTTCAAAGGTATACCCTAACCACATTTCGAATAAACACCTGTTATGGTTAAAATATACTTGTATCCTTTATTGTATTTGGAAAGCAATATTATTTCACACAAATTGGCTTGAAAGAGATCATTTAGCCCTTTAGTAATAACTTTTCTCTTGGGATATCTTATCCTTGCAAGGGCATGAAGCTCTTCAGAAATATTTCTAAACTTAATTTGTAATATAACAGTCTTCTTTCAGATCTTCAATAATAGAAACAATTTCGTTTGTATGCGAATTATTACCAGATTCTCTCGAAGCTATGAGAAATTTTAATCTATCTACCAATTTTATCCACGAACTTTATATTTATATATTCCACTTCCGACTATATCTCCTATAAAATGTAATTTTCAGTGAGTTTTATCTCCTGAACTAATATTAAGCATTCGTTCGACGAACAAGTTCTTTATATTTCTCCAAATTGGTGTCGGAATATCCATTTAGAAAGTTTTTAAATAATAATTCAAACAATCCTTGACTCACATGAGATATGTAATCGCCTATTTTAATTTTATTGTAAAGCAAAAACTGATTTACCGAATCTCCAAGGAATCAAATGTGGTCATGTCGATTAACACCAAATGTTGTATCATGCTGAGGTGAAGAATTTTGTAAAGATAAATAATGGCATGTTAAATGAGAAGAGTTTGCTTTTTCTTCGTTAAAGGTTCTTCTTCCAATTTAATTTCCAAAGGTGTTTCATTAGGCGAATTCAACACAGAATGCAATGTATCCATTCTACTCATAACAGGTTTAAATATTTCTTCTCTCAAAACATCCTGTTCCATACGAGCTTGTTTAGCTTGTAAATATTTCTCCTTCACAGCAGATATAACCTTATGTAATTCCGAAGCAGAGGCAGACATGTTTGATTATATTACATATAATTCAAACTATTTATATATGAATTAAGTCTTTGCTTTTCTAACTGTTGCAGAGGGATGAATAGTTTGCGCCTTTTTAATCTTATCGATTTTACTTAAAACACCTAATTTAGCTACAGTCTTTACTCTCAAATCGTTAATAAAATAATTAATTTGTGTTTCCAAAACAATATTTTGTTTTCTCAGAACTGTTTGTGTAACTAAACCATTTTTTAAATTAATCGATTCATCGCTTATATATTTTATTTGTTACATTCGTGTTTCGAGTAGTTTTGTAATAGTAGCACTTACCATATTATTAATCACATGTCTTAAATTAGCATGCTTTTCTGCAAGTTGTGTTGTAAAAATTATGCTCATCATATCATTGAAGTCCTTACTAAAACCATTTAAACAATCTTTCATTGTTAATTCATTACTCTGCAAATCATTACCAATATTGGTTAAAATATTTGCAATTACATTCATGTGTTTATAAACACTATAATTTAAATCAACTAACTTCATTAATTTCTCTTGAATATTGTTTGATTGCGATTTAAATACGTTTAATGTAATAGTATTTGTCTTCCACATAGTGATTATTTTCCACATTGCTATCTTTCATAACCCTACCTATATTATGTAATATATGCATGTTCAAATTACAATTCCCATCGCGATTTTTGGTTAAACAGCTATTGTAATTATTATGTTTTATACCGCTATGTCCAAACTTTGAAATACTCATTGTTCTTCACTGGAAGTAAAATTCTGACAAAACGAGACGTATATCTGCCTTTATATAGGAGAAGCGTTGGTATAATCACTAAAAAACCATACTTGTCTTTACAGTAGTAAGAATACATATCTAATTAAACTTTGTAACTGTCATATCACCTAAAACATGATCATTGCAAAAATTTTGCAAATTCATATTGTCAATTTTAAACACAATCACCAAATTTGCATTATCGTGCAAATTATGTTTTGGTATACTTGAATAATTATGCGATAGATAAAAACAATCAAGGTTTTAATGTCGACCAAAACTGAAATATTGCTGTATTTCACCCTGCAGTTCACATCAAACATCTTCAAAAATATATACTGAATTGGGTAATGCTTCAATCAGAGGCATTATATCTTCTTTATTTGTAAAAGGTGAATATTGCATTCCTTCAATTATTAAGAAAATATCCGCTAACCGTTCATATTTCTCTGGTTGTATTGTTGTAGAAAACACACATACATTTTCAAATTTTAGTCCATTTCAACGTTCCAGCAGCAACATATTAACACAAGTTTCTTCCACATGAAGGACAGCTTATTATGCAACATATATTGATGGTAAAATAATGCCATGTTTCTGTTCAATTACATTTTCTTTCGTATTTACAATTTTCCAGCAGGTGTACATTTTTTTATAACCTTCATTTCTACACAATTAGACAGTATAACATATAATGTAATGTAACATAATATAACATAATATATTGTACTATTGAAAAAACTATAAATGCAAGCTATATATAACGGCTTGTACAGAACATATCAAAAAGGAAGCAGTGTATTGAATACATTGTTTAATAAATTGCCATTTGAATTGTATTTACCTAAATACAATTATTTCAGACCAGGTATTAAACTTGCAAAATGCCTGGTGCAGAAAAATCGAGAAACAAACTCTGGATAATACATGTAAAGAACACAATATAGTTTATGATCGAACAAACAATTTGTAAGAAAGACATATAGTGGATACAATTCTTGCCGATAAAGCAGCAAATATAAGGAAGAAACCATCTACATGAACAGGAGAAAAGCTAGGCGCTGGGTCGTTGATAAAGTCATGCGCGCAAAGGTAAAAAAAGGTGTGTGTTTAAAATGTAAAACCAAACGAAAAACAAAGAAAGGAGGAATCATTCCATTGCTATTTCCAGCATTAACAGTACTTGGATCAATCCTTGGAGGTGTTTCTTTCGGAAATTAGCAGAGCAGTTAAATCAAAGGAATCTATTTGAAACCATTTAAAATTAGGACAAGGATGAAAAAACTCGAAATGTGGAAAAAAATGCAGGAAGTCCTAAATAGTCTTCTGAAATGTCATTTACAAACAAAGATATTAATGTGAATATATGATTGTTAATTTAGATTCGAAACAAAATGGAGGAACACATTGGTTTGCATTAATAAAACACGTAAATAAACCACTTTATTACGACAGTTTCAACTATTTACGTCCTCGAATTGAAATATGTAATTATTTCAAAAAACACACAATTAAGGTATAATTGCAAAATTGAGCAATTACCGAATACAATCAATTGTGGACTTTTATGTATATAAATTTTTTTACTATAAATAGGATATATAAGTAAGTGTAATATTAAGCATGTTAGTAATATGTCAATAACGTGATATTAAGTGGAAATTCGTCGCAATTGCTTGTGGTATATTTACATTTGTTGGAGTTAGATGGAGAATGGCAAATACGTCTATTCTTACAACAGCATACCAAATATTGATATGCATAACCAATTATTTATGGCTAATATTGTTGAAGAAACATACAAGATTGTGATAATGGTAGGATCTTACTAGTTGGGTGACCCTGAAACATTCATTAAAGCAGCATTACCTGATGATGTTCATTTAAGATTATGTGGAAACCCAAATATGTTAACTAGTGTGATGTATAGTAATGTTGATATCGATTTCTCAGAAGACAATTCAATTGCAAATATGTTGGATTATGAACAGAGAGTATATCCAGCTAATCAATTGCACGAATTGTCAAAACAGGTAAATATATTATCGGTAAATTTATGTTGTGTTAAATGGTAATATTGTAGGCAGTTCATATTTGAATGGGAAACTGACAAATACACTACATGAATTCACGTGTGCAGTTGCTCCAGGATATGAAATAATTGAAAAACAGAATACTTTCATATACCTGCCAGAAATAGTGAATAGTGTTGATAAAATAGTTGTTACTATTGTCGATGAAGATGGTAAATTGATTAATTGTAGAAATAAAGAAATTATGGTCGGTTTACATTTAAAAAAATTTATATAAACAGTTGCATTTTATGTTATTACAATCAAAGTGGGTATTGTGTATAACACCCAATACGGACGTAGCATAGGCGGTTCTTTTAAGAAGTACCTCACTAAGGAACATATTTCTAAGAAAGGAAGTATAAAAAATGTAAACGCAAGCATTATATGCTCACTTCAATTAAGTTATCCGTGAAGTTAACATAAGGTACCAAATTTTTTTTTAAGGAATTAGGATATACAGTTAATAGAATGGAAGACTTATTTAATGTTGAAGAACAGATCAGTTATGAGGATGCAATCACCAATACGGAAATACATGTGTATGAACCATTCCGAGTAGGTCTGTATACATTTCCGTCGGAAATAATAATTGCTGTACAAAATCACGATATTTACACATTACCATCGAAATCAAGTTTAAGGTTTAGATGAACAATTAAAAAGACAGCAGATGCAACTAATCCAGTAACTACAGGAATAGTGAGGAATGGAATAGTTCATTTAATCGATGAATTGCATATCTGCTCAAAGGTATTGAAATTGACCAAACACAAGATGTTGGAATTACGTCCACAATAAAGAACTATCTCCCTGGAACTATAAACTATCTTTATACGGGACTTATGGCTGGGTGGAGCAATGCTAATACTTGTACACTACAAATAAACGCAGATGGAAAACATGAAGTTGTTATACCATTAACTTGACTTCGCTGAGGACTATAAATATATAACATTAAATGCTAAACAAGAATTAGTTATTCTATTCGGTAATTCACATTTGAATGCCATATATTATTCAGCTAATAACAAGGAAGGTGTAACATTTGAATTACACACAGTTGAAAAGCTAATGCTACATATTGAAATTAACACTTGTGAACGTGTAAAGTTTTTAAAATATATCAAAAAGGGAAGAATATAGATATTTGTGTTCAGATTATGGGCTTTGGAGACATTTTCAACTCTACCATAAGCTCAAAAAGTCATTTGGAATATGAAATCAAATTTTTCCTCTGAGAAACCATAATTTGTCATTACTTGTTTTCAAACAAACCAACAAAACAAGTTAAAAGCTGATACATCCGTATTTGATAATTGTGATGTGAAAAATATTAAACTGTGTCTAAACAGTCAACCCTACCGCTATATGGATTAAAATTTGAACTTTGAAAATTGGGAATTCCTTATTTGCTACAATATGTACTCAAAAGTTCCAAGAGATGTTTTATAACAATATCAGCTCACCAATCCTAGAACCCGAATCATTTAAAACCAGAGGAATGTTATTTGTATTTGATGTAAGCAAACAAGGTGACAGATTTTTCAATGGCATAATTGATTCATGAATTGAAATTATTGCAAATGCACAAGCTTATGCTCTGATAATTCACGATAGATTACCAAGTTACATTGTAAGAGATAAGCTGGTATAGATATGAATTGAGTCAGTACGCGATGAGCCATGATTCCGACAAGATGTTTTGTAATGTACAAGGATTTCCATCTGCAAAGAAATTTATCATCAAAGAATAAGTTATTACTGATATACTGATATGGAAGAAAATACAACAGTATTCACCTTCAAAGCACCATTTGACTGGAAATATCTATCTCCGAAATACAAGAAAACTAATAGATGGGTTACCAATCATCATTATGGTTTAAAATGGGAGAGTGGATGAATTGATTATGAGAATATTAAATATTTTGCAAACATTACCTAAATAATTATGAAATACACATAGCTCACAATGTCATGTATACCATATATGTCCAAATATATATCTACAAGTGAGCATCGAATAAGAGTATTCACTCTTTCATGAAACTTTCCTGATTTACCAGATTGTATAATATTACATGCACCTGACTACACGAAAACATTATTACAATCATACAGATGAAAATAGTGTAAGTATTGCCAAGGAGAGAATGGAAAATATATTATGTAAAAAAATGTTTTTGTAAACACTGTGTATTCTGTAAGCAAATGAAAAAAAGTAACAAAATTAATGGTTTGAAACAATTTTTTTCTGTTTTACTGATTAATTTTCATATTCTGACAATCGTGTGTTACATAAAATTTGTTTGCATGCATTTAACAATCAAATCTAAATGTGTTTGCACATAAAGGGTTGTGTGTGGGATATTTATTAAATAAACATTTAGTAATTTGAAAGCGATTTAGTATATAAAACTCTGTAAACATAATATAAATTCAGATGCATTGTGTTTAAGTGATTAATATAATTGAATTGGCTGTTGGAATTGCATGTAGATACCTATAAAAGGTGTACACCTTTGCAGTTTCATTTCTAGTCTTGAAATAGTACAGAAGTAATGATCTCTCTGGTGTGTTGCTTCTGCGGTAAAGATTTTTCAGCATTGTGGAAACCCTACACAGTGACATGAAAGAATGACCTATGGAATGAAATCTTCAAAAAAGCAGTTTCAATGAAATTTCTGCCAGATACAATTTACACGAAGCGATAATTTTACAAGACATTATAAATTTTGCACCACTTATTCTTCTTCTCCTCATCCTCATCCTTGCCCTCGTCCTCTTCAGTTATCTCTGCAGTTAGCTCCGCACTTAACTCTGCAGATGGCTCCTCAGTTAGCTCTGCAGACAGCCACTCAGCTCCACATAATTCACAGTTAACTCCTTAGTTAGCTCTGCAGACAGCTCTGCAGAGTCCACCTACTGCAAAACACTTGACATTTCCAGCTCCACCCACTGAATTACCTCCAAAAATTCGATATATTAATTCAGGAATGAAAAGTAATTTGATTTCCGACTCTCTAGCTCAAGTGAAAAGTTCATTATTCAATCTCGGATATGAGATACTGTCTAGCGCATTTGCTGGCAGGCTAACTGATGTGCAGATAGTTAATGATAGGCTTAACAGTGATGCAGACTTCTCTTGTTTTTTCACGAAGTGTAGAATTCCTTTGACAGATTTAACTAAAATGCCACCCCAACCTATTAGAATTAGTATAACAGTAACTTGTAAGTACTTGAAATCCCCCATGGGGGCAGAAGATGTTATGGAAACATTCTATTTTCAAAGTAATTCCCTCCCTGACCTATACTCATCCAATGTTGGTGAACTTTATGACAATAACATAGTGCCTTAACCAGACTTGAAGAATTTAGTGCTTGTGGAAATGGGTGGACTTACAACTATCAAAATTGATGTTCATATCTCTCAATGCCAGCCATTCACCATGTGTGGTAAATACACTAAGTAATCCCAATTTTACTAGCTACAAGAAGGCTTGTAATCCAATACTGCTTCATTATGCAATGTGCTTCACCTTCATATACTCTCAAGATCGCGGTTTCGAGAACAGTCAAAATCTCTTCACTTCACTGTACAGATAAATTTATGCTACAATGTTTTAATACAATTGAAAATCCGTAAATTTCCTGTTTCATGGAGCCTAGAATGTATGTAGAGCCTCTGAACTGTGAGCCTTGACTAATGTCAGTACAATGTGTGTGTCATATTTCCTCCGCAAACTTTATGCTTCTTGTATTTCAGTGCTTCATTCGGTCGGCTAGTGTAGCCCTGTGATATAATAGAATTCCTGTTTTACACTTTTTCCCGCAACCCTAAATTCAATACCGTAGTAAATTTAGCTCAGCTATATGCAATACTGCCAATTAGGTAGTTAAATTACATAATATGTACGAGTAAATTAAACTGTCAGCCGTATCAAGAGTGTACCAATCAACTGACAGTCTTAAAATAACTAATCTGAAATTCTAACAGCCAGTGAGCCAACACCTAATCTATAATCCACTGTGAATAGAATGTCTCACGGATTTGAAAGTAACAAGTTCGTCTTCCTGTAACATCAACCAAATATTACCAACCTTGTTCCCAGAAAAGAAGATGGAGTATTATTTCTGTATATAAATAAATATTTTTAAGAAGAATGTAATTTTAGTATATGGAAATAAATATTGTATTTGTTGAAAAATGGAATAGGCCTATATTAGGTGTATTTCAAAGCCAATGTGTGTTTCGTTTATCTCCAAACTGTAGATCTGGAAGTTTATAAAAATATATCTTAAAGAAAGGTTGAGTCAATGCTTTCACATAAAAAATATATTTTATTTTACTTTATCCACCAGGGGTTTTAGCTTTGCAGTTTGTGTGAAGAACATTTAATTATTCGTTGGTGTTATGCTTTTTTATAGATATATCTTGAAAGATGCATATCAACATAAAACCAAAATCACCTGATTAGTTGATAGGTTTTAAGTGAGCAGAAATATTTTTGAATGTGAACTGAATATGTACTTTTTCCTTCAGTCGGTTTGATTGTGTGTTTGTTTGCAACAGTTGGCGAGTCACTTTGTCCGAGTTTTTTTCCATAACAGCGAACAATACTGCCTTGCTGTGAAATCCATCTGCATGAATATCACCTAAAATGAGCGAAATGGTTAATATTTAACACTGTAAAGACTATGGAGATTCGCAATAAGTAAACGATTTTGTGTCTTAACAGAAAACAAAGACAAAATAAATAATTTTACTTATAGTATAGGAGGTTTAAAGACAAATGTAAAATGCAGTTAATGGACATTAGCAAACACAAATGGTTTTTCATAGGAATTTTTAAACCATATAGAAATGGCATTTACTCTATATCTGCCTTTATTGTGTAAATCCGGTAACTTAGTGTTTATTTAGAGTAAATGTGTATGAAGCTTCGCGCGTGTAGGATTCCTACAGCTGGGACATGTATAAAACTAAAGAATTGCTAGAATACCTTGTCCTGCACGAGACAGGCTGGTTGCTTGAATGCAGTTCGCCAGGGTCTTGCATTCCCTTGAGAAAGGAGCTAGGTAGTCCCTCATCGGCTAGCACTCTGTTACAGGATAGGAAAGATGAACAAAGTCGCGCCAACCTAGATCGGTCACCCATCCTGTTTATGCGTTCGCACTGACCCTGTGCTTCGCCTAGCTGCAATGTAAACCTGCAATGCTTGCTAGGTACTATCTTCGTCTATCTGGTCGGGGTTCACACCTCGCTCACAGTCTTCATAGCAGTATGTTTCGAAATATTTCTGTTTTTTGCATATCTAACCATAATAAGTTAAAATACAATAGGATTTAAAATATTTTTACACAGTTAGTAAATTTTATTTCTTTTTAAATAATTGTAGGTTAATGTCTGAATTCAGTTTCTCTACTAGTGTTAACTACAGGATTCACTAAACTTTTATTGCGATATGTTATAGTGTAGACATATTTTCCGTTATTTTGAATTTTGCGTGCATCCATTATTTTTTATATAATCCATGCGTTATTCGACTAGGATTTGTAAATGTGGATTTCCGAAGTTAGTCTATGTGTGTTTGCTATGAGAATTTTTTCAAACTTTCTCTGCGATACTCTTTGATGAAGTTTTTGTTAATTTTATTTTGGATCGATAAACTGTGTTTGTGTTAAGTAACTTAGTATTGATTTAATAGTTTTTCTTCCACAAACTTGCAGGGAGTAAAATTGTTCCTAGATTTATTCATTTTGTGACTAATTTATGTAAGATTATTTGTTCGAGTCGATCGCCTAGATCGTGATTAGGTAGTATTGGTACATTTTCTAACAAATTATGTACAATAATTAAGTAGTGGGAGTTTTAAAAAATGTTTGTTTGTAGCAAACCTGCACATACTTCAGACCCAAAATACAAGAACTTTTCAAACATTCCCTGTCACAAAAGTTTAAATGCTGTTGACCATCTCCAGGTATGGCGAGTCAGGGGAAGGGGCAATTGGGAATGAAGAAGTACACCTCTCACAGAGCCAGACAGGACAGGGAGATACCACAATTCATGGGTATAGCGTAGTTTTGCAAACAAATAAATGCTTTGGCAGAGACCAACTTGGTGTCTTCAGGGGTGTCTGGCAGGTGGAGAGTCCCTGAAGTTGTTTGGCAAAAGACGCGATCTGGGCTGGTGGTGAAGGGCGGAGGGTTGTGGTCCGTTTTCTTGGATCGACAGCGAGGGCGGAGTGCTTGGAACAGGAAGTTCTCCGAAAATGCATTCTGACCTTCAGGAGAGGGGGATGCATCACCGAAAATGCGCTCTGGGATGTTGTTGCATGACCTTGGACAGGAATTCTCTTTTCGGGCGAAAATGCATTCTGTGTTTGAGGACGTTGGGTGGGGGGGGGGAGCAGCTGCAGGCAGCACCGATGTGCACATTTATAGCTGTCCGGTGCCATCTTAGTTTCACACCAACACTTGTCCAGGTTACACGTATAAACTACATCGCTCTCTCGACTTCACCAGGTGCGGCGGGCACTGGGCTTCGTGCCACGACCAAGGAGTAGCAATGTCCTCGATTTGTGGTGTCGATCAGCAGGCTTCGGAGAGTGTAGGCATATAATACGCCTGAGTGCTAGCCGCGATTCTCGTTAAGTGATATTATATACTCTTTTTAATATAAAATTTTCTTTATACGTTTTTAATTTATGGGGGAAAAATAATTTTCGTGTGATAAGCCGATAGTGAGTTTATCGTGTAAACTCCGGTTCTGAGTTCGGTCGACGAAACTTCGTAGTATTTTCAACTATCGTTTCGGTAACTAGGGCAGTGAATTTCACACACTTAATGGAAACATTTGTAGTACGTCCGTTATTTTAAATAATTTTTCTTCTACCAACTTTTGTGAATTAAAAATAATATACAGTAAGTTTCTATAAAGTGTTACGGGATTAAGCCATCCGAGTCTCCTTACGTTTCGACGGAAAGTTTGTGTTAAATGTGAATTCTTCTTCTTACAATAGTAAAACTTTGTTAAAAATCAGTTTAAGATTTTTTTTATCATCGTTTCGTTGTCTGTTGTAAGACGAATAGTGTATTCAGAGTTTTTGTCGTAAATTTCAACTCAGTTGCTTATCGACTGCACTCCACATATATAGTCAGGCTCTCGGCGTAAGCTCAACTCATTCGTACATCAGACTCCACATCGAACGGACATGTTTTGGGGGAGCTCCTGGTGCGATTTCAATAAGTAAAAAAAAACAGGATAGCTGGGTTCCGTAATTCGTTTAGTGATTGTCATGTACTTGTGTTCATTAGCCTTTTAATTTAATTGGTAACATTCGTTTTGTATTTTTCGTTTATTTCAGAGTTTTTCACCTCAGTCTATAATCAAACATACGCCGACGCAGGTTATGCGTGCTCTCAACACAGCTTACAAGTTGACGTAAGTGGTATATCCAAGTCAGTGCTGCAGCGACCTCCCGAGCAAATGGACGTATATGTGATGTTTTCTTTTTTTTTTACGCGTGTTAAAAAATGAATTAATTTTTTAATAATCGTAGTTTAACGTGTGGATTATTTTCAAAATTTTCCTCACCAGTCTGACAGGTGGAGGTGTTTTGAAATCATGTTTGGTAGGTGCGAGAGGCGTCAAGTAGTGTAATTTTTCAAATACCTTGTTATTATGTTCGTTAGCTGTTTAATTTATAGGGACATTTTTGCTTCGTTGATTAAATTCAAACTAGAGACTCACGTAATTGTGATCGTTTAAAGAGTTAGCACTTGTCAACTTCGATCAGGTTATTCACGTAGGCTTGTTCGTTTGAAATTTGTATTGCCATTAATTTCTCTCATGTGTTATATCAGCGCTGTTATTCATTCCGAATAATAGTATCTTTCAAAGTCGCCTATCCACCAATACCGTCTACAAACAATATCACTACCAAACCAAAAGAATACACTTACGCCACTCTTTAATTGGATTAATTTTTTGATCGGATTAAGGATTAAACCTTCTAATCAATTTACTTAATACTTTCAATGAATTTAATTTACACTCTAAATAAATTTAATCATCTCTTTGATATAAATAAAGGTGGCATCCCTTTATATCTGAAAACCCCCCGTCACTACTACTCACGTGTTGCGTGGCGTTATTGACCTTATCACCCCTGTGCTTCTCTGTCACTAAGTGGAAAAGGCTCCAGTTAGGAGGACCTCTTGATGTAATACTGTCCTGAGGTAACGAGGCAACTCCATTATAATACTATTTTATCATGGGTGCCGCGTTGTCTGAGTGGTTAGCCTGCTCGCCTCTCACCATTGCGATTCGCGTTCAATCCCCGTCTCATGTGGGAATCGTGCCGGACGATGCCATTGGTCGGCGGGTTTTCTCGGGGATCTCCCGTTTTCCCCGCCCTTTCATTCCGGCGCTGCTCCATACTCACCTCAATCATCCGCCTCTGCTCTCAAGAACCCGTTGTTAAGAGCCGTCTGAATCTCTTCGCTTATTTTTTATCATGCTCCATGGTTTTTTCGATATGAAAAATTTCCCGAGTCACGTGGTCTTCGCGAATTATTTTGCGGCCAGGCTTCAAGTGCGACGGCCTATAAACCTTGCACTTGCGTGTTTTCTTCGGAAGTGCATAAAAAAGTGAGTTATTGTTTTCGAACAGGTTTTTTCGTTACTACTCAACATCTGGCATCTCAAAATACGTTATCAACTTCGGGCAGTGTGTGCCGTAAAATCTAGAAGCTTGTTTTACGATCGGATTAGTAAATTACTAAAGTTTTTTTTTTTAATTTAATGCACGGCAAAGACTGCAAATATACATTTTTTGGTAACGTTATGAATTCAAGTTTGAGTTTTATCACTTAAGCTTATTTTTATTAAGACATCCAGCCGGGTTATATTGAGCCTGTCTGTGTTGCGGTTATAGGGCAAGCCCCACGTAATTTATAAAGACCTAGAGGAACGCTGCAATTGGTCTCCGCCTTGTGAACAACGCATGCGGAATATTCACTAATGAACTCTAAGTTTCCCGCCCCTACCACTGCGTAATATCATTAAATTATCAGACAATAAGTATCCTCTCTAATTGTAAATAGACTTTCACGAAATAGTCTTTGAAGGAGTTTATGATGACACGCAGATACATGGATAATTGCCATGCAGTTGAGCCGACTCGTGTCGCTAGGGCTATGAGGTGAATAATCAAAATTTTTTCACTTGTGTATGTCTTTAAGGCTCAACCTCACACGCTGTATTGACCTACGGGTTTCTTTATATGGCTTATATAAGTTGTCTAGGGACACTTATTTTTAAACTACAAATATACTCTGGCTCATAGGATGTATATAAATTCGACCGACAAACTCCGGGTGTGAGTTAATCACGGAAGAGACCTTGAGAGAGTATAGGATGAATTCCCTGCTGTCTGTACAGTATACCACGCCACTCTTTACGAATGTCTTTTTATAATACGCTTTCTGCCCTAGCTAACATCCACCGAGAGAAAAGTCATCACAATATTTGTTTGTGTAGGATTAAAAATCCTACGTAACGAATTTTCAGAATTTATGTTTGCACTTCAGCGTAACGTATATTGTCATGATTGTATAGTAGCAGTTTCGTAATAAGTGCCGGTATACAACTGAAATAATCTAGAACCAATAATTCAACATGGCGTGTGATGCCGAGCCTTAAGTAAACATTACGTTGCTTTGCAAGAGATGCAAAGGTGGTTCACCCGATTTCGCTATTTTTCCTTTTGATCCCCTCCCTCCCATCCCTTTTCCTCAAGGAAAATCGATAGGAAGACGTCGCATCGTGTGGGAGGAGCAAGCCAGACAATCCTCTTACGTCACCAGATCTTGCCATTCTTGCTCGCGGACTCTTACAGGGCAGAACGGCTTGTCAGGGAAAAAAAGGGGGGGAGGGGATGTTCTGGCGTCACAAGATCACAGTTCTCTACTTTTACCTTCCTCCCTTTCACTACCCCTCTCTACGCCAAATCGCACCCCCTCCCCGGAACCCTTAAACCTCCCTTGTGGCGTAAAAATCGATTCCCCGCCGCGTCTAACGCCCCACATTTTCCTTTGTGTGTCGTCCAACGCTTGGGCTCGTGTAAGTCGCCTTTATTCTCGCGTGTGAGGTTCGCTCGGTGTACTCCGCTCCACTCCCCGGGAGATACCAACACCGGGTGCGAATGATCTCCCATTCTACCCGCTTGGCCGCAAGACGGCGGGATGAAGCTGACCTTATCAGACTGAAAACCTGCATGGCTAACGGGCCTGCCTACCAAGCTGTCAGTCACGAACTTCAGATGGGGAACCAATGTTAAACGAAATTCCTTCTCATTGCGTCAATTTTAAAGATAACTATTTCAAACAAAAATCTCGTTGACGCGATTTTCTCAGAGAATGTTGCCACATAAAACTGTTTTTGGAAAGAAAAAAAAGAGCCAAAATATTTTAACGTAGCATCATTTCTTAAGAAATTTCACGTAGAATAATTTATGTTTGAAATAGTTACCTTCAAAATTTGCGCAGTGAGGAGGAATTTAATTTAACATTGATTCCCCATTTGTAGTTCGCGGCTACCGGCTTGGTAAGGAGGCCAGTTAAACTAAATTAAGTCTAAAGCCCCTGTAACAGAGTCAAATTTACTCTTTCGTATATATCTCACAATACATTTTGAAACCGAAACATGGCCATCAAATTTTTCCATCTAATAAACTTGGATGTGCTTGAAAATGTCAATTGTCAAGGACATAATCATATTTCTATTTAAGCATGCTTTTTAAAAACGCTGCGATAGTGTTAACATGTAACCTATTAACAGAAACGAGTATTAAAAAGTTTTTTATTTATTTTTACTTCTAAATATTAAGTTTAAAATTTAATTGATTACGCTAGTGTGATGCGCGGTAAATAATAATTGCCGGGGATTTATTTTATTTTTTACTAGTTTGGTTCAACTGTGCACTTCCAAGTCACGTCCTAATAGATATTATATAAAATAATTATCTTTATAAACTTTTTTCGTTTCTAGTTACGGGTCGCCATTTTCGAGTTTATTGGGTTCGGAACCTACCTTTTTTTTTTTTTTTTGTGAGCACGTTTCTGATTGGCTAAGCTCGTCAAGCATGCAATAAATTCTAGAACGGGTCCTGTAAATAAAATGTCTGATGAGACCTGAAAACATCCAACTTTTTCAGACAAACGTGGCCAGCATTTATGCCGGCGATGTTACAACCTCCAACTTTATAATCAAACTTATTGGAAGTAGTTTGACGGAAAATTGCCACGGCGTGACAGGGCCTTTACAGATTTCAGAGTTCAGTTTACCTACACCAGTGTCATGACATTTCTGAAACTGAAATATAGCTTATATTTCATATAAGTATGTAATACAGTGTGTAGGGAGTTGTGAAGATCACACACATGGCCTCCTCGTTGCGATAGCCAATATGAGATATAATCATATTATATTCAAATAGGTATGTGCTGTGTATGGTGTAGAATTAGCATACGCAACAATGGCACAACACATATAACACATGATTGACCAGGCTGCACAGCTGACTTGCAATAAATCAGTGGGAAAGGATGTGATCTTACCTAGGCTGCCTCTGTATAACTGCCCGGTGCAGTCCTGGGCCGGTAGGGGAACAAGTTTATTACCATTATCGCCCTCTAGGAACTAGCATTTGGCACGTACACCATTTATGTACGTACGTCAAAATAAGGCAGACAATTGAAAACTCTAGTAAACACATATGTAAGACCCTGGGTAAGAAATAGGTTAACTTAACACTACAGTAGTTTAAATCAGAAATAATTAAAAACCCTGATGGCAATGTGAGAAAAGCTATAAAGACAACACACTATCCTAACAACGCTAAAAGTGGCCATGTCTAGCCTACTTGAACCCTTTTACGGTTACGTGACATAGCTTGCCAGAGTCTGAATATATTTGTTTCAAAATCAATTTAATTAAACTGTTCTCTGTAGTAAATATTGCGTTAAAATAAATTGTGCTCTCACTAAACAGTCTAGCTCTGGTAGAAACTACTCTTATCACATGTTCTGCAGTGGGCGTATGTGTGCTGGAAATTTACGTGCTTATAAACGTCAAGATGGCGTCGCTTGTGTACTGATGCAACGGACATCGAGCTGAATCAAACTGTAAATAAAATTAGGTACAGATGAAAATGTCAGATCTTTTTGTAGGACTTATCTTTTAATCACAAAGAGGATTGAAGGTAGGATGGTCTTACAGGATTTGGCGTAGCAGGATTAAGGTGGAGATACGTGGAGCTCCGCTCTGCACGTACGTAGACGGCGTGTTTAAACTATCTAGCTCCTGACCACTTAACCTCGCGAATGGGCGACCATTGACACAGATCCATTGCTGGTTACAAGATTACTTAAAAGTTGGTTCAGGGACACGTCTACACACTCTAAAACTAATTTAAAGTCCTATCTCTCCGTCCACTTCAGATGGGAGGTCCTGCCCTACGTCTGACGTCGTTGGAGGCTGCTAGCGAAGAGAGCGTTAGTCTCTGCAGGCTGACGCTAGCTTAAGGGGCCCTATAGCGCCAGCCAATCAACAATCACGAGTTAAACCTGCGGGGCCAATGGGGATCCAAACTATTCCGAACCACCCACATGAACCACGTCTAACGACCTAAATGAAGAAAAACCAAAGAATACGTGATCTCGGAACTGAGATATAATACAATAAAAAATAGAAAGACTTACAAAATTGAGATCACACCAAAAATAAATATTAATTATATAAAAATAAATACACAATGAAAAGTGAACTGGCCTATCAAAAGTACACATAAATATTATTGCCACCACATATCTAAGTTAAAAAAATTTACCTGTTAAGAAAAATAAAATTGATAAAAATAAATAAAATTTATAGATGTAGTTGAAATAATATAAGTGACACGTGTGAAAAATATTTCATAAACTTTCGCATGACAATATGTGTAACAATAAGAACAGGAAAAATTATATAAGTTAGTTGAATGCTTAAAAATCCTATTTTCATGGGTGTTACAAAACATATTTGCATAGTGTTCGCACAGTGATGGCAGAATTTGATTTATATTTCTCGGTAACTCTGGCTGTGTTCTAAATAGCCAGTACTCACGCTCGCGCTTGGACTCGCTCTTGCAATCGCACTCCCTCCTTATAGAACTGTCGTCACTCGCACTTTTCAAACTAATCGATACGGTCTGCAATCGATTGTTAATCTGCGTAAACAAAATAATAGTTACTTAAAAAAATTATTCATTAATATTTGCATTTCAATTAACAATGGATTGAATAGTAGGGACTATGATGGGTATGAGAGTAATGCATGAAGAGTCAGGTATAAATTTTATCTGAAATCAACAGCTTGAGCTTGGAATTTTAGCACCGTTTATTCTAAAATTTATGAATTAATAATTTCCGAATTTATATATAGCCTATATTAAATATTTACTGAAAATACTTTACAGTGAAGAATACTTGCTCCTGTGCATTTTTCCACTGTTTTCAGTAATGTAGCATTGCCTTATAAATTTTTAAATTGTAATGTGCAATCCAAAATAGGCCTAAGTCACACCAAGGAGAATGAAATTAAGACAGTTTATTAATTTTTCCTGGTGTTAAAAAACAAACAAAATAATGGCGGTTGCTGTGAGCATGAATAGAGCATGCGTGTTCACACACTCGTAAACAAACACTCGCTCTCGAAGAACACATGGAACAGCGCTCTCTGACGTCATTGCCAAGTGCGAGTGCATGAGAGTGCGCATTTTGTGCCATTTGGTACACGGCTTCTGCAAAGCTACTGTGCTATAAGATTGGAACATAATTAAAAGAAGTGCGCTCAGAAACACCGCATCTGTCGTGGCAGGGGAGCCTGCTATGTGTCCCTTTCAAGCACCTCTGTTCTCCCGGAATAATTCCGATAAAAAAAAAAAAGCACGTGTAAATGTTCAGATTCATTTTTAACGAAATTGTATGGCGTAACTTGCTGTAATTCGAAACACGCTGGGTTATAATTGTTTGTTTAGTATAATCGAACTAACTTTAATTATGTTTTTAATGCTTTATGCTTATTTTTTTCGTCCGCGAGCAAAATTTGATGAGATTTTAATGAAATTTTGCATTGACGAACTTGGCTAATTGGAATTAGGTTGGTAGGTAAGGTTTGACGTCTCGTTGATAGCCAGGTCATTAGGGACGGAGCAAGTTGTCCAGAGAAACGGGAACGAGGAAGGAATATGCCACGGCCTATAGAAGAAAAAAAAAATCATCGCAGTATTCGTCTGGAGCGATTCAGGATGCCTGGACCGGGAATCGAACGCAGGTCCTCCCGAATATTACGAGTTCGAATGTTAACAACAACGCCACCTTGCGCGATGGAATATAGAAGTAGCGTTCGGTTATAATGGCTCAGTATATTCTGTTCACGGTAATATGAGCATTTCTGAAAGCCCTGCTTCTACTTATGTACGCTTGTGTATTCTTCCGCCTTATGTAAAATTAACATTTGCACGGGCCTCATCACTTGATTCATGTGCCGGTCAATTAAAACGTTCAAATTATTAGGAAAGAAAATATTTTACAAATCTACTCATTTTTACACTTAAATGCATTAAAAAAAAACAGAAAGCTAAATAAATAATATTAAGTTATAAAAATGGTTAGCTAACATTTTTATTCGACTTTAAGATATGGAACTACTTTCCATCCATTGTTACCAACTTTACTGTGCGAATGTTACTCAGTGCGCCCGTTAAAATATATGCATGCAGGAGCAGTGACTTTTTCTAAGGCTGATTTCGAAAGTGCCCTCTTTACCGTGTATAGCCTTTAGGAAAATAGCCTCATAAATATGTTGATGGATTTCGGAGAGATGTTTCGTCCACCGTTCTGCATTCTTTTCACCGTCGCTGTAAGTGTTCTTTCGCATATGGCGTAGTGCATGGCGGACAAGGTTTCCTGAATCTAGTAGTCCTTTTCTTCACTCCCGCCCCTTTTTCCCCAAATGAAAACCTATGAAAATACTGCGCATTCAACCTTAAAGTAAAACCTACTGAACTGTTCATTTGGCTGGCACACTAATTCCGTTTATTGCTGAAGTAACAGGTGGGCAGTTTCGTCAAACGTTTGTTAAATTTACAGATATATCGGGAGCGAATTTGATTGCCGCGGAACGTAGCTGCGGCCGTTCGTCTTTCTACCACCGTAAGCGTAACGGAGAACATTTCGCCAGCGACATTGAAGATGGCTCTGGTAACATTTCCAAGGAGACCTTGATTCCCCGCAACTTTAATTTGCGAATCTTATTTTTTCTTCTCTCCATGAGTTGAAGTGTAATCTAAAAATAGAAGCGAAATGTGACACTATATATATATATATTTTTTTTGGCCGATGACAGCATTGAAATGCGACAACCATGCAGGGTTATTTTAAACGCAACTTTGTCGCTTAAAAAAAAAAAAAAGTACTTCCTTGGTTTATTCTCAGTTAACAATACAAACAGGTAAACCGCGTTTTCTCTCGTAGGGATGGGAGGGGAGTTAATGCTTTTTTGTAGGATAGGGAAAATTACGTAATATTCACAGGCCGCTGTCGGTCGTTCGTTGCAAATCATGAATTCGCTCCACTGTGATGTTTTAAATGAGAGCACTGCAGATATTTTCGTATATACTCTTTGAAGTGCTCATTTTTAATGCCTCTTTGTAATTTTATATTATTTTCCGCGTGACTTTGTATTCCAAGCACTAAAATTTGCTTGTACAGAGAAAATCAACTGATAATATATTTAACTCGTAGAAGAATTTTTTTTTATAGTGGAATGGCGAAAAGACATCACGTAAGAAAAATGTATATTTAGTTATAAACGTCGTGTTGTCTTTAGACAATGGTTTCCTTGGTAATCGAAGTATTTTATCACCACAATTTTTTTCCATTGAGAATAAAATATTAATTAAAATTATGTATTTGGAAAGAGAAAACTATCTTTGAATGTCACAAAAATTATCCAGCCAGTTATGGAAATGCTATTCTAATTTAGTGACAATGACACTAAAAGAGTAGTAGGGCATAATTTTTTCTGGTGCAGGATTCTAGGATTCGGGAGCCGGGGCTAACGGCCACCTTGGATTCCGGGCTTCCTTTTCTGTCATTCCGGTCACACGACCGCCATTTTGGAAACACGTGGCCTTTGACATTCAAAATACAAAAATTAAAAAAATCCTTAAAAATCCCAAAAAAAACCCACAAATTTAAACAAATTCTAAAAAATCTAAGAATATACCACGTTAACCTCACACTCATCCCACCACCCTGAACATTAACCCCCACCGTTACCAACCCACCTTCTAATACTACAAAAGAAAGAAAAATCACAAAAATTTTTAAAAACTGTACACACTTTAAGAACATATCACGTTAACCTCATTCTCGCCCCAGCAGCCTAAATATCAATCCCTACTCGTGCCTACCCACTTTCTAATACCAAAAAACTAAGAAAAATCGCAAAAATTGAGAAAAAATATATAAAAAATCACAACTCCAGCATGCCTGTCATAACACCATTACCATCACACACCAGCCAAATATCATACCACCCATCAAACAATCCACCTGATTATACGAACTATCCATACAAATAAAAATGCTAATCACCACATATCAGACATACGCAACAAAATACATACAAAAAAAAAAGTAAAACAAATTTTAAAAAATCTAAAAAAACATATCACATTAACATCACACTCATCCCAGCACTCTAAACATTAACCCCTACCCTTACCTACCCACCTTCCAATACTACAAAACAAAGAAAAATCACAAAATTGAGAAAAAGTATACCAGAAATCGTAACTCCAGCATGTCTGTCATATCATCATTGCCATCAGACACCAACCACTACGTAATAGGTGACAACCCTCCAGCATACCAACATACTATACCATCTGAATATATCAACTAAACACCACAGCAGATAACCATACCAACCAAAGAACTTACAGCCCAAACCATGTCTTCCACTCTAACCCAAGCATACTTCAGTCATGCTATTAACAATACAGACTATATCAACCACCATACATCAGACTTACTGATAATTCATAACAGTCAACTATATAGACTACCATTTCAGCCCATCTAACTTCACCAGTTACACATATAAACAATCCATACCAGCCACTGTAACTCATGCATGCCATCTGCTCTACCAACCAACACCAAACGAAATATACTCATCGTTCATACCTCTTACTATAACTCAAGCATACCTCAACCATTCAGTCCACACTGACTTACACATAATTTACTTACTACTCCTCATACTGCCTGCTCTATTGGTTTACACCAGCCAAATATATACTAGTCGCCATACAAACCAACCAACCCTCCATTATAGCCCAAGTTATACCAGGCCAACCAGCATACCATCTATCACCAAAGAAAAATACAGCCATACTAATCAACCGCACCACCCAACACACCAATCACAATATACATCATAACTCAAGTGTACCAAGCAACTATACAGCTGAGGCCAGCCCATAATCTAACACTGTACCAAGCAACTATACAGCTGAGGCCAGCCCATAATCTAACACTGTACCAAGCAACTATACAGCTGAGGCCAGCCCATAATCTTAACACCCATTCTACTTGTTCTGCCTACTAACACTGCTTATACCTAACATCCATACCACCCACTATAACTCTAGCATAGACCAACCATTCGTCCACACCGACCATACAAAGCAAACATACAGTCCCATACCAGTGACATAATCACCATATTCTTCTCATACCAACCACCATAGCTCCATCGCTCCATAACCCCATAGTTCCATTCTCACCTCCACCCTAATTGGCTATAAAGACTTGATGTTAAGAGCCGCCTAAATCTCTTCACTCACTACAAATGAAAGGGCTTTTTTTAAAAATGCTCATTGTACCGTGAATGACCTATAAAATACAGGCAACCACGATGTAGATAGATACATATCAACTTACAAAATAAGTTCTCTTGGCAAGGGTGTACACTGAATGTATTCGATCACTGTGCGTGTTATGTGGAATGTAGGAAAGACATGCAGTGCTCATTAATAGTTTACAAACACCACGCTGTTCTGTTTACATACTGCAGCCATCTTGCAGGTCGTTATTTCACGTCATCGTGAATTCCGCAAAGCTGTACGAGAAATGTATCATTTAGTCACCTTCGTGTTCCACCTTGTGTAGGACATCGAATATGTTTTCATATTGTGTAGGACTCGGAATATTTTTTAACTTAGTCACGTACTTTGTACCTCATGCCAGGACTTGTAGTTTTACCTGTGGTGTAGGACTCAACCATTCATGTAGGACTTTAGTGAGTGATGATGCAGGTCAGGGCTCCATGATCGTAGAGATCATAGGCAGACCTTCGTATTCGCAATTCATCTTCGCTATATGTGAGCACTCAAAAAAACCCAAACACTCGTTCGCCCTGGAAGAAAAGAGACAGGCACTAAATGTATTCTATACGTTGTTATGTATATACCTATCATATATAATTCTATACAAATATATTCCTATCTTATGTACACTTATATAAACCTATCTTAATTTATATATAACTATTTTATATATATTTAAATGTAAATATTCCTATCTTATGTATACAATACTTGCGTTATCCGAATTGGTTACCTGACACTTATTATTCGACGTTAAGATAATGGAACTACTTTTCATCCATCGTCACCAAGTTTACTGGGCGCATGTTACTCATTGCTCCCATTAAAATATATGCAGGTAGGAGCAGAGACTTTTTTTCTAAGGTTGATTTCAAAAGTGCTCACTTTGTCGTGAACAGCCTTTAATAGAGAGTCTCTACCAAAGTTTAACACAGGCTTCTGCTTTCGCTCGTGTCCTGTTAGTACATTTTTAATGATATAGCAGTCCGAAAAAAAATCGTCTTTGATAATAATGAAGGGATTGAAGAGAGAAGTTATTTTGACGGTTCTTAAAGTCGGGATCTTGAAAGCCGATGAGGGTGAAGTGAGGCGAGCATGGAACAGCGCCGGAATGAAAGGGCGAGGGAAACAGGAGATCCCCGAGAAAACCCGCCTACCAGCGTCATCGACCGGCACGATTCCCACTTGTGAAAATCCGGAGCGAAACGGCCGGGGATTGAGCCCGGTTCGCCTGGGTGGGAGGCGAGCAGTCTAACCGCTCAGCCACCGCGGCCCCCGATGATAATGAAGTCCTACAAAATAATTATTAAAGCAATGTGTGATACCTTGAAAATTCCACTCCGTCCTGGTTTGGGACATTTTAATCATATTAGGTTAACACGTTGGGGGCACGCGTGATATTTTCGTTAGAAAAAAAAAGCGTTTGAAATATACTGTAACGCAGTTCAAACACAACGTAGGCGTTAGTCTTAGTAGCAAAACACTCTGTTCTGACTTTTTCTATTTCGACTGAGCGTTGCATATCGTTATTTTGTTTCTCAGGTAAGATGATGATAAAATCGTAATTCTGCTACAAGAGTTTTGTCGTATACGCTGTTCGCTGTTAGATGAACACCTGCAAGAGATCTATCTGTATGCACATTGTGTAATCTTCCGCCTTATGTAAAACTAGCGACCCGCCCCGGCTTCGCACGGGTGCAAATAAGATAAAAAAAACTGCTTAACCCGGCGTTAATTAGGTTGGGTAAACTCTCATAAAGCATTAAAAAAAAAGCACATAATTTAATAATTAATTAAATAATTTATGATTAAAAATTTTTTTTCGCTATTTTTATTTGATATTTTTTTACTTTTTTATAATTTTTTATATTAATATACATTATATTACAATGCAATTTATCTGAGATAGAAGTATTTAATATGTTATTGGCTAAGACATTCTCTGTAGACAGTGTTTGACGTCCTGTTATTGTTTGGTAGCAAAATGTACTGTTTCTCGGGACTTCCAACTCGTGATAAACCAACATATAGTTGGCCATGGAAAAAACACTCTTTTCGTAGGTCGATTCCAACCAAAGAGAAAGTTTGACCCTGGGACTTATTAATAGTAATCGCGAACGATGTTTTTACGGGAAATTGCAACCATTTGAAATATATTGGCAAATCCGTGGGAATCATGGGAATCCTCGGGATGTTTGCCAGCTGGCCGGCTGCTGGACCGGTGAGGATGGTCGCGACAATCAAATTTTCTTTCAAGTCTTTAATGAGCAATCTTGGGCCATTACACATGTTAGGAGGGCTTATATTCCTTAAAAGCATGATAGGAGTACCGACTTTTAATGATAGTTCGTGAGGTGGCAAGCCAGAAGGATTAAGCGAATTTAGAAAATATTTAGGAAAGTGGACGACATTGGTGACTGTGTCAATCGACTTATAGGTTTTGACTTGGCCGGAACTCTTTGTATAATGAGATTGTTGATTTCATTGACAGTGTCGTTCCTAGGCGATACTATTGCCCTGGAACATAACCAGTGAAAGTCTCTTTCTAGTAAATTTTCGAGGTCTGGATATACTTCTTCTATAAGATGCTGCAGACTGTGGACTATCTGACCTAATGTCTCATTTAGAATGATTTCAGCAGAATTAGTGCCCAAATTTAGAGAAGGAAAAACTCCTTCTCCAAGTCTGAGCAATTGTTGTGGGAAATTTTTATGCGTGTCTCCACCAAGATAGGCTCTCATATTCGTTCACAAATTTAGGTGTTGAATAGAACTCCATAAGGGAGATGATTTAAGACATGCTTTGATGATATCTGCACGCGTCCCCTTTGTAACTACAGGGAGTGTCTGCCGAAAATCCCCAGCAAACACAAAAGTAACTCCCCCCATAATGGCAGTAGAGCTTCTAAGATTGGTGCCGTACGCAGCACACAGCACGTTTTATTTTCCGAATCTGTCCGTCCTGCAAAGCCGTAGTACATTATTTTGTTCTATCATCAATAGTTTTCGCAGCGCACGCAATGTAAGGAATTTTATAGGTCATTTATTTACACTTTGGGTTACATTATTGGAGTTTTAGTGGGGATCCCTATTGATTTTTAAAATAAAATATAGCCTATGACACTCAGTGATAACGTAGCATTCTACTGGTGAAAGAATTTTTAAAATCGGATGAGTAGTTTCGAAGATTACCTCCTACATCCAAACACACAAACACACAAAGTTACAAACACTACCTCTCTATATATTAATATAGATTAACATTTGCATGATCCACGTCATTTTATTCATGTGTCGGCCAAGTAAAAATGCGACATTATTAGAAAAGTAAATATTTTACAAATCTGTTTATTTTAACACTTCGACGCATTAAAAAAAAAAAGACCAGAAAGCGAAATAATTAATTTAAGTTGTCTCAAATGGTTACCTAACACTTTTTATTCGACGTTAAGATATGGAACTACTTTCCCTCCAGCATTACCAACTTTACTGGCCGCATGTCACCCAGTGCGCTTGTTATATTATGTGCGGGTAGGAGCAGTGACCTTTTTCTAAGGTTGATTTCAAAAGTGCTCACTTTATCGTAAACAGCCCTGTATGTGTAGACGTATACTACTTGGATACATAACATTTATTTCCACAGTATTATATGTATTGTTACTTAGTGATCACTCGCTCGAGGTAACTTGTTTGCTAATAATAATTTCTTTCAAATAGAGTTGGGGGCTATACAGTGACGCAGTAATTTTAAACTAGGATTACTTACAAGGTAGTTATCATTTATAGGCTATTCATGATAAAGTGAGCACTTTTGAAGGCCCTCTCATTTGGAATAATAGTCAGTAAATATATCTTATTGTAGTAGACGTTAATTTCCCAGTGCAGCGGAATATATACTCTATTTTTATTACTTACATGACAAGATTTATTTACAAAGGTGGTTAAAAGATATAATATGGGTGAAAGGAAAAAGTAACTAGGGCTCCAAAAGTGCTCACTTTACCGTGAACATCCTATATGTTAACTGGTCGGGCGTTAAGTCGCCTTACAGATAGGCAACTTGTTAGACAGCTCATTTTCGCAGTGCTGCCTTCTCCTCTAGGGGCGCGTTTATGTTACATGCATCTCGTAACTTTCTACTTTGCAAACTCTTACTAGCTTATTAAATATTCAGGCGTTTCCGTTTCTCACCGCCCTTAGAAATTTTTGCACTAGTTTTACGACACATATTTCGGATTTTTTTTGCAATAAATAAAATATTTGGAAGAGGGATTAGAATTTTTTTCTTTTTGTTTTTACACAATTTGTATGTCGCCATAGCTTTTTTTTTATGTCCACGTTTATTGCCTACTATTCGACGACTTTAGTGTTAAGTTTTTCGTTGGTTAAAAATCAAACAGTAATGACGAAGATTTGTAAAATATGCTAGATTACAGGTAATTAAACAGGCGCCAATTAATGGCCGTGGCACATCACAAGTATCTGGGTGGCGGAGATGTAAGCAGAATTGCTCCATTCTGTTTATTTGTACATTTTTAAAATAAACAGTTCGTACGATTTGACGTAATTAGGAAGTTAAGTTACATCCACTGAAAAAAAAATACGAAAAATCATTCATACATCACCGTGGGAGATATAAAATTATTGTTTTATGTCTCCGTGGTGTTGTAAGTGTGCACTGTATTGCTCAGTCTCAAACTGGAGACCAGTGTGTGTAAGTAAACTGCATTATAGGCTATTCGCGGTAAAGTGAGCACTTTTGAAAGCCCTCTCATTTGGAATAATAGTCAATAAATATATTGTATTTTATCCTTAGACGTCGACTTCCTATTATGGTGGAATATATACACTGTGTTTATTACTGACACAGTAATGGTTATTTTAAAAGGTGGTTAAAGGATAAGAATCGCTCTAAGGAAAGGTAACTAGGGCCTCAAAAGTGCTCACTCTACAGTGAACAGCCTATAAAAAATTATAATATTAAAATAATATAATTTATCTACAAAGATAATTACAATATATTTCCATGGCATATATATATATATAAATAAAAATAAATTAAAAATAAAGTCTTTTAATTTTTTTTTGTATTCCAAGGTAAACCGTTTAATGATTATCTATAGAGGCAGGTTTTGATATAGATCACCGCGGAACAATATCCAGAAAGCGATTCCCACGTGGACATTGCATGTATGAATAGGGATTTATTCCCCTTCCCCCACCTCCTTTCCGGTGTTGTGTTTGCTTACAGTTACGCAGACTCGTCGTGGACCGACACGCTGTGTTTTTTCGCTCTCGCGCACGTGTCCTGGTTTACCGTGCGGATGACTTATATCGTGTCCGAATTCAGGTATATACTTGCGTACTTGCATCCTCGCATACATCACTTGCCTTTGGTGCCAAACTTGATGAATTCGGACAGGCAGTTTTGTTGGCTTCGGTAATATTTTTTATCCAGCTAGCCAATTTTAATGTACAGGTATCCGACTAAGAATTTGACCATTGCCGAAAGTTACAGCGGTAAAATCAAGTATTAAATAATATTTCAATTTGATTTACAATAACATTTATTGTATTGCATTATTGTAAATGCAATTTGGATTGCTTTTTTTTTTTATCTTAGTTTCTGTACCAAGAACTTTTTTTTTAAAGTGACCCTTGCGATGATTATTTATTCGGTTCAATATTCTATGACTACGAAGTAGTAATGCTGCCCTATTAATTTTTAAATAAAATAATAATGTCGCGGAAATAAATTGTAACCTACAAATTGCTTCTCAAAACTGCGTCACATATTCCGCAAATGCGCGAAAAGTATATAGTTTACTTGTATACGTCACTTGCAATTCGGACATCACTTAAACGTCGCTTCCGTGGACAGTTTCCCACAAGCATGTACTTGAGGGAGAATTCGGACACAGCCTTAGTTGGCTCGCGAGCTACCGCGTGTGCGAGTGTTCGACCAGGCTTCTCCCGCCACGCCTTGCCGGCCGAGTGACTGCCTTTCCTTCTGGTTGCACAGATAACGTGTGTGCGTGTGCCGTGAGGGGTGTGAGCGCCGGAGGTAGAAGGCGGCAGGAGAGAGCTGCTTTTGTTTGCGGAGGCGTCGGCGGTCCAGGGAAGATGTTGGCCGAGGATAAGGCACCTCTGCTTGCCTTCTCTCGACTTCGCCGAGGAAGTCTTTCAACGTTCGCCACCTCATTACGAGCTATCAAGTCACTCGAAACACTGTACATGCGATAGAATGGGATTCTTTTATCCACGGAAACACAGTTTTTGGTATTGTATTCTATTGTAAACGGCTTACAGACTAACTTATAACCTAACGTAAATTAATACCCATGCCTTACCCGGGATTCAAACCCAGAGCCTCCCGCACCCCCAGATCGGTGGCGCACCAACCGACTGCGCCACGGGAGGTCGGCGGAAGCACAGTTCCGTTGTTGGTTAAACTTAATCGAAGTTGTGTGTTTTTTAGCTTTTGATTCATAAGTGTGTCCTCGCATTAATAGCCTTATAGGCTATTCATAGTAAAGTCAGCACTTTTTAAGGCCCTTCCAATAGGCATTAACTACTAATAAATATATTTTATATCAGCTTCAGACGTTAACTTTTGGGAGCGGTGGTGTGTATATACTCTGTATATTGGTCACAAGGCAATGTTTATATTAAAAAGTGGCGGACAGATAGAAAGTGGCTAAAAGGAACAATTTCGCAGGGCCTTAAAAAGTGCTCACTTTACCGTGAATAGACTATACTTTTTTTTTAAAGCTTCTGGACGTGCCGTCATTTATTTGTAAGCAATTCACAAAACAGATATTCGAAACGTAATACCCCGACTTTAATGGCAATCACGTACAGCCAATATTTACGCCGGTCATCTAACAGAAATTAATACAATGAAAACGTCGTACTTAGGTTCATTTCAGCTTATTTGTATCCTCGCCAATCGCTTATATAAATATTGCGGAGCGACTAATAAACTCAGGGTATACCTTTTTATAACTCTCAAATGTTAACATCTAAAGCGACAGTAAAATGTAATATTTTTATTACTATGCCTTCTGGGAGGGCCTTCAAAAGTACTCACTTTACCGCGAACGGTATATAAAAGCAGTCTCTCTGAACGGTATATTAAGACATATTGAATTTAATATTAAAAACTATATATTTGATATTATGCATCCCCAGTATTACAAGTCTGTATCACTCGTTCATTCTGCCCCGCCTTGTTTGAGTCTAGATATCGCGGGTCGTTCCTGTGCGGAATCTTCTGGAGCGGCCTGAGTCAACCTGAGCGCTCCCATGCACAGTAGATCTCTACTATGCAGCACTCGCCCACTATTGTTAGTCGCCTGCCGCCGCGCCGCAGTCTCTTAAGCCCCTGTCTCACTGTCAAGTCCTTCTGCCAAACTGCTTCCAATAAGTTTTGTCAAATAAAGTTGGCCAGTTCTGACGTCATCGAAACGTCATGAACGCCGCCATTTTCGTCTGAGAAAGATGGATAGCTTCAGTTTCCATCAAACATTTGACAATTTGACCGGTTCTAAAATTTATTTGGTGTTTGACGGTCTCAGCCAACCAGAGTCGTGCACGACAGAAACGGACGTCAAAAAACTTCAAAATAACGAACAATTGCTGGAAACGAAGTAAGTTATGAAGATAATTAATTTATGTAGAAGTTGTCTGGGCATGAAAGATATTTCAAGCGAATGTTGCACAAAATATTACAAACTCAGAGGCATTAAATTTCATTGTGCAGGAAACATATCTTACAAATAAAACTTTACTTTACTAAAGAAACGAAAATAAATTACAATATTACTTACATTTCTTCCTGTAATGGACTGCACGGCAAAACAAAAGTAAATGAGATTCTCCCAGTTAAAAAAATGTGACAGTGTGGCACATCCTCAAACACATTCAAGATTATTTGACAACATTTGTTGGAAGGGAAAATTTGATGGACGTATTTTGTCCTCAAATTTTATTATCAAATATAGTTGAAGGCAAAAATCTGACCGTGTGACAGGGGCTTTACACCCTCATTCGCCGCCAGTAGTTTTCGTACAAGTTCCTGGATGCCCTGAACTTCGTTAGACACCTTTAGCACCCGAGCCAGGTAGCTGTCACATACTGCCGGGTCCCCCGTCTGCGACCGCGTTTATATTGTAGGTGTCCTGACCCAGAACCTGCTTCACACGTCGGGACACGTCGAGGGAGGTGATGCCCAGAATGTGCTTGCACGTTCTCTTAAAGCTGGTTCCACAATAGTGCGATGCGATGCGATGCGTTGCGTTACGATGAGCGTCACGATGAAGCACATTCCGTCGCAGCGCGTCGGCGTCGAGTGCGTTGCGCGAGATTCTTGTGTTGCGATTGTCGGCGTCAGTCTGCGACGAAGAAGAAGAAGTTTGTTTACAAGGAGAATAAAAACATATATTTAAAACAAATTTGAAAAATACGATCGCGTTTACGCCGACGTTTCCGTATTTGAAATTTTTATTATTGCTGCGTGCGTATGCAAAATAGAAGACAAGGCTTCTTATATTTATGGACATTGTCATACAATTAGTTTATTAATATCAAAATAATTATCCCTCGTCTTATGTCTCGTTTCCGCTAGTTTTCGTCCCACATCGCGTTCATGCTACCGTTTTTTATCTTCTACCACATAAAACATACAGTTTCAACTTTTTACGCGTGTTTTTTGTTACATTCGCGAGGTCTGAAAATGTAAACTCCACCCTTAAACTAGATAGCAGCAGCATTTCAGACGGCGTCCGTCGCAGACAGATCATCGCATAGTTGTGAAACAACAAGTATAGCTCGTCGCATCGCAACGCATCGCACTATTGTGGAAGCAGCTTAAGCCTCCAGAAGGGTGGGGGAGTGACGTCAGTCCAGATCAGCTGTCAATCATCCCCCCTCTGGCCTGGTGGCGTAGCGATGGCTGCACGGTACCGCCTGGGGAAAAGCGGGTCGTGGCGAGTCATCCCTCTCCACGCCGACACAGGCTGTGCGCAACAATAGTTAAGGCGGGTCTATAATAAACCTCTACAAGTAACAGATAAATCATTACCTATTTCCATAATCCGATATGGAATAAGTTGCTACTAATCAAACTCCGCTATTTAACGAGGATGGTCCTCTTGTTATGTTTTTGATGTAATTGTATTATGCCAAAGTTTCCGGTGGAACTGGCGCTGGCCACTCCAGGTACGTTAGCCTCCGCAAAACAAAAGCTAAATCGTCTCTTCGCTCTTCAGGGTCCACCGGGAACATTGCAATTTTGACACCGCCATGCTGTCTGAAAGAGAGAAAGAAAAACTGCACTATACTACTCGCACATACACACAATGACATGCGCGATCCGCGCATGTCATTCACGTTAGAATTTAGGGATGACGGTACCCCCATTATAGGCCGTTCACGGTAAAGTGAGCACTTTTGAAGCCCTAGTTACTTTTTTTTTTCCAGCCAATTTATATTCTTCCGCCACTTGTTAATGTAAACCCTGCCATCTGAGTAATAAACACGGTGTATACATTCACCATACCCAAAACCAAAAGTCCGAAGCCACAATAAAATGTATTTATTGGTTATTATGCCTGATGAAACAGCTTCAAAAAGTGCTCATTTTACCGTGAACGGCCTATGACTGCATTCGCGGCCCAGTGCGCCCGAGTTGTGACGGACTAAGTTTTGGGGGATGCCCGGTAACCAGACACATCCCCCACCACCTCACCCCCGGGTGCAGAGGCCATAGTCGAAACCACACTGCTTCTTTCCGGGACGGTACACACACACACACACACACACACACACATTCCAATACCTACGCATGATCTTACAAAGATCCTTATCGATTCGTCTGAGGTTCATTCCGTAGTCTCATTCCGGAGCCTGCACTGTCATCATTGGTTTCCCCAGGTCTACATGTCCGGTGTACGCGTCCACTGTATTGTGCCAGATGAATCTGTGATAGTTGCAAAAAAAAACATTCATCGCCTTACCACGGTTGACAGAAGTGACAGCTTTGTGCGATACGCTCGGCCAAATCACTTGCAATAAAAAATAAACCTTGCTGTCTTTATGGGCGGAGCGCTGTGTTTATGAAGAAGTGCTTTATTGCCATTGTGCTTCGGAAACCACCCTTCTGCCTTTGGTATTGCGAATTTTTTTGCATGAACTTCTGTTCTTCATCGAGCTGTCGGTAATACTTCCGTGCCTCATACCAGCCGTACGCGATAATTACTTTCTGCTGTCTTAGATTTTATTTGAGTCTAGGGCAGATAAGGGAGGAAACATTAATAATTCATACAGAAAGGCCTGCATTACCTACTTGAAGTACCAACAGAAATGTGTGAAAAGCAGTAAAGTCAACTTACAATTAGAAAATCCTCAGTTGGTAGCAGTGAAGCTTCTATTCTTCGCTGTCGCTATTTTTGATAAATCGGAAAAGTTCCAAGTTTCGTTTATTCTTCTTCGTTGCGATTATTTTATTTCTCTTTTCTAATATTGTTTATCGGAAAACTACAAGCGCTTGTAATTTATTTTGAAGTTATTCCCGTTGTCCATAATCATCTAGCAAGGAGGTCGGATCACGTTCGACATACTATGTAAACAGTTTAAGAGCACAGTACGGGTACTTGGTTCGAAATTCGCTATAAGAGATCCCGTCTTTAGACTGGAAACTACAGAATTTTCGCCAGGAACATGTGACACCAAATTTTATAAAAGGACTCGTGGGCAGACCCCTTACTTGCCAGTTTATGCTGTGTTTTTACCAACATCCAATACTCACAAGTCGTCTACGTATTCGAGAGCAGATATCTTGTCCATTGGTTGCTGCTCTTTCTGGAAACAGCCCTTCGTGGCGAGGCCAACCCGAAGCTCTGCCACTTAAACGCTAAATGTATCCCATTGGCTCACAGCTCGCTTGAGGCATGTCCGACTGACGATGGTATAATCGCACAACGCCTAGAGATAAACATTAGTTAAGAAGTCTAGCCTCGTACCAAAAACCTGCGCTTCATGAATTTGGTTTAATGTGTTCATTTGGCCATGGTGGTCCTGGCAATCGAAGGAAAAGAAGAGACGTAATACAATTTTACATCTTGAACGCGGACAATAGTTTTGCGAAAATAAGTCGGCAAACAGCCATTACTGGTTCCGTCAATGCGGTGGTTGGTTTAAGGCGGTAGCGGGTCGAAGGGAGGGGACAGCAGGTAATGACGACTGTGTGGAAATGGATCAAGATTTTGAAGATTGCCATGCTCCCCTTGCCGGGAAGTGGAGTGGAGACAGAACAATTGTTCTCTTAACATCGAGGTTTTGAGAGCCGATGAGGGTGAAGTGAGACGAGTATGGAGCAGCGCCGGAGTGCAAGGGCGGAGGAAGTGGTATATCTCCGAGGAATCCCGCCGACCAGCGGCATCGTCCGGCACGATTCCAACATACAGAAATCCGGTTCGCCTAGGCGGCAGGCTAGTTGTCTAACCAGTACACCACCGCGGCCCCTTACCGGGAATTAAGACATTCCGTCTGTGGGGTTGTTGCATGTTCACCCTGCGTTCGCCTAGTTGGCAGTGCTGCACTCTGGTTCCACGAGTTGCCGGTACGAACGATGCGACATTTGATGCTCGCGCGGATGTCGTCCTTGACTGCTTCTTTACGTCATCTGCAACCCGGCACCCGGCGTAGCTGTGTGTAGTTGCTGTCCGTGACATATCCATTCCTAATGCATAATCGTACTGTGTGTAATCTTTACGTGTTTGCTAACTGCACACTTCCTACTGTGATGTTCATCGACGTATGCATAATCGATATATCATTTCTACCAACTGCGATAGGATTGGCACGCACGAAATGTCGCCCCGGGCAACGCACAACCAGTGTGAACTCTTACCCAAGTTTCAGTTTTTTTTTTCCTTTTCCCTACCTCATTCCTTTGGTCCACTGCTTTATTTAATACATTCACATTTAAAGGAGCGCGTGTCTTCCCACCGACAGGCAGTCGAACGTAATCATCGGCAACTTTAACTCGTCAATGTCAGTGTCGATACCGGATTGGCTTTGCGTTTCAAGAGTGCCGTACTTCGCATAATTGTATCGCTGTATAATGCCAAGCTTAAGACGTTTCGTGCTGTTAGACTTTTGATGTGCTCTTTGTAAATATAGTTTGTGTTGTACTTGACTGCAACCTAATTTGCACCGATGTATTTCCTTTAACCGGGTGAGGGAAGACGAATACCTTGTTGAACTAGGCCTAACTTATTGACAAATATCACACACACACACACACGCGCGCGATCTCGCTTTGCTTCGTTCTCTATTTCTCAGGATTCGAACCCAAGGTACCCTCCCACCGAAAGCTGACGTGGATACAACTGCGTCAGGGAGTTTAGGCAAAAACCTTACAACGGGAGAAGTCGTGTTTTTGTAGTAACTTTCATACAAATTTTCAAAATAAACGCCTCACAGATGGGGTTTGGAATAAACGTAAAGAAAGCAAAAAAGTATGGAATGAAATTATATAAATGAGACGTCAGGAACGGTGTCGCGAAAAAAGTAAAGTTCAAAGTGTTTCTAACAAAAAAACCGGTTTTCCAATACCACAGACAAATAAACACGGAAGAAGAACAACAGTAGTAACGTAATGGCGTCTCTGACTACAGCTAAGTAAAGGCTGTTCACGATAAAGTGAGCACTTTTGAAATGAATCTTAGAAAAAAGTCACTGCTTCTACCTACATATATTTTAACGCGTGTACTGAGTGGCATGCGTCATGTAAAGTTGGTAACACGTTTGACTTCGTTGCGGTACACTTAATTAGATAAAAATAACTGCCCTGCATGAATATATTTGAATGGGCGCACTGAGTGATATTCGCTCAGTAAAGTTGGCAACTGGAAGGAAATTAGTTCCATATCCTAACGTCGAATAAAAAGTGTTACGTAACCATATGTGATGACTTAAATTATTTATTTTGGTTTCTGTTGTTTTTTTAATACATCGACCCAGTAGAAATAAGCAGATTTATAACATATTTACTTTTCTAATAATTTCACAGTTTTACTTTACCAACACATGAATAAAGTGATGAGGCCTATGGCTATCTCAAGTTTGCATAAGGCGGATGAATACACAACGTGCATAAAAGTAGATCTTACGCAGGATTTTCAAAAGTTCTCATTTTACCGTGAACAGCCTATACCATGTATGGCATCAACGTGCATTGTAAAGGTTTTTAACACGCCGTGATATGCTTGGAATAAATGTGGTGTCATCTTGTGGAATAAGGCCCCATCCCATCTGGGCAGCTCTTATGAGATTTGGTCGATGTGGGCGATTATAAACTGCTATTTCCGCAACTTATCCCAGGCATGTTCAATGCATTAGTGCGCGCTCTGTTGATCACAAAGTAACTACACGACTCCTACCACCCAATATGCTGTATCTCACAATATTACAATTTTTTTGTGAGGTGTATGTTTAGGCGAGTTGTGGCCGTTCGTGAACGCCCACATATGTTAAGGAATCTGGTTCTCGATTTAAGTTGATTAATTTACCGTTTTGTTTGGCCCCGTAAAACTTTTCCTTATAGATTAACGCACTGCAAGTCTTCTAACACGTATTTAAGAGCATCTATTTACAGCATAAATTTTGCTCTTGTTTCGAAACAGTTTTGTAATTTGGACAGGAACAAAATAGCATACAATTCAATTCAGACTGGATACACCCAAGCAATCGCGGATTTGACATGGAATTTGTATTCGTGAATATTCTATAGCGAATGGTTAGTTCGGTTTAACTTGAAATGCTTCAGAGCAGTTATCAACTGTGTGCTAGCAAGTAGGTCGTATAGATAGATGTGGGGGTTGGAAATGTGTATCGAGATTTGACGATGTTTAGTATTTTTTCACGTGTTATAGAAGTATTTGTAGAGGGCGCCGCCTACTTGGAGAATTTCAGCGCGTTTGAGGTTCAAAAACAAGCGAGCGATACTTTTAACTGGCCACCCTATAATTTTATTGCTGGGAAATCTGAAGCAAAGTTAATTGCTAGTCTTTGTTATTTCGAGTGTTTCCGACCATTATCATATACGGCAGTGTCGATAACTATGTCGGAGAGCTCGGAAATAGCATTTATAACGTGAATGATGTATTGAGAGTATTATTCGTAACAAAAACGCGGATTTGGAACATTCTGCAACGCAGTTCAAACGGTCTGCATTTTAATGTTTATGGAGAGCTGTTGGCTTTTTATGCAGAAAAAGGCGTCTCGCCTGCTCAGTGCATTCTCTGTTAAGTTTTACTTAAGTATAATAAATCCTGTAAGCTACCGTGTCAACGGAAATTTTCAGAAGTTGTTCCTTTATTTTTCGTGATTCGTTGGGAGTTAGCGCCAAAGTACATAATTTGCGGGAGGGAAAAAAAAGCCAATTAAAGAAATACGTGCGCAATAAATTAGTGTCCAGTTTTAAGCCGTACAGTACGTGCTAATTTTCTCCTTCTCGTCTTGTTTCATGCGACTTCTTAGATCTTTATTAAGCAGATACATTTTTTCCCAGGCACTCCCCCCCCCCCCTTGCATTTGAGAGAATAGTGCTTCTGTTATGTATACTGTTACGTATGCGTATCAGTATTTTACCCCGTTAAAAACAGAAAAATAAACGCGAATGAAAGGGTAGTAAGTACATAAATCGTCTGGAGAAACATTGTGGGCTATTATGACTGCTGAAACATCCATTAGGAGGCTAAGGAATAACGAAACCATGATAACGGCAGTCTCGTTTCTTCTCATCTGTCGCTGTTTTCTTATATTCCCTTGCCTTTATTGCACGTTTCGCCTCTTTTAGCCCCGCAACATAAGCGTAAATACACTTCGCTCTTTTTCCTCGGCCGAGAGATATTGTTCGCTACAGAAAGAGACTGCAGTATACCGTATTTTATCGGAGAATGTGTTAATAACTTCACCCTTGCTGTAGTCTAAGAACTCGAGACTTAGGAGCACATGCGTAATGTACTTATATTCCAGTTAAAGTTTAAAGTATCCTTAAAGTACGTAGACTCTTAGTTTAAAGTGGCTGCCTACCCAGGCCATCAAACGTTGTGCAGAATTTCGGTAAAAAAAAAACGTATGACAAAAGTGCTTGGAGTAAAACGTATTTATCCCAAATAATCTGTGAAAAGCTTATACCAACAGGTAGCTGCTTGTCTCAAAGCATAAAATCTTTTCTCCAACTTACATACACTATTACTTCCATCAGTGTAACCCTCTGGCTGTTGCATAAATATTTCTTCCTCTTGCTTCAGTGATGTGTGCGTAGGAATAGCATATAAGAAACGTTGCACATGTGTATGCCAGTTTCAGGTTCTACGTTTATCTACCAAGCCAACTTTTTCGCAAGTAAAAATGGCTAAATCCCAGTGCATAATCTATAAAAAGGTATGGACAAGTGCCGCATACTTTTACCTTCAGTGTCACGGAACCGCTGAATGTAAGTAGCTTACACCTACAGACTATGATTAGGCACGATGCGCATGCTTGAATCTCCCTTACCGCTTCCATACTTATAGGATTCGGACTTGCAAAATACCTCCATCCAGGAGGCCACCTTGATTCTTAAAGTCCATCGTAACGTGTAAACCTAAGTATATGGAGCTATGTGCTAATAGTTTGTCATAATATGTGCGTTTGTCATTTGTCGACGTTTCCAGAAAATGCAACTCGTGCAGATCACTTGCCGCGTATCTCTGTTTAAAATACTGTCTTAATAGCGTGAGTGAGTGAAGAGTTGGGCGGCTCTTAACAGCGAGGTCTTGAGAGCCGATGAGGGTGATTGAAGTGAGCATGGAGCTGCGCCGGAATGAAGGGGCGGGGGAAATTGGAGATCCCCGATAAAACCCACCGACCAACGGCATCGTCCGGCACGATTCCCGCATGCGAAAATCCGGTGGCCCGGCCGGGGATTAGCGTGTTTTATTTCTAACAAATTTCCATGTTAGGGCATAAATTTCATCTATGGCTGGCAAAATAAAGTTTATGAGAGACTGACCACTTTGCCATCTGTGGATACGTCACGCTTTATCGGATCTCGCTTTCCGAGTCCAGATAAAAAAAAAAATGGAGTGGAGTGAACAGAATTTATGGATGGGATCCCTCTCTTCTGCAGCCGGGGGTGTACAAGGTACCTGCTGCGTCGCTGCTGGAGGTTAAAAATGGAGGTTAGGGCCCAAAAAAAAACTGCTGTGGATCTGCAGCACATTAGTCATGGTATATAGTGAGAGGACGGAACTGCGCGAGACAGAAGTTAGTGTAGGAAAATGAAATGGGAAGAGTGGGTTAGGGAAGGAGGAGGTAGGAATGATGTGGAGGACAGTTTTGGCGCGGTGAGAACGAACCACGCGGATCGTGCCCGGAATTTCTAGCCGCGCTCCTAGAGGTTCCAGCTTAATTTTTAGCCGCCTGCTAGTGCTTGTCAGCATAGACTGTGATCTGTTGACGCGAGGTAAAAGACACTCGTCCCATTTGTGTATCGACAAAACCTTTACGCAGGGAACTATGTTGGCATTGTGTAATTTGGGGGGATGCCGCACTGTCCCATACTACGAAGTTCATACACGCATACATTTATTAATGCATGCATACATTCGTTAATGCATGCTTGCTTGCATACAATGATGGATGCAAGCGGATATTTAAAAGTTATCGTAGTAAGATTCCAGATTTACTTCCATTTATATTCCCCAAATTAAGTCTCAGGTCCAACGTGGCTTACGGGATTTTCACGTAAAGCGAGAGGGCCACTTAATAGAGTATTTTGCCAATATTTGTAATACTTATTCTGTATTTGTGTGGCAGTTAAGTGTAGGAACTCGGACTATGCGCGTGAATGCGTGCGCGCGGTGTTTGTGGTGTTACTGCGATTCCACATTCGATGGCTCTTCTTTTTATTTTTGCGTCATGCATAGGAGAGAGAAAGTAAGACTGCGGACTATTTCAAAACGTTCGTGTGACATTGGCTCTAGATATATAAAATACAGCGGTGTTTATAATAGTAAAAAAAAAAAAAAATCCTTGGGAAAATGTACATTTAAGGTATGTACATATCGGTAGTTAAAAAAATTGAAGTAAATGTAAATAAAATAATTGGACTAAAGAAAATGGTCAAGATACGTTGTCTCAGCTTCTTCGGAGACATGAAAGGCTATAGGATGGTAAACGTAAAAAAACTTGGTGTGCGTTTAGTTTCCTCAGAATTTTCAGCACTGGATATATAGGGTTTTAACATAGCAATCTGTTCGGAAAAAAACTACACCCGTTTTACTATACTTTAAAACGCTGTTTTACAGAATAATAAATATCAAAAACAAAGGCTGGGCTACTTCAGTGCTTATTGCTGACTTTAGCAGGGCCTACTTTTCAACAATCACAAGTTTCAATAACCAAATTTATAAGTGGGAAACAAATTTCTGTCTTGAAAAAAATATTTACTGTTACCATTCCTCTCTCTGAATTCAGTGGGATAGACCAAGTTCGTTAAGGAATGGAGGTCGTAACTAAATAAGAGTTAATTATAATTTCCTTATTTTATTTACAATAACTGCAAACAAAATTCTCTCAACTCGTCTCACAATAAATTGATACCACTCACTGTTTACAATTAATGACTTCAATTGATTCAATTTATAATTACCTCAAATAAATCAATGAAATTACCCAATTAAAAATCACTCCCAATAGACAATGTATCAACCTATTTAACTATTTTATGAATTATGTGTCCGTAATTGACAGTTCCAAAATTTACAATAAAATCCGTATTACATGTCCACTCACTCGCAATGTTCTAGAGTTCTCGAAGCGCACCCACGCACAGTAGGCTTCACGTGTCGGGTTTCACGCCCTCTCGCACATTCACACCAAGAACACCTCGTCCGCAGTCGTACCGCAGTCTACTTCGCGCCCGCACTCGGCTAGATGGCCTTTGCCAAAGACTGATAGCCGCTGGGCCGCGGCGGTATTTATACAGTTGTAGGCCGTCATCCAAAAATTTCGCTAATTCCCGAGTTGCGCCGAGTGTCCTAACTCCGAGAATGTTCTTGCGCCTTCGCTACATTTGTCGGCTTCTCCAGAAGGTTAAGGATGGGTTGTGACGCCAGTCAGGAGCCGAGCGGTGCCACAGCCTGACTGCCGCTGTTAATCATCCACGGGCTTTCCAGAAGAAGGGAAGCAACAAGGCACCGAATGTGTCGGCCCGCGGGAAGAGGAGGTTCGAGGTGGGTCACCCCTTCCCCACCCCATAGCGCCGGACAGCAGCCCAGCGCCAGTTGCAGTGCGTAACATTATATTGAAATATTTGTTATATTTTTTTTATTAGAATACACACAACTGTTTACAATGAGACCCATATAGCAACATAATCCGCCCCTGTAAGGAGTGAGTGAGTGTTTGAGTGGAGAGATTTGGGCGGCTCTTGATATATAGGTCTTGAGAGCCGGTGAGGGTGAAGCGAGGCGGGTGTGGAGCAGCGTCGGAGTGAAGGGGAGGGGGAAACAGAAAATACCGAGAAAACCCGGCACGATTCCCACATGCGAGAAATTCCGGGAGCGAGTCCGCCGGGGAACGGAGCCCGGTTCCCCTAGATGGGATGGGAGGCGAGTAGTCAAACCACTACGCGCCGTCTCCCCCCCCCCCCCCTCTGTTAGGAGGGACAGGGAGGACGATATATAGGTAGGTAGTTGGTAGTTAGAGTTAAAGTCTCGTCGACAGAAAGGTAATTAGAGACGGTGCAAGTTGCAGAGGGAAGAGGGAGTGGGGAAGGAATCGACCGAAATCAGGATGGTCGGACCGGGAATCGAACCCGGGCCCTCCCGAATGCGAGTACAGTGAATTACAGAGTTACCACTGCTCCACCTCGCTCGATAACGATAGTGAGGAATGACGGTGGACGAAGTATACCTCCCAGGCGAGGTGTGGGCACACGAACCTGCTTGACGGCGGAGGAAGTGTTCTCGCAGACCCCGCTTGCATATTCAGAGGCGACGTGACGTGCCGGACAGAGCGGGGCTTGACCTTGGCTCGCGAGATTGTTGTTGGTCGGTGCGGTGTGGGTGCAGCTGCAGATGTGTTGGTGTTGGGGGGGGGGGGGGTCATGCGTGGACCAGTTTCTGCGAGAGCCAGTCGCGGCTGTCGGCCGCTGCAGATCGGACGTGTGCACGCGTGCGTGTTTCGTGTGTGCTACTCGGTCCGCTGTGTGCGTGCTCTGCCGGGCTTCCCGGACAACCGAGGTTAAATCGCCGTCGTAACCATCGCGTTGCATCGCCTCGTTTCACGCGCCAGGACGTCTTTGTCTTCAGCTCAATGATATACTTGAATTGTGAGTACATGGTTACTTTATTACAGGCTGTAGGCCTACACGGTTAGTGGAACACTTTTGAGCGCTCTGCTCAAGAGGATTCTCTTGCAGAGCTTTGCTTGTAAAAAAAGTGCGTGCGTGCGTTTATACGCGTATATTAGCGAAGAAATGCTCAGAGAATACAAATGTTCTCAAGGAAAGGTAAAAAACCAAGCCCACCACTTCTCTTACGTAATAAAATATATCTAAAGAGGAAATAAACTATTTAATAGTGGCATTTCGACGGATTTGCTGCACACTTCCCTTATAAAGTTTCATATGTAGTTAAATCCACCGGCTGACATAGCATATTGTTATATCACCTTGCTGTTAAAGGCTGTTCGCGATAAAGTGAATGCTTTTGAAATCAACCTTAGAAGAAAGTCATTACCCTACCTGCATATATTTTAACGGGCGCACTGAGTGACATACTCCCAGTAAAGTTGGAAATGAAGGGGGGATAGTAGTTCCATATCTTAACGTCGAATAACAAGTGTTAGGTTACCATTTGTGAAAACTTAAATTATGTCTTTCGCTTCCTGATTTTTTTTATATATCGAATTGTAAAAATGAGCAGGCATGTAACATAGTTTACTTTTCTATTAATTTCGCCGTTTTTCTTGACCGATGCACGAATAAAGTGATGAGGCCTGTGACAATGTTGATTTTACATACGGTGTAAGGATACACAATGTGCACGCGAGTAGATCTTAAGAAGGGTTTCAAAAGTGCTCAGTTTACCGCGAACAGCTTTGTACTAAACAGTCGTGTGGACTCCAGAAGAGTTATTTTAGCTGTTGTAATCATCATTTACACAAACCACGTGCTAAATAAATAAACTAACGCACAGGATGAAAAACAATAATTGGAGTCAAATGTGTGTTTAGCTTCGTGACCGGGAACATGCAGCCGTGGAAATGAATTTTGATGATTACAGTAATAGGAGTGGATTGTGATTGGCTACACACGGGTGGTTGTTGTTGCACAAGCAAGTTGGCCAACATGCTGCGCAGCTGTGCGCCGACAATGGTTATGGGTATTGTTATGTGTGGTTGCAGCAAGCCTCCATTGTACGATGGTATCAGACTGTTACTGATATTGGCACGGTCATATCGATTGTAACGTAACACGGCCTTTACACCCCCGCAGACTCGGTAATGAGGGGCGTGGCCTTGAAGGCCTGCAAACAGGAGGGCAAGATGACAATAGTCGAGAAGTCTCTCGCTAATGTTCCTACACTCAAGGGAAAAGTACTACATATTCCAGTTTCCAATATAGATGTGTAATGACTTTCAATTGTTCAAAGTTTTTATATATTTTTTTATTTTTTTTTATTTTTTTTTTTTTATGAAAGGATTGCTGAACATCAGTGGTACACACGCACCCTCCAAAAATAAAAAAATAAAATACTCTTGCATAATGCTTTTTGTTCAAATATGCTTTTTTAAACTATTGATATATAATCGATTGAATGCTGAAATATTTCATTATTATGGTAAATTTTGTTTGTTCTTTGCTGTTCTCTAATGCTGAAAATATATGTTTAGTAAATTTTACTCTACATTTTTAATTCAAATATTTTTTTGATAAGTGAAAGAAATTGAAGCAATAAATTACAAACAGGTGTACGACCTTATGTGCAGTCGCATCCCTTAAAACTCGTAAAAATAGTCCTGTGTTTATAGGCCAGTCACGATAAAGTGAGCACTTTTCCTAGTTACTTTTCATTTCAGCCATTTTTTATCCTTTGACCAACTTTTAAAATAAATATTGCCATATAAGTAATAACCACAGTATGTAGATTCCACCGCACTCTGAAGTTAACGTCTACAGCAAAAATAAAATATTTTTATTGACTATTATTCCAAATGAGAGCGTTTTAAAAAGTGCTCACTTTACCGTGAATAAACGATACAACAATAGTAGAACGTAAGCAACACTAAACGCAATGTTTGGTGGATAATTTGTGCTTATTTGAAAATGTGCGTAGAGCACAGAAAATAGCCCACCACATGGCCAGAAGTGTGCCTATCGCCATTATGTACTCATGTGTGACTGCAATGATCCCCTCACAATTACCAACGGTGAAATGATCTGACGATAATAGACCACTTAATCCCGACTGAAATGCAATGTAGTGACTAAAAGGGTTGATGTGACAGTGTGTCACGAAACACTTAAAGTAACAGCTGTGGTTTTTTTTAATCATATTAATTAGTTACTATCATTTTATTTTTTTGTACTTCGTTGCAGTCGTTTGTGTGAACAGTTTATTCATTGCATTCGCGTATTAATTTTAATTTCGTTCATTCGGCTATTTAATTTTAATCGTATTTAGTTATAAAAAAAAAACTGTTCTCGTAAATTAAATCTTAGTTGTAATGACAGTTACATTGGAAAACACAAACATGAATTAATTAATTTTTTCTGCAAAAACATTTTTTATGTTTGGCGGAAGGAGGCCCGAAATATATTTCGCTAAGAGGCCCAGCTAAAAAAACATTCGTCAACGAGTTTGTAATTACATACTCGTAGATAATACAATTTTTGACGTGAATACGTCTTTAAATTTACGACCATAGTGGGAGGCAATACAGAAAATCCGATGGTGATAACATCGGGGGATACAGTGTGGCATTGCAGCTCCGAATATATCGTCTACAGTCGAAATTCAATTAGACCACTCGATCGCCAAAGGATCAAAGAATATGTTACGTTGAGTGAGGACTGCGAAGCATCGCGTGCGGGATTTCTGGGATGATGGGGGGGGGGGGGGGGGAGGGCAGCAATTTCGAGTTCGTTTCGCCGCGTCTCATAACTTCCGCGTAGGAAAAGCTGCGACGCTCGATTAAGTTTCAATCGACAGCTCTCGTCAATATCAATCGATCGCGTGCGTAAAAACATTTTTGTGGTGTGGTTATGGTGAAATTGTATGCGTTCAGTGTAAAAAAAAAATTAAGAAAACATAACACAACGTCGTCCCAGCCAGCCTCGTCAAAAAGCCAAGCCGAAATACAGAAGTCGTATACGGTTGGAAAGAGCATCTCGAAAGCAATCCAGTAATACCCATAAAACCCTATATGAGAGAGTGAAGCGGTGCCGGGAACGTAAAATAAACATCAAGGCGTCCGAGCGCGTCAACGTAGACGTATTCACGCAAAACTAACGGCCGTGTCCCCAACACAACCGGAAACTTTATATATATATATATATTAATTTCAGCTACGAGTTATGTACGTTACAACACGTTTTGGCACTATTCACAAATCTTGAATACCCCGCTCTTGCATTCCGGTATTGCTCCACACTCAACTTCGCTTCAACCTCGTACGCGTTCAGGGCCCAGTTACTACAAGCCAGCCGAATCTCTCCACTGCGCTTGTTTTGAACGTTGGCAGCTGTTGAATTAGTAAAGGGGTTATCGAGAGCAAATTGGGATTGTCAGGAGTTTGTCTACCCGACAGTGACAAGCTAAGTAAGATAAAGTCACGCAAAACAGCTATGCAGGGTGTCACAAAATATATTTTTGTCACTTCCAGCTCTGAATCTCGATCAAATAATTATTAGTATCTTTTCTTGATACTGCAAAGTGTAATGTTTGCCCTTTTAGGAAGCCGGTTATTCGGAATCGTGTTTCGTAGTTGGCAGATGTGAACTGACTAAAGCGCGCCCATGAATAATTTCTAAAGAGCCAGTAACAGACGATGAAGTCGACCTACCTATAGGCTGTTCACGGTAAATTGAGCACTTTTTAAAGCTCCGCTTAAGGCCAGACTTCGCCATGCATGGGTGTTTAGGGAATTAAATGATAAATATGGACAAGGAGCGCACATTCGTTTTTTGTGGTAGTATTTTCAACTAAAGATTTTTGTGTTAGAGATTGAACGCATCTAGATTTGTAAACCTTTCAAATTTTAATTTTTTTTAAATTTTATATTCAATTATTTATTATTTATAAAATGTAAGAATTTTATATAAAACCAGAAAGTGAATTTAAAATAAATAAAAAAATATTTAGAAAGTTTACAAATCTAGCTGCGTTCAATATCTGACAAAATAAACTTAAGTTGAAAGTACTACCACAAAAAAACTACTCAGAGATCTTTGCCCGAATTTAGAACTTAATACCCTATACGCTCATGCATGGTGAAGCCTGGCCTTAAGATCTACTTGTATGCACTTTGTGTATTCTTCCGTCTTATGTAAAATTAACATTGCGTTGGTTGATGCGTCGGTCAAGTGAACTAGTGGAATTATTATAAAAGTAAACATTTGACAAATCTGCTCGTTTTTGCACCTCGGTGCATTAAAAGAAAACAGAAATAACAGAAAACAGAGATAATTTAATTTATCACACATGGTTGCCTTACACTTTTTATTCGACGTTAATATATGGAACTATTCTCCAGCCTTTGTTACCAGCTTTACCGGGTACATGTCACTCAGTGCGCACGTTAAAATATACGCACGCAGGGGCAGTGACTTTTCTAAGGTTGATTTCAAAAGTGCTCTCTTTATCGTGAACAAGCCTTCATGTGCTTTCCACGGTAAAGTGGGTGCGTTGGAAATCAACCTCATAACCACACGCCGTCATTCAGTCTCCTAGTTAACGTTGGTAGCAAATTAATAAATATTTTTAGTTTATTTACGGTTTCTACTTAATTTTTTCAATCAACCTTTGAAAAATCTCCCCATATATGACGTGTTTGGTTGTTTCATAAATATGACATGTATTACAAGTATTTATTCTTCTATTATCATTAAAATACGTATTTTTTATTAAATTGAACTTTTACTTATATATAACTTGTAATATTTCATTTATAATTAATATACTTTAAAACAGGTGAGAAATAAGTGTGTTTGTAATTCCTATTAAAAAATAGTTCTTGTGTAAAACATTATTACACTGGTGCGCACGAATTCGGTAGCGTTGTCCCTTCGGTGTAATTTTGTATACTAGTTGAACTTCGTTTTCGTGAGGCGGAGGAATATCGTGGAAGTAGATCTTCAGTAGGGTTTCAGAAAAGTTCCTAACACTTGGCGCACTGCGAGGCGTGTAATGTTTGAACGAGTGGCGATTGAAGTTGGTTAAGTTTGCGTACTACTAGCATTTATATTTCTAATAATTGAACTGCTTCACTTGGAGGGGGATGTAAAAAAATGTAAAACCTCGAAAAGTGCTGAGTAGACGGTGCAGAGGTTGTAGGCGACTACGGGCTGGTTGAAAATACGCTCGGCGAATAGCAGGCGGCTCGGCGACCTTTGAGAAGTTGTTGCGCAGTCCCGTGAACAAGGAAGTACGTCAGGACGATGACGTCCTCGCCTTGACCGCAGCTCGCCTGCTGCTGGCTATAGGCCGTTCACGGTAAAGCGAGCATTTCTGAAAGCCCCCTCCCGCATTCACAATAACGGCCAATAAGATACGTGTGTGTTTTATTTTAGCCATAGCATTTAACTTCCGAGTACAATATTCATTTAAAGAGCTGGCTAAAGGATTTAAAAAAAAGCGACTAAAAGTAAATAGGTACTCACAAGTGCTCATTTTACCGTTAACAGCCTATACCGAAACTTCCTATAGTCAGATATAATCTGCGAAGCCAGGATTTGCGCATACACGCTTGTCTCAGTAAACAAACACTCTGGCAATGCTATTTTTTTTTTCTAAGGAAGGTAAAAAAACGATTATGTGCATCGGATATTTGACATCGTCGAAATAATTTTTCACGTTCCCCCCCCCCCCCCCCCCCCCTTGGATGCAAGCGCCTTCTCCTAAACGGAGTAATATGCTATTTATCCAGTAGGAGAGGACACTGTGTAACAACATGATATTGTAAAGTTCCATATTTGTGACATGGTGTCCTTTACTTTAGATGCATTCATCCATTTAAAGATATCCAAAGACAAGACAGATGTTGAAAATGGTTTCAAAGTAGTATTTTAGTGTTTTCCTGTGCAATTTCATTCAAGAGTGAGATGTAGCTGCGCGTCTCAAGGCCGAGAAGTGAGGGAGCAATACGGGCGACACTAACACGTACTTCTAGCGCCTCGTCGCTCTTACGCGCGAGGCGTGCTGTGTCCCCGTTGTGACGCTGTAACAGCGGCACTTTATTACACTCGATGAAAGCCCACGGATTGAACTGCGCCTGTAAGTCTGCTTAACGGGCCTGCCTACCAAGCTGCCAGTCGCGAACTTCGAAGGGGGATCAATGTCAAACGAAATTCATTCTCATTGCGTCAGTTTCAAAGATAACTATTTCAAACAAAAAACACGCTGACGTGATTTTCTCAGATAATATTGCTACATTAAATTGTTTTTGAAAAAAAAAAAAATATTTATCCATCTTTTGTTTTGTCATGTGTAAGTTTCAATATTTACATTTTATATTTTAAAAAACATATTAAACAAAAAAATTGGCAAAATATTTTAACGTAGCCCGTATAAATGCGATATTTGACCATTTTCAAGAATTCTTTTCTCCAAGAATACACTTAATATGACAAAAGTAAAAGAATAGGGTCATAGATAATTGTTTTTTATCTGACGAAAAATCGTATTTGCAGGACATTTATTTACCGAGATACGCGTATTTGCGCCAACAACTATCTCACAGGAAAATGTTTCAGTATATCCTCTTTAAGAAGAAGAAGAAAAGGACAAAGTAGCATCTGTGGTTTAATCCACTGACTTACATTGCATGGAATATCAGCCAACTGTTATACGCCTCAACTGCGATCAATTCAGCTTCAGGGGGAATGTTTGCGAGAGACTGCCACAGTACTTCCTTATCGCCATACGTCACCTTCAGACGTTGTCAAGTTCTTTTTACAAGGAATCATAGTGATATTAGCAGTAGTTTAGCCATGATCATTCATTATTCAGTTTCTTATTAGACAAGTAGTAGTATACCACTCTGATGATTGAATAACTCTACTATTAATGGAGTACCTTTAAATATTTACCATGTGGAACAAATGTGATTTAATTATTGATTAACTTCAGAGAATGACTACAAACGGTTAGTGGTACGAGAAGTAAAAGATAAATCGTCCGAGTCTGGATTATAAATAAATTATGTTGTATGCCACGCGTCACATTTTTAAAAGTTAATCTCTCAAACATAAGCAACTTAACTGGCTCAGTCGAGAAGTAATGAACTTTTTCGACTGTTAGTATGGTTAATATCTGTTCGGACTGAGACTGTAATATCTTTATTTTTACCCCCCCCCCCCCACCATTCATTTAAGAAACTGCAAGTGTACTTAGTGACGGAATCACGCAGTTCCGAAAAGCCTGGCACTTCACGTGTGACGCAATTAAAACCGACCATCCAATCAAATACTAAACACTTCTGACGTCACCATGATGAAAACTCGTACGACCAGCAGTTTTGGATTGCACGCCCTTTCTTTGTCTCGGCGTGTAGCGGTTATACTTTTTTTTTAAGTTTATTTAATTAACCCTACTTAGCAGTACAGCCATCCAGGGTATTCAATTCTATCATGACTACTAGAATTTAACAAACAATATATAAGTTATATAAATTCACTTTTTTTTTTCGTGGTGGGAGGGCGGCTGTTCGTCTGGGCGCCCGTAAGTTACGCTACAAATCCTATTTATATTCAAAAGCATCATTCACACTTCATAGGAAGGTGGCGAGCTATTCTGCCCCGACCGAGACAGCTCCCCGACGGGTACCCTTTCGGCCGCCCCCCGTTTCGCCGCCCCCTCCGGAACAGACCAGGGACCGGGATTCCCACGCGCGACCAGATGTCGTCGGGCCCGTACACAGCTAACTAGCCTTTCGGCCGGTCCGCCATAGCACCCAACGCTCGAATGGCCCCGCCCACGAACCCGAAGGACCCCAGCTCCCTCCCTATATGTATTATTTTATCTTGTGCTTTTTATTTTTTCCACTCCTCCACCGTTCTGCTCCAACCTGAGCATCGTCCAGGACATTGACGTACCCCTTCTGGACACCCAGGTTTTCGTTTCCCGGCGGACGAGGGAATGGAGCTCTGCTCTTACAGGCCCCTCTCCCTTTTTTTTTTACACACACACACACACACATACACAGGCATCAACCAACATATTATCACAATTCACGTCTTTCCCTCATTTAGATTTTCTTCTCCGCTGTTCCTTCCGTTCTTCTTTCATCTTCTCTTTCTTGCTGCTTCTCCTCCTCTTTTTTATTTTCTGTTCTTCTACTTCCCTTCTCTGTTCTCCTCCCCATTTTCTTTCCTCTTCTTCTTTCTCTTTTTCTTCACTTCCTCCTTGTTCTAATTTTCTCCATATATCCTTCAAGTCTTCTTGCATTCATTTCGGATCTTGTGTTCTTCTTTATAACTTTTTCGTGTTTGGAGCTTTTAAATTTTTAATATTACTGAAAATCCTGTTTCTTATCTAAAGAGAGTTATTTATAATTTCTATTTAATTTAAACGATAAAACACTAGACAAACACAAAAACTCACTCAATAATTCCCTTAGTTCCAGCACACTCTCATCCGCTCCCTAGACTACTCAGTTAAATCATCATTCATAGTTTTTACCAAATCATATATTTTACTAATACCTTCATTTATTATTTCTATAATGCCCTTGTCATATATATTATGTTTTTGTAATGGCCATTTGTCATTAAAAGGTTTTAATTTCATTTCTAATTCTTTCCTTTCTTCTTTAAACATGTCACACAAATACATAATATGGTAGACTGTCTGAGCTCTCTTTTCACATTGGCAACTGTCGTCTTCTATTCTAGTTATTTTAGTTAAATATTCTTTAATTTGACAATGTACCGTTATTACTTTCAACACACAATTATTTATATTACTTTTACTTTCGTACCATTGCTCTATATTTTAAATATAATTTTTAATAGTTAGGCCGGTTTCTCTTTAATTATTTTTAACTAATAGGTTAATTATATCTATTTTTTTTCAATCCAAATATTATTGTGCTCTACTATCTTATTATATGTTTTTGCGTTGTATTCTATTTCGCCTACTTCATTTTTGATTTGATATATCATATTTATATATTTTATACTATAGTCTATTGGGATATTTACTAACAGTTTTTGCGGATACATATGATGTTGTTGGTGTTAAAATCATCATTTTTACCAATACATATCTTTGTGATGCTCTTAGTATTATTTTAATGTGTGTCTTTTCAATTTTATTTTTGTAACACTTGCTAGCATATTGTATAATATTACGGTATAATGCCTGATATATTATTTTATTAATTTTTTATTACGTACTGTTTGTTTTGATTTCAAAAATATATTCTGAACTTTTTCGGTTATATATTTAACATGTGGGATAAACTTAATCTATTATCCAAGATAATGCCCAAGTATAGAATTTCCTTTTTAACTTTTATTGTTTGTTTTTCATACTTTATCACTGGCGGTCTTTTATCTAATTTTCCTTTTAAATTTATGGCAACTGTTTTCTCTACTGATAATTAAAGTTTTTTCTCTTCCATCCATATTAAAGTTTTATCAATTATTTTTGTGTCCGTTCTTCTATTTCCTTTCTTGTGTTACCGTCTATCAATATTATACAATCGTCCGCGAATGCCACAACTTTTGAATTCTCGTTATTGTTTTGTACTATGTAATCATTTATTACTAAAATCCACAGACTTGGCCCTATTACTGATCCTGGTGGACAGCCGCGATTTATTTCCCTTTTTAACGTTATCTGATTATCTTGTACTATTATTTTCCGATTATTCAAATAGTCGCATAAAATTTCTTTCCATTTTTTCCCTATTGATATTTTATAAATTTGTTCTTTAATGTCTTTCCATGTCACTGTTGGAAAAAGCGTTGCTTATGTCTATCGAAATGCCAATCAAATATTTTTTGTACTTGTTTCTATTAAATTTAATACCTTATTTATTGTCTGATCGGTTGATTTTTTTTCTCTGTCTCTAAATTGGTCATCGTGAAGCGTTTTTCTATTTATGGTTTAATTTTACTATATATTATCCTTTCGTATATTTTTCCCAATATTGATAAGAGACAAATTGGTGTTTAGGATGAAACCTCTGTTTTTAATTTGTTCCTACTTTTGTATAGAAATACTATCTTTCCTGTTTTCCATATTTCCGGATATCTGCTTAATGTATAGCATTTATTTATAATTTTTGTTCTATATGATTGAATTGTTTTCCAGCTTTTATTTATTACTTCAATTGTTATCCGATCGATTCCCGGTGCTTTTTTTTAACGCTGCATCTTTTTATTGCATTTTCAACATCTTCTACTTTAGTTTGTTCGGATTCATTTTACTCTTCTTCTTCTTCCAAGGTATGTATTTCTATTTCTTCTTCTGTTACTTCTAGATTATGTAGTAGTTTGTCCATCATAGCTGTATGTGTCCCCCTAATTGTTGTTTTTTCCCCCAGTTTTTATGCTACTGATGGTTTCTTTTTTCCTGAACTTCTTCCTTGCCATTTGATCTAATAAAATTCCATGGTCCCTTTGTCGTCTCTTCTTTAACAGATTCAATCTATTTATTATTCATGTTTATCCTGATTAACTTTTTATATTCCCATCTAATTTTTTTGTAATATTCCTTATAAATCAATTTAGCATTACATTCACAACAGCTCCTATATTTCCTGTGTTTATTTGTTACTTTATTTATCATTATTTTTAGTTTGTTATTTTACCACCAATTTATGGTTTTATTTTTAGTTTATTTGTTGTTTCTTGTTTATGACATATGTTAACTATTGCTTCCTGGAATTTATCTATTGTTTCTTCAATCGTATCAACTTCAATTCTGTCATCTATCATCTTAACAACGTTTTTTGATAATTCATTAACCCTTTCCCAGTTAGTAACTTTTAAATGTAATCATTTCTCTATCTTGATTTCCTGTTGGGTTCCAATTTCTATCTCAAAATTTGTTTTAGTTGTAATCGCTTATACTATGGTTTGTTATTCAATTTATAGTTTTACCTTCCATATTTTTTGTAGTTATAGTTAAGTCAATATTCTATTGTCCGTTGATGCTGTCAAATGTTTATAAATTACCTTCTTAAAAATTATCCAATTGTTTAGTTTATTATTTCAATTACCTCTTCTTCTCTTGTGTCTGATATTTTTGAATACCATAGTCCACAATCCGCTTTAAAGTCACCTGCAATTATTAAATTATTATTACGTAGTTCTACTATTATTTTATTCAATTGTTTTAATACATCTTCTATTTCCCGTTGCGGGGGCAAATATATTGAAATTATTGTCAGTTCTTCATTATTAATCATAATTTTTGTTTCTGCCATTTCTTTCGTTATTAGATGTTGTAAATTTAATATTTTATAATTATTAGCTATTATTATTGCTGCTAATGATTGCCTTTTCTCGTTTTTAATAATTTGGTGGTTGCTTTTTAAATATGTATAGTTATTATATATTAAATAAATATGGCTCTTGTATAAATGCAATTTCGTATTTATCTTATATTAATTGATTATTTAAGTATAATGTTACTGTACAGGACTTTTGCAGATTTGCTTGTACCACTCTAATCCCCATAATCTGTTTCCTTTTTTAGTCTTTCTCTTGCCAAATTGTAAAATGGGCGGTCCTTATCGAATACCGTGTGGTTTCTTTCATCTTCTTTCTTTTGTCCCCGTAAGCAGTCTATACATTTACTATGTTCTTCTTTACATGTTCTTGTATGTTCCTCTTCTCCGCATTTCCCACAAATTTCTTCATTTTATCTGCTTTGTTTTTCGGTGTGTCCACATCTGTGGCATAGGTGACACAAATGCTTTAACCTTGTATGCTTCCCATCCGCAGTATACTTTTTTCTTATTCATTCTTTGTTTATAAATCTTCGGGCTTGTCTCTATTACTATGTTCTTTGTTCTGTTTACCTCCCTTGTTTCAAAGCAGATTTTTGTTTCTTTTTGGTGTTCGTCTAAGTCGAAATATTCACTAAAATTTTGATTGTATATCTTTTCCTAAAATTCTGTTTTACCTAACTCTGCTCTTACTCCACATGGCATTATTATTGGGTTTCTCTTCTGTAGTCTGTCAAGTTTCATTTTCACATATATTATTCCTTATTTCTTCTAATTTTTCTGCTTGCTCTTCATTTGTTCTTAGTATCGTTTCCAGCTCTTGTAAAATTTCGTTTAATCTTTTGCATTGTACATTTTCTTCTTCTATTTCTAGTGGGGTATGTTAAAGATTATCTTCTTGGTTTTTCCTTGGTTTTCTTGTAATATCCTGTCTTGATGTACTGTTCGATGGTAATCTTAGTCTTTTTGCTGATTTGGAAAATGGCGATGTTTTATTACTCATATTAACACTACACTACTACTGTTGAGGTTTCTGCCACTCCCGCTGCTCGCTCCGTCCTCTTTTTCTTTTCTTCTTTATTAATTCTGTGTCCTATTCCTCCCAGCGCTATCCCGCAGTCCTTGTAGTGGTTAGACTGCTCGTCTCCCACCTAAGCGAACCGGGTTCGATTCCCGGCAGGGTCGCTCCCGGATTTTCGCATGTGAGAATGCTGCCGTACGATGCCGCTGGTCGGCGGGGTTTCTCTATGCTCTTCCGTTTCCCCCGCCATTTATTCCGGCTGTGCTCCATCCGCACCTCGCTTCACCCTCATCGGCTCTCAATACCTCTTCTTCGTGTTTTTGCAGTACTGCAACCAGTGTGTACAACGTTTCAACACAAAATAGTTGAAATAATATTTACATTGTAAAGTTTGTTTCATGAAAGGGAAAAATTATTTGCCACTTAACGAGTTAAACTCATTATGTATACCTTTTAGTGCCGTACCGTAATATCTGCTCTTTTTGCTAGCTAGCATCATTGTTTCGAATTTCCCTTCAATCGAACGTTTTTAAAATAACTTTATACCCTTTAGATAGTAGCCATAAATATTAACTTCTTGTGAACTGTCATGTTGAAAATTATAGTCTCACATTGAAGACGTTTTTGTCGCATCTTGTGTTTGTCGGAGCTGTGACTCCAGCATAACTGTAATGGCCGCTCCAAGGCACAAGAAACTTTCGAAAATAACCGTTGTATAGGGTTATTTACCTCCGCAATTTTGTTTAAGGCGTATTCCCACCCGTCATCTTGGATTTATCGATGTTTCGCCAAAGCTTCTATTTCAGAAGGTGTATTGAAATTTACCGCACGACATATAATAAATAACAGCTTCCCAAACTTTATCGAACTGCCACAGCTTCGCTGTATTTATTAATTTTTACCTGGTAACTGTCGAGGCGAAACGGGAGACTATTTCTTGCGAACGATTGGAAAGGCGACGACATCAACAGTCATCAAGAAATACTGACCTCAGACAATGCACCAGGCAATGCTAGGTGCTCAGCCGTTCCGAAACACGCGATACAAAACTGTATTTTCAGAGTACAGCCAAAAATTCCACGAACCCAAGATGACGTGTGTGAACCCGCCTTTACAAATGTTGAAGTGGACGCTCGCAAATGTGGCCGGTTCATTGCCGCTCACACGTGAGAGGCGAACATTTCTGGGCCGGTTTAAAGAGAGCTTCGGACCAAAATTTAGCGCCGGATACGTTATTTGAAGTCCACGCGGTTTTGCGGGCAACGTAGAAAACTTAAGAAAGGAACAATCTTAGAAAACTGCATGCACTTTAAATCTGAATAATTGGAAATTTCACGTTTTAAATCCGTTATCAGCACCTGACTTCTTCAACAGCCACTTCGGTCAATTAAACTGATGAATTAGCCAGTTTTCCTTGGAAAAATTTCTGATTCAGTGACATTTTCCTCTGATTCATCAACCATTTCATTCATTGTTTTCCAGTGTTTTTTTTTTTTTTTTTTTTTTTACTGATGGGTCAGTTAAACAACTTTTATCAAATGAAATAACGCATAAACTATTAAAACCAATACAGAATATTACTTTTTGATGCAAGTTTCGTCTTTTATAGTCTGATACCATTTTACGGGGTAATATGAATATTTCGTTACGTTTTTACGTTTTTCATTTCGTTTCCACGTGATTATAATGGCGCTCGTTGTGAAGGTTTAGACTGCATTAAATGTGGTGACGTGAGTGCACTCATACTTGCTGTTTGTTTTTAGCAATGCCAACGTTACCAAGTTAACTAAAAACGAAAAGAAAGGACATAAAATATAAAGCTACGTATTTTCGATAAAGAAATATATTACATGTATTTTCCCCTCTTCAGTCATCATTGGTTTGATTGCTTGATTGGTATGGTAATGGTCTAGAAGCGGGATGATGTAGGTTGAAATCCTGGTCGCAGCAATTTTTATTTTGCTTTTTTTTTTTTTTTTTGATTACGTTAAATTGCACACTGTAAAGAGTGACTAACGGAAATATGTATATTTCTCGTAATACTTTGGCTAAATTCAATAAAAACAATATTTAATTCGCCGGGTGCAGTTGACTGTCGTTTATTCAATCAGTGAAATTGTTTCACTGGAACAACCAGTGGTTTTCCGCCGATTCTAAGTAAAGCCATTTTCACTGATTCGAGTAGTTGAATTTCAGTGTTAATCAGTGGTAGTGGCCATTTGTTGGCATAATGATCTTGTAATAGATATTTCCAACATAAAAGGTATGGTCGAAAGTGGCCGCACAGTATGGTAGATAGAGCAAATAAACTCAAAATATTTTATGGCAGCTATTTTGAAAATAAAAAATATGTTTTAACTATTTAAATTGCATGTATTTATAGACCCAGTATAACATTAGTTACGTGCCAAACTAGGCGAAAATTGGTTGAGCAGTTTTCGAGATAAATATTTAATGCTTTATTTTTCATGTAGTAGTGCCTTTCAAGATGGCGGACCATCAACAATATCGATATCTAAATTCGATTCTTCCATGATGCACGGTCAACATACAAAATTTGGTTTTAATAAAATTGCTTCCCAAAGTATGACATAACCCTAAATTTTAAAATAGCCGCCATTTTTAAAATGGGTAACCCGCGTCGCCGAAAACTATAAAAGTTGGATTTCCTTACTGAGTAGTACATGCGTATCAAGTTTAGTGAAATTCTGTTTATTCATTTTTAAAAATGTTAGTGGTGCACGCACGCACACACGACACACACAACACACATACTACAACACACACACACAACATATAGACACAATACATACAAACACACACACACACAACACATACACACGAAAGTGATCTCACAAGCGTATGTTTCCTTCGGAAAGTAGGCAAAAATGGCTACAGGCGTTGTGGAATTTACTTCTCCTTGGCTTTTATATATTTTTTTGTTCTATTTCGTCGTTTCCGTTCCCCTATAAATGTGCAATATTCACCACTTGAATATTAATATAACATTTCAGGAAAATATAGTGGGACCAGTGAACTTCAAAATGAAACGTGTTAACGTGACTCGGAATGTTACCACTTCCTCTGGCGTAACTACCCTTGTTATACGATAAATTCCAAGGAGGACGAATTGGCTGTTTGGTGTGATCACTGCAATCGTTCCCAACCCTCGTAATTGGGCTGTGAGTCAACGAATAACTTGTCCGACCTTGAACCCACTCTGCTGCTGATTGGTCGTTCCCTAACCTACTCAACTCAATCCCGCTTCATCCAGGGATGTCCATGCCTGTGGCTTCGGGATCTCAATCCCGTGGAACTCTTAATATCAGCATCTCGCTTTCACTCCCTCCCCTGATGTATCACGTTTGTCTGGAGTTTGATTTAATTTATTGCCCTCGTTAATCCTCCAACGAGCTCTGAGAGTCTCGTCATAAATATATTTACAAATTGTGTACAGATTACATTCGTATATATTCATATTAAAATATAAGTAAAACAAAACTGCGCACAGTAATGTGTATCATTTCAAATACTGTTTTATTGCATTATTTCACGACGGGAAGATAATCACCAACAACGTAGTAACATTGATCAAGCAAGAAATCATATGTATGTGGGAAGGCATTCATTAATGGTTTCATTGCCAAGATGTCACTACAAACTACCAAGTTCGCATTATAAAACACTGTTATTTGTTTTATGTGACTAGAAAATATCGATAAAACTGAAAGGGGCGATGAGGGAAAGTACGTAATGTGTTATAGGCGCTACTTTGAAACGAAACTCGTGATTAATGTTTAGAGTTTTTTTTTTTTTTTTTGGGAAGGGTAGGGGGAAGATGTCCATTCTTTTTCATCCATGACTGAATTTTCCTTTTGTATGCTGAAAGCACGACTTTCGTCAAATTTGTTTCGGTGTCGTAGTTGTCGCATAGGCGCGTGTTACAAGTCGCGGGCATCCGGTAAGTAAGCTCCTTACAGACATCCCAACTCGAGGCGCGGTGACTTTGCTTACCTGTTCCGTGCTCACTGCTTCTCCTCCCGAGTGAGCGAGTGGAAGTGAAGGACAGAAGTTATGTGATAGCGGCAGGCGGTCGAACCGCGCATCAGTTACAGAAAACGAGCCCACGCGACAATCTCTTTTGAGGCACAACGCCGCTGACCCTGGCAGTATTGATTTCATCGTTTGTCTGTGAAGAAAGTTCTGGATCATTGACCTCGTTCTCTCAGCGTAACTGGGGGTGCGTTGAACCTTCGAGAAGGTCACGGCCTCCGGGTCGGGAGTGGAGTTGAAGTTGAGTGAATGAGTGAGCGAGTGGCTGAGTTCCTAGCGATATAAGACGAGCAGTGACCAGCGGGTATCAAGCGGTTGAGTGTGCGGCTGGCAGGCTTGACTATTGGACTAGATGCGTGAGTGAAAGACATTATAAATTATGGTAACAGATAGACTGAACACTGTTGATAATGAGACTGTAACCGAGACAATTAAGAAGGATGGTAATTAGTTTAAATAGGCGTTAAATATTGCGCTCACTGTTAAATAAAAAGAGTAAACGTGGAGACAGCTAGCTCTGTAAATAAAAGCGGAGTGAATAAATTAGAAATCAAATTTAGTTTTTTTATTCTTATTAAGATCTCCATCCCTCACGAACTTCGATACGTCCCTCAGGCGTCACATGCAACAATACTCTTAGAGTTGAGATTTGGGCGGCCCTTAACAATGAGGTCTTGAGAGCCAACGTGGGTGAAACGAGGTGAGAAAGGGGCAGCGCCGAAATCCAAGGAGGGGGGGGGGGATCCCCGAGAAAACCCGCCGATCAGCGACATCATCCGACAAGATTTCCACTTGCGAAAATCCGGGGAGACTCGGCCGGTGATTGAACCCGGTTCGCCTTGGTGGGAGGCGAGCAGTCTAACCCCTCGGGGAGCTATCTCGGTCGGGGTAGAATAGCTCACCGCCATCCTAGGAAGTGTGAATGATGCTTTTGAATAAAAGCTTAGATTACGGCCGCCCTCCCACAAAAAAAAAAAACAAAAAGACGTCGTGAATTTATATAACTTATATACTGTTTGTTAAATTGTAGTAGCCATTATAGAGTTGGACACCCTGGATGGCTGTACTGCTAAGTAGGGCTAATAAAATAAATTAAGAAAAAAAGTAACCGCTTGACCACGGCGGCCCCCTATATTCTTAGAGTTCACAAACTTGCCTTGTGGTATCTGGTATGGGTTGTGAGCGAGGACCTTGAGGTACCTGCGTTGTAGAAAGTAGGATCAGGTTTTCTTGTGGATAAAACCACCTGCCTTACGATCAGCTTCAGTGTTGGTGGTCACACAGACATAAATGTGGAATTATATATGTAGTAAGCTGTTCTTCACAGCCCATTCAAGAATCGTACGTATTGTAATGCAGTCATAAAAGTAATACGGACGTAGACGTCTTGTAACTACAGCTAATCATATACACTGACAGTTTTACAACCTACACTCCTACAGCATGTCGGAAACGATGTGTGAGACAGCCCAGATGTCGAGAACTACGGTGATCCTGATAAGGTTTCTGCGACAGCCATATCACTCGCTCATTTATCATCGGGTCAATTATTTCCTATAATACGTGCGCACTTTGCTGTTCGCCGCGAAGAGTGTTAATAAGGAACGATGTGTGCACTGTGTTTATGAATGGTTCTAAGACGAGCGAAGGCGTGAATTAATAAACACACATCACTACTCTGACATGTCGTTTTGCTGGAGCTAAATTGAAGCACCTTAACAGTCGCCCCGCTTTATTGAGCGCAGAGTTCCTTGTAAATTAAGACTGAAAAAAAAACCTCGTCAGACTGCCTTTTGAATAATGTATTCGCCAGTAATGGTCCTCCCCCCCCCCCCCCCCCCTTATCTGATGCTTGTGATTTTATCACCGCTCTTATATTCAAACATACCTCGTAAAACCTCGTAAAAAAATAAATGTAAATTTACACATACAATTTTTTTGTAATTTTACGTTTTTGTATGTGTAATTTGTAAAAACAACTAAAGTGCGTGTAATTTTCCAGAAATGTTCGTAAAAATCCAGAAAGTACTAAAAGTGTTTCGTGAAAATACATTAATGTATAGTTTCATAAACACAATGTTGGAGTTAAGTCACACATTTTGAAGTATGTGTAAAAACACACGTACTCTGTCGACGTACTTGTGCATCTTCCAGTGTGTAATGTTACAATGACCATGCGTGTGTAAACTTGCATTACATTCTGGAGTATCTGTGAGCGTATATTTACACACAAATTTTCGGTAATTTTACATTTGTATGCGTAATTTGCTAAAACGTGTACAGTATTTGTAATTTTACACCAATGCTCTTAGGTATTCAAAGGTATACTATAAAAAAAATCCGGTAAACTTCCAAAACTGTAATGGAAGTTTTTAACCTTTACAATGTATGGAAATAATGCTACATGTCAGTCTGAAAATATGGGAATGTTCAGCATTGCTACTATACAAATTCGGGAACTTCCTAAGTTGATTTTACGGAATTTGGAATACGCTTCAATGCCGGAATGAGTTCGTTATTCCCAACCCAAGTGCACCAAAGCCAGCTCTTGTTGTATAATTCGGCCTCCATTAATGCTGTATGGTGTCTTATGTACTAGAAAATTCACTTCCGAACTTATAACCTTTCAATCTGAAATTGCGTTCTACTTACGTCAGCCACGTTGATACATTTGCGTAGGCATTGCAGTGATAATACACGGAATCCGCGAGCTTAATTTATGGCAGGAGCAAGTGGTACAAAACTATGACGTCACGACAGGCGCTACGCAGAACTGTGCAGCGGCGTGGCTTCCACACGACGCACAGTAGAAAAATTGTAAGTTTTGCAAAGCAATTAACACTATTTTATGTCGCAACAAGATTACTCGTGTATCTCCATGTTTATAATATATTTGAAGTCTGCTTTTCTTGCGTGTTTGAAATTCAGCTTTGGTTTTACATTCCACAGTAATGTGTTGTAAAAGTTGCTCTAAAATACTTGTCTTGCTGCAGAATTATTCTTGGTGCAAAATATTTAAAAAAAATTGATGAACGTACGAACTTTTTTTTTTTTACTGTGCATGACGTCCGAGAAATGAATGGAGGCCAACAATCACGAGATACTTGAAGAAAACTGCGTAACCGTTTTTAGAAAATGATGCACATGCCGACCTGCCAGACAAGTTTTGAGTTGCTCGCGTCTATAATCACTTTCCTTCAGGCGAAGGCCATGGTGACCTTTATACCACACAATAAATAAGCTGCTAGATATACTGGAATCACCCGTCTGGGAGGGGGGCTGAAGTCTGCCTCACTCGTCCACATATTATACTGTAAACGCCCCTCCCCCCCCCCCCCACACACACACACGCACACTGCATATAGACAGGTTGTTTCGGTGTAACAGAATTGAGCGTATGTCCCCGCCAGCACAGAGCAAAAGACGAAGGCCGTAATTTCATTTACCGTGGCGACGTAACGTTAATGTATCTCCACAAAATGATTTCCATTAAAACCAACATAAACTGTGCCACCAACTGCACGAACCATAGACAAGGGCATTAGGAAGCGAACACGAAAAACTAGTTGCCTATCGGGCTTACACCAACCGTCATCATAGAGCGGCGGCCAGAAACAACCGGCGCAGAATTCGTACGACGCGATCAGATGTCCGTACACTGGCAGTTCGGCACAGACTCTCTGGCGGCGTGACTTACAACGTCGTCGAACAGCGGACCAAGTGCGTGATAGGCCTTGTTGTTGAAGGTTCAACAGTTCTCGTCATTGTCGAATTTCACTGTATTACGTCCATTCATTTGTATGTTATAAGGGAACAGCAGTAGCCTGGAGTGAGAGAAACGTCCTAGAGTTGAAGAAACTGTAAATAAACTTACTGAAACGAAATTATTTGGCACACTTTTTCTTTAAAAAAGTATCCTTAAAGTGCTTTGCTAATTGCCCAGTAAGTACTGCGATTTCCTCCTTTAGTTATTTTCGATTTAAAAAATAAGGTATGTGCTGCCTACTCATCGTCTGGAATATGGTATTATGTTACGAGTATTATTTTCTGTTGTTTATACAAACACGTTCCTGTCATCAGTTAATGTTTCTTTTATAACCTGTGTGCCACGATACAGTGTTCCGCAAAAGCTCCGGAGAAATTTTCCTGACAGACTTATCCTAGGCATACCCGAGCCTGCATGCAAGCAGGTATCGAGGTTTCTATGGAATAACAAGTCGCACGATACTTGCTGTCGTGCGACTAAACACGAGTGCATTTGTTTTGAAAAATATTCATGAGTTTTTTTATTTGCTATACTCTGTTTTTGTTTAATAGCTTTTCAACTATTTCTCGAAACAAAATAAACAAACTTACAATTATTATCATCGTTACCAGACTCCGCCGCCCCCTCTTTCTCTCTAACTGGCTAAAATTTCAGCCTAGTAGGAAACCTTCCATCGAAAATTGCTCATGACTATTTACGAAAATGTTCGTGAAAACGCCCAACAGATCGGCTAAACCTTCCATAGCGGTCACGCATGTATTCCAAGAAAACTTCTATCGTGGCAAATTGGCTTTACAGATTTTTCATGTATGCAGTCTTGTGTTCGTAAGCATAGGTTTCTAAAAGATTTACATCAGCATTCCACTAAAGAAATGCGCACACATTCCGTTCTCACAAAACTCTTGATAGCAAAACATACTACTGAACTGCAAACCTAACCTGTGCCGATTTATGGTTACATTCCACCACATACGTCGGTTATGTTGGTTACCGAAGAGTAATGTTGGTTACCGAAGAGTAATGTTGGTTACCGAAGAGTAATGTTGGTTACCGAAGAGTAATGTTGGTTACTGTGCTTTCTCCATCTAGTATCTCCCACTCCTCACCCTCCCTCTTTTTTCTTCTCTCTCCTCCCTCCCTCTCTCTCTCTCTCGCTCTCTCTTTCTTTCTTTTCATAGCCCCTCAAGATACTTGGCTTCTTTTGCATACGAAATCGTGAGAGTTGTTTTACTGGGGGGTTATGAAATTCTCAAAGATATGGTTTCATAAGAGAGGGCGGTACGCACCAACATACAGGCAGCGGGAAAAAATAATTCCAACATTTGTGATACATGAAATCTTTATTAGTAAGGTGTTGCGGTACTCGTGGTCTGAATTATTGCTCCTAGCATATGTGCGAAGTTCAGGGGAATGTTGAGATATTCATGTGCTGTGATCTTCCCAATCATTCAGAGGTATAGTTTTGTCCCAAACTAGGCCAAGATAACGCGCCCACCACAGAATACCTTCCATGATAGGCTTATGCAGGGTTCTCCGAATATGAAAGTGCCATGGTTTGAAATAATGTAAATGCAGATTAGTCAGTTTAAATGTTCTGTCGCCATTGTTTTTCAAGCCCAATCTCTGTGCTGTCGGCATCATGTATTCACTTCAAAGACACTCAATACCTCGTTGTTAAGAGCTGCCCAAATTTCTCTCCCACTCAAATTTCACGCAGAAAAAAACAGTGTTTTTGTTGTTTTGATAGTCCCAATGCCATGAATGCTCGCAGCGTGCAATTCCCCTGTAATAGTTTCGTTTGATACGCAGTCCTGATTGATGTACATTTCGGAGGTTACCTGAACACCCCTTCTCTTATTGCGCTGTCAGGCTCACGTCCTCTTAAACCCCCTTCTATCCCTATTGCCTCTCGGTTCAGTTTGGAAAATGACGTCTGAACACCTCTTTTTGGCTGGCGTTACAGTTAACACTGTTTTTTTTTTGCACAATTTTAAGTTTGGATTTTTTTTCGTCACCGAGGCTCCAGCAAGGCATGCTCCAGTGGCCATGTATGTCTTTTTGGAAATCTACCGGTAGACGGATGCCTGCGCCTCTTTGCGATCATGAGGTGGGAGACTCGTACGCTTGTTGGTGTGGCTGTACATACGAGGTAGTAGTATCAGTTTTCGCATGGGCATTCATATTATTTCGTTGAACTGTATTTATAGTTATTATAATACGAGGGAGTACTCGTTCATCGTTTGAGACACAAAGAGGTGCATTACTGTGGAATTTTAGTAAACCACCAACTGCATATAACAAGTACATTGAATGGCGGAGTGGTGCGAACTTCGGCAACGTATGGGAAACTCGAGAAAAAATTTCATCGTTTGAAAGTGCACGAACAATTGAGAGATGACAGTGACGACTACGAAGTTCTGGACAGACATACGGCTGAAATGGATGTAGAAATAAGCATGAGTATAGTTACTGCAAACTGCATCACCAAGCAGATTGTCGGTACAGTAAGTCAGGTATTTTTTGACCGGTTTCGTAACGTTTAAATCGTAAGCAGTTTTCGCATAAGTGCCAAATTTTCCGAAGCACTTGCTTTGATTTCCAAATGCACTGAGTTACGTGGGCAGGTGAAACGAAAAATATCACCGTTGATCGAAAATTCTGTGCGGGTTCATTATCCACGGGGGAAAAAAAATACTGCTAAGTATGTGTCTGGATTTAAATTACTTGGATATGTCAGAGTATGCTCCATCACCAATACGAGTTTGAATTTTAATGCGTGATGGTAAGACTTGTGGCTTTTCCAGCTGTGACTTTGTGTTCTCACAGGCGCTCGACTCCTGTCATCGCGTCTGCACCCAGCGTATGACTGTTTGGCTAGTTGTAGCACTAAGTGTAAAGGGGCCACTTGCCTGAATTGTGTGTTATTGCCTCTTGTAACTTAGCTAATTAAAAAGGTGGTCTGTATAGAGCGCCCTGACGCCGGGCCTGGGGTTTCTGGAGAAGGCGGTGTGCGTGGAGGGCCCGCCGGGTAGTATAGAAGGCGTGTAGCTTAAGGGATCGAGCAGATCGTCGTCTGGAGCCTGGGAGGCTCGGCTGAGAGGAGGAGATTGTCGCCATCTCCGTGACTCGGGTTCGCAGATGAGGAGATGCTGCGGGAACGTCGGCCTGAAATGCAGAAGTCAAGTATAAGTTGGATCTTGTGAATTTCTCACTGGTGAGGCAGGAATTATTATATTCTGCAGAGTAGAATGAAGGACTTACCCTCTGGCAGTGGTGAGTAGAAACTTAGAATATTTCTGCGGAAGAGAATGAAGGACTTCGACTCTGGCAGATATGAGTTGGCAGACTGAAGTAAAGGACTTTGTTTTTGGCGGAAGTGCATGGGGATTTGCCTCCGTTTTGCGGGAACAGTGGACTTAGGTTTTGGATGCCTGTTGTGGAATTTAGCCTCAAAATTGGTGAATGAGAAGAACGGATTTGGGACTTGGATTTGCGGACACTGTTGGTGATCCGGGACGTCGGGAATACTCAGGAGTATACATGAGATTGTTTTGTATGACTGTGTGTTTGTTGTGGACATGTAAGAGCACTACATACACCCTGGGTGTACTGGCGAGGGCAATGTACTCATACTCAGATGTTTGTGGACGGATGTGAAGGTGTATGTGTATGGAAAAGGGAATAAATTTGGATTTGCGGTAGGGGTCCTTTTTTTCGAAAGACCAAAGGCTTCGGCGATTGTTTCAATAAGATTTGTTGTTAATTTTTTCTAATATGATATCTGTTCAGTAACGAGTGCCTTTTCTGGGAAACTATTGTTTTTTTTTTTTAATATGTTTTGTTGAAATCTTAAATTTATTTTTTGAATGATTTGTTTGATCTCGAATGGCTGTATGTTCTCAATAAAATTGTTATGTATATTTTTGTAAATTGAAAGAAAGGGTCAGAAGGAAAACAATATTGGACCAAAATTAAACTAAAACTAAACGAAATTGTGTTTTAGACATTTGTGTGTACACCCACCCATTTTTGTCAGCAAGATAAAGTAACTATCAATTACTATATTCTGTTGAAAGGTTTTGTGATATAAGCTTCCCCTTTCACGTCCTCTTCCTGGTTTCTGTTAGGTAGGCGAAGGTTGGGTTTGGAAGTTGTGGCTGTATTGAGCTCCCGCAACACGGCCATGAGCCACTGTTCAAATGCAGGGATCTTTTGGATGCATATTCAATTTGCGGTCGATGAAGACATTTCGGTACATTGATATTTAAAATCCAGCCTTTATTTCTCAAGACTCAAAACTTGTTTGGTAAAAAGCCTCTCGCATATTAAAAATTTTTTTCAATTTGTATGAACCATTTGCTTAAGATATTTCTTTTCCAGTAAGCCGTTTTAAAGTGAAAGGCCTAGAACTTACAAAAAATGTTTGCATACTAGTGTTTTGCTGAGCCAGTAGCTGGTTGCTTCAGTTTTCCGCGCCGTTAAACTCTAATTGAAAGCGCACCAAGCAGACGACTAATCAGTTTTCTCGGGTACGGACGGCGCTGTAGGGAAATGAGGCAGCACCAATTTATCTTCCTCCCTAGACCACGTACCGTATGTCGCCTCCTTTAATTTGCATGCCACTTATTAAGGGTGGGTTCTGTGCGTCGGGACGCCCGCAGCCCCGCAGAGCAACCCTTCGATCGTATCAAAAGTGGCGTTCTCCGGTACGGCCGGATCTAACTTTTCCTGACCACGTTTTTCGGATAGCGACGCGTGTAAGTAGTAGGGGCAGCAGGGTTCTGGCACATTCTCGCCCTTATCGACATTGGGTATATGTGAATAACCTGCAGAGGTCTCGACCAGTACAGGAAATTTGGCTGGGTCGCCCTTATCGTCATTGTCTGCGTGACAGGCTCCAGGGGGGGGGGGGCTGCAGCCTCGCTTCCGGGAGCCCCTCATGAAGTCAGTGGCGATAAGAGCGACCCAGCAAAATTTCCTATACTGGGCAAGACCTCTACCAGGTTATTCGCATATACCCAATGTCGATAAGGACGTGAATGTGCCAGACCATGCCGCCCCTATTGCTCCTGTACGTCAATGTCAATGCTTCACTGTTTTTTGTTGATTGCGCAGTCATTTATTGTAACCCTTTCGAATTCGCATGCATTTTAAGCCCGAATCAGTGATGTCGATCAGTAAAATCTGCCGACTGGCGAATCAAGCAAATAAACTGGTAACAAGTACTTACGGCAGTGGAATTCCTGATATTCAGTGGGAATCACAAATAAATCAGTGAAATTCAACCACAAAATTAATTTTTTATCTGACACTGATTATCACTGATTTGGCTATATTCTCACTGTTTCAGGTTTAGAAAATGTAGAGTTTATCACTATCATCTATATGTAGAAAAGGAAAAACGGACACATTAACGCCCAGTCTAAACCATTATTTCTACAGAAACATGCAATTTGGGGGAAACATTCATTATGTAATGTAGGCAGCCACTAAAAAGGGTTTTTCTTTCTTCAAAATTCAACCCCTGAAGGGGTAAAATAGGGGTTAGAAATGCGCATGGAAAAAAATTGCAATGTCTTATTAACTCTAAACTTCGTGAAAGTACTATAAAAATAAATATTCAAATACATGGTTAAAGATTCTTGAAAATAACCCAAGAGTGAAACTGTTCTGGAAAATGGCGAAGAACATTGTTTACAAAGAAGTGTTGCAAAAAGCCTAACTTAGATGTTGACATGGCCGATCCTATTACTAACAACTCCAAACTTAACAGCCACAATTCTCAAAATTTTGGACCTTTTCTATTTTAAAATATATATTCTGTTTTAAAGACTTACTATTTGGAAAAAATATTGTAACATAAACGTGCATTCCACGCAGAAAAAGTCGTGCGCAAAAGCTAGTCGATGAATATGCATCTTTCCAATCTAAGTATCCCCACTTCTTATGTGGCTATGATGAGATGTGTGAAGGTGTACTGTCAAAATATTTTGCTTGACTTGCATTTCCTACCGTCTTTATTTATTTAAAAAGTAAAAAGCTGTGATGAAAAAAAAAATGTGTGCTTAAATAAATCGTGAATTTTTTAAAGTTAGGAGAATGAATATTTGTACAGATAAGTTACGTGACATCTAAACTGAAATTATGGTGCATGTACATATGGGATTTTAAGGTGTAAGTCTGCAACGAAATTCGAAATTTGATTCTATTGTACGAGGGCAACTGTTTCCTCATTTTTCCCTACACAAAAAACTTTTTATATGAAAATCATTATTAATTTAATGGTGTAAACAATTTTGACGGTGTATCACTACTTAGACATTTTTGACAGTGTTCCCCAGGATGAAATTTTCGATGGTGTTGAGTAACACACTATATTTTTTTAATGTGTATTTAAAATTTAAAGTATTTTTTTTAATACTTGGTTTAACATTTAAATGCAATATCGTCTATGTAAAACATATTGTTTTTGCCTATCACAGCCTGCGCACTCCAGAATGTGTAGTTGGGAAAGAAAGATGAGACGACCCTGTTCAAGGATAATCGTTGTGTAAAGTGTAGGCTAGCTGTAGGCCGGGAACTCATGTCATGGAGTTAAGTTCGTGGGTGCAGTGGAAGGTCGGGGGAAATTCTCCCTCCTTGTCTTATTGTATAGGCAGCAGCAGCGAGCATCAAACTCTGGTAGCTGCACTCGGAATGTACCATGTAGAAAACAAGTTATGTATGTACTGTAAGTAGTCTTGGTCCATTGGAACTCTGTTGCTAGATAGCGTTTACCAATCGTAAGTTCAACGAGTGCTCTGTAGACAGCATTCATGTTCAATTTCACCAGTAATGCTTCCATGGATAATCACTACCGTCAGACGAGTATACACTCAATTGTAAAGGCAGTCACCTACGGTTAAACACACAATAAGATAATCCTCTTCTGTCACACTGCAACACTAAGACCTCCAAAAGCACCATTGAGCCTCCGTTTAGCTCCTGTTGAGCCCCATTGATCCTCCATTGAGCTCCCATTGAGCTCCTGTTGAGGGAAAGTTGTAACGTGGATGGAAACAGGCAGATATCGATAGTGATGCGTGACATGGACTGCGGCATCTTTCTGAAGCATTCCCTCGCCCGCATCGCCATGCATCTCTCCCGCCTGGTGGCGACCCGGTCCTGCCTGGCCGCACGAAGTTGGTTCGCTGCTCCAACTCCTGCGTGCGATTCACCCTCATTGGCTCTCGAGATCTAAGTTTTGCCCACTCCCACATACACTCAATTTTCGACTATCCATTAGCTGGTATTGCACACAAGGTTTTAGAATGACTCGTCCCCGCATCTTTTGTAAAGACACATCGCTGTAGTCGACTGCCTTTCCCAAATAAACTTTACAAATTCTGGGCTAGGAACAACTATACATAAACTACGTATTTTTGTCTGCTAGACAAATAATTTTATATTGGATTGGAACTAAAACAACTTTTCCAACATGTTTACATAACGCACGTTTTCAGTGGTTGAAAATAAGTTTAACTTGAGTAATTGCTTACATCGTAATAGTTAAACTTGAATAAAGATGTGTGTCTTTTATTATTTAAAAAAAAAATGCATTGTATTTCTATGTAATTTTACAAAACATAGTTTACTTGATTCAAATATACAGTTGTTGCTGGAATGTTAAATCTAGGGTTTATGTGGGGGATTAAAGAAACTTTATATCAGGGATATAAAATTTCAGGGATATAAAATTTTATCGGCTCTAGTTGTCAAATTTTTTAATTCGTTGAGAATACGCAAGGCTCTTGCCTTCCGAAATATACAAGGATGCTTCAGTGTCCAAGCGAAAATAACAGATTGTAGGGAGGAGGGGAAATAGTCCAGGTAGGTTCAAAATATACTGCTGCCTCGGGAAACCGCCACTTTGGCCTTGAAGCAAGCTCCAATCCTCGCCGAGAACATTTTCGTCTGCAGAATAAGCGCTCTGGGGTGAAGGGCCGGCCAGTCGAAGCAGGAAAACCAATGTTAGAAAAAACACTTTCTGAATACTGTAGTGGGGGAAGGGTGCATCGTCGATAAACAGATACTGCGTTGAGCTAACTCACAAGAAATACGACAAAGTATTCTCAGGGCTGATTTTGGGGTGTGTAAAACTGGTTTTCGCGAACAGCAGGCTGGATTGATAACAGCTCTTCAGAAAAGTCAGCTTCAAGAGTAGGGGTGGTAGGGGTGTGTGAACAGAGGGGCACGTTCCTCTGGACTCGGGCTAGTTCTGAGGGCGAGGGGTGGCTCCGAGCAGCCTGCTTCTAATCTGCATGCAAGTAGGCAGTTGTTGCCATCTTGCCTTAGTGCTGAAAAAAGTGAAAATCGCGAGCAGCCCGTGGTAGCAGACTGGTGAGTGGGGAGGTAGGGGATGTAGGGAGCTCTGGAGCGAAATGACCTCACCTACCCAGTCGCTGCCATAGTCAGTTGGTAATCATAGCTTGGACTAGGCAGATTTATACTTCAACAGCTCCTACATATACAGCAGGCTTTGGAGATTGTAGGCACATCATATGCCTATCTACCACCACCACCTATGAGCAATATCCACCAAAAAACACCAGAAAACACCAAAAAACACCACCTCCAGAACACCACACTGTCAACATCGTACAGAGCTCCTGCTACCCCCACCCAAAAAGAAAGAAAAACAAGGGGAAAAAATCAATCCAATTAAAAATTAACCCATTTTTGATTAACCATTTCAATTAAATTTGACCCTTTCAATTTTTGTTCGGATTAAAATCGGATTAAGATTGGATTAATCATTAATCCAAACAATCAAATATATAATCCATGAATTAATCCCAGGTGGGGTTGGACCGGCCCGCTCCTACTACTATGTTACAACGCAGTTACGCGCCAGGACGACCACCGCCTAAATGTAAGACGTTTCAAGGTCAGGAAACATGGTTGGCTCATAGGTTGTTCGCCGACCTCCCAATGATGAGACTCACAGTTGAGTTCCAGACCCTGGGGAAGTTCCATGGTGGACAGTGTGCTGGACATGTGCGTATGTGTGTGCCGTGGCGTTTCTCAATTTGTCACACGCCGCTACTCAGTATGGCACTTCATCTCGCGTTGTATATTCTACATGCTGACCAGGAGCGACGGATCTATCTTTCAGATACGACGACAGCCCGAAGTTTATACCTGCTTCCTCGGCCATATTAAACCTATCTTAGGCAGAAACAATATATATTCTCGTCTCTTGTGTGCGCACGTCTTTTCATGGAGGTTTTAGACACTTCAGTTTATTGAATACATATATCCGTATTTTCCAAGTTGCTGTTGCAAAGTGTCCCTTAATTTTGTGTGCACCTTTGGTTACTTGTAGACTGCTTTGGGAATTCAGAGACTCGGCTTGGGCCGCCCAACTTCTTTCGTAGAGTGTCTTCGTTTTTCCCGGGTGGTAAGCATAATATAGCCTGGCGCATGAGAAGTACTATGTCAACTCTTGGTGCCATTTTTATCTCTGTGGGTCCCATCGCAGTCCGAGCATTGGTTTCCACAGTCTAAATTCTCCAGACTCACCACTGAGAAAAGCAAACCAGAATTGTTTGTATATATATATATATATCCATATTCTCTCATGTTATAAAACTAGCAGAAACTTACTTTCAAAAACCTTGCTAAACCTTTAAAGGAAAAATAACTTTGTAAGACTTAATACAGGATTTCACATGGAATAATTTCTACAGTAAATTAAGTGATATAGCTATAGAGGGAAGCTAAGAGCCAGCGGTGCTGCCAACATAATCTGCCAACGGTCTATAGAATAAATTCAAAATGCGTCTTGGCAGCCACGGGCATATTTCAAATAGGTACACTGTAGGAGATAAAATTATATAGTCAATTCATGGTAAATTCGTATTTTTATGAAGCCCTGATAAAGTTCTACGTTTAGGCTATTTTTCAGCCTCGTGAAAACAATGCTTAACTTGGTTTGAAAAAAATACACCGAAGGGGCAACACATGGTATCTTTTGCGCATGCAATTTAATAATATTTTACTGTTTTTATTCATATTATTTATGAATGAAATATTAGTTTATAGATAAAATACAGCTATAACTTAAAGTTAACAAAAACCAGATACGCTTATTTCAACACATTTAAAACGTTTGTGATACAGGATATATTTAGGACACAACCAAACATGACATACATGGGATGATTTTTCAAATGTTTGAATAAATACGCGTGAAGATACTGCGTAGCCAGTCTGGACAGTGTCACACACAGTAAATAACAATCTTATTGTTGCGCGCTCACTGCTTCGCATCATGTGCGGGCGAGTGGAAGAGATACGATAGCGACGGCGGAAGACCAGGCGATGAAGGGTTTCGAATTACAGACGCGCGCCGCGATATCTGAATAATGACCTGGATTACTGGCCGCGTTCTCTCAGCATGACTCGGGGTGCTTTGAACCTTCCAGATGTCACGGCGAGCTCTAGAAATATCGCCACAGGCCTCCGGGCCGCGAGTTGAGTTGGAGTAGATTAATGAATGAGTGGCTGAGTTCCGAGCGATAGAAGGCGGCCAGTGACCAGTGGAAGGGAAGTCTGCGACTGCGAGTATCAAGCAGTGGAGTGTGCGGCTGGCAGGCTGTACTGGGCTAGATGCGTGAGTGAAAGACATTATAAATGATGGCAACAGATATACTGGTAGTGATTATAAGTTAGACTGTAACCAACAGACAAGTAAGGACTCTAATTATAGAGTAGAAATAGACATTAAATATTGCATTCACTGTTAAAAAAAAAAGAGTAAAAGTGGAGACAGCTAGTTAATTCTGTAGATAATAACAGAGTGAATAAATTAGAAATCAAATTTAGTTTTTTATTTTCATTTAAGACCTCCATCCCTCACGAACTCAAATACGCCCCTCAGGCGTCCCACGTGTAACATTATAGTCTAGTGACTCGAAATTTAATAACGATATAAAAACATAATGTGTACGGGTCATTAAGGTCTTTTCTGAATATCACTATTATCAAGATTTTATATTGTAGAAACATTCAGTTGGCATAGAATTTGTCGGCGTAGCTCTCGCAATATTTTTCTGCGGCAGTAGTAAAGATTAGTGGTTGCAGAATTGTGTCGAAATATGCAGCAAAACTATTTTAATTTTACGTAATTAATTACAAATAATTGCCTTTACAAGCAGTTTTTCCAGAAAAAAAATACGAAGTCTATTTTGGTAACAAATATTTATTTCGGTGGTGAATTAAGTGTAACTAGTACGCGAATAGTGTTTAACAACGTGTATGTTATTTTTAAGTTGTCCAAGTGTACGCCAGTCCAGAGATAATTTCACGTTTACAGGCTTGATATGAGGTACTTAATGTTTAACGTGGTTATCTCAAAAATCTACCTCATTTTAATTGTTATGAATTTTCTTTTCTGTACGTGTACGCGCATGTTTTTTGCCGAGGGTAATAAACGTGACTGGCAACGCATTTCTGACGTTTGACTGCGGATCGTGTTTAATTTCTACGTCGAGTTAGGAATATAGAGTACAATTGACTTTCATTTGCTTTCTGATACTATCTCACCTAACCCATGCTAATGAACAGCCGTAGCCAAATTATAGTACGCTTAATTTTTATTCTGTTCGACAATTTTCGCCGTTTGCAAGTCTTACTACTGATAACTTCTTTTTGTAGTAGTTAATGTAGACTTCGTTTGCGAAGCGAGCTAGTTAATAATGATACGGGGTGGTGGTTCTACCTCTGAAGCATTATCGGAAATGCGAGCTGGTATGAAAAGACCATCTCTTTCGGGCTGGCTTTTTTTTTTCTACACTTGATGCTCGTTATTCTCGTGATTGACTGCAATTCTGCCTGACAATCGCCCATTGATCTTCCGACAAATCGCGGGGGGGGGGGGGGGGGGGGAGAGCTGCCCTTCCCAGCTTGTCTCTGGTTTCCCGACAACCCTCATTCCCTGCTCTTCTTCGTCAAGCAAGCCAATCGATTTACGACCTGGAGCAGGGAATCCCCACCCCCCCCCCTTCCCAAAAAAAATTATTGGCAAACGAGGTGCGTACCACATTATGGTTGAGCAAAGAAAAGGCTTTCGTTCACGCGGTGAAACATGCGGCAATATTCTACACATTATGGAATTTTGTGAAGCATCCCGGACAGTCGGTGTTGGGATGTGTTGCAGAGTCGTTATTACTGCTTACTGATGTATAAAGCTAAAGGCTGTTCGCGATAAAGTGAGCACTTTTGAAATCAACCTTTAAAAAAAGTCGCTGCCCCTACCTGCATATGTTCTAACGGGTGCAATGTATGACGTGTGTCCATTAAAGTTGGTAACGATGGAGGGAATAGTAGTTCCATATATTAACGCCTAACAAAAAGTGTTAAATAACCATTTGTGATAACTTAAATTATTACTCCCGCTTTCTTTATCTTTTAATGCATCGAAGTGTCAAAACGAGCAGATTTGTAAAGTATTTAGTTTTCTAATAGTATAACTGTTTCGCTTGACCGACGCATGAATACAGTGCTGAGGCCCGGGGCAATGTTAATTTTACATAAAGCGGAAGAACACACATCGTGTATACAAGTAGATCTTAAGCAAGGCTATCAAAAGTGCTCATTTTACCGTGAACAGCGTATAAACGATTAAAAGATTTTACCACTTTCGTTCTTTTCTATCTGGCGGTGCATAGCAAACCCTTGTACGTAATATAATTTTTTCGAAATAGCTGTTTTCGCATAAGGACTAAAAATACAAACATTCGCCTAGTAAATATAAAGTTTTTAAATTAAAAGTTTTTGGGGGCTTAATGGACCTTTAGCTGTTTCCCTGTCTGAGGCGGAAAAGTGCGGGAGCGGTAAGGGTGACTACGCTTGAAGCGCATTATACGCCATCGCCTCTAAGCGCAGAGCTCGAATCACGTGCAATGTTCTCGTCGTGAAGTGTGTTCCTATGGGAATTACAAGCAGTGACCCTGTGGTTTCATTAGCGGGAAGTCTGTCGTAGCAAGTCTGTTGAGTATTTTTCGTTATATAAAGATCTGTCGTGTGTGTTATGAGGTGCAGCGCTTCTTTAAAAAAGCTGTTTTTGGTTATGTTGGAGAGCCTTGAACAGGTTTCGTCTGAAGCGTGTTCTTTTCGTAAATCAGTACTTTGGACGCACCTTTAATAGTTTCGTAAAAAAATATGTTCCAAATATTATTGAACGCAATACCAGGTAGGTGGGAGCCTTAGGTAACTATTAAAAACCACTGTATCAATGTCCACATTATGTACCAGTAAATGAAGAAAACCTGTGATAACGTAACATGAACAGCGTGGGAACAGATAATGTTGGCGATTCAGTGATAATAAGCGATTGAAGCCATTATTATCTGCGAAAAACTTCGGTTCTCAGTCTAGACTTCTTATTCCAGAAGCGCGGCCAATCTCAAGACTTCGCGACCATACTTACTTCATTTTAATCTCTCTTTCTCCCTCCCTCCCCTACTGTAAACACCCCAGCCTTAAAAAAATGTTGATAAAATAACAATTGCTATTGCATATTTATTTATTTTTGGATACGAAAATGTAGGCTTGAAGGTAAACTGACGTTTTTTTGAATATCCTGCTTAAGATTTACTTTTATGCACGTTATTTATTCTTCCGCGTTATGTAAAATTAACACTGCATTGGGTCTCGTCACTTTATTCAATGCATTTGTTAATCAAAACTGTGAAATTATTGGAAGAGTAAATATTTAAAACATCTGATAATTTGTACAATTGTATGCATTAAAAAAAGAAAGCGAAAAAAAAAAAAAAGTTTAAATTATCACAAATGGCTACCTAACACTTTAATTTCCACGTTAAGACATGTAACTTATTTCCCCTCCATCGTTACCAACTTTACTGGGTGCATATAACTCAGTGCGTCCGTTACAATATTCGCATTTAGGAGCAGTGACTTTTTTCTAAGGTTGATAGTGGACAACCTTTGCATACAAATGAAATGTATTTCGAAAGGAATGAGGAAAGTAATTTACCATTAGTTGTAAATATTTTAATATTTACTGCAAACCAAAGCAGTTACCGACCTGCTTCCATCAACCCATGGCGAGGGGACGAGGAGGGGGTTGACGCCTTATCCTAACTGAAAAGTGATGGGGCGACCGCCCTCCTTGCCCCCCCTCATTTTTTTGTACCCTGTGCATACGCTATACTCATCTACAGAGTTAGAAAGGGGGTCGCGGTGGTTTAGTGGTTAGACTACTCGCTTCCCACCCTGTCGAACAAGGTTCGATTCTCGGTGGGGTGCTCCCGGATTTTCGCGTGTGGGAATCGTGCCGAGCGATGACGTTTGTCGGTGGGTTTCCTCGGGGGTCTCCCGTTTCTCCCGCTCCTGCATTCCGACGCTGCTTCGCCCTCATCGGCTCTTAAGACTTCGATGTTAAGAGCTGCCGAAATCTCTTCACTCATTCGGTTAATCAGGTTTCGCACGATGAGTGCCAAACTTGCGCGAGATGCCGACCTGGCACTAGTTTGTGTGCAGGGTACATCTTGTACGAAATGAGAAGATAGAGCAGGTCCTTTATTTTTCGTGCAAGTCGATGCAAGTTGCGATCCAGTTGGTCCTTGTACTCGTTTCGCACGAAATTTAGTTGACATTCTCGTACAAAATCTTGCATCGTGTGAAGCCGGTTTTAGAAAATTTGCATGGCAAAAAAAAAAAAAAAGCCACGTGATGCCTACGTCCAGCTTGGCCGACACTGAGGGAAACTTCACCTGTGAGGAAGTGAACCCATGCCGAAGGGGGACGAGAGAGTCCCGAAGGTGCAAGGTCAACTGGTAAAACAACACTCTCAGGGCGTGTTGGGAAACAGTCGAGGAAATGAATATTGGGCGTGTTGTGTGTTGGCTCCAGCTGGGATAGGATTACCTGCCGGCGAGCTGTGCCTGGAGGCATAGGCAGGTCGCGCATGCGCTGTTTGGCCGATGTGCTATGGCGACAAGCGTTCCGGCGCTGTACCACCACGCCCGCCGTCCGGGTCCAGCTGTCGCGCTCTGGTGAGACAGTGTTGCCAACCATGTGGCCTGATGTTTAGCTCGTATAGCTTGTAGCATAATGGATGTTGCCGAATTTATGTTCTATATAGTGGTAGTAATCTTTCTTTGTAACATTAATCTTCTCTTTTTCCCAAATAAAAGATGCAACTTAGACCTACAAACCGGATGTACAACTTCAAATGTTATTTCTGTGTTTTTTCCCCAGGTTTAAGAAAATTGTCTCACTATGGTGACAATATTATATCCGCAATGAATTGAACAAGGCTAGAATTTCTTAAAGTTGGGTCTAATTAACAGTACGTGACTAAAGCATTTATAAAATAATTAAGTATATATATTTATAATTTTCTTTATTTGGGCAGTAGTGTAAAAGTTCGTTACATGTGAAGCTAGGTTAATGTTAATATTTATAACCGAATGTCTGAAATTATGTAGCAGAACCGCTTGTATGTAGTTCGGCAACTTTGGAAAACAGTTCCGCTCGGAATATAAATATCAGTTTTAGTCGTAGATTCTCTAAATGTTTCCTTATACTACCTCGAGACTCCAGAGAAGATATCGCATGACTCAATTCCCACCTATAAAACCAATTTAAACTGATGTTTCGGACTTCTAACTTTGCGACCGAGATTAGGAAATCCTGTAATTATTCTTGATAAATCAAATCAAGTCCTATACTTGGTATGAAGATTTTTTTTTTTTCGTGGTTGTTTAATAAAAGTCTTAATTTCTCTGTCATCAGTTGGTAAGAAATTAATTTTCGATTTACCGAGCTATGAGAGCTCAAAATTTTATTTGTATATATATTTTTTTGTTTTCCTGCAGCTCAGTAGATTCCTTAACAGTTATTATAGATGATAGATCGCGGTAATTGTTTCGAAAGATTTGCTTTGTCTTGCCATTCACATTGTAATAAATTATTACAGAAATCATTGGATAAATTAATGAATTGAATATTGTTGTTAGTGATATGTGTTTTACCATGCAGGATGATTTGTGGAGCCATTAGAACTTTGTTATAGTGGCTAGTTACATTTTTAATGCAGAAGTTTTTTGTAACATTATGTAAGATGAATGACTTGTAATGATTTGCTTTTTTATACTTAAGTTGCTATAGGTGACCCTGCCCTAGGCTGGGAACATGCGGATTGAATTTTCATGTAGGGTGGCGTTCCAATACGTTACTCCAGGAGTTGAGTAAATTAGAGAGAGTAACAGGCGAGTAAAGAAAGAGTAAATGTGGTTTTGGAACGAGCATTATGTAAATAGCATACTGTGTTTATAAATACATACTAATTAGTCAACCAACGTAAATGCCAAAAGAAATTTATCACTTCCACCAAATTCTTGCTTTTCCAAAAAAAAAACGTTATATACTTAAATAGCTTTACTTATCTTAGGATAATCATAAACATTACGTCTAAAATTGCAACCTTTACACAAGTCAGCTTTTAAATGATAATACCAATTTTGTCACATGTTATTTGAAAATTTCCCGTGTTTGTCTGTAACCAGAATTTCAACCTTCCTTCTAGTTTGTTTAGTTTTACTGAACTTCCCGCCATTTTCAGTTTACCGTAAATTACACGCTGAAATAGTGCTTGTCAAAGTTTTACGCCGGCAAGATGCTCAGAGTAATTACTCTGCGGAATTGGGACACTGCTAAGAGAAATTAAAATAGTTGCTGAGAGTATTTTGGGAAAGTCAAAGAGATAAGTTGACTCTCATAGTAACGTATTGAAACGCCGCGCCGTCTGGTAGAGTAGATGTGTGTGGCTGGATGGAAGCTGTGAGGTTCCTGGTGGTTGTTTCAGGCGACTCTCTCCTCGAGGTAAATGGGCGGGCACCATCTTCGTGCCGCCACGCCGCCGACCTGCTGAGCGATGGGCCGGACCGCGTGCACCTCCGCCTCCGACGCCACGCGTCCGCCGGCCCGCCGCGCAGGCGCCGCCCCCAGCGGCTGAACGCCGCCGCCATGGGCTCGAACGTGAGCCGGCACTCGGGCAAGGGCCTGTCTGGCCGCCGCACGCAGTCCAGCGGCAATCTCTGTAACGGCAACAAGGTGCTGGTCCGCGTGCTGGCGCCCTGCGTCGGGCCCGACGACCGCAACAAGTTCTGCGGCTCGCTGCCCAACCACCTCGACAACAATAACGACGAGTTCCTGCCGCCGCCTCCTCCCCCGGTCGTCGTCGCCGACCGCTGCGAGGACGTCCTCGAGCTGCGGCTGCACTCGCTGGCCGACCCGTGCGCGCTGCACGACCAGGGCTACGGCTCGGAGAGGTCTCCCGAGGACGAGAAACCGACTTCTGTCCCCCCGCTGCTGCCAGACTACCCCTTCCTCACGCCTGGTCAGTACCTTCATTGTGAATCTATATAAACGTTGTTCACGATAAAGTAAACGCTTTTGAAATCAACTGCCCATATCTGCAAATATTTCAACGGGCACACTGAGTGACGTGCGCCCAGTAAAGTTGGTAACGATGGATGGAAAGTAGTTCCATACCTTAACGTCAAAAGGAAAGAGTTAGGTGTCAATTTGTGATAACTTAAATAATTTTTTTCGCGTTATGTTTTTTTAATATACCGGAGTGTAAAAATAATTACATTTGTAAAATATTCCCTTTCCTAATAATTTTAGTTTCGGCAGACCGACGCATGAACAAAGTGATGAGGCCCATGGCAATGTTAATTTTACATAAGGCGGAAGAATACATAACGGGCATACAAGTAAATCTTAAGCAGGGCTTCCAAAAGTGCTCATTTTACCGTGAACAGCCTATAACTTGTATACTGTTTGTTAAGTTGTAGTAATGATAGAATTGAACACCCTGGATAGCTGTACTGCTAAATAGGGTTAATGAAAAAAAAAAGTACCTAGTCCATACTTCCTGCTGTAGGCTGGTCACTCTGTCAACTCAGCACTTTTCAAGTACCTGTTAACGTTTATTCTACTCCGGTTGACATGCTCAATGCTTCTAGTTTGGCAACTAACATTTTTCGCCATTAGGCAAGCACTATTTTTTTGTTTTATTGCATCCGTAAGATCTCTTTTTCAGTACATAGCTGTACAAAGATATTGGTCAAGTCAAATTACAGTATACAAAGTTTATACACTGGACATAGTAAACACATACATATATATGTCAGATTACACATACCCACATATATTTGACTAATCTTCTCCCAACATGCTGTGGGGCGTCGTCGTTTTGCTGAAACAGAAGAAAAAGGAAACGATAAAAACAGGAACAAGAAATGGATATGTTATACAGTAATTTCGTAATTTTTGTAGTTTAGATATTCATATACACTATAAAATGCACGTTTAGTAAAAAAAATTTCAGCTTTTTTTTTTTTTTTTTTTTTTTTTAAGTGTCCCATGTGTGCCGCATTTTCTCTATTTTATGCGTTGAAAAACAAAATAATTGAAATAATCATAAATCGAAAATAAAATAACTTCGTAACTAAGTAAAAACTTTCTCTTTTATTATTCACGCAGCTTAAAATTTTAATTAAAAGTGGCCTATTTGGAACACTGCGCAACAGCGGTGGAAATTTCCACTATGCCAAACTCTTCCATAGGAAAACTATTTTCGTTCCTAATCTGAGTTGAAGTGACGTCACCCCTGCTTAAGGTCTACTTGTATTTAAATTGCTTATTCTCCCGCCACATCTAACATTAAAACATCGCAATGGACCACGTCACTTCAATCACACGGTGGTCAAGTGAAACTGTGGAGTTATTAGAAAAGTAACTACTTCACAAAATTTGCTCATTCTTACATCTAAATTCGTTGAAAAGGGAAATGAAAAGAAGTAATTGGAGGTATTCACAAATATTACACTTAACACTTTTAATTCAACGTTACGACAAGAAACTACTTTCGCTGTGTCTTTACCAACTTTACTGGGCACATGTCAGTAAGTGTGCTGGTTGAAATACATGCAAACGTAATTTTTCAAAGGTTGATTTCAAAAGTGCTCAGTTAAGTCGAAACACCTTATAGAAATATTCACTCTCCATCTTGTTGTTCTTGCGTGCTGGTGATGGGCATTATCAAATATGAGTATCGTTATACACTGCCTGGCGAAGAAAATAACTCACCGTGTAGAAATGCTTGAAAACCAACTAAACTGCATGCATACTTAGCCAAACATCATCAGAAAGAATTATTTAAGTTTTGCTTACAGGCGAGGCTCCAATGGCTTACAAATACATGTTCATTAAGTACTGTGGCCTCCATGCTTGGTGATAAATTCACTGTAAAAATAATGGGAAAATTACCTGGCTAGTGTAAGGTAATATTCGCAAACTTGTGTGGGAAACACAGTTTTCCTTACGAGTAAAGTAAAATTACCTTACTCTGGAGTAAAATTCACGTACATGGTTTTGGAAAATCCCATACATGGATGGGAAAATTACCTTACGACGTGTGGATCAGCTCGTCCATTTGTAACTATTTGATAATTGCATTTTATATTGTTTTTACCTTAAAATATATTTTTATTATTTAGTCGTATAAGCTGACTGCATGGTTCTTTACGTGCAAGGAATAATTACCGCACTCTGGAGTAAAATTCACGTACATAGTGGAAAATCCAGTGGATGGGAAAATCACTTTACGACGCGTGCATCTCTTCAACATTGTCTCAACAGCTAAGTGGGAGGACGGGCGGAAGAAACAATCCTTTAACACACTAATATTCACTGATGCAGTCGCTCTGTCGTGTTGTAATGGTTAGCGCATCGGCTTATCGTGATAGAGGACCATGGCTCACGCGCACCCACCAGCAAGTGTCGACGATTTTAGTGTTAAGGTTTGGGTTACTATTCGTCACACGTAATAAAAACAATTAATAGTACTAATCCTCCAGCGTAATTTTTAATGAAATTTTATTATACGATATAGTTAATTTTCCCTTGTATGGGATTTTTCCTCCACTTTTGTCAGGTACACTTCCCGTACGATTAGGGAATAGTACTTGCTTTTTATGTAAATCTACTCTACATTTGAGAGGTAATTTTACCTTACGTTTGGGGGTAATTAGTTTCCTTCACGTTTAAGGGAATTTTATCTCATTTATTTTTACAGTGTTGTTGAACCCGACGTGGCGTCGTTTTTAAGAGAGTCCGAATAATATCCTGGGGTCTAGTGGACCATGTGTTGATGCTCAGAGCCCACAGTTCATCTCAGTTTCCTCCGGGTGGGAGAGTATTCAGCCGATGGTCAATCGTCTCCTACAGATCCTCAGTTGGACGGAGATCAGAGGATCGGGCCGGCCAAGGAAGCGCCTGCACACTTTGTAAAGCGTCGATGCCGATCTGAGCTGTGTGGGGCCATGCGTTGCCCTGTTGGAAGCGTGCGCTTGGACTGCCCAGCGGACAGCGCCGCCAGCCGCACCACCTCTCAACTTAGTGACATGTCACTATTGTAGGCGTAATGCATATGTACTATATGCGAGTGGCTATTGGTGTCGGAGCCCAAATCCTTGACCTCGCGTTGGCTGTGTGTGCGCGCTCAACGACGACAGAAGAATCATCCCGATGGCCGCGTCGCAGCCGGACTCTCATTGTGATCACCATTGGCGACACGAATAGGATTCATCACCATTCTAGCCGATGATAACGATGGCTTGTTGTTAAGGGTAACTTTCGCAACAGACGGCTGTACAACAAACATTCCTAAACCAATCGGCGCAACGAAGTCCACGTTGACAATTGAAGCCTCCGAACCATCCTGCACACGCTGAGAAAAAAAGGTTTTGTTGAAACAAACAAGATTTGTTTGTAACGGGGCAATGAAATATTTCGTTGCCGAAACCTAATTATGTTGTTGTTCTCATTTGGTTGCCCCAAACTGTAAGATTTGGCTGGTGCAACTGAAGGTTTGTTTGGCTACACGTACATTAAACAGTTTGGGCCGATATAAAAAATCTTGCTAGATCGACCGAGTTTCGAGCCTAGATCACCTGTGCCCGAGCGCCGCGCCTTAGTAACCTCGGCTAACGTGGCAACTGATGACACCGGATACATGAACTCCAAATATTGGGCAACGTGTGCAAACAGATATTTCAAGTTTTACAGCTTTACTTGTCAGTTTCTTGTTGCATTGTTTCGTTATTGTGCTTATACGATTGTTAAGCATCAATAGATGCACTAACAAACACGGTTACTATTCTAATTGTCACAAAATATACAAACAAACTCTCGAACTGTACTTTCGAACGAAGGCAGTCAAGTGAGCGGCCAAACAAACATATACAGATGATTCAAAATATTTTGTTCTCAGTCAAATTTTTTTTTGCCAAGCATATATTTTGTTAGACGAACAAAAGTAATTTTGTTGCTTTTGAAATTTTGTTTGCTCAACAATGTATTTTGTTAGGGCAATATATATTTGGCCCTATACAAACAAATATTTTGTTCGATTTTCTCTCGGTGCACTTAGGAAAATGTCGCCAGTCGTGAATTGCGGGTGCGATTCGGCACGACGCCTGATGGGACGATCTCTGGTTCCACTCGGACTACTTCCTGTAACCACGGTCGTCAAATGCGACCAATAGTTCCGGCGTCACGTGGTTTCTTCCGCGATATGGTGCGAGGGCCATCCGGCAATCCGTAGACTTCCGACGGAACCCCCTCGTGACCCTGTGGGCTCGATGGAATTGCATTCCGACGGTATCGTAAAGGCATCTAAAATACCTAGCTAGTTCTCTAGACATAGTAACAGCCGAAACACTGACTTCGCGCGGTTCTTAAGACGTACTGAATGACGACACCGCGTGTTAGTCTTCTTCCCGTGTAATGCACGCAGTTCGTGTGATTGGCTAGAAGTGGCAATAAAATGTATAACAGGAGTATGTGCATATGCTCTGCGCGTTTTGTGGTACTGCATTCGCGTCTTCATGGTGTAGTATTTTCTCTGTCAGGCATTGCTCATGCAAATTCGCCCCCCCCCCCCAATTCACCCACCATTTTCCCCGCGCAGTATTTGCCTCTCTCCGACACGAGAGTTGACATCTGTGATGTGACGTAATTTACTACAGTTATTAAAAAGCCGTTACTTGCCATAATTGTACTGCAATAAAGACAGAAATAATATGTGAAGCAATTAAAAAACTATATGCATAATGGTATAGGGCAATTACTAATATTCGCAGATTAACTTTGCCTAAATGCAGAAAATAGGAACTGAACTGTTTAATTTTACTCGGCACATTATCGTATTTGCCGCAAGTTGTTGCTCAGTATTACTCACGAGTGCTTTGTTGGCTTCCCTTTCGTGCGAATAACTTCTTTCAACCTATTTAGCATTTAATTAACCACCGCTCCGGGAACATCTGGTCCAGTGCTATTCCACTCTTGTAGCAGCATCTTGTTTAATTGTGTTTTGCTGCAAGTGCTGCATTTTCTCACTCATCCGCCCAATTCTTCCCAAAGATTCTCCGTGGGGTCCAGGATGGTTGACTTGTGGGGTATTTATGGTATGGAGCGTGTTGTAGTTCCGCAGTGTGTTTGGGGTCAATTGTCCTATTGGAAATAAAGACGGCTAGACCCTGTTTATGTCCACTTTCCTTGCTATTTTATTGCAGAATATCATTTCAGACAAATTTATCCACAACTCCATCAATGAAGACAAGTTATCCCGTACCAAAAGCTACCATGCACCACCATACCATATCTCCACCTGCATGTTTTACAGTAGGTTAAATATTTCCCCGTTCCCGTCCTGTACTGTGTTTCTGTCATACCAATATCCGACCATCACTATAAAACGTGTTGAACTTACCATCTTCGGAAAATATTACACTCCTCCAGAACTCGCGTCCTCGGTTACATACGAATTGGCAAACTGAATATGTTTCTGCATGTTAACCTTACTTGCATGTGACTTATTTCTTAGCATTTGTGCGCGATATCTGTTGCTAAGAATTTTCACAATGGTCCTGGATGTACGTGTTTTCTTCGATTTTCTTGCAGACGTGCAGAATTTTTGTGTTGTCGTAATCCTGGAATACTTTTTTACGACTCTATTTTTATTTTCTTGCTACTGTCTGGTTTAGATGGTCGCCCAGTTATCACCTTTTTGAGCAACGATTTTTTTCTCCTGTTGCACACCGAAGTAGTGATTTCAGCTTAAAAATCGTAATACTTTAGATTTAGCAGAACACACAAAGTTTTGGAGGAAAACCGGCGAGATTTATTCGATGTAGAAACCATGTAAGTATGGTAAAGAATATATTAGTTCAATAAAAAACATAAATTGTCGCCCATTTTGTTTTTTAAATAAATTAAAAGTTACCATTTACTAAATAAAAGGGCAAATCACTAAAATGTGGACTCGTATACACAATGGGGTAGAATTCGACCGACAGACGTCTTGAGACGATTCCTTACGAAAAATCAAGTTAGAAATGTACACGATACCTCATGCCTGAACCGAATATTAAGAAATATAATAAACCCCTGAAAGTTGGCATTTCAAAACGTGTATTTTGCAAGATATCGGAAATGAAGTGAAATTGAAATAAAATTATCCGAACATCGTTTTATGTCATCGGGAATTTCAACAGGCAGCATTCTTATCGTCAGAAATTATGAACTTTTGACTCTGGCATATTGAGCAGAATATGGTAATTAACAAAAATGCTCCTCTCGTTGAAACTTCTCAGGACCCACCGTGTTCGTGTAAAACGCAGCTTTTTTTTTGAAGCGTTACCGCGCCTAGCAGTTAGGCAATTCTACGTACATACGTGTAAGGCGTGCTGCTGTGTCCACTGCAGAGATTATTGCGGAGTCACATATCCCCGACGAGGTCGTCCCGACAGTCAGACACGACTTTACAGCCCGACCATTTCCGCCACCAAAATAAGTTCAATGTTTACAATACCCTGACAGTTTCCTTCGGACTAGTATTGCGTGGCTTTCGGTAAACCTTAGAATGGCCAGTAACTTGTTATGAAGTGTGAAGAAATCACAAATCATCGTACACTATTTTGTTTTGATAACTTCGTAAACAAAGTTTTTATTTTTATTTTAGGGCAGTTATTTTTCCACGAATATTTATTTTCATCAATTCATTGGCTTTATGTTACAAGATAACCAGGATGTACGCGTAAAAAATATATGTTTAATGTGTAATTTACCACAGTAGTGAAATCCGCACATTTTGTTTTGTAAGGTTGTTTTTTTCTACTGCCAAGCGAGGCCGACCGGTCCGACGCCCGTCGAAAGTTGAAATAGAATCTGCTTTTGTCGGGCTGTCGGGGCTGCGATCTTGTCGGGATGACCTTGCTCCTGATTGGCTGATGAAAAATTTTCGTCGGTGTCGGGACTGTTTTGTCGGACTGTCAGTTTTACTGTGATCAGCATGTACCATACATAAAATAAAGAGTACTGCATCTACCCATTTGTCGACTGGCGGCAGAGAGTATTTGATTCCCTGCAGCTGTTCCATTAAACATAATAACCAATACATAAATTTCATCGTGGCCTCGGACATTTGGTTTTCGGCATGATGAATGTATACACTGTTTATTACTCACATGGTGGGGTTTACATTAACAAGTGGTGGAAGGATATCAATTCGTTGAAAGAAAAAAGTAACTAGGGCTTCAAAAGGGCTCACTTTACCGCGAAGGGACTATACTCGCCTAGAGCCGTGTCGCTGGCTCCGAGTGTTTCGTGTGAGTTGCAGCAACGTGACCAGTTTTGTTAATTAAGTCATGCTGCTCAATAAACCAGCATCAAACGTTCATTATCCCTTGCGGTAAAAATTTTAACTGTAGAAAGAAGGTGGCTACCCCTATTATTTTCATTAGAATGGGTAGTATCAATGAGTATCCGCCCTTAGGTTAAACATCCCGATATAATAAAACAGATTCGGAGAATTGTAGAGTACTCTAGCTTCGTTTCCGATATTTTCCAAAAATACAGTCTAAAATCTCGATTTTCTAGTGCTCATATTTTCTTTAGTATTCAATATATGTAGATAGTGTCCAATATATACTATCAATTTGATTTTGCATAAGGAATCATTTTACGAAGTTTGTCGGTCGAATTCCGCTCCAGCCTGCACGGTATAGGGGAATAAACGTATATAACTTTAAAAGAATGACCTGTTGGTTTAGTTTTGTTGATACATTGGAAATCGGAGAACCTACACTTAACCTGACCGTCGTATTGTTTTGGGACGTGATAGCACAGTGATGAAAGTCATTAACTACAGATTTTTATCACTTGTTTTCAAATCCCGCTCGAAGACGAAATTTAATAAAAAAAATTTGACATTTCTATTTTACACATTGGTAAACACCCACATAACTAAAATTGTTTGTGTAGTCTCTCGTTACAAACTGAAAACGATCAAGAACTTGGTAGAGAATTTACGGAAAGGTTCAACAAATTCGCGGAAAATTTGTGAGATTTAAGGAGTGTCCGTAATTTCACGGAAAATGTTTTTTTTTTTTTTAATACAGTGTTACAAAATACGTGCGTTCTTCTTTGTAATGCAGCTTGAATAATCACACTGTCGTGATAATTTGGCAGCGCATGTTGTACGGTAGGGTTAAGTTGCCCGTCGGAGGCCATTCTGCTTCTATTTTGAGTTGCGGCAACTGCAGTGCAATGGTCGTGTAAGAGTAATTGCCTGCCGTGTGGTAAAACCTGCAGTTGTGCAACCCGCCCCCACCCCCACCCCCCTCCCCCGTAGCCGACCTCTCTTTTGCCATGGCGGGTATCTCGTTGAGTGCAGGAGGTACCTCGTTAATTACGCCTCGCGATTACGTATTTATACGGAATTGCTTTGTGCTGTCGTCTCGTAGGCCAGCCAGCGGCGCCGGTGGACATCAAGCGCGAATTGCTTTCATCCAGTTCTTTCACTCGCCTTGCTCCTCTATTCTCGGTTACGTGTGGGCTGGACCTGCGCTTTTTTTGTGAAATAGTTGCGCGAATACGCGTATCTCGGTACATGAATGTTCCGCAAGTACGACTTTTTGTCAGAACAGCTATAAAACGATTATCTATGCCCCAATTTTTTTTTTTTTTTTTACTTTTATCATTCTAAGTGTATTACTGGAGGGGAAAAAATCGTGACAATGGTCAAATACCGCGTTTTTTAAGTTTGCCTGTGCAGTAGCCTTAAGCGGCAAGAGAAAATTACAAAGATACGGGCGTAGTTTTAATCCGTGGTCTTTCATCGCGTGTAATAAAATTATTTTATGTTAAGAGTAGGTATAAAATGGTTGCGATGCAAAGCATGATTAATAAACAACAAAACATAACATATATGAGTTGGTTTTTCAAAGGTTTGATTCAAAACTTGTGAAGTTACTGCAAATATAATATAGACAATCATTTCCTTTCGTGGTCCTTACCTGGGGGTTCCTACATTGTGAGGTCTTGCAGCCTCGTCACTAGATGTCCGTAAATTTTTCAAATTGTTTCGGTGGCATGTTAGATTGACAGTTCATATAATCATGTGTTCATTTCATGTTTGTACCACAGCTGTCTGCACACACCTTGAACGACTCTCTATCCATCCAGTAAGAAACATGAAGATATGTAGTGACCACATCACGTGCAACCAAGTCGAATAAAAAGTGATCCTGTTATAGACTATTCACGGTAACATGAGCACTTTTGAAAGACCTGTTCAAGATCTGTTACAGATCTAATTTGCACAGTGAAGCGTCACGACGGAAAACACTGCACGCCTTGCACGTAGAAGCGATGATGCACACGATACTTGTTTTGCTTTTTCTCCGTGGCAAGTTGTCGCCGACAATCGCAACGCAAGGATTTCGCGCAACACAATCGTCGCCGACGGACTGCTGCTTCATCCTGATTGGCTACAGCTCATCGCTTCGCAGTATTGTGAACCAGCCGATAAGAGGTCGCCTGATTGAAGGCCTAAAACCGTGGGAGCTCTAGGGGCGACCGAGACATGTGCATCAACTCTCTCATCGCCTCTACGCGCAAAGCACTGAACTGGCGCGCAGTCTTGCCGTCGATAACGCGCCTCTATGAGACTTTCAACGGTGGCCCTACCACCATTGCAATATTCCATTTGTTTACATGCAAAACGAAGAAAATTCGACACACGCACTTTACAAATTTATTCCGTACTTCTACGAGAAAAATTCTAGGAAACCCAGTTGCCAAGAAAATCTTGTGTAGAACTACAAACAATTTTGTTGTAAAATCTACTAAACATATTGTTACAATTTCTCTCTCTAGAAATTAAGTGAGCTATACCCAGTTCGTTAAGGGGTGGAGGTCTTAATCAAATAAAATAATTCATTATAATTTCCTTATTTACAATAACTACAGCAAAATTCTTTGAACTCAAATTCTCACAGTAAATTGAAATCGCAAACTGTTCACAATTGACACCAATTAATAGAATTTATAATTACGACAAAGAAATCAATGAAATTTAATAATTATAGATCAGTCCCAATCAACATATTCAATTATTTTATAATTTATGCGTCCATATTTGACAGTTCAAATATTTACAATAACATCAGTATTACACTTCCATTCAGTCCCATCTCAGTTCAGTCCATGCCCCGCCAGTAGTAGTGTTCTAGAGTCCTCCAAGCGCCCTCGCGCACACTCGCCAGGCGGCCTCCGTCAAAGACTGCCAGTCACTGAGTTGCGGCAGTATATATGGTGTCTTAGGCCGCCACCTAGAATATTCCCCAACTCGCGTGATGCGTCGCGGAGGGCTGAGGCGCCAGCCAGACTCACCAGAACATTCTTGCATCGTCGCTAAACGTATCGGAAACTCTAGCAGGCGAGAGGAGGTCTGTGACGCCAGCAAGTCTCGCCACTGTTGACATTCACGGGATTCCCAGCAGGAGGTATCAGGAGGCCGCGAGCAAATCGTTCCATGAAGAGGGGAGGGCAAGATGGGTCTCTTATTACGGCGCGGGGCAATTAAGTCGGCGCCAGCCCAATCACTTAACAATATAATTGTGATATTACAAAAATGATAGACTTGTATTAGTATTACAACTCGCATTATTAAGAATTATTCATACTCTTCTTCTGGAAAACAAACGTGAAGAATTAATTACAGAGTATAGGAGAGAAATATTTCGAGATATGATTCGCGAACAAAAAAGTTACACCTTACCAGCTTGGGGACCAGAACCCACGTCCTTTGTGTTATTTTCCGAGACACAACAAGACTAACTTCACTCCACAAGACTAACTTCACTTACAAACTCAACAATTATTTGTGCACTGAACATGGCAGTAAATATCTAAAAAATATTAGTGGATTTACTATGTTAAGAACGCATTCATTTCATTTTAAGAGCTTTGTGTAGATATAAAACATTAACATTAACATTAACAGTTAATAAATAATAGCGCAATATGTTTTTTAGAATTGTGGTCGTTTTATTATGTTTATTTAAGTTGTTTTAGGTGTTTTTCGTTATTCAAGCTTGATACATTTCTTTTTGCACGCAACTATACTTCACATCATCCCTGGTTTTTGCACAAATGGCTATATACGGTTCTACGTCGTTGAGTGGCCGCCATTTTGCTTGAGCTCGTGGATACGGGTCAGTTTAGTACAAACTTTTGGGGTCTATTGCAAACACGGCTCTTGTAGTTTAACAAATTAGTCCTTTTACAAGATAAATGTTTGTACCGTTACAAACATTTATGAAATTACGTACAGTTTTTCAGTAAAAAAAAAATCCAAATTTCTTTTACATTGCGTGTATCAATAGTATTACCTGGAGTCGGAAATTTGTAGTTCCCAAAGTATCAGCATTGAGCTCGCCAATCTGAGAAGGATAAAACTTTGTATTGCTGAATTTGAAGAGAGTGATTGAGGCGGTCTTTCCGTAGAGGGCGGGATGTGAAGTCGTGGACCCGATTCGTTCGCAAGTTGCGAACCGGCCAACCCATCTAGAACAAACCGTTCCGGAACGATGCAGCGGCGCAAATAAAGCTGACGGAAGGGTTTTCACGAGCGAGCCATGATGAGCAACACGATGAAAATGACACGTGTAGCATCCTACGAAAATGGACATAGACGGTGAAGCGTCCATTCAGGGGTATATATATATATATATATATATATATATATATATATATATATATATATATGTATATATATATATATATATATGTATATATATATATATATATATATGTATATATATATATATATATATATATATATTATATATGTATATATATATATATATATATATATATATATATATATATATATATATATATATATATATATATATATATATATATAATATATATATATATATATACATATATATATAATATATATATATATACATATATATATATATATATATATTCACGAATAAGTAATGTGAAAATGTGAATTTGAATAAAAGAGGTAATCTAAATATGCTTGAAATTCGGAAATGGTTATTGCTTGGCCTCCAGAGCAATGCTTGTTACGTATAGGCCGTTCACGATAAAGTGAGCACTTTTGAAGCTCTAGTTACTTTTTTCTTTCAACCAATTTATATCCTTCCACCAATTCTTAATGTAAACCCCTGCCATGTGAGTAATAAACACAGTGTATACATTCACCATACCCAAAACCAAAAGTCCGAGGCCACAGTGAGATGTATTTATTGGTTACTATGTCTGACGAAACAGCTTCAAAAATTGATCACTTTACCGTGAACGGCCTATAGCAATAAATTGGGCTGGGGAAGAAAAAACTTATTGTAATTCTTGAATGCGTCGAATTTGCATTTTTAGCTTCCTTTCGCCCCACGACACCATTTCTCCTGAGGCAGTTCTTGATCGAGGCTGACTTGTATAGAATTCAATTTGGAAAACTGCTCCTGAAGACGTCACAATGTCTTTAGTTCTGTTTTGGTGTAGTGAGATACGTGAATATTGTACACTAGCATACATTATAGTAACAACCTCAGTGGAAAACGGAATTTAAAAAAATACAAGCACATCGCTTAAGGGCGGCGGTCGTTATTTAATATTTGTACGAAATGCTATTTAGGCCTGTCAAAAAGGCACTTGTAGTTTTTTGAAATGTACAAATCCAAATCCAACTAAAAATTATTTAATTGAATGAAATAGTACGTATAGTCTATTCACGGTAAAGTGAGCGCTTTTGAAAGCCTTCTCATTGGGAATAATAGTCAATAAATAAATTTTATTTTCGCCTTAGACGTTAACTTCCGAGTGCGGTGTAATCTACACTCTGTGATTATTACTTACATGGCAATATTCATTTCAGAAGGTGATTAAAGGATTTAAAATGGCTGAAATAAAAAGTATCTAGGGCCTCAAAGTGCTCACTTTATCAGGAACAGCCTATATAAGTAATGTCTAGAAGTTGTGCGGTGTTTCGCACAAGTATCAAATAATAATTTTTTTTTTTTTAGCGAACAACACACTAGAGGCTCTCGCTTTATGTTATGGGCTTATATAAATGCAGTGGGTCTTGCACACGAAGTGTAAAAGGCATGTATATGCCTTGCCCGTGCCTGTTTATATGAAAGCTGTTGGCATGGAGCCCACCTTCATTTTATGTGACTGACTGCTTCGGAAACTGAACTGTATGTCGGTATTTACAAGCGACAGAATTGCTAGAAAGAGTTTCGCTTCTATTAGTAGCTTTTCATTTGACTTTATTTTGGTGTTCATATTGTAAATGTTTCCTAAATGCGAAGTTAAGTGGTGCAGTTTGCCGCATAAAGTGAAAATAATGTTGTTAAGAGTTAAAATCTTAATACAATGTCATTTCATGTTATGTCGTGTCGAGTCGTTGTTGTCGAGTCGTCGTTGTCGTCGTGTCGAGTCGTTGTGTCGTGTCGTGGTTCCGAGTCAAGGCTGTCGTCTATAACTCTAGCCGGAGTGCGGAAGAAAATAAATAATTTCGTGCGGATAGTATTAGACGATCGTTACTTAAATTTGTAATGACATGCGCGTTCGTTCAGATACCCAGTACTTTCCCACAGGATTTAAAATCGCCCCTCTTGAGCGACATGCAGCTGCAGTCTCGCAAGCTGGAGGTATCGCCGCCAATTCTGATGTCCTCTGAGTAAAGGCGGTGGCTGACGTGCTGTCTGACGTTCTACTTGTCGCCCACAGCAAGGCGGCGGCTGTGTGTTGTTCTGCGAGGTCGCACACTTCTCGCCACTATTCTCCTTCCCCTTCACCCGTTCCTAATACCCAGTCTCCTCTCCGGGACTAAACTGTCAAACTTCCCGCCCGCTCTCCGCGTCTCGGGCTAACAGAGCTGCTTCCACGCTAACTTCCAAGAAATTTCGCTCTTCTTGCCAGTTTCTTTTTACTTCTTTCCTTTGGCTGCCTTTTTTTTTGCCCAAGTTAATCGGCCAGGTTGCTCTCAGTTTGTCCCGGGAATGAATTTTTGTTTGTCATGCGTGAGCACAGAAACTTGGCCTAAACTTTTCTCTCAAATATGGCGCCTGAAATGTTTGCTCGTGTCCTTCGATTTAATTTTATTTTCCGCACAGACCAGGGTATCATCGTTTCTAATTCCTTGCACTTCCTAGGGAGATCATATTAATTCTAACTTATAATTCGTGTTGCGCTTCAACCGAGCTAGGTGGCGCAGTGGTAACTCAGTGGACTCGCATTCGGGAGGAACCGGGTTCGATTCCCGGTCCCGCCATCCTGATTTGGTTTTTCCATGGTTTTCCGAAATCACTCCAGGCTGGGATGGGTCCCGGGTCGATTCCTTCCCCAATCTCTCTTCCCTGTGCAACTTGCATCGTCTCTAGTGGCCTCGCTGTCGACGAGGCGTTAATCCCAACTGTAGGCTATTCGCGGTAAAGTGAGCACTTTTTAAGGCCCTGCTAAATTTTTCCTTTCAATTAATTTCTACTTTTCCGCCACTTTTTGTTCTCACTTTACCGTGAACAGCCTATACCTACCTTATTGCGCTTAATGTTAAGATTTTCTCTAATGTCGACAGTCATAACAATATGTTAGGGCCGCGGTTGTGTAGTGGTTAGACTACTCGCCTCCCACGTAGCCCAACCGGACTTGATTCCCGGCGGGGTCGCGCCCCGATTTTCGCATGTGGGAATCGTGCCGGACGATGCCGCTGGTCGGCGGGTTTTCTCGGCGATCTCCCGTTTCTCCCGCCCTTGCATTCCGGCGCTGCTCCATACTCACCTCGCTTCACCCTCATCAGCTCTCAAGATTCACGTCTCTCCACACGACATCAGTATGTTATTTCGGTCTCAGTTTTTATTCCGCGTACTGATAGTGATCTGTCTGTTCGACCGTGCCAGGTTTTCCTGTTCTAGAAACAAGTCTTCATTTTCTTTCCATGTCATATGTGTCAATGCGCTGTGTGGTAACTCTGGCGAGGAAACTGGAAGTTCGGTGGGTTGCGATTTCAATCCCTAAACTCCTGAAGCGCTGGAGCATATTTAGAGAACCCCGAAGTTCGTAATAATGTCGTAGTCGACTTTTGACCTCCTTAAGAAAAGCGAGCCAAAGCTTATACCAAACCCATGTTTTGTGTAAGCTGAGTTGGAATTTACCAGGGGTCGGGCCCATGGAAACCGCGGGCTGAGCCACCATAGATGAAGCAGGTAACCGTACGAATTATTATTTATGGTGCAATGTCGTATGGGAACAACGGCACCTGCTCGCTAGCTCCTATCGGCGCTCGCTCGCACATCCCGACATGCAGTTGCAATTATAAATAAAGTACCACTTAAGACTTAATCCTTAAAACTTAAGACTTAAGTCTTAATTTTAAGTATTAAGTTTTAAGACATGCCCAAGACTTAAGACTTAGGCCTTAGGCTTACGAAGGGCCTAACTGCCCATGGGAAAGGGCGGGGCACGGAAAGGCACCCCTGCCCTAAATTTGAAGGAAATCGGTCGAAAAATGCGCCTTCCAGGCCGACCCCAATCCGAGAAAGTGGAAAACATACCCCGTTTGTCCATCTAACTCCTCCCTGGGTTGGGGGAGGGGAAGGTTTCAAAGAGGAAGGATGGGGGGGGGGGTCAGTGAGGGTGTCGGCTTCCCTCTCCTCCCCTCCCTTCTGTTTGCCCACAATGGCCCTCCAAAAACAGCGTTTTTGGTGCAAAAACTTCCGATCTTGATTATAGAGTATGATTCTGTAATGAGTTGTTTTGCGAGAGATAAGCAAAATAGGATGAGAAGGTCTTGGCTATCATGCATAAATTGAAGAATTGGGTACCAGAGAAATTAAGATTTGTTCAGGCCAGTCTGCATCTTGGTTTTAAATGTACAAGTGTACAATTTTAATGGATTTTAATAATAATTGTAATGGATTTAAATTTTGGTTTTTAATAAAAAATTGTAAAATAGAATATTTTGCTGGAGGGAGTAAAAGGTCTGGGTGACAGCCTTCCCTTGGAAACTATTTAAATGACAGGCTAATCGTCGCGTCTACCTTCTGCGGGAATTCTCAAGCCCAAAAAGTTATTATTTTTTCATTGATGTTTTTAATTTTATTCAATTGTTTTAGTCTTGATTTTTTGTTAATAAATGATTTTATATTTAAATCCAATTTCTTATATAATAAGTTTCCTTGGCTGTCTAAGGCAAGTTAAAGTGCGATAGTAAAATGTAATTAACAGTTATGAGAATGGTTATTATTTTATTATTTCAAACGAAAAAAAAACCAGGAAGGCTGAATAGCTAAGAGGGCCCAAGGCATATATTTACTTACTTATGTAATGAGTTAGTATTTTATTTAGTTGTCATTGATGTGTCACGAAACAATAAAACGTCATTGTGTAGTAATAATTGTGTACCCTCTAACGTCATTGTGTAGTAATAATTGTGTACCTTCTAACGTCATTGTGTAGTAATAATTGTGTACCCTCTAACGTCATTGTGTAGTGATAATTGTGTACCCTCTAACGTCATTGTGTAGTAATAATTGTGTACGCTCTAACGTCATTGTGTAGTAATAATTGTGTACGCTCTAACGTCATTGTGTAGTAATAATTGTGTACCCTCTAACGTCATTGTGTAGTAATAATTGTGTACCCTCTAACGTCATTGTGTAGTAATAATTGTGTACCCTCTAACGCCTTCGAGAGCGTAAGACTTCTTGCATGGATGTGCGTGCGCGCTTGCCTATAGACTATTCACGGTAAAGTGAGCATTTTTGAAATCGCTCTCATTTGTAATAATGATCAGTTAATATATTTTATTGTAGTCTTAGACATTAACGCCTGAGCCCGGTGGGATATACACAATGTGTTTGTCACTCGCATGGCAATATGTATTTTAAAAAGGTTTAACTGTAGTTAAGGGGACTATGTAGCTGCGCGTCCAAGGCCAAGAAGCGAGGGAGCGATACGGGCGACACTAACACGCACGCCTAGAGCGTCATCGCTCTTACGCGCAAGGCGTGCAGAGTTTCCGCCGTGACACTGTACCGTGCACATTAGATCTGTAGCAGTGGGGTTTTATAACACGTGATGAAAGCCCACAGATTAAACTACGTCCGTATATTTGTACTTTTCTCTTGCCGCTTAAGAAAACTGCATAGGCAAGTTTTAAAAACGCGATATTTGACCATTTTCACGATTTTTTTTTCTCCAAGAATACACTTAATATGACAAGTAAAAACAAAAAAAGGACATAGATAATAGTTTTTATTTTTGATTTTTTTATCTTTCTTGACAAAAAGTCATATTTCCATAACTTTTATTATTCACCGAGATAGGCGTTTACACGTAAACAGCTATCCACATGAAACGTTTCAGTGGATAGGACTCTTTAAAGGATGAGGAAATGGCTGAATGGAAAAAGTAACAATGTGGCCTCAAAAGTTCTCTCTTTACCGTGGACAGCCTATAGTTGGCCTGCGGCGGCACTTGCTCAGCTTGTCCTTCCTGCTCCCCGCCATCTTGGATACAACTGACCCGGGACCAGGTAGCGACACGCTTCAACAATAGCGCCACGCTGCGGAGGAATCTCTATCTCTCGGGAAGGAGAGCATCCGATCCTTTTGAGAAGGAAGGGCCTGGGCTTGGGGGGGGGGGGGGGGCGCCTACCTCCGCGTCTGGCCCATCGCAACGCAATATTACAGATACACACAAGAACAAATAAACTAAAGGAACAACACCTACACTGTACAACACCCTACACAGACAACCTTACACTGACACCATCACAACACAGACACAGACATCAAACACACGACGGACACCTCACGAATACGACAACAACTGCCTGCCTCTCTGTCTCCGGAGAGGATGGCGGGGTGAGGGTTCATGGCTGGAGGCAGAGGAATTGCAACTTTGGACATTTTAAACTATAACACAACCTTTTTTCTTTTTGTTAAGATTTTAACAAAATGTAATTTTAAGCCTCTGAAATTTTACAATTGAACCTGTTTTTAATTTTTATAACGCAACAAATTGTGTGTTTCGACTATTTTCAAAATTTATTTTAAATTCTAGTAACTAGAACCAGTTATGGCCTTCGGCTGGGTACTGCTGCCATTCTAATATGTTCTTTTTCTGTTCTGACCCATCGCCACTAAGCTCAAGGCTCTGTCTAAACTGGCGGGCAATGTTTCCGTCGTGCTGCGTCTACGTATGGGACTTCAATCGTTGACCCTATAATTTGATTGGTGGAAAGTGTGGAGAAAAGTTCATTGTAGGCCCCTATAATCGTTACGTATGTTTCTGACCAGTGTACAACGAAATACAGCAGTGCCAAAAAACCGTTGTTTGGCTGTGTTGAAGGGCTCGGAAATCGTATTTCGAATGAGCGTGGAGAATTGAGAGCGACGGAAACACTGCCTGCCATGCGCGTAGGAGCGACGAGGCACTAGGCGTGCGTGTTAATGTCGCCCGTATGGCTCCCTCGCTTCTTGACCTTGGACGCGCAGCTACACACTCCTCGCAAGGGTGGGATGGACACCCGCGTCCAGGGTCAAGAAGCGAGGGAGCGATACGGGCGACACTAACCCGCACGCCTAGTGCCTCATCGCTCCTACGCGCAAGGAGTGCAATGTTTCCGCCGTGACGCTGTACCGTGCAAGTTAGATCTGTAAAAGCGGGGTTTTATTACACGCGATGAAAGCCCACAGATTAATCTACGCCCGTATGTTTGTACTTTTCTCTTGCCGCGTAAGGAAATTGCATAGACAAACTTTAAAAATGCGATATTTGAACATTTTAACGACTTTTTTTCCCCTCCAAGAATACACTTAATATAAAAAAAGTAAAAAATAAAATAAAATAGAGGCATAGATAACTTTTTTTTTCCGAGCAAATTATTATTTCACAGGAAATAAATATTTCAGTACCTCCGCCCAAGTCTCTCCACTCCTTTCCGTCGCGGTGGCGATACTTTCTAATGGTTATATTCGAACTTGGGCTTTTAGTATTGTTTACAAGGCACTCCCCTTAATCTCGTCGCATGCGCTGCAGGCATACTGTCTCTGCGACGACCCCGCAGAGAGTGAGACATGACTCTAGTCGCCTTTATTTTTTCACGAGTGCGAGAGTGGAGGGAAAGTTCTGCAACATCTCGAAGTAGGAGTTTGTACGATCCCGCCGAGAGCTAGAGATATCACTTTCGAAACAGATAGCGGAACTTGGGCCTGACTCCGCTCCGGCGGAAAGTTTTCCTGTCGCGTAGCAGAAAATGCCATCGTTGCTGCTTTATGTAGACGAACAACGGGGGAACATTATCGGCGAGTTACAGAGGCGGCGTGTTACCAGTACAGCGTGTGGGTGTGGTCCATTTCATATAAGTGGTCTCAAATTTGACGGACAATGTGACCAACCTACACACTGTGTAAACAGTAAATGCTCTCGCTCCTACAGTATTGTGCCAGCTGATGAACTGCTGCTGGATCCGTGTTGTTAGGTTGGCTATTTTGATGATGGCTTTGAAAGAAAATAGTACTCGGAACTAAAAGTTGTAATTTAAAATCTTAATTATACTTACAACATTTATGGTTTAAATTATGTTTCTAAAACAATATTAAATTTTCTTGGCAATTAGTAACAGGACTTTGAAAACATGTTCAGCCTTTATGACAGAGTATGCCGACCAACAGTAAACGCTTCCAGCCAATGGCTAGCCATGTTTATGTTTCCAGTCCGGTGGAGGCAGTTGTGAGTGCGCTGTTTTTCTCATCGTGTTTATTATACGAATATCTTATTGGTGTTGTCGGTATATTTAATCGGTATTAATATTTTTTATTTGCTTTTCCCAAACATAGTAGGTTGTAGTGCGTTTTGTCGAGTGAAATGTAATATTAATCGGCACGGCGTTAAAACTGCTCGTTCCGCCATTTTCCTTACCGCCTTCCACAATGAAGAGACACGAATATAATTTACGTATATAAGTTTAAGTTCGTTTGTATCAGGAAACGAACGTGATTTTAGTGAAGTAAACTCGCAAGGATTGCCATAGAAAAACACGTTTTCAAAAGGTTACACCAGCAAGTTTGATTGTTTTGTAAATGTATTTGTAAACCGTTAGTATAATTATTGAAATGCACGTGGCCTGAAAAATGTCGCACTTTCCTCATTTTTGTAGTGAGTGTGTAATATTTGTTTGTCTACTTCGTAAATCCGAGTGTAAGGTTAACTTCGGCCAAAAGTGTGTGCGTGTGTATATTGCTGCATCTGTACGAATACGAACAGCGACGTATGTATCGCATTTTGTATTTTCATTAACGTTATAATTATCGAAGTTAAATAATTTAAATGATATTTCCATACGAGCAAAATTTTCTACTGAGCTCCATCAAAACAATATGCAACTAAAAATGCCACACACTCATGCCGGAATCTCACAGCCCCGACCAACACAGCACGACACGGCCAAAAACTCAACCACGACACATTTCAATGTGACTACTTGAATTTACAGCACGACCGACACCACGCTCTCGGCATTTAACCTAACTATTTAGAAGGCGCTGATAGGCTACGTTAGTCTGAAAGGCGGGGGAAATTTGTAATACATAATGGTGACAAATTGGTATCGCTAATGCATATAAAAGTAAAATCATAATTTTTAAGAGTTAGATACACTAGTTTTCGATTATTTTTATTTTAGGCTGCGTATATACAATTGCAGGGAGAGTTTGCAATACAATTTCATTTTGCAATGTTGTACATTCTGTGCGTCGTGCCGCACGACACGACGAAGAATATAAATAATTTCTAATCCAAAATTGCTGGTCGGACGACAGAATTCTGTATTTCATTGGCTGTTGGCCGTCGTGTCGCGCGCGTTTTGGCTATGTGATTCCGGGATCGTAAGAACATCAAAATAATCCCGTCTCACGAAAGACGGTAAACTAAAGCACACCCCACCCCCCTTCTCATCAGCACACTTTTTACCTTGAAATAAAATAAATATGATACTCTGATTGGGCCCACTTTTTATTGCTATGAACATTTCTCTGTGTTATTATTGATTGAAACTAGAACGCTCTGGTTCTGGAAGGTTTCAAGATGTAAAGCTTACTGGCCATACAAACTTGTAAGTTGAATCACTTTATTTTTTTATAACGTATATAAAATTTGTCAAGATTGTTACGCAGGGATACTTGTTATCAAATAAATTTAAAGGTTTTTCCTATTTTTAAAGGCTGTATTTGAAAGCAACATGATTGCATGAAGGTTTCAACGCTGGAGTCTTTCATAAACGTTTTGAGCATTTTTGTTTTGCAAATTAAAAGCTCTCAATGTGTTTAACATACTTTTTTTAAGAATATTGTAGGAGTTGGAAGAATAATTCACATAAACAGGATTTGTATTGGAAATACAACTTTTCGCTATCGAGTAAATTACAACATGCTTATCAAACAAAATATTTCAATTTAAGCACCCAACGAAGGTGCTCCAACATCATAAAGAAGTGTCTTATGCATCAGCAGGAACTGCGACATTCCAGAATTTATCGCTAAAAAAATTAACTTTGTGATGTCTTCAATCTTGGGTAAGTGGAGCATCTTTTTAGTGTGTAAGTAACATGTTTGCTTGATATATTGTTACTGTACGTCACATCTGCTTCTCTAGAGCGCTTTGTAACATCTCTGAACTGAAATACAGTTTTCCATTAGGTACCCGAGAACAAGCCTAGGGCTGTATTCTGAATTTTGAGGAGGAAGATTGTGCGACTGAACTTCAGTGTAAATATATCAACACTGAGTTAGTCAGAAATAAGTTTTAATTTACAGCATGACAATCTGAACACGTAGGTATTTGAGAAAAGTTATTAAAGTATTTTGTATGTAGACCTGCAATACTTAACATTTGCTTAAATATTATTTTGGCTACGTACATACTTTAACATCCTGATAATTATTACCACCATAAAAGTATCAGGCTGTAGAAAGTTTGTTTTCATATCATACCACAAAGCTGAATTATGTACTTTTAATGCAATAGTAGGCGTAGAATGTATGTAAGAATGTATACTGTCTTTGAAATGAAGATGTGGGAAGGGGGCGGTATTTATGTATTTGTGCAGTCCTGTGGAGTGTGCAGGGGGGGGGGGGTCCTTGGTATTTGGTGTTCGTGGAAACCATGCTAACATTTTATGTTTACAAGAACTTTCCTCAGGTAAGTGTGACAAGATTACTTGTCATTAATATATTTCCAGTACCATATTATTCATTTGACAGTCAAAATACAATTTCATTTTCGTGCATCCTGGTAACAAATTTCTCGCAAGGTAAAATAATTATCAATTTATAGACTTATTACGTTGGCTGTTAGTCATTTACATAAAATATTTATAAACTGAAAAAAAAAAAAAAAAAAAAAAAAATGTGATTGTTGCTAACCTGCAACTGTTTGAACAGCCCTGCACAGCTTCTAAAAGTCATTTGGGAGGAGGCTCATTCATTTTGTTTACAAAAACAGGCAGTCATTTGTTCGTTTGTTTACAAATACTGGCTGTCGCATGGTGTTTGTTTGCAAACAGTCACCTTCAATAACAGTTCAGCTGTGGCGGAAGGATACATAGCCACCCAGATGCCAGTGGCACTACTTTCCTAGAACTGTCATATTTAGGACCACTTATATGAAACGGACTATACCGACGCTGCACATTCACACGTGGTTCGAAACGTTCGGTTAACTATACTCCACTAACGGTTACTTCCAACTCTTATGAAGCGCTGCAGAAGTTATACACCCAGGATATTCTTCTTCCGCATGCAAACAAAGCTTGAAGAGTCTAGAAAATTACCCTGAAGGGACATACGTGCGCACTCAATTTAATAATATTCTGCACAATAAATATTGCTTACTAGGCTTCACCAACAAACCCATCTTCTCACCGTTATTATTTATATAAATTACTAGCAGCCCGCCATCGTTTCGCTCAGGATTTTATGGAGTTATGGGAGTACATACCTATATATGCGACTATAGGCTGTTCACGGTAAAATGAGCACTTTTGAAAGCCCTGCTGAAGATCTGCTTGTATATAAGTTGTGTGTTCTTCAGCCTCATGTAAAATTAACATTGCCATCGGCCTCGTCACTTTATTCATGCGTCGGTCAAGTGAAATTGTGAAATTATTAGAAAAGTAAATATTGTACAAATCTGTTTATTTTCCCACCACGATGCATTGAATAATACAGAAAGCGATAGAAATAATTTAAGTTATGACAAATGGTTACCTAACACTTTTTGTTCGACGTTTTTATATGGAACTACTTTCCCCTCCATCGTTACCAACTTTACTGAACACATGTCACTCATTGCACCCATTAAAACATATGCACGTAGGGGCAGTGACTTTTTCATAAGGTTGATTTCTAAAGTGCTCATTTTACCGTAAACAGCCTTCGCCCGTGACTACCCGCAACTATCTGCGACTACCTGCAAATTTATAGTTTTAAGATAATACTAAGATCCACTGAGCCACTGCGGCCCCACTTTCTATATTTCTATCTACTGAGCCACTGCGGCCGGACACCATATATATATATATATATATATATATATATATATATATATATATATATATATATTCCTATGTCCATCTGGAAGAATGTGCCTTACTAATAGTGAAAGAATTATAAGAATCGGCCCTGTAGTTTTGGCAGAGCATGCTTACACAGCAGCCTAGTAGCTCATTTTTCTCTTAATTGGTTCACAAATTTTAAAATTTCTCAAGGACTTTTTTTTTTTAAATTAAACATAGCCTATGGCCATCTGTAAGAATGTAGCTTTCTAACAGTGAAAGAATTATAAGAATCAGCTGTGTGTAATCGCTTCTGTTGACTGTGGTTTAAGGGTTTTCGCTTAAAAGGAAACATCGTATAATGCGTGTTTCAAATCAGAATAAACTTAAATCATTTCTTAATATTCCATATTTTCTGCATTAAAAATAATACTACACTATTTATGTAAATGTCGAGATATCAGAGATTATTTCTTTTTAAATTCGCGGAACAATAAATATAAATTTATACGCTTATGTTTTGTAGGAATGCTGAGCTTTGTAAATATGTCATTGCATATTGCATGCTATTGATGTTATTTACGAATGCTAAAAATCCATGTTAATAAAAATAATAATATTCACTCCTGCTCTAGTAACAAAAAAAAATTGTCCCAAAAATACTTATTGTTAATGCTGACGCCGGAGGGGCGTATTTGAGTTCGTGAGAATTGGAGGTCTTGATAAAAAAATAAAAAATTGAATTCTATTTCTAATTTATTCACTTCGCTATTCTTTACAGTTTTAAATTATTTGTCTCCACTTTTACTCTTTTTATTTAACAGTGAGCACAATATTTAATGTTTATTTCAACTCGAATTAACGTCTTTCTTAATTGTCTCTGTTTGTTGCAGTCAATTAACTCATACTCATTATTAACACGTGTTCAGTCCATCTGTTGCAATCATTTGTAATGTTTCTCTCTCACGTATCTAGTCAAGACCTGTCATTTTAAAGGATTTTTTTCTCGTTTTTTTTACGGATACTCTAGAACCTTTTAGTAGCGCCCACAGCGATGCGTGTCAATTTCACTCGCGCATTTGTTTGAAAGATTCTCACAACAGAGGTAAATAATCAAACGAAATATTTTGGACATACGCCAATGCCTAAATAAATGGTGTATGTCAAACATATTTCGCTTAATTATTCACTGGCGCCGGTATACTGTTATCAACATATTTCTGTTCCTGGTTGTGTGATCACATGCAAAGGCTAAGGCCATAATTGGAAATAATCTCTGCAGCGAATTGCAATCTTTGCGCATGCAGTCCAAATTTGGTAACTTTGTTTTGCGTTTGGCATTTTTCTCATAAATGTGAGAAAACGGTAATTATACCGATACGTTAGGTGCATAAACAAAAGTGTAAGTGTGAGTGGGGAAAATAATTACCACGGTTTGTACATTCCAAATAAACTAGATTAAATATGTAAACGTCCTTCATATCCACTTTTTTTCCTTCTGTAATTTGCAATTTTTTTAATTCTAATGATTTTACAGGAATTGACCCAATGATTCCAGGATTTTACATGATTTTTATATACAGGAACCAGAATTTCAGCTTCACAGCTGGTGGCAGCCCTGAAGTCCCAAAGTTCAACTTGCCCGCTGCACTCTTCATTGCTTAATACTTTTGCACTGGTCACTTCTCTCGCTGCTCGTCTTCTATCGCTCGGAACTCAGCCACTCATTCACTCGTCAACTCAAAGTCGCTCAGCTCCCAGTCCTGAGACCTGTCGCAATATTTATAGTATCGCGCCTTACCATCTCGAAGGTTCGACGCACCCCGCGTCGCGCTGAGAGAACGAGGTCGGTAATCCAGAGCATTCTTCAGATATCCGCATAAATCAATACAACCAGGGTCAGAAGCGTTGCGCCACTGAAGAGATTATCGTGTCGGCTCGCTCTCTAATTGATACGCTGCCACCATCGTTTGTGCTGCCGCCGCTATCATATAACGTATCTCTGTTTTCTTCGCTCGCTGGCGCGGGAGGCGAAGCAGCGAGCGCTTAACAGTATTGTAATTTGTGCAGAAAAATGTCGACGAAAGCTGCGCGCAAGTAGTTTTCATTCAATTTTGCCAGTGTAGTTAAACCGAGAGGGAAATATAGTGTAGCTTAATTATAGGCTGTTCACTGTAAAGTGAGCACTTTTGAGAATCCCTCTAATTAGAAATAATAGGCAATATATTTATTTTATTTTAGCCATAGATGTTAAATTCAGAGTGTTGTGGAATACACACACTGTGTTTATTACTTAGATCGCAAAATTTATTTTAAAAGGAGGTTAAAGGATATAAAATTGCGGGAAGAAAAAGTAACTCGGGCCTTGAAAGTGCTCACTTTGCCGTGAACAGCCTATACACTGCACTACACTTGATACGCAATTTAGGATTGAAATAAAGCAACGTTATTTATATAGCAATACGTCATCTTGAAATTAAGTTCTGCTAACAAATCACGCATAAAACATTCCTGTATCTTCGGTCAATTTTTTTTTTCCTCGGGTCAATTTTTTTTTTCCTCGGGTCATTTTCTGCAGTCCTGTATTTCAACCACCAGTGTAATATCATCTTTCCGTTTACATATGCGCGATAATATGAACGAACTATAAATTCCAGCCCCGGCAAACCGCCATGTTTGATCATTATTGCGCGTTTGCAATCTCTCCCCAGGGCAACGACTTACACTCTGTAAACATTATCAGTACAATGAGAACTACAGGAAAACTGCTTCAATGGTAAAATGGTTCAAAATTGTTTAAATGTTCTGTAAAAAAATATATACATTTCATCCTCGGAATTCATCGTTGCCATAAATGAAATGTAAGGGTATTTAAATTAATTAAAAAATATATTTGTGAATGTTAATTAGCAATTTTTTATTTCATACAACCAGAGTAATTACTATAAGTAATGATATAACTTTTTTTTCCCTTCAAAATTTACTTGCTGAAGCATCTAAAACGAAAATATGCTTAAATTATGAATTTAAATACTCTTTTGATTTACAAGGGTCCTGCCTGCCTGCCTGCATCGTTTTTCTCATTTTCTGTCCGAGAAGCGCGGGAGCTATAAGGGTCACACTGGCACGCGCTACAAGTGCGCCATCGCCGCTACGTGCAGGGCTCTGAACTGGTGTGCTGTTTTCTCGTAGTGCTGCGTGTACCTATGGCACTTTCAGCGGTGACCCTTATTTTATCGATGAAAAGTCTGTTAAGTTCAATACAGGCCACTATCGTAGTTTGACTCGTGTCCGGCTAGTACGTTTTAAGATACGGCAGACGGAAAAAAAGCGGTTTTTAACAATGTTGGAGAGCTCCAGAATACTATTTACAGCATGCGTGGTAACTTAGAAGTACCATTCCGTCCTCGTGTGGGGCATGACGATGTATTTTCGTAGGTAAACATACTGGGATCACGTATAATAGTTTAGTCAAAAAACCAGTACTTCAAACTCTTTGCGACGCAGTTTAGAGCGCCAGCTAGGCGGAACCCTTAACATTGTGAAATTACAGTGTTAAAAAATACCTGCATTCGTCCGTCATATGCAACGTAAATCGTACTTTTCTGACAGTTTTGGTATAATTTGTACTATTTTTTTTACGAGTTCGGCGTGCTATACAGTCAAGTACATTGATTCATTAAAGCCCCCCCCCCCCCCCCCCCACATCAACCTTATCTACAATAAGTGTAATGTACTGAAGATTAGTAACGAGGTAACGTGACAGTAAAATATAGGTTCAAATATTGCCATATTTTGACCAGACTTGTATCAGCCACGTCAGTCGGCAATGACGAAGGACCAAGATAAATAGCGGAACATTATAAAAAGGCAATGCTATTTTCTCAAACTCGTTCCGCTAATTCTTTTTGCTCAACTTGTCACCCAGACATCGAGAAATGGCGAGTCCGCAATTGTGAGTTGTCACATAACTCTGTTCCTCCTTCCCTAAGGAAAATTTACAGTGTCAGTTGTGCAAATGGTGTTTTCGGATGTTAACTGTTCACGATAAAGCGAGCACTTTAGATATGAACCTTGAGAAAAAGTCGCTGTCCCTACTTGCATATATTTTAACGTGCGCACTGAGTGACTTATGCCCAGTAAAGTTGGTAACGACGAGAGGAAAAGTAGTTCCATATCTTTAAGTCGAATAAAAAGTGTTAGGTAACTATTTAGGATATAATAAATTAAATGATGCCTTTCGCTTTCTGTTTTTATGCATCGAAGTGTGAAAAATTGACCAGATTTATAACATATATACGTTTGTAATAATGTTACACATTTACCTGACCGACGCACGAATAAAGTGTGAGTCCCATGGTAATGTTAATTTTACACAAGGCGGAAGAATGCAATAAGTGCATGCAAGTAGACCGTAAGCAAGGCTTTCACAAATGCTCATTTTACCGTGAACAGCCTATATACCCACGCTTGTCTCATCGATGACAAAAACTTACCACAATTGCGTTTCCAGCGTGGGCGCACTCGTCCAAGAGATGAAAACGAACTCCAGTAGGGTAATGAAAGGCCGCTCCTTCATTGTGGAGCCGGCGCGGCGAGTCCGGTATTCGCGCCGTGCATCACATTTGTCGCTGTGAATTGTCCCCGGCCTGCAGTGTGTGGTCGTCGTCGACAGCATGTCCCGCGCTTTCCACCCCCCCCCCCCCAACCGCCGTCTCTTTGTTTCTGCTCTCGTGAATTATTTCATAAACGCGCCCCGGGTGTTTTCGCATCCGGGAATTACTGCGAACTGCCTCTCACCCTGACAACGACGTTCGCTCGCTCGCTCGCGTGAAGGCGTATACACCAGCAGTGGCGTTTGGAGAAGTGTTGCAAGATATAGGTTGTTCACGGTAAAATGAGCATTTTTGAAAGCCCTGCTTAAGATCTACTTCCATGCACGTTGTGTATTCCTCCGCTTTATGTAAAATTAACATTTCCATGGGCCGCATCACTTTGTTCATGCGTCGGTAAAATTAAACTGTGAAATTATTAAGAAAGTAAATGGGGGTCTACTTTACAAATCTGTTCATTTTTACACTTAGATGAATTAAAACAAAAAAAAAAGTGAAAAAAATAATTTCCAGTCATCTTAAATTGTTACCTAACAACATTTTTTATTCGAGGTTAGGATACGGAACAAATTTCTATCCATCGTTACCAACTTTATTGAGCGCATGTCACTCAGTGCGCTGGTTAAAATGTATGCAGGTAGGAGCAGTGACATTTTCTTAGGTTGATTTCAAACGTGCTCACTTCATCGTGAACAGCATATAGTATAATGTCCTGCGCAGCAGTCCTGAAATAGAACAGCAGGTACAAGGTCAAAGTAAAGAAGAGGGTTGGGAGAGGTTGTAATGATATTAATAGAATTTGTTATAAAAGTGACGCAGTATTTTAGAACTACTGTAAATGCATCCAGTAGAAAACATTTTATTTTAATTTGTAACAGTGGTTCTTGCTTTCTTTAAACAAAATTACGTCAGCGCACTTTTTCTTAGGATTCAGTATAACGAAATTTTTCTGCTGTTCAGGAATTTATGGCCAGGTTGGTGGAAATGTGTCGCCATCTTTTCAGCTGTAGGAACTGATGATCGTGATGAAATGTGTGTGTTGCTGGTGCATGCTCACTACTGTACTGCACATTCTCGGTGCACGCAGCAGGAGCCAGTAACCACCGTGCAGCCTGGGGGAAACTGAGTGTATTCCGACCACTCACAAGCGAGCAGCAAGGGTGTCCTGTAGCCTCACCTGCCGAGCTACGTTTTACTGGTGGAAGCTAGCAAGCAACAGTGTACAGCACAGAGATAACGCCAGCTTACCTTGCAACACTTCACCACACGCCACTGGTTTGCACAATGAAAATCTTCAAGCCCGAGCAGTACTCTTCTAAGTATCCGTACACACAGTTTACCATCTGACTGCCCAACTTCTACCAATAGCAAATCTCGTACACACAGTTTACCATCCGACTGCCCAACTTCTACCAATAGCAAATCTCGTACACACAGTTTACCAATTGACTGCCCAACTTCTACCAATAGCAAATCTCGTACACACAGTGTACCATCTGACTGCCCAACTTCTACCAATAGCAAATCTCGTACACACAGTGTACCATCTGACTGCCCAACTTCTACCAATAGCAAATCTCGTACACACAGTTTACCATCTGACTGCCCAACTTCTACCAATAGCAAATCTCGTACACACAGTTTACCATCTGACTGCCCAACTTCTACCAATAGCAAATCTCGTACACACAGTTTACCATCTGACTGCCCAACTTCTACCAATAGCAAATCTCGTACACACAGTTTACCATCTGACTGCCCAACTTCTACCAATAGCAAATCTCGTACACACAGTTTACCATCTGACTGCCCAACTTCTACCAATAGCAAATCTCGTACACACAGTTTACCAATTGACTGCCCAACTTCTACCAATAGCAAATCTCGTACACACAGTTTACCATCTGACTGCCCAACTTCTACCAATAGCAAATCTCGTAAAAGGCTTAGCACGATGAAGTGAGCAATTCAGAAATGAACCTTAGGAAAAAAAAGTCACTGCTCCTGCATGCATATATTTTAATGGGCGCTCTGAGTGACATTCGCCCAGGAACGTTGGTAACGGTGGATTGAAAGTAATTACATACCTTACCGTCGAATAAATAGTGTTACGTGACCATTTGCGATGACTTAATTACTTCTTTCTCATTCTGTTTTTCTAACGCATCGAAGTGTAAAAATGAGCATATTTATAAAGTATTTACTTTCTTAATAATTCCACTGTTTCATTTGACCGACGCACGAATAAAGCGGTGAGGCCCATGGCAATGTTAATTTTACATAAGGCGGAGAACATGTATACAAGTAGACCAGAAATCGGGCTTTCAAAAGTGCTCATTTGACCGTGAACAGCCTGGCATTTTCACACTTTTTGTATTGAAGCTTTGAATAATCGCACTATGTGAGACGTGTTTTGTTGTTTCTTAAATATGACATGTATCACGTATGTTTTACACTCCTGTTAACATAAAGTGGTCTTATTTTTGGTTAAATTGAAAATATATTTATATTTTACCAATATATTATTATATTTCATTGATAATTAAAATGAATGTAAGCAGAGAAAATAAGTGCGGTAGTAATAAGAAATAGTCCTCACGGAAAATGTTATTGAACCGAGCGCGCACGAATGCAGTGCGGTGTCCCCCTGGTGTCATGTCCAACGTTTAACTAAGGTTTGTTTGTACGAGACGGAGGAATATCCTGCAAGTAGAACTTCAGAAGGGTTTCAGGAAAGTTGGATGAGACCGTCAATGGAAGCCCTTCAAGATGCTTTACTATAGTCAATTCATTGGTTGCTTCCAACTTTTCTTATGTCCTGCTGAAGTTCTACTTTCGGGGTATTCCTCCGCCACGTCCAGAACGTGCGTTACCGAGTTTAGAAAATTGCACCAATGGGACAACGCTCCACATTCGTGCGCAGTCGCTTAATAACATTTTGCATGAGAACTATATCTTACTAGGTATTACCAAGACACCTATTTTACCTCTGTTTAGATCCACATTAATTACATATGAATTATTGTAACTTGTAGATAAAATGAGATAAAGTTTAGTTTAACCAAAAAAAAACTTAATTACTCTAGGGTGGAAGTAAAGCAACCATCTATTGAGCACTGCACCCGACTATACAACGTGACGAACTCATAACGAAGTAGTACAGACACCATGAAAATTGTCAGAAAGGACGATTCATGGCGTGTACGAAGGAAGAATGTATGTGTTTTGCAACATTATAAAATATTTTACTAAAATATACTTTTTAAATATAAAAAAAATTACCAATTAAAATTTATGCGCATTTCCATTCTGGATGCTTCGGAAAGCATAATTTACAAGAAAATCTTCAAGAAAGATTGTCGTAATATGTACTGTGATCACGTGTAATAAAATCATAGCAATAATGTATCATATAAATATTATAATTTACTTTATTTACATCAGTTTAAAACATAATTGCTTGTGACATAGACCCGCATATACAAATATTTATAATAAAAATGATTTCCTTCGTTATTATTACAATTTCTCGTAGTGCTAAGTGTACATATGCGACTCTCAGCGGTGAGCCTATTATTTTATTGATGGGAAGTCTTTAAGAAGGTTCAATGCAAGGCCTTTGAGTAGTCTCGTGCGCGCGTGCGCGCGCGTGTGTGTAATGCGTATTATGTTGGTGTTTCTAATGTACGTGATGTCGTGAAAGCACTCAGCAGCTCTCGTTTGAGGTGGGAGTTCTTTTCGTATAGATCAGCACAGTGGGTGCACGTCCAATAGTTCCTTGGGGAAACGTGTATTTCATACTGTTGTAGACTGTTCACGGTGAAGTGAACACTTTTGAAAGCCCTCTTATTTGTAATAATGGCCAATAAATATATTTTATTGTAGCCATAGACGTTAACTTCCGAGTGCAGTAGAATATATGCACTGTGTTTATTACTTACATGGCAATATTTATTTATAAAAGGGGGTTAAAGGATAAATAATGGCCGAAAGTAAATAGTAACTAGGACTTAAAAAGTGCTCACTTAACCGTGAACAACTTGTATAATAAATACTTTCTTAACTCGTCACATGAAGATTCATAACTTATGGGGTCTGTTATTGCTTACATGGGTTATATTTCAAATGGGACTATAGGGGCGATGCAAGATATTGACAAGAGTTATGAAATTAACACTATATAAAAGAGATTTATTTAACACTAAAAATCAGGGTTGCCACGGGTATGGAAAACAAGGAAATGTCAGTGAATTTGAAAACTGTCAGGCAAATCTGGAAAATGTCAGGGAATTTCAAACAAGTTAGCTAAATGTCGGGGAATTCGTGTTGTACATGATATATTTTGCAGTTCTTTCATCAATTTTGCACCGCTGCCAGAATCATATAAAATTGTTTTAATGATTGTGGGCAAAATGCTTTGGCATTTTTCTTTGCAATCTATGTGGTGGGCAATTTTGTAATATCAGAGAAGTATTTTTGTGTAAAAGTGTGTTATATTGCAAAGGGGCCAATCATTACAGAAAAAAAAAAAATCTTAGAAAGAGGTGAGGGGGAAAAAAAGATTCTTCTTGTCTGGAAATCAAGGAAATATCAGGAAATTTTCCTATGAAAAAAAATGCGACAACTGTGTAAAATTGTACTCTATTATTTCAATATGGACATGATTGAGTATGCGCGGGGCTAGCTATACAAATATACTGAAATATTAATGTATATTTAGTTATAAGGATTTAACCAGCCGCATTCTGAGTAAACTTTAGTTTAGAGTAACCGCATTATTCATGATTCCGGAGGCTGATTAAGATGGTGGTAGTCGGCGGCCGGACATACCCATCTTCAGTGTTCTTCTCGTTCCAACGGCCCGACGACAAAAGACAGCGCCCACGGACTACACTGCCCTATATCGGCTGCGTTGTCCCCGTTTACCGGCCGATGGAGGGGGGTTTCTGTGGTTTGAGATTTCACATCTAATTTCAGCAATCGCGGACCGTGTCCTGGGTAAACACGTGAAGGTGTGATCAGGCAGGCCGCTCAGCTAAGGCCTGATCACAACTCGTAACAATACACTCTATGCAACGTAGTTCAGGTGCCAGGTGGTCGGGAACCTTAATAAGCCAAGAGTGGAAATAACTCGGGATGCGGGCAGTCCTTGTCGAGTTCTCGACGTCGTGAGACGCCGAGCTAGCGCGCCACTCGTGCGTCCACGCGAAGGAAGCGCCCAGCCGTTGTTACAATACCATCCCCTCGATCGATGAAGCTTCTTTTCATCACCCCCCCCCCCTCCTCAACCCCCGGGTTCAACCTCGTTCTTTCAGAAGCCCCTTCTTCGCGCTTGCACCAGTCTCAGCCGCCGCCCTCGAAGTGCCACGCACTCGGGTGCCTATTTTTATTACGGCTTTGTCCCCCCCCCCCCCCCCAATTCTTATTACGCTTCTCACACTTTTCTCCTTTATCCCCACTTCGTGCCGTCTTTTTTTTTTTTTTTTTTTTTTGCAGCTTCGCCCCCAACTACCCCGTACGATAAGTGCATCGACGAAAATTAAGCAGGCGACATCAGCGAGTACTGTGAGTGGAAACACGCTCTGTTCAACTTCATTTTCCGAAGAGTTGCCATTAAATTTTCTATACACTGTTGAGAGTAAAGTGAGCACTTTTGAGGCCCTAGTAACGTTTTCCTTTCAGCCATTTTTAATCCGTTAACCACCTCTTTAAATAAATATATCCATTTAAGTAATAAACACAGTGTGTTTTTCCCACCCCAGTCGGAAGTTAACGCCTAAGGCTAAAATAAAATATATTTATTGACTATTATTCCAAATGAGAGGGCTTTCAGAAGTGTTCACTTTACCGTGCATAGTTTATATGCTGGTTTTAAGGACACTGCTTTGTAAAGTGTCTTTAATGTATGCGTTTACGCCTATCTCGGCAAACAAATGTTATGCGGTTACGTTTTTCCTGGAAAGGAAAAAAAAAAAAAATTATCTATAGTCGCCACCTTTTACTTTTATCCTATTAAGTATATTCGAAGACAATAAAGAAAGGGGGTCACGATGGTGTAGTGGTTAGACTGCTCGCCTCCCACCTATACGAACCGGGCTCGATTCCCGATGGGGAATCGTGCCGGCCGATACTGCTGGTCGGCGGGTTTTCTCTTGGACCTTCCGTTTCCCCCGCCCTTGCATTCCGTCGCTTCTCCATACTCGGCTAGCTTCACCCTCGTCGGCTCGCAGGACCCCGATAAATTTCTCGCGCTCGAAGAGAAAGAAATAGTGAAAATGTTTTTAAAAATAGTACTTGTAAGGACTTCAGTTTACAATTTTCTTAAGGTAAAGGAAAACAGCAGAAAGTGGCAACAATGTGTGATATCATCTTACTCTTACACCCCTACATATCATCTGCGAGAAATGCAGTTCCCGGGGAATGCATATCGCCGTGTTGGAGATAACCCGACGCAGTGGGTTCTTAGGACCAGACGTGGCTTCGGAGTGTTTAAAATTGTCCAGGGATTCCACAACATCTAAAAAAATCATGTTCTCGAGTGTCGTCCGGCACGCGTCTTTTATTTTTGCCCCCATACTGCAGCCGGGTATAACGGATGGCTGCTATACACGGGCGGAGGCTTTATAGTGGCATTGTATTTTGATGCGATAATTTTGAAATTTATTTAGACGACAACGCGTTTGGCAGCGCGTGGTTTCGCCATATATGTCTTGAGACACTTGGTCCGTCTCGTTACTTTCATAAGTTTAACTCGCGATCTAGTTGGAGAGCATTTTTTTTTTTTTTTTTTTTAGCCTCGAAGATCTGCAAATTGAATTTATCTGCTCCACGTACAATACTTTTGAAGCTTAGTTCCCCCCCCCCCCCCCCTCAGGGCATGTCTTCTAACTTTATTTGAGAATTTAGAAGGTTATATAGGATATTCACAGTAACATGATCACTTTTGAAAGCCGTGCGTAAAATTCGCTTGTATGCACGTTGTGTATTCTTTTCTGATTTATGTAAGATTAACATTGCCATTGGCCTCCTACTTTATTCATGCGTCGGTCAAGTGAAACCGTGAAATTATTTATATATATATATAACTAATCTGCTCATTGCTACACGTCGATGAATAAAAAAAAAAACAGCGAAAAAATATCATTTAAGCTATCAGAAATGGTTACCTAATACATTTTATACGACGTTAAAATATGGAACTACTTCCCATCGACCGTTAACAACTTTACTGGGCGCATGTCTCTGAGTGCGTCCGTTAAAATATATGCAGGTAGGTGCGGTGGCTTTTTACAAAGGTTGATTTCAAAAGAGCTCACGATAACAACCTTTGGTAGTGTTCTCATTCACGTAGCTTAGTTGCTTCCATGTTGATAATTTCACGATATTTGTGAACCTGAACGAATTTCCCGCCAGTTGAGAGTTGAATGGTACCGGTCGACCGGCCTTGGCCGCCAGCGAGGGTGGAAAGAGGCGGGGATGGAGCAGTGACAGAATGCAAGAGCGGGGGAAACTGTGAGTGCACCGAAGAAACCCTTCACGGCTAGCGGCAAACTGTCTGCCATGTCACCCACGTGCGGAAACTTGGGCGACTCCGTCGTAATCGAGCCAGGGGTCGCCGTTGCTAGCAGTCAGACCGCTACACCACCGCCACATTTCCAGCCAGAACGTAATGAAACCTCGCCCAGTTTCTATGTAAGTATTGTGTTGATACTTCTTGTCCTTTCATGGTCGAAAATATAAAACGACGTTAACATTTGTATGTACGCACGCAGTGTGCGGCCTGGCATGTGCCAGTGCGTCCAGTTTATTTGTATGTACGCACGCAGTGCTGCGGCCTGGCATGTGCCCAGTTGCGTCCAGTTTTTATTTGTATGTACGCACGCAGTGTGCGGCCTGGCATGTGCCAGTGCGTCCAGTTTATTTGTATGTACGCACGCAGTGTGCGGCCTGGCATGTGCCAGTGCGTCCAGTTTATTTGTATGTACGCACGCAGTGTGCGGCCTGGCATGTGCCAGTGCGTCCAGTTTATTTGTATGTACGCACGCAGTGTGCGGCCTGGCATGTGCCAGTGCGCCCAGTTTATTTGTATGTACGCACGCAGTGTGCGGCCTGGCATGTGCCAGTGCGCCCAGTTTATTTGTATGTACGCACGCAGTGTGCGGCCTGGCATGTGCCAGTGCGCCCAGTTTATTTGTATGTACGCACGCAGTGTGCGGCCTGGCATGGCATGGTCCAGTGCGTTCCGTTTCAATTGCGGTGTGTACTTTCCACACTGCGTATTCCTTACGGGGGCGTATAACATCACATATGTTACTCCAACTTCCTTTCTTTTTTTTAAAACAAATGTTTTTAGCTGTGTGATTTATTGTACGCCTGTGGCTAATAAATTCTCGTATAACCCATTTTGATGTCCTATAGCCCGCGGTTCTTTGTTTTGGTTGTTTTGCAACATATTATTTACTGACTCTGTATGAATGTTAAATACCTCGGGTATAGTTTTTTTTTTTTTGCTTAGCCACCAAATTGTGGTGTTTTCCTTTTTGTAGTCGGGCAATAGTGAATAAAAGCACATTGATGGAATTATTTAATTTGCTAATTACATAATATCCACTAATATAAATTGGTTTTTGTATGCCTTGAGGGTAGCAGGCTCTACATCTCTCTCCTTCCCCCAACCCCCCCCCCCCCCCTCCAAATAAAATACCGGCAACGCCACCTCTCATACTAACACAGAAGTTAAGATATATGTGTTTTTATGTAGGCTGTGTCCCAATTGTAAATACATACTTGTTAAGTATATAAATATTCGTACTTGCCGTTGTGTTTAATTACCCTGAATATTGCGACGGATTTTTTTCTGGCTGTACTTGACTCGTCGCACAACCTGGCGTAAATAACACGAACTACTCGAAAGTAAACACGTGTGTTTGTCATTCCGAGCAAACAACTGTATGGTTTTTGCTGTAAATAAACATTCTGTGTTCTGCATGGGTTGTCTTTGGTGTCGTTTATGCCAATGGCATTGTTTGGTGGTGTTGAAAGAAAAAAAAACAACAATACATTTGCCATGTGTAACAGTCCGGTTATTATAAACGTAGAAATAATGTTCGACGTTGGTTGCTTCGTAGAGCGATAATACGATGGTTAAGAGCAGAACCACAAAAAATTCCCATCATGGGTTGTGTACGTGACGTTTGGAATCAAACAAGTACGCTAATTCACCCAGCAAGTAAGCAGTTTCGTGTACTTGACAAGTACAGAGGCTGTCTGTACTATACTAGGAATTGGAATGGCGCTAGTATATATTCTGTGACGTCACGGGCGGGGCCTAGTATGGACATGTATATACTTGATGGGAATTGAGACACAGCCTTAACCAACTTCTAACGTCGCTCTGCCGGCATTTAAACGGTTGGCTATGCAGTAAGCGAGGTGTATGCCAAACAAATTTTGCATTATTATTTGTTTGTGTATATTTTTTAAATTCCGTCCGTAAGATCTTTTTTCCAATGCGTATCTGTACAAAGATATTGAACAAGTCTAATTACAGTATGAAAAGGTTATGCACTGGACATAGTAAACACACACACACACGTATGTGTCAGTTTGCACGTACACACGCATATTTCTTCATAATGTGACCAATTTTCTTCCAACATGCTGTGGGGAGTCATCGTTTTACTGAAACAGAAAAAAAAAAAAAAAAAAAAAAAAGAACGAGAAAAACTGGAAAAAGAAATGCGTACAATGAAATGCTATGCAGTAATTGTGTGATTTTTGTAGTTTAGATATTCATCTACACTATAAAATGCACATTCAGTAAAAAATTCTTTGAGTTGCTTTTTTAAGGAGATTTTGCTTAGCGAAGCAAATTTCTTGAAGGTGTTGTGGTAATTTATTGAAAAGTTTGCTACCAATGTAGGACGGCCCTTTCTGAACTAGTTTTAAGTTACCTGGATCAGTGTGCGAGTGTTTTTATTCTAATGCCATGCTTATGAAAGGACTCTTTTTTTCTGAAAGAAATTAATGTATTCGGACACGAATATAAGTACTGAAAAACATGTACTGACATGCAAATGTTAAAATCTCCGAGCTCTTGAAGAGAGGTGTACACGAATCTGACTTCCTTTTGCCATTGATTATTCTTACAGCTTTCTTTTACATATGGAACACTTTTTTACTGTCAGTGGAATTACCCCAAAAAATTATAACACATGTTGGAATGAAAATATGCAAAATATACCATTTTTTTTGTTGTATTTTTGTTAAAGACCTCCACAATGAGGAATATAATTTGTCTAGGCCACTGGTACCATAGCTGATTTTGTATATCACATTTACAGGTTAACTTAAAATATACAAATTCAAATTTAAGTTTGCTAAGTTTTATGAAACTTCTGAAATAAGTATTGCTACATAGCTAATGCGAATATACTTTCAACTCGAGCAATGAGATTGGCGCCCGACCATAAGCTAAGTAGGATCTAAAGCTGCTACTTGGTTTGTAAAGCGCTGGCCGTTTTCATAACGACAACTGTAGTGTTAACCGGAGCGTAGACTGAAGCAGTGTGTTGCAATAGTTGTTTTGAGGAGGTTTAAAGCCTTTCTTCGCCCTCGAGTTTTAATGCAATCCATTAGCGTAATCTTGAAGGCAAACTGAGGAACTAGGCGTCTGTGCTCGAACTGCTAGACACGTCGGTAATGGACGCGCCACCTGTGTTGCTTCCACGAGAGAGAGAGAGAGAGAGAGAGAGAGAGAGAGAGAGAGAGAGGTAGAGAGAGAGGTAGAGAGAGAGATAGAGAGATAGAGAGATAGAGAGATAGAGAGATAGAGAGAGAGAGAGAGAGATATAGAGAGAGAGATATATAGATATATATATCTTAGATTCGAGAAGACAGATAGAACTAAATTCTCTTCGCGGTTTCTTCACATTTTTTTTTTAAATCAAACCTTTGAAAAATAAACTAATTTATGGCTTGTTAATTTGTTTCGTAAATATGTAATGTATCACAAGCAGTACCTTACTTTTGGCTTAACTGAACTTTCACTGAAATTATTCTATAAATAATTATATTTATTTTGTAGTTACAATGAATAGCACGGGGAGAAATTAATTTTGTTGGTAATGCCGAGTACGAAATGTTTTAAACCGAGTGCCCACAAATACAATGCGTTGTCCCTTTGTTGTGATCTTCTATACTTGGTTAAGCTTTGTTTGCATGAGGCGGAGGAATATCCTGGAAGTAGAACTTTAGCAGGGCTTCGGGAAAGTTATAAGTAACCATGGAGGGACTATACCTGATATATTTTTATGGGGTTACATTTATTGACGAGATATTTTAATGCAGGTAACTGTCACATGCGACAGTAGTTGATAAATTGAATAGTTTTAAATTTAAAAAATGCCAATTTTTTGCGAAGAACATGGATTATAAACACCACAAAGTCGGTAGGTGTGACGAAGTAAATTTCTTAAATCTAACAAAATTCTAATACAGACAGCTCTAAAATAGCGTGTATTACATAAAGTAAAAAATACTGTTTAAAAACAAAAATTGTTTAACTTGAGCTTTCAAAGAAATTAAATCTATTAAAATTAGGAACTTTATTTTATTATAAAATACAACTTAATATAATGTTATAAATTAAAAAAGAATTTTCATTTTAGCACCGATTTAGTATTTTCTATACATTCTGGATTTTCTAAATTCGAAAACTATATCTCTTATCAACTGTAGCTTTATGTGATGGTAGTATTAATTTTAATATAGTATTTAGTTAGTAAAACAAACCTAATCAAAATATATTTAGTAGTTGAAAGAGTTGTTTTTATTTAATAGTCTCCCAGGTACATATGTCAAACCTAACGTCCCTCTTATGCCCGGTTGCACCATCGTGGTGTGAAACTCGATCCGAGATCGTATCTAAGATCAACACAGGAAACTGTTGCACCATTCGAGTTCAGAGCTGGACTGGAGATCGAGATGAAGTTCATTTCGAACCGCCGAAATTGTAGGTTCGAAATCTCGATCCGAGATCAGCAACCATCGTCGACAAATATAGATTGAAAATACGCCAACAGATTGAACTACGTTCGATTGTTTTCTTGGGAAATTAAAACAACATTATACGTACTTGAATAGTATTCAGAAAATTTCGTACAACAATAATTCACTTAAAAACACTCATCTAGTTCTATCTATAGTAAAAAATACGCCTACTTCCATGACGTCATATGTTAATAACCAATAAAACATGTCTCGTATTTAATCTTGATGTCTTACTTTGGAACCAAGATCGACGAATCGGAGTTCCAGAATCATGAAATTTCGGTGGTGCAACACTTTCACATTGGAACCAAGATCAAACTGGATCCCGGTTCGGAACTGGGATCATTCGATCTCGGATCGGGGAAGATGATGGTGCAACCGGGCATTTGACAGCGAGGTCATTAAAGATATCAGTTGCTCGGCGAAGCCGTGAAGGGGTAGCAGGCGGCTGTTGACAGGTAGTAAGTACTCTGCAGGGGCCACTCCATTGGCGGACCGCTGTTGACACATCAGCTTGGTGCTCACACGAGTTGGCCTCCAACCTCAACTCAAGCATGACAACGGTGTAAGAGATTCTGCCTCATCCGTTCAAATATCCCGTCAGTTTTGCGCGTGTCGTTGATAACACGCACGTACTGTGTTAAACGTAGGGACGGCAGAGCCACCTTGCGGGCGATAAGTGAAGCTCGCATACCACAAGGTCGCCCATATGCCCTTTCGTTGAACACCACGCGTTCCCAATCTCAAAACGTTCCGTGATGCAGCCCCTTACCCCCAGTTTTATTTTACGCGCCTTTACTGAAAGATCCAAGGTATTTACGGTAGCATTGCTGTTATGATTATTGATTTATTTTTATTTGTGTAAGAAACGACTGCAGTCGATTGTATCGTACACATTTTGGATTCCCCTTTAACCCAATAAAGCTCTGTGACCTTCTTTTGTGTAAACAAGATACAAATAACTTTCGTACTAAATTTTTTATCTATGTATTACACTAGTATGAATCTTCGTGGCCATGTTTTCCACAGATGAATTGATATAGTACTGTTTGTATTATCATAAATAGGTCAGTTCGTAAAAAACTGCTTCAAATGTTAGATGTCCTAAATTGTTGAAGTAATCGCGGATGATAAGTTCTGTTCTAACGATACTCAAGTGTGCTGAGTAGCTTAGCAAACATGGCATTCGCCGAACGGAGCGAGAAAAGGTTTTGCGAGATTACTGGACGAGAATCTTACAGTTATTGGTAAATAATTGCCCTCTTGAATCTTGTTTGTAGAGGGTGATTCGTATTCGTGTGTTGTCAGAAGTTCGTGGACCATAAAACACGGGGCTGTGAAATCTCGCAGACATCTTTGAAGCCTCCACTTGTGTGTTATTTGAGTTCTGTGCTCGTAATTTGTACTGCATCGATGGCTTAAACATCCACTCTGCAAACCCGAGCTAGGAGGCTCGGTGGCGAACCGTCGGATTCGCATTGGGTTCGAATCCCATGCCGGCCACCGTGTTACATGTCACACATTTTACAGCTCTGCCTCCATTAATACGTTGGGCGCCGTTTGTAATATTTCTAAATACATATCCGATCCGTCAGTTGTTTCCTTTAAGTAGAAATCAGACAATCGCCACTGAAATATTCTCAAAATTCTATTTTAATCATGCTTATTCTTCTTCAACGAAAATATACACGTATGTTTTATCTTTTCAAACACAAAATTGATATTCATTGTTATTCAATTATAATTTCTTCATACAAAAACATCTTGCAACAATGTTATTATAAACTAAATAATTATAACTTTCTTATTGTAAGACACACGTCCATCGTTGGAGGTGGTGAGGATCCTTCTAAAGAAAAATTTAGTTTTAATTTACAACTGCCTTACTTATATTCTGTCCTGTCTTATTGGCTGGCGTCTGACCGTGACATATCTCTCCGCCAATCAGTAATGGCTATACGAGAGACAACCAGGATAATTTTATCTAGTACTTTTGTTTAATAAACATTTAATGCCGACTACGCTTTACAGAAGAAATGAAAATATTAATACTGATTACTGTCTAGAAACAAATGAAATATACTTACACATGATTACTATGTAAAATAAAATATTAAAATAACCAAAGATTAGACTGTTAACTCGACAATAAAACGTAATTTGGAATAATTCAAAATGAAGTGACGACATAAGCAAGTATTCTTAAATTATATAACAATAACGTTTGTGGTAACTGTAAACGGGACCCGAAAATCTGCAATGTTGCAGCCTTGGCATCCGTTTTATTAGGTTCCCCAGCATCACTCGAGAAAAATGTTGGGCTGGTTTCCTCCATGGCAGATTCCTCTCGCTCTCTCCCCCCCCCCCCCCCTTTTCCAACCCGTACACCTTCTCTGAGCAACTTCTACGACCATCTCTTACGACCTCTGTCGACAAGGCGTGAAGCTCAACCTACCCAAGTACTTAGCTACCCACCACCCGCCCTGCAAAGTATACGCCATTCACGGTAAAGTGAGCACTTATTGAAGCTGTTTCATCAGACATAATAACCAATGAATGTATTTCATTGTGGCCCCGGACTTCTGGTATTGGGTATGGTGTGTTTGTTACTCGCAGGGCAGGGTCTACATTAACTAGTGGTAGAAGGATATAAAACAGGTCGAAAGAAAAAGTAACTAGCGCTCCAAAAGTGCTCATTTTACCGTGAACGGTCTATAACGCATCACAGTCGACATGTCCCATCAGTTGGAAATTGCAATTCTATAGAATTCTTTTAAATACTGCAGCGAGGTTGTTTCGCCACAGCGGAATAAAATGATACAAAATCGAGTTTCGTTTACTGAATGCAAAATGCAATTTATAGATTCTTCTTTCGTGATCACGAACGTAGTAAATGCGTTTACGAAGTCGGCTTTCGGCTGATTACAAAGTTTTATGTTCAAATTACGACTCTCGCTACGAATACAGTCGTAGAAATGACTCCGGATCGCATTTAACTCGAGCATAAGTTCTGAAAGTTTATTGAAGACTAATATTTATGTTCCTCGCATTAAGAAGACACGTGTTGGCTGTGTACAGACAAGACAGTGGTTTCAGTGAGGTTATGACACAAGTTGTATGATTGAAGTTGTTGAGACACTAGTTATCGCCGCCATTTGTAATTTAACCCCGGCCACTATTAAGGGGAATGGTGCACGAAAGTCGTATATTTTTAATTTTTTTATACGTTAAATTAGTTTATAAGGAATTTATTTTAGTTTTAAATTTGATTGAATAATCTGGGATACATATTATTAACAAAGTAATTTTTCCTCGTCTTTTCCAACTTGTCGGCGGGGATCAGAAACATCCAAAATGTCGTTTTGATAGATAACTATACAATAATATTCCACGTTATTGTTAAAATTATTTCAGGGAGGATGTTTGAAAAATAAGTAGATAATATTTATCGGATCATCCTTAATATGAGTTCTGTCGTTGCTGTAGTGCGAGCAGCTATAGGTCGTTCACGGTAAAATTAGCACTTTTGAAAGCCCTGCTTAAGATCTATTTGTGTGCACCTTGTATATTATTCTGCCTTGTGTAAAATTAACATTGCCGTGGGCCTCATAACTCTGAACATGCGTCGGTTAAGTGGAAAAGTAAATATTTTACAAATCCGCTCATTTTTACATTTCGGTGCATTAAAAAACAGAAAGCGGAAGAAATAATTTAAGTTAGTACAAATGGTTATAGTCTGTTCACGGTAAAGTGAGCACTTTTTAAGGCCCTTCTAATTTTTTCCTTTCATCCTATTTCCACCTTCCTGCTGCTTTTTGATATAAACATTGCTTTGTGACGAATAAACACAGTGTATACATCTTACGGCCCTCAAAATGCAATGCCTGATAGTACAATAAGATATATTTAATAGTAGTTAAAGCGTTTTGGGAGGGCCTTAAAAAGTGCTCACTTTACCGTGAGCAGCCTACACCTAACATTTTTTTATTCGACGTTAAGAAATGGAACTACTTTCCATCCTTCGTTACCAACATTACTGGGCGCATGCCACTCAGTGCGCACGTTAAAAGTACACGCAGGCAGGGCCAGTGGCCATTTTTGTAAGGTTGATTTCAAAAGTTCTCACTTAATTGTGAACAGCCTTTGCTTTCTCCTGAAGCACTCTGGCTGTTGGGATCGAGCAGTGAGAGCCAAGCTTCCTACTTCTCTCTCTCTCTCGCAGGGAAGAGTTAATGTGTCCGTTAGCCGCTGTTAACGACCTCGCCGCCTACTGGTCTTCGCCCTACTAGGCTGCCTCAGTTCCCAGCTGGTAATTAAAAGCCCCGGCCATTTCGCAGGGGTTGCGATTGTCTTTTGCCGCGCGTAACCCGGTCTGCCTCCGCGCGGAAACTGGCGGAGGGGCTGAAGAAGCCACGATGCTAATGAGGGAGGGTTGTAAAAGCATGGCGCTGGATTCGCAAACGACCGTGTTTGATGTTTTCTCGTCTTGTTGCTACCACTAATCCGCTTGTGTGTAACCTTTTGTGAATTTCGAATTAGAGAAAACGTGTTTCTGCGTTTGCATGGAGGTGTAAATCTTATTTTCTGAAATAACAGGAAACTGCTGTGGCGTTAACGCAGAGGCGTTGAAATTAATTTACTAAACTAAATGTACACCTCAAAAAGATTTATGTATAGGCTGTTCACGGTAAAGTGAGACTTTTCAGGCCCTAGTTACTTTTTCCTTTCAGCTATCTTTTATCGTTTAATAACCTGTTCAAATAAATATTGCCATGTAAGCAATAATTCCGCCGCACTCGGAAGTAAACGTCTCGGCTGAAATAAAATATATCTATAGGCCGTTAACGGTAAAATGATAACTTTTTAAGGCCCTCACAACAGAAATAATAGCAAATAATTGTATTTCATTGCAGCTTCAGATGTTAACTTTTGAAAGTGGTGAAATGTTTACACTGTATTTATTGGTTACAGTAATGTTTTTATTACAAGCGTCGTAAAGACAAACATGGGCTGAAAAATAATATTGAGGAGGACCTTAAAAAGAGCTCACTTTACCGCGAACAGCCTACACACGCAATTTTTGTACACGAAATATATGTACACGCAATTTATGTACACGCCGTTTATGTACACACAATTCCTGTGCACACAGTGTGTGTTTTCAGCCCATGTTTCTCTTCCAGCTATGAGCGACAGTCTGTGGTGCAAAACTTCTACCGAGGTGTGTAGAAAGCATGCGTGTTTATTTAGTTTCTCAGCATGAGCTACGGAGGAGCACTAATCAATGAAAGGTGTAAAACATATTTTTCTTCTGGGCCAGTATCAGGAGTTTAATATGTTCTTGACGTAATCTACTACCGAAGCTTGCCCGTAGCGTCTCCACATCACAAGACACCTATCCTAAGCATGTGCGAGTTTGTCGCTGCCTTTCAGTTAATTGTGATTTTCAGCATGACTGGTCTCCTCATTCTGCCAGATTGGCGAAGCAAAATCTCGACGGCATTGTTGTTTTGACCAGTGGGCTGTTCGTAGTGACTGGCTAACGCGGTCTTCAGGCCTGGCCGCGTTAGATTTTCGTCGATGGGGTTGGACGGAGTGTCGGAGAGTCCACAAAAGAAAGGCGACCACACGACGTGAGCTGCCGCAAGCTTGCATGACGAGCTATTCTAAGCGCATCCTAGTCTTAGTTTGATGACGCAATGCTCGTTAAGAAACTCGACACGATAACGATGCCCTTTGGGTCTTCCTTACCGAGTTTTATTACAAAAACTTGGCTGTTGTGTGTAACAGATAGTTTTTTTTTTTTTTTTTTGGGACTGTGGAAAGACGAGAATCGTGACGTAATGTGCATTCGTGCATTACAGGAACATAAAAATATTTTAAAAGCACTCGTTATCCTTTCTGTTTTAATTTGTGAACTATGTAAGCAGCTGTGTAGGCTGGCTATTTAGAGGGCATTTATTATTTTATTGTAGTTGTTTATAATTAAATAGCAAAACATAAACACTGATTTATTTAAAAAAATTGCTTTAAACAATGTAGTTCGTAAGTTAAATGATAGGTAGCGCTAAACTGTAAATAATTCTTGGTGGTTTACAACAAAATTACAATCTCTTGAAAATAGAGTGAAAATTCATATTGATATTAATACTATCTACTAGAGACACAAAGGCGTCTAGTTCGTTTTCCGTCGCCTGTTTTATAATTTTGATATTATAAATAACACAGAGAACAGTTTGTTCGTAAATAGTTTGCAACCAAACAACAAAGTGGTCATTGAGAAAAATCTTCGTGCATGTAAGAACCATAGTTCTGTCTGCTCGTTATCGGCGTACACACGCGAGTTTGTTTCAACAAAATAACCAGCTCAAGAACCAAGTAAACACACGGTGCACACGAAATTAAAGCACATTTATGTGTTGTACATCACACAAGTCCTGCAGAGTTAGCAAATGGTACGAAGTCGTCAGCAAATTTGACACACTTTAACGAAATATACCTTTTTCCTAGAACACATTATTTATTCAATACTAATACATAAAAAACACGCCGAAAGCAAACAAAATATTTGTAATGCGTCACAGCTTTGGTTTATTAATGTTTTCAAGCTTAATTATTCATAATTTATAAACAGTCTCGTAATGCAGTTAACGTTCTTGGGCTTAGTGTTGCCAGCTTGCATTCGCTAACGAAAACCCGAACATTGCCGAAGTCTCGGAGGGCTGTAACGAAATACGACTTAGAATGCAAAATTATCCTTCTCGAAGATTGTATTCGTTTCGAGAGCTTTCGAAACTTGACGAATACGAAAAATTAACGAATAACTTAGAATAAGTCCCCAGGTCCCATCTGAAGGGATCCTAGTCCTTTGGCGGGATGTGGTGCAGTTAACACATGCGTTCATTACGCACGAAAATGTTTTTGGCCGGCATTGCTTCCCGAGGATCAATACCTAATGATGCAGGCTGTTCATGGTAAAATGAGCACTTTTGAAAGTCCCGCTTAAGACCTACTTGCGTGCACATTATGTATTTTTCCGCCTTGTGTATAATTGCCACGGACCTCGTCATTTTATTCATACGTCGGTCAAGTGAAACTATTAAGGTTGAAGTAAAGCAACTGTCTATGGAGCACTGCACCCGGCTATACAATGGGAAGAACTCATACAATTAGTAGTGCAGACACTATAAAAATTGTCAGAAAAGTGCGATTTATGCTGAAGTTTATATGAAAGAATAATGTACATATTTTGCAGCATTATAAAGTATTTTACTAAAATATACTTTTTAAATATAAAAAAGTAATCGATTAAAATAGTCTGTATTTTTAACAAAATTTAATCATATTTCCATTCTGCATTCTCCAGAAAGCAGAATTTGTAAATATTATGACGACCTTCCTTGAAGAAGATTTTCTTGTAAATTCTGCTTTCCGAATCATCCAGAACGGAAATGCGCTTAAATTTAGTTAAAAATGCGGACTTATCGATCGATTAATTTTTTTTACGTTTAAGAAGCATATTTTTTGTAACACATTGTATTATGTTGCAAATTATACACATTCTTATTTCATATACAGCATAAATCACATTTTTCTGACAATTTTTATGATGTCTGTACTACTTTTGTTATGAGTTCTTCGCGTTGTACAATCGGGTGCAGTGCTCCATAGGCAGTTGCTTTACTTCAGCCTTTACATGGCAATATGCATTTCAAAATGTGCTTAAAGGATAGAAAATAGCTGAAAGGAAAAAGTAGCCAGGCCGTCAAAAGTGCTCACGTTACCGACACTAGCCTATACCACAGTGGCGTGTAGCAAGTTTTTTTTTTTTTTTACAGGATAAGCAGTATAATAGCCCCACATACTTGTGTGTTTTAAATAACATTTGCTATTGCCGGGCTGTTTTTCCATCTTCAATTTCTACTAACAAACGCAACTTTCGATTTTGCTTACCCTCCACGCGTATTTACCGTTTTATAATACCTATCATCAACTTAATTATAAAAACGGAAACGAAATGAATGTAATATTATTTAAACTGAATATTATTTAGAGGGCATATTACAGATTATAAGATAACTACCGTTTTCCCGAACACATTTATCCCCTTTCCAAGGGCAAATGTAGGACTGGAGGAAGCAAACAGAACGACTGCTTACCCTGCCGAAGGAACGTGGTGGTGTGTTGTTTGCTCGCGAGTTCGATTCATCGCTAGTCGCTCCCGTTTGTGGAAACAGATACTAGATAGCAGCACTATGCGTGTACAGTACGGGAGTTTCGAAAACTCGGTTTCCCCGAATCGGAAATGGGGAAACTCAGAATTAAATGTGTTTAAAGTTAAGGCGAGAACTATAAAGGTTCACACATTTCCAATATGTATAGGGTACGTATTGCTTGCCTTGCGTCTATGGAATAAACGCCACTGCTATACCATCGCCGTCGCAAAGCTTCCTTATGTCCAGTCGTGACCTTGAGGCGTTTAAGGGACCGACTTGCTTGCATCGTTTTTCTCCTTTTCTGTCCGAGAAGCGCGGGAGCTATAAGGGTCACACTGGCACACGCTGCAAGTGCGCCATCTCCGCTACGCGCAGGGCTCAGAACTGGCGCGCAGAGTTCTCGTAGTCCTGTGTACATATATATGCGACTTTCAGCGGTGACCCTTATTTTATTAATGAAACGTCTGTAGCAAAGTTCAATACAGACTCCTATCGTAGTTTGACTCGTGTCCGGCTAGTACGTTTTAAGATACGGCAGTCGGAAAAAGCCGTTTTTAACTATGCTGGAGAGCTCCAAAATTATTTTTACAGCATGCGTGGTAACTTAGAAGTACCATTCCTCTCTCGTCTGGTGTGTGATGTCTTTTCGCAGGTTAACGTACTAAGGGCACCTTTGATATTTCAATATTCCAGAAGATTGGTTTCACTTATCATTCATAAATTCTTCATTTTTGTGCCATAATTTCAGTTTCAGAGGTATTATTGAAAATGATTGATTACAGAAAATTTTCAATATACTAGTTGTTTAATACTTTCATATCTAATTTTCACTGTGTATTTTCCTGCTTGCAAAATGTCAGAAACTTATTGATAAAATGTAAGTTTGTCCCTGGCTTTTTATAACAAGCAGATAAAACACAAAAATACCCACAAGAATACTAAACAAATCGTAAGATGTAAATTTTATAGAATCGTACATTTTCAGGAATCCGAAATTATGATGTGAAAACGAGGTTTTTGTAAAATATGCTAAGTCGTGCTTTAATATTGTTTACTAAAGGCTGTTCACGATAAAGTGAGGACTTTAGAAATCAACCTCAGAAAAACGTCACTGCTCCTACCCGCATATATTTTAACGGGCACACTGAGTGACATGGGGCACACTGAGTGACATGCGCCCAGTAAAGTTGGTAACGATGGGTGGGAAGTAGTTCCATATCTTAACGTCAAATAAAAAGAGTTAGGTAACGATTTCTGATGATCTAAATTATTTGTTTCGCTTTATGCTTTTTATTAATGTATCGAAGCGTAAAAATTAGTCGATTTGTAAAATATTAACTTTTTTTAAATTTCACAGTTTCACTTGCCCGACGCATGAATAAAGTGATGACGCCCATGACAATGTTAATCCTACATAAGGCGGAAGAATACACAACGTGCACACAAGTAGCTCTTAAGCAGGGATTTAAAAAGTTCTCAATTTACCGTGAATATCCTACAGGGAGACGACTTAATTAGTGTGTGTTGCCCGAGGACCACAAGTCGGGAAGGCTTGGCGTGTCCCCGAGGTTTTCAACTGCCTGGCGGGTTTGCAGATCTCAAGGCGAAGGTACCGCGAGAAGTGCGTGGATCTCGGCAGGCGAGGCTGAGGAAGGAAGAGAGAGGATGATTTACACGCGTGTTTCAGTCTCGTAATTTGACCTCAGGGAGGGGGGAGGTTTCCGTCAAGTTTCGGGCGCGCGTCTTCGCGCTCGTCCCCCCCCCCCCCGGGGGGGGGGGGGTAGTTGCCGCATCTCCGAGCCTCTCGGGTGTTTTGGTACGCGGAGTGGGCGTAGTCGAGTTACCCGTGCCCCCCCCCCCCAAACTCCTTCACACTAACCACTTCCCCTCCGTGCCTAATTGTCTTGTTGCTTTGCGGGCACATGTTCTCTCCGGTTCTCCAGGAGAAGCTGGAGGAGAGCGCCGAGTATGTGGCTGGAGTTCCAGGGGGAAACCCTTCGGAATTCCATGCTCTCCAGATGGGCGCACAGGTTTCAGCTCAGTATGCAGCAGGCTGCTCAGTCTCTATCTCTCTCTCTCTATCCCCCCCTCCCTCCAACTCTACACCCATGCTCAATTAAAGCCCTGCTCGCTCGACAAAGGGCCTGCTGTAGTTATCACTGTAGTGGAAACTTCAGGTGTGTGTGTGTGTGTTGTGTGACGCCGCCCCAGATGGTTAAGTTTCCCACTCAGCTGTTATTTGCCGTGCCGTGACGTGTTTGCGCACGGGTCGTCGCGTCGTATTAGTTCGGAACCCTGAGCGTTAGCAACTTTCCATCCTCGTCGCGTATACCCTCTTCCGTCTTCACATTATACAATCTTGTTATTTTAAAACAAAAGTTAATACAATAAACACGTACGTGTCAACTAACTAATTTTACCATTAGTGAAATTAAAAAAACGAAAATTAATATTTCACGTCCATCTGTAATGGGAATGAAATTCGCAAGCTGGAAATATTATTAGTCCATGCATGTCTAACTTCTTATGCGTTTGAGGCCAGATGGCTTAGCTACAATTCACTAGTCTTGAAAAAAAAACTGCAAGTAAAGTTATCGAAGTTCTAAGTAGATTTTTTTTTGTCTGGTGGTTGAGGTCGATGCAATAGTCTTGCAGGATTGTAATAGTAACCATTATTTATTTTATGCTCCGAGTCTAACAAGAATATCGATGTAATCGGGAATATACATAGGAAAAAATTGTATGGTCTGAAACTGTTTTAGAACAGCGAAAAATTACTTTCTGGTGTAGCCGGTTGAGATCGCTCACCACGTACGGAATTGTGATGGCGCCTTAGCACGGCAGTCTGCCTGAACACGCCATCACACTGCAACGAGGCCCTTGTGCAGCAGGTTTGCAGCAGGTTTGCAGCAACTGCTCAGACTCTTTGTTGTTGGAAACTGTGTTAACCCCCGTCCGCCGTTGTGAGAACCGCTGAACACGCCATCACACTGCAACGAGGCCCTTGTGCAGCAGGTTTGCAGCAGGTTTGCAGCAACTGCTCAGACTCTTTGTTGTTGGAAACTGTGTGAACCCCCGTCCGCCGTTGTGATGAGAACCGGGTCAAGATTGCCCTGCGTGCCGACAACTTAGGTCACTGTCGCACCTCGCGAGGGTCTGCTCTCCCCCCCCCCCCCCCGTCTCCAGCCGGAGATTGTTTCAGAAGGCGACCTGAGGATGGATGTGCCAATCGCCGCAGCTCGCATATGGAACTCGGCCTTCGCCTTCGAAACAAGCCGAGAATTATTAACCAACGCTGTGTTTTGAAGCATGGTTCAGTGGTAGGAAATTTCGCGTAGTTTAAGTATAACGCAAAGGCTGCCCTGACAATTTATATATATATATATGTATATATATATATAATTTTAGTATTCAAGTTTCCCTTCGTTGTTACCAGCTTTGCCTCTTCCTGTTAACACCCGTAAGTATTGTTACTATAGACTATTCACGGTAAAGTGAGCACTTTTGAAAGACCTCTCATTTGGATTAATAGTCAGTAAATGTATTTTATTTTATACTTAGACGTAAGCTTCCGAGTGCGGAGGAATATTTACACTACGTTTATTTCTTACATAGCAATATTTATTTAAGAAGATGGTTGACGGCTAAGAAATAACTGAAAGGAAAAAGTAACTAGGGCTTCAAAAGTGCTCACTTTACCGTGAACAGCCTACAAACGCCAGAGAGGCTTATGAGTTCGCGAGGGACAGTGGTCTCAATAAAATGAAAATAGCTAAATTTGATTTTAATTTATTCACACTGTTATTATTTACAGCTTTGAGAGCAATATTATATTATATATATATATATAAATAAATTCTAGTTAAAGTCGTTTATCAATGTTTCCATATCAATTGTAGTCACTTAATTCACACTCATTATTAACACATGTTCAATCTATTGCCATAATTCCAAATATCTTACATTCATGCAGCCAGTTCAGTAGTCCTGCGTGCCAGTCAGTCTCTCCCCCCCCCCCCCTTCTCTCTCTACACTGTAGCAATGCTCGTTGCCCGCAGACTTGACTCCAGCTGGTCATTTCCGTCGCAACTCGGATGTTCTGCTGGCCCACAGCTTCGCTGTCTTGCCCCCCCCCCCCCTTTTTATCCTCAAACTTTGAGCTCTCGACAGCTCTCCGCTCGGAGGCCCGTTGCAGCTTAAGATTGGAATGGGCCCCCCGCATTTTTCTGTGAAATAGTTGTTTTCGCGAATACGCGTATCTCCGTAAATAGATGTTCTGCAAATACGAGGTTTTGTCAGAAAATATTAAAAAAATAATTATATATGCCCCTATTTATTTATTTTTTGTCATGTTAAGTGTGTTCTTGGTGAAAAGAAAATTCGTGGAAATAGTCAAATATCGCATTTTTAAAACTTACGAATGCAGTTTCTTTAAGCGGCAATAGAAAAGTACAAATATACGGGCGTAGTTTAATCTGTGTTCTTTCATCGCGTGTAATAAAACCCCTATGTTACTGATCTAATTTGCGCAGTACAGCGTCACGATGGAAACACTGCACGCCTTGCGCGTAGGAGCGATGAGGCGCTAGAAGTGCGTGTTAGTGTCGCCCTTATCGCTCCCTCGCTTCTTGACCTTGGACGTGGGGCTCCCATGGGGGTCCATCTCACTCTTATATAGTCTCGCTATACCCGATCTGAAAGGTTAACTGCACCCCGAGTCACGCTGAGATAGAGAGAGGGAGAGAGAGATAAAAGGAAGATGAACCAGAAAATGTTTTCCGATAACAGCATAAATTCACTCATTCAAGGTCAGGAGCGTGCGGGTTGTGATAGGCTTCTCGGAGCGGCATGTAGCGGATTCCTTTGTGACTCGCCGCCCGCTTCTCATGTCACTACCCCGTCCCCCTATTCAGCTCGCGCGGACATATCACGTGAAGCGATGAAAACCAGCGCGTCACAGTATTATTTCAAAATTCCATAAGTATTTTACTCGATGGTCCTGCAGCATGCGTTCTGTGATTTTATGTTTTTTTATTTTGTGGTGTTAATTCAACGGCGTGTTTAAATCAGTTAATTTTTAGCGTGATTGGAGAACTTGTTCTGTATTTATTTCGACATGAAGATGTGCTAGTTGATATTACACGTTTGTGATGTCATCAATCGTTTCTACTTGGTGCCAGTTTGTGTACATACATCATCTACTGAGTTTAGTCAAATTCAGACTTTCATAATAAGTGGTCCCTACGTAAACTTATGCCACACTACACAACGATTCGAGTTAATGATTTCAAGCACTATTTTAGACTACATTTAAGTAAAATTCAATTTTTTTTTTTATTTTACTGCGTATATTTGCGGGGTGGTAATAGAATTTCAGAAACGTGTCATCGCAGCGTTACGTTCAGTATGTACACAGAATCGTGGTTACAAACAATGCACGAGTTGATATATCGCAGCGATGGCCCAGCTACTACCTGCCTCTAGGAGGGGACACTAGACCTTGCGTGTACAAAGCGGTGCGTACCAGCCTCCAGCAGGTACACCCCCCCCCCTCCCCCGTTTGTATCTTTACTACTTCCTACTAACTGCTGACATTGAAGAATGCACGTGAACTACGGGACACGGGTGTGGACCTTGGAAGTTAAAACTACACGTCTGTAAAAAAATAAAAACTATATTTGTACAAAAGTGTAGTACGTTAACAACACATTTTTAGACGGTAATTTCATTTATTTAACATGTGTTATGACGTAAGGTGTGTACACGTGTAGTGCTAGGGTACCGGCATTTATGCAGATGGCCACACGTGTCGGCGCCAATTAAATCACGCAACGCAGCCTTGTTATAGGCTGTTCGTGGTAAAGTGAGCACTTTTTCAGGCCCTTCTAAATTTATCCTTTTATCCTGCTTTTTATTATAAACATTGCAATGTGACCACTAAACACAGTGTATACATTTCACCACCCTTAAACTTTAATTACCGAGGCTGCAATAATATATATTTATCAGTGGTTAGTGCCTGTTGGGAGGGCCTTAAAAAAGTGCTCACTTTACCGTGAACAGCCTATACGTACGTGTATAGCAGAACAGCTGGGCAGGGACAACACGCAGCAATGCCGTATGTGTGAATATGTGTACGAGGGTGGATATGAGGTGAAAGGGCCTTAAATGAATAAACCAGAGTACTGGGCACCCTTCTAGAAACAGCTGTAAGGAAATGCGACAGCTTAGGATAGCGCACTAGGCAGTTAGGTAGTGTGTGTATTTTAACTGCGCAGTGTATTTGCCCAGTATTTAATTTATTTTCTCACGTCTGCACTTTGACTGTGTATTCAGAATAGTGTTTGAGTGCTTAAGTGACTATATTTGGCAACTTGACGGGATACAAATGCCCGGTGCCGTCCAGGCTGCCGAACAGTAGGTCAGGTCAGGTCAACTCACCCACAGCAGCGTCAGTTAAAGAAAATCCCAGCCATATTTGAAGTGTGTTCGATAGGAACGTAACTATTAAATAACAGCAGTGGTTCGAAAACTGGTTTGCTAAATCGCATTATTCAATGACGAAAAATTCAAAATCGCAATCGTTTATTTTCAAAAAAAATATTCAAAATCTGTTTCCTGGATGGCTACTCAAAGAGAAAATTGCTTTGCAGACTCAATACTAAAGATTGTGTTAGTGGCCGTTAAAATCCCTACGCCAAAAGTGATCAAAACCTAAACTGTCTTTAAAATGCTCCTACATTTGAAAAAAGTCTAAATCTTCAAAAATATTGCTGTTCTTAAAAATTCTTTCATTACAATTTTAATGTTGTAGCCAGTGGTGGCATGTACATTCTACTCAGGTTCGCCGTGGTAAAAGTTACAGGGAAAAATGTACTCTCGGATGACACAAAATGGCGGCTGTTCTAAACCTTGTAGAATGTCTAGACGTATGCAAAAGTACGTGTTACTGAAGACTTTATTAAAACTCGTAATAATTTCTTAGCTGCTGTTACGGCAGACTTGCAGGTAGTCAATTTCATCGTCAGGACGTGACGTAGGCGGGCCTCTCCCGCCGCAGGAAACGTAACATTAGGGGAAGTCGTAATTTATATACGCAAGCTTACGCCTTACGGACCAACGGTCAGTATCAAAATCTACACTGTTAAAAATTTCCGTGTATTTACGGAATGTTTTACGGAAATGCACAGTGTATATACGGAAAGGCAATCCGTAATGACGAAAAGCGGAGTTAAGTCCGTAAATATAAAATACGGAAAGTCTCCGTATTCCCTTTGGCTTCGAGTTACGGGGAAGAACAATGCCGATTCCACACGAAGCTTTTTTCGCCACTGTAACAAGAAAATGATCGTTTCTGCTGCAGTTAAGATTATCCACGCGATTATGGCCTATTCTTTCAAACACTAAAAAAAATCATCAGGCGTCTGTAACATTTGGCAACCCTAAAAATACACTAAATTTTATAGAAATTAAATTTTTGCTTTTGTCTTTTGAATACAAATATAAAAGTTATACCACAATTTTCAATCGAGAGTTATAGGTGATATTTTAACTCTTTTAATGCCATTTTTTATACACGGTAGAACACCCACATAACGAAAATTAAAAACATTTCCACTCTTGGAAATTAAAGGAGAGGTTCCGTGAAAATTACGGAAAGTCCGTTTCTGAAAATCAGTGTGTCCGTAATTTTACGGAGAGTTTACGGACACTTCTGGAAAAAAATTTTACTAGCACTTTTCCGTAAAATGAAGGAAAATTCTTTTAACAGTGTAGCATCTAACTCCTGACGGCTATCGCGGAGGGGGAGCTCGGGCCGTCTTAATTCCTCACTTGACATCTCTTAATTTAATATTTAAAAAAAAAACAGCCAGGGTGATACACAGACTCTCTAGCCATAGCTAGTTTAAAATCCTATCGCAAACACTCATTTCAGGTGTGCGGCGTACCGTCATCCTATTCCTGCTGTCATGTGACGTTAGAAGTGCTCCACTGCCTACTATACTAGCCTATCTTAACGAAGTTTATGAACCTTCCGACCAATCACTGGGCTCCAAACTCAAAACTGATTCTAAATGCCACTCTACTGACTCCAGCGTCTTAAATTCATAGTTATAGGTCTCGAAACTGCTAACTAGCAAAATATACAATAATAAACACAAATGTGCAAGACCTTGAGAAAAAATGTTATTAATACAATAACAAAATGCTAACTAACCTGAAATGTGAAAATACAACAAACATTACCATCCTACAGTCTAGTAATAATAAAAACGTCGAATTTAAATATAAAATTCAAAATATAAGTTATGTGTGAAAATGCAAAAAAAAAAAAAAAAAAAAAAAAAATACAAACTTCATAAAATATGTGTGCTACAGAAATGCACCGCCGCTTTTTTTTTTTTTTTTTTTTTTTTTTTTTGTTCTTTTCGCGATGTACTAGCAAAATAGAAAAAATTACAACCAGTTAAGTCTTCTTAGAAAACAACATAGAAACCCCTGAAAAAGAAAAACATACATAGCACCTGTCTCAAATAGGGGTTGCAATCATGTATTTCAAATATAATTTGTATTAATCAGGTCACTCGCGGTTTTTCACATATGGGAATCGTGCCGGACGATGCCGTTGGTCGGCGGGCTTTGTCGGGGATCTCCCGTTTCCCCCGCCGTTCCATTCCGGCGCCGCTCCATACACACCTCTATCACCCTCATCGGCTCTCAAGAGCTCGTTGTTAAGAGCCACTCAAATCTCGTAACTCACTCTACGTGGGTGACAGGGAAAAGTCGGGGAATTTCCAAAAATGTAATTTTAATGGATTAAGGATGTTTACGATAAACTGGGCACTTTTGAATGCCCTGCTTGAGATCTGCTTGCATTCACGATAATGCACTCTTCCGCTATATGCAATTTTAACGCCGCCACGGGCCTGATCACTTTGTCCCTGCTTCGGTCAAACGAGTCTGTGAAATTATTAGAAAAGTAAATAATTTACAAATTTGCTCATTCTTACACTTCGTAAAAAAAAAAACGGAAAACAAGAGAAATCATGTCAGTTTTCACGAATGTTTTACCTAACACTATTTCAAACGTTAGGACATGGAACTACTTTCCTCTCTTCGTTACCAACCTTACAGGGCGCATGTCACTCAGTGAGCGCGTTAAAATAGATACAGGTAGGGGCAGTGGCATTTCTCAAGGGTTGGTATAAAAATGCTCATTTTATCGTGAACAGCCTTTACCCTGTCGTAACAAGTAGAGAAATTCTTTTCTGCCGTGTGGTAGTGTGGGGAGATACATAGTCCATTCACGACTGGAGCAGACTTGTGAAAATCAACCTTTGAAAAAACATCCTAGCCAGTAGCTGCATGCATAGCTAGTAAACAAGGTGGCAGGTGCGTATACTGCACCCACTCCCGCCAATTTTTTGTTTACTAGCTATGCATGCAGCTAATGACTAGGGTGTTTTTTTCAAAGGTTGATTTTCATAAGTCTGTGTTCCAGTCGTGAATGTACTATAGACTGCTCACGGTAAGCTGAGCACTTTTTAAGGCCCTTTCAACAGGCATTAACCACTAATAAACATCTCTTATTGCAGCCTCTCAGACATTACATTTTGAGGGCGGTAAAATGTATACACTGCGCTCGTTGGTCACAATGCACTGCTTGTGTTAAATAGCATCAGGAAGATGGAAATTGGAAGAAAGAAAAAATTTAGAAGATCCTTAAGGGGGTAGTATCCACTCCATCTTCGAATTTCCTTAAACATCTTCGTAATGAAAATGTATTACCAGAAATAAAAAATCAAAGCTAGACATGACATGGACGACTACTTAACGATTTTTTTTTTAATTTGTTGGGTTTCAAATATACCTGTATTTTCCCATGTGGGACTGAAATGATTAAATAATTAGATAATGTTTGATTACGGTTACAGATGTGACACCAGTTATGTAAGAAAAATAAGTGGGATTTTTATAAATAACTGTTAAAATATGGACTCCGAAAATTAAGTTGATGAGGAAAATACGTAAATCCAAGATAGCAAGGATTCTTCCCCCCTTAAAAAAAGTGCTCACTTTACCGTGGACGGCCTATAAGTGCCTGCACGCTCCCGGTAGCACGAAGAATGGGGGGGGGGGGGGGGGGGAAACTGCCCGCCCTCGTCCATGTGGAAAACGATGTGCTCGTCCTTGCCCTGGACCATCCGGACGTGAAGGCCACATCGGGCCGGTCCCCGGACTGCTCCGGTGAAAGTCACGAGAGGAGAGAGAGAGTCCTACTTGCAGTCCTCAGCATGCCCAGGACTGCGACAGCGCGCAGACCCGCACACAGGAGCATGCGATAGCGCGCAGACCCACACACAGGAGCATGCGATAGCGCGCAGACCCGCACACAGGAGCATGCGATAGCGCGCAGACCCGCACACAGGAGCATGCGATAGCGCGCAGACCCGCACACAGGAGCATGCGATAGCGCGCAGACCCGCACACAGGAGCATGCGATAGCGCGCAGACCCGCACACAGGAGCATGCGATAGCTCGCAGACCCGCACACAGGAGCAGGACGCGTAGCGTCGAAGAAAATTGATTGTTTTTCATTGAACACATTAACCGGGACGAGTTGATAATGTATAAATAATCATCTTTACTAATATAAACTAATAATAATTTCGAGTTTTAATAACACGAGTTAAGTTAAGTTAAGACGTAATACACAAGTGATGATTATAAAACAACTTTTACACGCGCACACGCACGCACACGCACACACGCACGCGCACACACACGCACACACACACACACTTCCTATACGACAAAGTTTCCTAGCTGAGTGTGATGGGTGCGTGCTTTTCAACACTCCGATACATGTTTCTAGAAGTGATAGTACTCTGTACAAAAACACGACACCAACGCATCTAGCAGGCAACGACGGAAAACATGGTAATCGACACGGCCGCTAGGCTGTGTAGCCAACCTGTAAAATACAAATCTGTTATTACGATGTTGCCTGCCTTCGACGCCCCCCCCCCCCCCCCATTTGTTGTTTTAACACGTCGGTGGTATAACTTACTCTATGGTAACACCATGACTGAGAGCAAAAGTCGATATAATAGGTTGTTCACTGTAAACTGAACACTTTTGAAAGTCCTCCTTAAAATCTACTTGCATAGTGTATCCTTTCGCTATATGTAAAATCAACATGGCCGTGGCCCTGATCACTTTATTCATGTGTCAGTAAAGGGAAACTGTAAAATTATTACTGAGACGGGTCGTCTTATGGTTCGCAAAATTATTAAAGAAATATTTTTCAAATTTTGTAATCTATAACTTATATTTACATGCATTAAAAAAATCAGAAAGAAAAATAAATCATTGTGGTATTGACAAATGTTTACCGAACACTTTTAATTCAACATTGAGGCATGGAACTACTTACCTTTTGTCGTTACCAACTTACTGAGCGCTATACACTACGTATGTGTGTTAAAAATACACACAGGTAGGTGCAGTGACATTTTTCAAGTGTTGATTTCAATAGTGTTGTCTTTATCGTGAACAGCTTTTACGTACAAGTAAGCTTTACTCTACTCATATCGTGAACAGCTTTTACGTACAAGTAAGCTTTACTCTACTCAGGCTAGAGAAACTCAATGCTTTTATTTTGGTACCTGTAACTAAAGGCGATTCACGATAAAGTGAGCACTTTTGAAATCAACCTTCGAAGAAAGTCGCTGTCCTTGCCTATGCATATATTTTAACAGGCGCACTGAGGGACACGAGTCCAGTTAAGTTGGCAACGATGGATGGAAAGTAGTTCCCTTTCAGTAGATGTCTATTGCAGATCCTAGCGCAACTCGATAATTTGACTAAAATTCAAGTAGATTTCTCACTTTCAAGCAACTTCTTTCAAATTCTTCTGAAAACATGATTCATCTCTTCAATTTCACCCCCAAAATCAAGCTAATTTGACCCAAATCTGCACTCAATAAGGCGCACTTTTTTTTAAAATGAAACGTGCTTCGTTCACTCATTGATCAGTGTCCCCGGGAGTGGATGAGGCCAAATTTAAGGTCAAAAAGGCAAAATTTACTCTAAATTTGCAAGCTAAATCAATTAGTAAAAAATAATATCACAAGAAAAGTATGAAATTTCTTGGAATTTCATCAAATATATGATTATTTAGCTTGCAAATGAGGCTTTTTAAAGAACCCCTCACAAAGAGTGAACACAAGTTGAAGATTTATTATGATTTTGGCCTTACATTTGATTGATTTTGAGTTGCGCTTTGAAAGATTTGACAGGAAATGAGAAACTTTCTTGAATTTGGCTTGAAATTGGCTTGGATTTTAGTCTAATTATCGAGTTGCGCTAGGATCTGCAGTACACATCTACTCCTATCCTAACGTCGAATAAAAAGTGTCGTGTAACCATTTGTAATAACTTAAATGTATTAATTTTACTTACTGTTTTTTTTATGCATCGAAGTGTAAAACTGACGATATTTGTAAATAATTTACTTTTCTATAAATTTTAACAGTTTTACTGGTCGACGTACGAACAAAGTGAAGAGGCCCGTGGCAATGTAAATTTTACGTAAGGCGGAAGAATACACAACATGCGTACAAGGAGAACTTAAGCAGGGCTTTCAAAAGTGCTCATCTTAACAGCGAACAGCTTATGATAATGTCCGCGGGCAAGGTGCGCCGCTGTCGCATGCGTGCCGGACTTTCCCGTTGTGCGTATTTGTGTAGAATCTTCCTGTTCACGTCGTGCTGGAACCCGCTCGAAGGACAAAGACTCTCGTCTGGTCCAAGATCAACTCGGCGCCTTAGTGACGGATGACCAGACGATAATGAACGTTGCAGGACACAGTAAGCATTTCCGTTGTCATGTTGGCCTGCACTCGAACGGCGTGAGTGGCGAACACAGAGACCTGCAGCCGTGGATACAAGCAACTCGCGCATAACTTGTCGTGGTTGGGGCCACGCTCGCCTCCCACCGAGGCGAACCGGGCTCGCTCCCCGGCCGGGTCAACCCCCAGGTTTTTCGCAAATGGGAGTCGTGCCGGACGATGCCGTCGGTCGGCGGGTTTTCTCGGAGATCTCCCGTTCCCCCCCCCCCCGCCTGTTTGTTCCGGCGCCGCTCCATATTCACTACAATCGCCCTCATCGGCTCTCAAAACCTCGCTGTTAGGAGCCGCCAAAATCTCCTCACTCAATCGTCTTGGTTGTCTTGTAAATGTCTGCCCGCATCGAATTGTTATGTAATATTTCGCATGAGAACTATTTTTTTTTGCCTACGCATTAGCCACACACCTACGTACTCTATTTCTTATTCATGTTGAATATAAATTAAATATAACTTGTAGATTCAATCGAAAATAAGGTATTTTTTTTATTTCGACACAATTACAAAATGTTTGTGATGAATGACATATTTATATTTGGTAAACGGCCTAACACGCTATGGGGTGATTTTTCAAAAGTTTCATTCGAAAAGTGTGGAGATACCGCGAATAAACTATAAAAATAGTATTTCTGTCGAAACGAAGATCAAGTGCAGACTGGCGTGTAGTTCTGTTATCACTGCAGTATGAATTCCGATAGGTATTTGGGGCATTTCCTTATGCTTGGGTTTCCCCCAAGTACGCGTTCTCTGAAGAGATGGCTCAATGGGAAGTGAAATAATTCGTTGCATGAGTGGACGAATATAAGGGCCGCCAGTTGATGAGATAAGGATAAGCCTTTTGTGCTTCTTCTTATTGCAGGCCGCTTTTGTGCGCCGGCGAAACCAGCAGGTTTTTCTTTCCTTTGCCGACCGTTTGCATTCCGCTCCTTTGAGAAGCTGGTCCCTTCGGGCGCGGATCCGTCGGAGAAGAAACAAAAGGGCATCCAAGTGTTCTTCCTTCAGGAAGAGGGAGAATTTCTTGGGGTTTTTTTTTTTTTTTTTTTTATCTCGTTCGATCGTCTCTGCGGCAAGACCTGTTCGAATTTGCATTAGGGCAAGGCTCTTCGGATGGACTGCGCTTGAAAGGAAAATATTATCCTTTTATATTATATTATTGTTTCCATTTTCGCTGGTCTTCTGTCGTTGGTTTTCGACAGGGTTGCCAGACAAGTCAGTAAGACGTATCAACCGTTGGCTAATACAGTTGGTAAAAAAAAAAGCATCAGGATGCCTTCAATGAAAACAAAAACGCGTATATTTTCAAAATAAAGTAAATTATTTCATACTGTGCATTACGCTGTTAGTTATTTATGTACATACATAAAAAAAAAATAGTGGCATACGTTCGGCAGTATAATACGTATGGCAACACTGTGTCGACCGCTTGTGGGAGAAGTCGTTGCCAGTGTTGCCAGGTCGTCCCTGTACAAATTCCCGCAGGGCTGACTAAAAATTATCACTTTACTCACAAAATTCCCGTTCTCATACAACAAAGTGTACGACCCATGTAATTTACTGTTAGTTCAGCTAAAGGCTGTTCACGATAAAATGAGCACTTTTGAAATCAACCTTATAAAAAGTCACTGCATGTACTTGCATATATTTTTACGGGCGCACTGAGTGTCATGTGCCCAGTAAAGTTGGTAACGATGGGGGGAAAGGAGATCCATATACTAAGGTCGAATAAAAAGTATTAGTGTTTTCTATTAATTTCGCAGTTTCACTTAACCGACGCATGAGTAAAGTGATTAGGCCCATGGCAATGTTAATTTTATATAAGACGGAAGATCTCATAACGTGTTTACAAGTAGATCGTAAACAGGGCTTTCAAAAGTGCTCATTTAACCGTGAACATCCTATATGCTGATTTACTCAGTTTAATCGCAAACCGCAATAAAACATGCATGTAGTAACAACATGAACGACAAGAAGGCGGGAAATCTTAAAGGTGAAAGTACCTATGTATCGATCCTATGTTCTGGGAATAATTACAGAATTTGTTAAAAATAATAAGGTTGTGCGAATATTCGGTATACGGAAACGAAAACGAAAAATCTCAACTTTCATTTTCATTTCGGTAAGAAATTTGGTTACCGAAAGTTTTAACAAAACGAAGATTCTTTATTTCTATGAATTTTCGTTTAGTGCATCAACAGCGAAAAACTATAATAACTGCATAAAACAAAAAATCCTAATGTAGGCAAGATCCCCTGTGGTAAATAATCCACATGCTACATTTTTTTTTTTTTTGGTTTTATGTTGCAACAAATTTTGTTATAATCAAGAACGTGCTAAAATGTCATGAAATTCATAACATTTCGTCAAGGCTGAGATCTGATGACATTATTTTTCAATTTCTTTTTTTAGTTTCACGAAATTTCATATCATATCTTTCGTTTCCATTTCGTGAGATTGTCGCACTAGCTCAACCCTAAAGAATATTTGCCGTAACGCGGTTAAATCTGGCGTAATCTGGCAACGCTGTTCGCAGCGATGCGATGTGCGAACGAACTGTTGTTCCCTTCCACGAGGAGCGGCTGACGGGAGTCCGCCAGCGTGGGCGATGCAGTTTTGTTCCTCTCCGTCTGGAAACTGTAGTATGTTGGTGCGGTCTAACGGTTCGTAAATTGGTAAACAGGTATGCTCATAGATTTAACTATGGCATGATGGCCCGTGTCGGCTTGTTGGGGGTGGTATGCATTATCTAAAATTCAATTTTGGTGTGTCTAAGTCTATTGGTTTGGAAAATGGCGTAAGGCATAATGTCCGATATCAGCTTTCGACCTGCTCGTGGAAGTAAAATTCCACTGGTAATTTTCCTGGATTTTCTTTGGACATCCCTGTGGCAGGTAGTAAAAATACGCTAGTGAATTTTTCAGGGTAGGTAAACTTTCACGGGGAGTAAAATTCCACCTTTACACCGGCTCGCGTGACCTTAGCTACATCTAACCCTGATCCTCTTAGCACTTCCTTCTATAGTCTATTCACTGTTACCTGCAACGTTTCTGAAGCACTGCCGAAGTTCTACTTCCAGCACATTCCTCTGCCTGGCGCAAACAAAGTTTAACCGAATTTGAAAAACTACGCCGAAGTGACAACGCGCCACTTTCGTGCGCACTCAATGTAATAATATTTTTCATAACTTATAATCTATTCACGGTAAAATGAGCACTTCAGGAAGCCCAGCTTAAGGTATACTGTGTTCTTCCGCCTTATGTAAAATTAACATTGCCATGGGCCTCATCACTTTATTCATGCGTCGGTCAACTGGAACTGAGAAATTATTATAAAAGTAAATACTGTACAAATCTGCTCATTTCTACACTTCGATGCATTATAATATAAAGAAAGGGAGAGAAATAATTTTAATTATCACAAATTGTTACGAAACATTTTTTGTTCGACGTTAATATATGGAACTACTTTCCCCTCCATCGTTACGAAATTTACAGGACACATGTCACTCATTGCGCCCGTTAAAATACGCTATCTACAAAAAGTAATTGGGCGCCCGTGAAGATAGGAAATTCAGTACGTCAGTTGAATTGTGTTTCACAGCCTTCGGCGTAGGACCGCTGGTGTTTGTCTGCGGTAGCATGAACACAGAGGCCTATCGTAACATTCTGGATAATGAAATGCCCCCAACATTGTGGCGTTTTACGGAATGGACCCGTGTTACTTCTAGGATGACAATGCCAGGTGCCATGTTTCAAGGGCTACTATTCAGTGGTACGCCGACAACAATGTTCGCCGATTGGACTGGCCCGCCCAGAGCCCCGACCCCAACCCTATAGAACATCTTTGGGATGAATTGGATCGCCGGGCGAGGGCTCGTCAGGCGCGGCCAAAATCCACTGCTCCACTCACGGAATGGTTGCAAGAGGAATGGCGACGAATCCCCGTGGATGTCTTGCAAACACTCGTAGAGAGCATGCCAGACAGGATGGCTGCTGTTATAGCCGCAAGAGGTGGCCCTACGAGATTCTAACGGGGTGACAACCACCGAGCGAACATAGGGGACAGATGCCCAATTATTTTTTGGTAGATAGTGTACTATGCAGGTAGGAGCAGTGGTTTTTTTTTTTTTTTTTTTTTTTACTAAGGTTGATTTTAAAAGTGCTCACTTTATCGTGAACAGCCTTACTAGGCATTACCAAAACACCTATTTTCTCACTGTTTTTATTATTATTTATTATAATTTATAAACAAATTACGTGTAAGCAATGGTTCAATTTAACCAAACATATGGTACTTTGTGTTAACACAAACATAAGACGCTTGTGATACATGGCATATTTAGGATAAAACCAAAAAAGTCTTACATGGGGTGATTTTTCAGGGGTTGGATTAACAAAGTGTTGAGAAACCGCGAATGGACTTTATTGGTACGCGCTCGCTTACCATAACTTCTGTAGGATCGTGATATGATAATGGGTGACGTGTCATGGGAATGTTTTGATTGACAGGCTAGCGATAAACCAAGGAGGGTGTATCTGTTACACAAAGCATCCCGCCGTGCATAACCCTGCATCCCGCCGTGCATTACCCTGCATCCCGCCGTGATATCCCATTTTGCGGCGCGCGCTACTGACCTCTGTTGTATTCAGTTTCTAAGTTTATATGAATAATTGTCTAGTGGTTTACTGCTCTAGTTTCTCTCAGCGTTACTCGGGGTGCAGCGAACCTTCCAGGTCAAGGCCAGCGAGTTGGAGTTGATGAGAGGCTGGAGTTTCAGCGATAGACGACGAGCGAGGCGAGCGGCGAGAGAAGTGACGAGCGGCAGGAAGATCTGCGACTGCGAGCATCGGCGCAGTGAAGGTGCGTTTGGCCGGCTGGACCACAGGACTGGATGCGCGAGTGCCAGACATTACAAATGATGTCAGCAGATAGACTGAACGTGTTAATGATGAGTATGAGTTAATTAGGTATAACCAAACAGAGACATTAAAAAGAGCGTTGATTAGAGTTGAAATAGACAATAAACAATGCGGTCACTGAGAAATAAAAAGAGTAATAGCGGAGAAAGATAGTCATGCTCTAAATAATAGCTGTGTGAATAAATTAGAAATCATATTCAGTTATTTTATTTTTTTAAAGAAGAGTGTGATTGACCCCCGCGTCCAAGGTCAAGAAGCGAGGGAGCGATACGGGTGACACTAACACGCACGCCTAGCGCCTCATCGCTCCTACGCGCATTGCGTGCAGTGTTTCTGTTCTAGCGCTTTACTGTGTAAACTAGATCTGTAACTGTGGGGTTTTGTTACACACGATAAAAGTATACGGATCAAACTACCTGCGTATAATCGTACTTATCTCTTACCGCTTAAAGGAACTTAGTAGGCAAGCTTTAAAAATGCGATATCTGACCATTTCTACCTATTTTTTTCTCTCGAAGAATACACTTAATGTGACAAAGGTAAAAAAAAAACAGGCGCATAGATAATTGTTTTTTTTTTCTTTCTTTTTTTTTATCTTTTCTGTCAAAAAGTCGTATTTGCAGAACATATATTTACCGAGATACGCGTATTTGCGCGAACAACTATTTCACAAAAAACACGTGGGGTCCATCCCACTCTTAAGACCTCCACAGATCGCGAACTCCGATACACCCCTTTTGGCATCTTGAATCAATATTATAGGCTATTCACGTTAAAATGCGCACTTTTGAAAGCCCTGCTTAGGATCTACTTGCATGTGCGTTGTGTAATCTTCCGCCTTATGTAAGATTAATTTTGTCACGGGCCTCATCACTTTATTCAGGCGTCGGTCAAACGAAACTGTGAAATTATTAGAAAAGTAAATATTTAACAAATCTGCTCATTTATACACTTCGATGCAAAAAAAAAAAAAAAAAAAAAAGTAAAAGAAATAATTTAAATTATCACAAATGATTACCTGACACTTTTTATTCGACGTAAAAATATGTAACTACTTTCAATCCATCGTTACCAACTTTACTGGGCGTATGTCACTCAGCGGGCCCGTTTAAAACATATGCAGGCAGGGGGCAGTGAATTTTTTCTAAGGTTCATTTAAAATATACTCACTTTATCGTGAACAGCCTTAAATGAAGCGTGACTACGGCCGTGTGAACGTGACGGTCGCGATAAGTGCATTGTCCCATGCTGATTAAGGGTCGTTCTAGTAAAATATGGTAAACGCCTCAATGCGACGTCCGAACGCAAGGTGTCATTGCGGTGGCGATGGAAAATAGTATGAAGAAGCTTCGCCTGTGTTCTGTTTCCGTAGAATTGTAAGCGGTAACTGTAATACAACAATCTGTTCAGAGGAGACTTAATATTGCCGTTATAGTTTAAAGTGCTGTTTTACACAAGCATAAATAACGTAAACATGGCTGCTTTCAGCAATTTTTTTTGCTAACAATGTTATTTTTCAACGACCACGTTTGTGTTTCAGTAACCACATTTTTTAAACTGGTGACAAAATATCGACTTCCATTTCTGCCCTGAGAAAAGATTTGTATCAAAGTATTCCCTAGTTTTTTTTTTAAACTAATGCTGTTCACAATAAAGTGAACCCTTCTGAAATGAACCTTAGAAAAAAGTCACTGCCCCTGCATGCATATAGTTTAACGGGCGCGCTGAGTGACATCCGCCCAGTAATGTTGGTAATGATGGGTGGAAAGTAGCTCCAAATCTTAACGTCGAATAAAAAATGTTAGGTAACCATTTGTGATAACGTGAAATTATTTCTTGAGCTTTATTTTTTTTGTTAATGCATTGAAGTGTAAAAATTAGCAGATTTGTAATATATTTACTATTCTAATAAGTTTACAATTTCACTTGACCGACGCTTAAATGAGGGGACGAGTCCCATGGCAATGATAATTTTACATGAGACTGATACATATACAACGTGTATACAAGTAGATCTTAAGCAGGGCTTTCAAAAGTGCTCCTTTTACCGTGAACAGCCCATAATAGACAACTGCTCATGTACAATGAGCCCCATATGGCAGCTAGGCGGAGAAGGGGACCTTCAATAGAACCTGCCCTAGTTCTCATCGCACTTTCTCTACGTTCGTATGCGTAGTGTGCTGAAAGTGCCGGTGTCGAGTGTGTAGCCGAAAAGAACGAAATTACTTCATTCCAAGATAGTCTTCACAGTGTTTACTGTACGGCAAAGAAAACACATTTTGGAAAGGGGGGAGGGGCTGTTTTTTTTTTTTTAATTTACAGTATCGCAGTACTGCTTTAATTAAAAGAGAAGGTCACAAAATTATAGGTTTGTTTTTTGATGAATGTTTTGTTTATACATTCTGTTTCATGGCAGTCTTTCGTTCCTTTACAGCAAAGAAATAAATGTTCTTAGAGCTTATTTTGTTCACAGTAAAGAAATATTACTACGTACCAAAGGAGACTTTTAATTAGCGGCATTGAAGGTTTTCTATCGTGCGTTGTGTTATTCAGTGTGTAACTTACCCGACGAGAACATTCATAAACCAATATATTCAGCAGTTACGAAACTGCAACTTAGCAAGTGTACTGCCCCGATGCAGACTTTTAATGTAATTCTGAAGCTCAGCGCTTCCCCTAATCACTAACCTACAGTGACCCAAAAAAGTATTAGTCTTTTCACACACACACACACACATATGATTTACTGTGACATAGATACAAAACATACGGTAACTTAATTTTTTCCTGTAGGAACAGTAACGCATGAACAAGATGAAAGTGCACACATCGTTTCACCCCAAACAATTATCCGCCTGCAATACGCAAAGACATTTCTACTTTCTAGGGGTCGTCTTTTTAAACCTTATTGCTGGTGGGCCCCTCATTTCTACTTTACGATTTCCTGCAATGTTCATAAACATAGTGGGATTGATTTTAGTGAGATTTGATTGTTTCTGGTGGTATATTCTTCCATGACATGCATTCTTATTATTTATTCTAGAATATGCCATATATATTGCCATTGCAGACGAATACTAGTTTGGGGTGAAATGTATGTGTGGACTTTCTGTTCATGCATTACTATTCCGAAGAGCAATGTAGTTACGTTACGTATGTTTTGAATTAGTGTAGCAGTAAATACTGTAGTGTTAATGTGCCCAACATACTATGCTCTTTTCTATTAAAATATATATCCGAAATCATAAATTTAATGGAAAAACAAATAATTTTTTGAGGCACAGTAAATGTTGCGTCAAAAGTTTTTTCGTGTTTGCCTTTTGAGGATTCGATTAGAAAAATGCAGTCGCTTATCGCATTCGAGATGGACAGTAGCCGCCCAGTCAAGATTTTGGTGAGAAACGGGGCTATTTTACCACAAGGGAAGGATTTGGCTTTAATTGGAATTGAATTTGAGTGGTCCCCAAAAATTTTAATGGAATCGGGCAACGCGTTCTAAAATCTGTACTAGAGCAACGTGGTACAGCATACGGCTAGTTCCATCTTACCTTGAAACTATCCACCACACGCGACAGAATCCTTAGTAGTTCAATGTTGGGATAACCGACTCTGGGAAATAGTTTTACGTTAGTAGGTGTAGGCTGTTCACGGTAAAATGAGCACTTTTCAAGGCCCTGCTTAAGATCTACTTGTGTACACGTTGTGTGTTCTTCCGCCTTATGTAAAATTAACATCTCCGTGGGCCTCGTCACCTTATTCATGCTTCGGTCAAGTGAAATTGTGAAATTATTAGAAAAGTAAATATTGTTCAAATCTACTCGTTTTTACACTTCGATGCATAAAAAAATTGAAAGCGAGAGAAATAATTTAAGTCATCACAATTTATTACTTAACACTTTTTATTCGACGTCAATGTATGGAACTACTTTCCCCTCCATTGTTACCAACTTTACTGGGCATAAGTCACTCAATGCGCCCGTTAATATATATGCAGGTGGGGGCAGTGACTTTTCCCTAAGGTTGATTTCAAAAGTGCTCACTTTATCGTGAACAGCATTTAGCAGGCATTAATACATTTGTTCGTGTGCAGATAGAATATGAAAACTTTGCGCATACACTGTCGCAGGTTTATTAGCTTTCAGTGCCTGCAGTATAGATAAGAGCAAACTCGACGTTGTAATGCGGTATAGAGGCATACATCATATTTTTCTTTGTTGGTTCCGGTGACAGCGCTCGTTTGTCTATTGGCTGCCTGCCCCACAGCCATTTCTTTTTTTTTTCCAATCAGTGCCTGTGATGTTGGGTGTTTGCAATTGGCTTACGTCCAATAAAACAAGCCAGGCGTAAAATGGACCGGGGAAAAATGTAACTTTTAGCTTATCAAATAACACAGCAAAATATGATCGGATTTTATGCGCGAGACACGTGGAACGATTCGGGTCTGATTACAAAGCCTGAAAATTATCTACATAGCTATGATGGGCGTTAGTCAGGATTGTCGTTTTTCTATGTAAAAACCACGTACATTTTTAAATACTTACTTTAAAAATCATGATATTTTAATAATCTATACACAATATAAAACAGTCGCCCGGCCGCGTGTGTCTGTGTATTCGACTAAGGCTTTTAAACTACTTGTATTTTGATACGGTTTTCACCATCATATGGAGAATTTCTGCAGGACGTTTTAGGTGTATAATACATTAATATTTAATGTGAGGATAGTAGAGAAATGTCGACGTTTTATATTGAAGTCGGAAAAAGCGGCTCTTCGGGCGCTTACATGGCTTCGCTGACTAAACCATAAGATATACACCACATTAATGTACTACCGAAATGTAGATCTCAAAAAGGTATACAAAAAAGTCCGCGACAGAATGTGTGTATCTTTTAACGATTACCCACAGTAATCATTTTTCTCTTTTTAAAATTTAATTAAACATAGGGGTTCACTTACGAATACTTTGTGAGTGACACAGTATTAATCCTATGTTAGTTACCTTAAGCATTTAGTGTATGTACGTGCTGTAAACCTAAACAACGGCATATTTGTAAGTCGCACCCGAGCGAGGCCGGGAGGGTAGCTAGAAATATACACTATCTACCAAAAAGTAATTGGGCACCTGTCCACAATATTTGCTCGGTGATTGTCACCCCGTTAGAATCTCGTAGGGTCACCTCTTGCGGCTATAACAGCAGCCACCTTGTCTGGCATGCTCTCTACGAGTGTTTGCAGGACATCCACGGGAATTCGTCGCCATTCCTCTTGCAACCATTCCATGAGTTGAGCAATGGATTTTGGCCGCGCCTGACGAGCACTCACCCGGCTATCCAATTCGTCCCAAAGATGTTCTATAGGGTTGAGGTCGGGCTCTGGGCGGGCCAGTCCAATCGACGAACATTGTTGTCGGCGTACCACTGCATAGTAGCCCTTGAAACATGGCACCTGGCATTGTCATCCTGGAAGTAACACGGGTCCATTCCGTAAAAAACGCCACAATGTTGGGAGCATTTCACTATCTAGAATGTTATAATAGGCCTCTGTGTTCATGCTACCATGGACAAACAACAGCGGTCCTACGCCGAAGGCCGTGAAACACAAGTCAACTGACGTACTGAATTACCTATTTTCACGGGTGCCCAATTACTTTTTGGTAGATAATGTATAATATGAATACGCTCTTTTGTATCACGAACCATGGCAACCTGTTTTTCTTAGTTTTTTTTTCTTGATTTTTATCGAATACTTCGATACTTCGAAATTTCAATCATGTGTGCACATGCACGCACACACATGCACACTCAGAACACACACACACACACCGCGTGTGCACTGCTTTCTGGTATTAGCATTGTGGGCGAAACTGCAGTTTAGAACTGGGAACAGTAATTTTTTTTCCACCGCCATTTTATGTTTGTCATGCACATACCAACATAAAGTTTTTATACCAATTGATTTTGGTTGTTTTAAAACTGCTTCCATATTAAATACTTGTGCGAATGCAAAAATACTGTTGAACTCGAATTAAAAATAATATAATGGAGAAGCTGAGCAACAATTACTGCTGTTGCATTCACAATAGCTCCGTTCATTAACGTTGTGGAAGCGCACTAACATATTGATTCTCGTGAACTGTGTCCTGTTAAGTGGCCTTTCTATTGGTGCGATGTTTGATGTTTGTGCGAGAAAGATGACGTCACGTACCCGTGGGTAGTCGGCGACGATGCGCGGGCAGCTGCTTTCACTCGGAGCACCAGTTGCTCGGTCGGTATTTTTGATCTCCTCGTATATGGTCGAGGAGGATCGTCCAGAGGCAGATCTCCCCAACCTTGCTTGGCAGACATCAAGCAATGGTTTTCCACAGTCTGCTGTTTTACACACACGCCAATTTTGACTTTCGATGTAAAGTTATGCTCGCCCAACATGACGCAGTGGGATGGCCAAGAGTGCTGTCGATATAAAAAAAAAAAGCGTTATTTTATATTTCTATGACACACCCGTAAACTTTCCTCTCGTCAAAAAATTTTATTTTGCATATTTTTTTTTGTATCATGACATCTCAAATCACAATTTTAGTGTTTTTCAGACCTACAGATAAAACAAACGAAACCACTAGGGTGACAGAAAGGTCAAGTCTTAATTGATTTTTTTTAGTATGATTAGCAGAACTTTTGTTTTACAAAAAATCATAGACTGCTTTTAAAAACATATATATATATATATATATATATATATAAGCAATTTTTAAAAATAGATAAGACATTTAGAGTGATTTTAAAGATTCCTAGAAGTAACTTATTATATATAATTTCAATGCGAATTATCTCCTTTGGTTGAGTGAGTTGGTTTTTATTATTTATACATCTCAAAAACACTAAAATTCTGATTTTGACATTCCATTATGTGAAAAAATGTGCCGTCTGAAATGTTTATGTGAGCAAATATTACTCGTAGGTATTGTTTAAAAGTTAGACAGTGTTTCGTCCAAAATGGACAGTACCCTTAAGAAGGCGGCTTCGTGTATCAGATGTGTACGCATCGTTGGCTCAATACAGCGCCCTAAATCTGAATCAGTGACGTCAATCAGTAGTATTATTTTACCGAATCTTGAGTTAATGACTGTATCTACTGGCGAATGAGTGGAGTGCGCCGAGGTTCTTACTGCCGAGTCAGGGCAATTCGCTGGGAATCAGTATAAATCACTGTTTAATCAGTGAATACCAGCAACTAATTAATCAGTCGTATTTTCCCCCATTTCAAGATCAGATTTAAGAGTCCACATGATGGCCAAGATTGTATATTACATATCGCTTCTGCCGCGGTGGTTTGTTACTGTTACGATGTGTGCAGGAAACTGGAACCCATCAGGGAATTGCGAAACACTTTTTTTTTTTCCGGGGAGTTCTGGTAAGGTTTTTTTTGGTGATTACGGTAGTAGCTCGCGGACTGTGGCCCTTCCAGAATGAAACACTGCCCTGCCATTTCGCCGCATCTTCTGACTTCTCTTTGCCCGAAGGCCGCCATTTTTTTAAATTTTTTTTTATACTTATTCGAGCATTGCTGCTTATCAAATTTTTCTTTCCAGCTTATACGGAACGGCTGATGGGGATAATGGCGATTCTTAATTGAATAAATACGTATTATTTTTAGCCAGTCAAATTTTGCGACGACGAGTCTGACGTCTCTCAGCAGTGTTGGTTATTAATGCCTTCGTCTTTTGGTTTTATTGTGATCGCAAAGATACGGATAACATTAAAAATTTGCTGCTAATACACTGGCACCAGTTCTCTCCTCTAAATTTATACCTTGCGACATTTCCTCTCTTGTGCGACATAACTATGTTCCTCCGTTCTAAATAAACAACTTTGTCGGAAATGTTATACTCTACTACTCTGATTTGCTGCAGCCCCGCACTCCTGTACGAGAACTGCAATTCAACCATTCCCTACGTGTCGGGAACTCCCGTGCAGCACACGATCTGTTATGCGCAGTTGTGGATCAATAGGTTCGAGATCTCACTACTTACTCGTACACATGACCTATGATCCATGATTAATATTAATTATACTTTCCAATTGTGAACCAAGCACAAGTCAGCGAAATCGAGGAAATGGTGTGAAGTAAAAGACAAAAATGTTCAAAACTGTTCCTGATTAGTCTCGGTAGTGGGAATACGTGCGTGTCCTGAGACAGGCAACCCTGTACAACTCTGCATTGCTCTTACCAGCGAGGAGCATGTCACTTCTGGGACACTTTGCCTAAGTCGCAATGGGTGCAAGAGTGGTCTAAGTGCCGGATCATGAAATGCAAATTATATTAATTGAATAATACATTAGATCAATTAGTGGATTAATTAAATAATTTTATATCAATTTTATTAATTTATTGGATTTTTTATATTGAATAATGTTTATTAATTTATTCATTTCATAAGGGCCATACTGGCGGAGCAGCATGGATGTGTTCAGTGTGAAGTTCTGGGACCGACTGATCAGAGGAGCGGGTTGCAATTGTTTATATAGGAGTTAATGTTGGTGTAAGAGTGGTATAAGGGACATTTTATATTTTTCTTGTTTGTGAGCGGAACGCACGCACGCAGGTATGTTCTGGTCCACTACTATTTATATTCAATTGGCATACCGAACGAATTACTTTAACTCCGATTATCTTTAGTCATGCGATTTATGTTAATATTGTAACGAAATATATTATATCTCAACCGTAACTAATTTCCACTTGGCGCCGGAATGAAAAGGCGGGGGAAACGAGAGATCCCGGGAAAACCCATCGACGAGCGGCATCGTCCGGCACGATTCCCACATGCGAAAATCCGCGATTGGCCTGGCCGATGATTGAACCCGGATCGCCTTGGTGGGAAGCGAGCAGGCTACCTGCTCAGCCACCGCGGTCCCGCGATCCCCACGAGGTTTGTAGACAAGTTTAAGCTGGGTTTACAAGAAAAAACTATGCTTTATGAATTATGCACTAAACTCTGATCTGGCATACGTAAACATGTCTTATATTTGCAGTTCCCAATTAATGTTTGTAATTTCTAATTTCAGCCATTGGGAACAGGCGACAAGCCTGTCATGTTTACGTTTGTTCTTAACCTCGTATATCACAACCATATTTAAGCAGATCATACTTCAAAGCCGACATTTTCTATCAGAGAAGCTTGTTTTTGTGGAAAGGTGAAATCGTTAACATGTACACACGTGTCTTTCACAATTTTTTATAATTACATGACTGTACATAATAGTTTTCCGCCAACAACACCGACTGCTATGTTTTGATTGGTCGCCGCCTCACAATATTGAATATAACTATAGGCTATTCGCTGTAATATGATCATTTCTGAAAGCCCTACTTAAGTACTACTTGTATACGCGTTGTGTATTTCCCCGCCTTATGTAAAATTAACGTTGCAATGGGCCTCATCACTTTATTCATGCGTCGGTCAAATGAAGCTGTGAAATTATTAAGAAAGTAAATACTTTATAAATCTGTTCATATTAAACTTCCATGAATTAAAAAAATAAATAAAAAAAAGGATGTGAAAGAAATAATTTTAAGTTACCACAAATGGTTACCTAACACTTTTTATTCGACGGTAAAATATGGAACTATTTTCCATCCATCGTTACCAACTTTACTGGGCGAATGTCACTCAGTGCGTCCATTTAAATATATGCATGCAGGGGGAGTGAAGTTTTTCTAAGGTTAATTTCTAACGTGCTCACTTTATCGTGAACAGCCTTTATCTCTTTTAACGCTTAAGGAAATCTCTACAACCCACACGACCATTGGAAACCAATACATGAGGTATGGGCTGTTCACGGTAAAGTGAGCACTTTTGAGGCCGTGGTTACTTTTACCTGTCGTCCATTTTTTATCCTTTAACTACGTTTTTATAATAAATGTTGTCGTGTAAGTAATAGACATAGTGTATATATTCAACCGCACTCAGAAGTTAACATCTAAGTCAATAGCTGTATTGCATTTTAGCCTATCATTCCAAATGAAAGGGCTTTCAAAAGTGCTCACTTTACCGTGAACAGCCTTTAACACACTTTCAGTTCTTCTGCGCGTGAAATAATGCCTCATATAACGCTTAAATGTTCTATTGTTAATCCAGCTTTGTTGTTGATGAGCTAGGGGACCGCTGGGTACACAGTAATGTCCGCCGAGAGCTGGTCCATCAAGCAGGATGAGCTGCGCGCTGAGGCGTATGTCAGCAGCGCTTAGGTGTGTGTCAGCAGCCCTGGCGCAGTAAACATGTCAGCAGCCCTGGCTGTTAACGTCCGCGCGCGCAGCCTGCCCGCTCCGCTGGATTTATGCCACCTTTTACGACCGGAAGTCTGTGCGATCCTTACAGCATCACGCTCATCATCGGGCGCGTGTCCTCCCAACTTCCGCTTCCACTCTCCTCCCATCTTCACTGCTGTTGTTGGTTCATTGTGCCCGAGGGTCTGGTGCTGTTCTTCCCCGACAATGTCCTTACTGCTGTCACGACATCTCTCTAATCATTCCTGAAATATCTCCCTGTTTATAGAAAAGACAAAGTGTTACATGCAGGCTTTAAGGTCGAAGTAAAGCAACTGCCTATGGAGTACTGTACCCGACTATACAACGTAAAGAACTCATAAAAAAATTGTATAGCCATAGCCACTGTAAAAACTATCAGAAAAGTGCGATTTATTCTGTATATGAAAGAATGCATAAATTTTGTAACATTATTAAATATTTTACAAAAATGTACTTTGTAAATGCAAAAAAAAAAAAAAAAATCTATTAAAATAGCCTGCATTCTTAACAAACTTTAAGAATGTATCCATTCTGGATGCTTCAGAAAGCAGAATTTGCAAGAAAATCTTGTCGTGGAATATCGTCATAATGTATACTATGATCGTGTGCAAGATAATTTTAATAATAATGTAGGAAATATTTTTTATACTTGATTTTACGTGCGTCCATTACTCACAAACATTTATGGCTGAAACTTACGTATATAAAGTTAATTATAAAATGTATGTGATATATTATTACTATGATTTTATTACACATGATGACAGTAAATATTATGACGATCTTTCTTGAAGATTTAATTCTAAATTCTTCTTTCCGAAGCATCCAGAACGGAAATGCGCTTAAATTTGGTTAAAAACGCGGACTCTATCGACCCATTAAGTTTTTGCATTTAGAAAGTATATTATAGTAAAATATTTTATAATGTTGCAAAATATATACATTCTTCCACTGTAACAAATAATGTAAACATTACCAGACAAGTACGGTAATATTCGCAAACTTGTGGGGGAAACATAGTTTTTTGTTACGGGTAAGGTAAAATTATCGCACTCTGGAGTAAAATTCACGTACATGGTGGTGGAAAATCGTATACATGGATGGTAAAATTGCCTTACGACGCGAGCATCTCTTCGGCACTGCCTAGCACCCTCCAAGTCGATCCTAGGACTACGTAGCACCCTCCAAGTCGAGCCTAGGACTACCTAGAACCCTCCAAGTCGATCCTAGGACTTCCCCACGCCCTCTTTTTGAGTCTCGGACTGCCTAGCACCCTCCAAGTCGATCCTATGACTACCTGGCACCCTCCAAGTCGATCATAGGACTACCTAGCACACTCCAAGTCGATCCTAAGACGGACTAGTACCTTCCAAGTCGATCCTAGGACGACCTAGCACCCTCCAAGTCAATCCTAAGACTGCCCCACACCCTCTTGTTGAGGCTCGGACTGCTTAGCACCCTCCTAGTCGATCCTTTAACACGCCAATATTCACTGATGCTGTCACGTTGTCATCGTGGTGTAATGAATAGCGCATCGGCCTATCGTGATAGAGGATCATGGTTCGCGCGCACCCACCAGCAAGTGTCGACGATTTTGGTGTTGAGGTTTCGGTTACTATTCGTAATAAAAAAATAATAGTACTGCCGCTCCAGGAAGTTCTTTTACATATAATTTAATTATACAATATAGTTATTATTCCCTTACTCAATGGGATTCCCCCCCCCCTACTTTTGTCAGGGACTATTAGGGAATAGTACTTCACTTGTTACGTAAACTTACTGTGCATTAGGAGGTAATTTTACCTTACGTGTAGAGGTAATTTTACGTCAAATTTATTTTACAGTGACGGTTACGGGTCACGGGTAAAAGGTCAATGACATCCAATATGGCGGTCGGGTGACGTAACAACATGGCGACTCCCCGGCTCCGGCCCTGATGCCAAGTGACGTTGGCCGTCAAAGAACTATTCCATACTACTACCACTGTAAAGTTTTACAATCCGGTAGGAAAATTCAGAAAAGCCAAAAGTGTCCACGTGAAGAAAATCTATTCTTCGCATAGCCCTAACATATGAACGTGAGAAGTGGCGTCTCGGCGTGGGCACAGAAGCGATGTGGATGAAAGGAAATACTATAATTGAAAATAAGTTACAGTCAGTCAAGATTTGCTCAAATTTTATTTGGAAAGTTGAAGTGGACTCCGTGGTTATGTATTGCGTTTAAAATCGGTGTTTGCACGTGTATGCTAGCCTCAGTAAATAAATGCTCTGGTAATACGACTTTGTCCCTACAAAAGGCAAATAATGGTCTATTCGCCGTTTCTTCGCACTTTTTGAATCAAACCATTGAAAAATCACCCCATGTATTACATGTTTGGTTGTTTCCTAAATGTATCATCCATCACAAGCGTTTTATACTTGCGCTAACATAAAAGTACTTCATTTTTTGTTAAATTGAACACGTACTTATATTTTATCTATAAATTACAATATTTAATTAATAATTAATGTAAAAAAAGCAGGGTGAAGATAGGTGTGTTGGTAATGGATAGTATGAAATAGTTCTCATGCAAATATTACTACACTGAATGCGCACGAATGCAGTGTGCAGTCACTTTGGTATAATTGTATATACTCGGTTAAGCTTGGTTTGCACAAGGCGGAGTAATATCCCGCAAATAGAACTTTAGCAGGGCTTCAGAAAATTCGGGAGTAACCGTGAATTTACTCTACAGCCACCACTATTTACTTCAGTTTTAATAAATGTATGTTAAAAGAAAAATATCTAAAGCGTTAAAATTAGCCCACTTAGGGGTTTTCTGCACAGTTTTCTAAAGCGGAAGGCGAGAAGTGTACAAAATGGCCTCTGTAGTTTTATACATTGGTTTACTTCGCGTGTAATATTGAGTTGCTTTTGCAGATCTATTTATCGGGAATTTCAGCTTCCCGGTATTGAATATCACCGTATTGGGAGGGCCTTTCGCAATGCTTGCTTGTATATAGGCTGCTCACGGTAAAAATTAACACTTTTGAAATCCCTGCGTAAGGTCTGTTTGTACGCACGTTGTGTGTTCTTCCACCTTATGTAAAATTATCATCGCCATGGGCCTCATCGCATCCTTCATGCGTCGGTGTTGGTCAAGTGAAACTAAAATTATTAGAATAGTAAGTATTTTAAAAATGTGCTAATTTTTACACTTTGACACATTAGAAGAAACAGAAAGCTAAAGAAATAATTTAAGTTATCACAAATGGTTACCTAGCACTTTTTATTCGACGTTAAAATGTAGAACTACTAACCCTCCATCGTTACCAACTTTACAGGACGTATGTCGCTCAGTGCGCACTTTTAAATAAATACAAGTATAGGACGTTTACGGTAAACTGAGCACTTTTTGAAGCTGTTTCATCATACATAATAACCAATAATTAATTTCACTGTGGCCTCGGACTTTTGGTTTTGGGTATGGTGTGTTTATTACTCACATGGCAGGGTTTACATTAACAAGTGGCGGAAGGATATAAATTGTTTGAAAGAAAAAGGTAACTAGGGCTTCAAAGTTCTAACTTTACCGTGAACGGCGTATAGGAGCAGTGACTTTTTTTCTAAGGTTGATTTCAAAAGTGCTCACTTTATCCTGGACGGTCTTTAGCCAGACGTAAACTTGAGTCCTTTAAGAAATATGTACTTGGGATTTCCTGTACTAAAACTCTTGTAGTGAAGTGAATACTTCCTGCGTATGTAAGATAAAGCCCAAAGGTTTCCCAAATAAAAAAAAAGGCATAAAACAAGGCATCAGGCAAGAGTTCGTACATCCCAAGGGGCCACTATACCAGCACCTGCCTCTTACAAAGTTAGTCGATTATCACACTGTACGCAGTCTCGAAATTTGCAATTTGTGTGCTCAAACTTTCCTATCCCGCGCTAAATTTGAATTATAGTCATTATATCATGTTGCAACTCCTCGCCTTTACTGGGGCCCAAAACATCGATTTTTTTCTCATTTTCACCAGCGCCTTTTCTTATTTAGTCCCGCAAGAAAAAAAAAAAAAGCTATATTTTCTTACCTTGCCTCCATCGTCTACGGAGCTAATTTGTTAGCAGTTTCTTAGATGCTCACGTGGCAATATTCAGTTTCCGCAGCCCGAAGGAAACACGATATAGATGGATAAGATGTCTTCTCGATGAAAGGGCAATTACGCAGCTTCTCAAGAAACTTTGAAAAATTTAAATATGAGAGGTAGATAAGGTTTTAAGGAAATTTATTTTACGTAATTTGCTTAATTTCACGATGGGGTGTTAAATTAAGTTTTTATTTTTTAATAGAAAGCTTTTTTATATAATATGTAATACACAAATTTGTCAACCGCCTTCACAACATGCAGCAGATTTGAAATTTTAACAAGGACGAATGTAATAAGTTTCTATGGCGGATGTCCAAGTAAGCTCTTCCAGAGACAATACGATGAATAATTTATACATCGTGAATTAAATGCCATAAAGTGTTTTTATAGCATGTGTTTTTATAGCAAGTGTTTTTATAACAAGTGTTTTTATAACAAGTGTTTTTATAACAAGTGTTTTATAACAAGTGCGTTTGTAAATAAAGTATTTTTGATATATAAAGTATTTTTGATATATAAAGTATTTTTGATATATAAAGTATTTTCGATATATAAAGTAGTTTTCGATATATAAAGTAGTTTTCATATATAAATAGTTTTTTTCATATATAAATAGTTTTTTTCATATATAAATAGTTTTTTTCATATATAAATAGTTTTTTCATATATAAATAGTATTTTCATATACAAATAGTTTTTCTTATACAAATAGTTTTTCTTATACAAATGGTTCTTTATATATGTGGTTTTTCATTATATAAAAGATTTTTTAATATATGAATTGATTGTTTTTAATTTATTAAGTGTTTGTTTTTAATATATGATACGTTTTTTAAAAAAATAGTTCGTGATTTTTTAATACATGAATAATTTTTTCATATATATGAAGAGTTTTTATACACATTAAAAGTTATATATGTGTATGTATATATGTGTGTATATATGTGTGTATATATGTGTATATGTGTGTATACATATGTGTGTGTATACATATGTGTGTATATATGTGTGTGTATATATGTATATATATATGTGTATACATATGTGTATATATGTATATATGTATATATATATATGCGTGTGTATATATGCGTGTGTATATATATATGTATATATATGTGTGTGTGTATATATATATATGTGTGTGTGTATATATATATATGTGTGTGTATATATGTGTGTGTGTATATATGTGTGTGTATATATATGTGTGTGTATATATATGTGTGTGTATATATATGTGTGTGTATATATATGTGTGTGTATATATATGTGTGTGTATATATATGTATATGTGAATATATACACCAAAAAGCTCGATATTTCCCGAATTTCCCTCCAAACCTCCTAAATTTCCCGCAGAAATTTCCCTTGCCAAAATTGTTATGAGTTACTCAGTCCGAAAGTAGCATGACTCCACAATGTGGCTAAATGATCCATTTTGGGGATGTGGAGTTGGGAGACACCCTAACATTCATGCTCTGTCATTCCATGCCAACACCATCCATCTTGTTTGAAGAATGTTAGAGCTCATTGCCCCATAATACAGATTAATGCACAACCTTGTTACAAGCATACATTTTACGACCTATGCCGAGTACGCATATGCTAAGGTCACCTATACAAATCTCACACATACATATATGCTAATCGTACATATACTAATCGCACTTATGCTAATCGCTCACTAGTCAATCACCCCGCCATCTTGCGTTCGCCCCCCCATATTGTATTTCCACCACCAAACTACCATTCGCGTCTATGTGTTAGGGCTAGGATTGCCCTAAGCCCTTCTATAAGCATAGTTAACCACCAATTCCCATCCACCGAAGCTATATCCATTTGCATAGCCTTTGATGACGAGTAACATGACAAGGTCAATAGTGCCCTTAAGCCCTCGTATAAGCATAGTCGGCCGCCATTTCCCATCTGCCGAAGCTACAGTCGCCAAATGCATATCACACGCATCGTTACCGGCATCGAACAGGTGGCAGGGTCCATTAGACCATAACCTCTCTTATAAGCATTATTGACAAACATTTACACATCTGCTGAGGCTATAGTCGTCAAGTTTAAATCATACACATGCAGGAGGTTTCAGCGTGACGTCATCCAAGATGGCCGCCGACTCGTCCGCTGCCAGGTGCAGGTGAACTGTCCTTTTCCTACTACTTACATACTTTTTAACGTACTTTTTATACACCTTTTTATGAGCTTTTTATATGCTTAGTTAGTATTTTTTATTTAGGGTAAATTTACGAACTCCAAAAAAATCCCTGATACTGATGCTTTTTTTGCAATTCAATCAGTATATTTTGTGTGACTGGCTTATCATGTAGCGTGGGCCGTGTTCCCATCAAGGGTTTTGATTTTTTATAAAATGGCTTAGAATTTTGAATACGTGCTAGTTCATGTGCACAGATGTATAGGTGTTCACAGAAAAGTGGTAGAAATTTTAAGATATAATTATTTGTCATGTTGAACGGGAGCACGCAATATTAATGTAGTCCTGTTCGGGAATAGTTGTCGCTAGAAGTGTTCGATTCCGGGGGAAACAAGAATCATTTGAATATATATTTTGAAATAACACCTTGGGTATAGTCTTTATCCTGGGAAAAGAGAGAAGCTGTGTGAACATCGTTGAAAATGTTTCTTTTGGTCTCGAAGCTATCACATAAATATATGCATTTCCAGAGATGAAATTTAGTAGAACCAAGTTCCAGAAATTTTTTGAAACAAAATTAAATTTTAATACAGAAACATTGATTGCCTCCAGTTAAAGGCTGGTCACGATAAAATGAGCACTTTTGAAATCAACCTTAGAAAAAAGTCACTGCCCCTCCCTCCACATATTTTAACGGGCGCACTGAGTGACATGCCCCCAGTAAAGTTGGCAATGATGGATGGATGGAAAGTTGTTCCATATATTGACGTTGAATAAAAAGTCTTAAGTAACCATTTGTGGTAAATTAATTATTTTTATCGCATTCTGTTTTATTAATGCATCGAAGTGTAAAAATTACCAGATTTGCAACATATTTACTTTTTCTAATAATTTCGCAGTTTCGCGTAACCGACGCATGAATATAGTGATGAGGCCCATGGCAATGCTAATTTTACATAAGGCGGAGGAATACACAAAGTCCATACAAGTAGATCTTAAGCAGGGCTTTCAAAAGTGCTCATATTACGGTGAATAGCCTATACCAAACACGGCGTTACCAAAAAATTTTACTATGGGATTGTAACATATTCCCTTAGTCGTTTATTATGATATGTATCGGTGGTGATGTACGTGATACAAATATGTAGGTAAACCAATATCACTAAGTTCTTGCGAGGCTAGGGAGGAACTGGATAATTTTATGTCATGAAACTATACTTAGGAAATCCCTTCTTGGGTGAAAAGATAAGCGATGGCAATGGTTACCAAATGCGAAATTTGGAACAGGTTGTACTTCAAACGAAAGTAAATTACTCGTCTGTCAAATATGTTTTATTGAGGTTTTAGTTTTCAGGCGCTTTTTTTTTTCCTACAGAAATAAGCGTGACGACGTATCTTTTATTGGATGGTACGCCTCAGTATAGGCTGTTCACGGTAAAACGAGCACTTTTGAAAGCCCTGCTTAAGATCTACTTGTAAGCGCGTTGTGTATTCTTCCGCCTTACGTAAAATTAACATTACCACGGTCCTCATCACTTTATTCGTGCGTCTTTCTAATGACACTGTGAAATTATTAAGAAAGTAAATACTTTACAGATAGGATCATTTTTACACTTCCTTGCATTAAAAAAACAGAAAGCGAAAGAAATAATTTTAAGTTATCACAAAAGGTTACCTATCACATTAAATTCTATGTTAAGATATGGAACTACATTCCATCCGTCGTTACCAACTTTACTAGGCGAATGTCACTCGCATGCACGCATTAAAATATATGCAGGCAGGGGCTTTTTTTCTGAGGTACATTTCAAAAGTGCTTATTTATCGTGAACAGCCTTTAATAGGGGAGGAGGCTGTTTTGCAAAGTAAGTAAAGGGCGGTGTAAATAAAACGTTGCGGAGTAATTGGCTGTCAAGCAAAGTACTGTATATGTTCTCGGCCGTGCTCGACACTGCCGCCTTGTCTTCCGTTCACGGAGGAGATGCTGCAAGGAGCTGCGAGTCTGCCGACCGTGGGATTGTTTCAGGGAGATGGTTAACTCCCGACTGTAGACTGCAGCTCGAGCAAGGGTCCTCCCAAGTGCGCAGTCCTCCCACACTCTCTGCTCTCTCCTAGGACGGTATATGGCGACCACCTCCTCGTCTCCCCACACCGACCAATCCACCCATTATTTCCCCGGTCTCTGTGGATTTGCAGTCTGTCTTGGGAACTCCCGCACCTACACCAGGGGGTGGGGGGGGGGGCGACTTTGCCAATTCCGTCTTCGAGTTCCTCCGTAGATTTGCCTTCCCCCGCGTTTCACATACTGACATTAGTTGACACGTCATAGTAACAGTGAAATTTATCGTGGAAGCGATTGCGAAGTTTTGTTACAACACGATTAAAAAATATACTTTTTACAATTGTATAGTGGTTACACTACTCGCCTCCCATGTATACCGACCTGGTTCGATTCCCGGCGGGGTTGCCTCCGGATTTTTTCATGTGGGGATCAAGCCATTGGTCAGTGGGTTTTGTCGGGAATCTCCCGTTTCCCCGGCCCTTTCATTCCGGCGCTGCGCCATACTCACCTCACTTCGGCTCTCAAGACCTCGATGTTAAGAGCCGCCCAAATCTCTTCACTCACTCATTTTTCTAATTATAGTTGCAACTGTACTCGGAACGACGCGAAGTTCGATTCTACGGCGCTGAGTAAAGCGGGAATATCAAACGTCACATAATCCTGACTTAGTAAGCACTGAAATATATTTCTGCGATGCAATTTCGTAGACATCCGCCTAAACAAAGGTATTCAAATTATATTACTTCAGAAACATATTTTCTGGTTCTGGAGGATTTTCAGGTGCTTATGTACGTTTTAAGATTGTGTTTTGGAAACCACAAATCGTGCACCCCACATATGTACATACCAGCTTAAACTTACGGAAAGGAAATAACTTTTTAAGGAATCTGGATTTTTTTTAAATAGTATATATTTTTTCTAAATGAATATGTTTGGACGAATCTAACATCTTCAAACTGCATATAGTTGCGTTATATTTTGACCATAAGCTTCTCAGCATATTATACAGGCATCATTTGCATGTTTCTTCTAAAGTATGAAATATTTATTGTAGGAATGTTTCTCTAGTAGCAAAATCGTTGGAGACTAAAATTGCGACCATAAACTTTGCTTTTAAGGTAACCAGATCAATTCTCACAGCTCAAGAAGCTGAAAATTGTGCAACTTTCTTCAAACATGTGTTTCTATTTCCCTTGCTGTATAAACAGTTATCGAAGTTTCTGTGTATTTGTAAAACTGAATTAGAATATTACAGAACTTTATTTCAGTAAAACACTGTTATGAAACTTCCACGGAATGTCAGATTTAACCCAATACTTAGTTTTACTGGAAAACAGTAGGTATATGAAACTCGTCTGTTTTGCCACAGTTATGTAAACATTCTTACTTAACCCAAAATTGATGATTGGGAGCTTTAGAAGCGCTTTAAAGTTAGTAAGTGTTATGAAGACAAAAATGTAGTTATTTTGTGCCTATAGAGTGGAAAATAATTTTATTCCGCTGCTTTTATGGCAGTTTTATTAGCTGTTCAACAATGGGTAGTGCATATATGTATTTATTTTCCTCTATCAATGGTAGTCGGATCGTAATTGTTCACTGAAATCTTTAGTTTCCTGTTTTCGTACTTTTTTTTTTTCGCAAATAGCATCCAGATGCCAAAAAAAAATACAACTGTGAGGGAAAATCGAGCTTTACTTAGAACTGCTTACCGCTAAATTTAAGTGTCACACTTATTTGCACCTTTAGAAAACTGCATAATACCCTTTAGACTGGTCGACGATTACCTGCCATGCTCTGAACATACGTAAATGGTAGTGGCGTGCGGTGAAGTGTTGCAAGGTAAGCTGGTGCTTGCTCACTACTGTACTGTACATTCTCGGTGCACGCAGCAGGAGCCAGTAACCACCGTGCAGCCTAGGGGAAACTGAGTGTATTCCGACCACTCACAAGCGAGCAGCAAGAGTGTCCTGTGGCGTGTGGTGAAGTGTTGCAAGGTAAGCTGGTGCTTGCTCACTACTGTACTGTACATTCTCGGTGCACGCAGCAGGAGCCAGTAACCACCGTGCAGCCTAGGGGAAACTGAATGTATTCCGACCACTCACAAGCGAGCAGCAAGAGTGTCCTGTGGCGTGAGGTGAAGTGTTGCGAGGTAAGCTGGTGCTTGCTCACTGCTGTACTGTACATTCTCGGTGCACGCAGCAGGAGCCAGTAACCACCGTGCAGCCTAGGGGAAACTGAATGTATTCCGACCACTCACAAGCGAGCAGCAAGGGTGTCCTGTGGCGTGTGGTGAAGTGTTGCGAGGTAAGCTGGTGCTTGCTCACTGCTGTACTGCACATTCTCGGTGCACGCAGCAGGAGCCAGTAACCACCGCGCAGCCTGGGGGAAACTGAGTGTATTCCGACCACCCACAAGCGAGCAGTAAGGTCGTCCTGTAGCCTCACCTGCCGAGCTACGTTTTACTGGTGGGACTGTCAACAGTGTACAGCACAGAGATAACGCCAGCTTACCTTGCAACAGTTCACCACACGCCACTGGTCAGCGTTTGCTTTATTTTTGTTACGTGCGTGCTGTTTTGTTGTCAGATTGAACAATGAAGAGGAGCAGCGTGCACGCTTAGTAAAATTCAAGAAGTGTGTAGTTACATCAACGCCCTGCCAAGTTTTCAAACCCAGGACCCGCTGCGTCACAGGACTGAAGTGTTTTGACGATCCATAAGCGCAAGGACAGCTTTGACGTTGGCTATTCATAAGAAAAATCTTTCGATCCCCCCCAACGTGTAACTTAAGGAAATTTTTGAATTTAAGTAAGTGATGATTGACGTGCGTGTGAGCAGTTGAATAGTGATGGCTTTCCTTCATAGTTCGCGATGTGCACGTTGATGATCGTCCAAGATCCAGAGGAGGTCGCCGACCTCTTGACACACAGCCAGATAGGAGGTAACATTTCCAGTATGCCCACTGACTTCTTCGCCGGTCTCGGGTGGATTCTGCACGGGGTTTACATCGGAGCACGACAAATCCCTGGCGCCAAGTAGTCGTGGCGCCTAAAAAAAATTAGTCTCGGCGTCTTGGTTTTTATTTTCCTCTCGTACGAAATTCAGTGTCCAAGATGAAGCCTAAACTACTGCCAGCTTATATCTGCGTAATTACCCTTTGTATCAGCAACGAGCGAGAACCACGGATGTACGCGACGCGAAAACATGCAAGGCCGTGTTCCGTTGTACAATGCGCAATACGTGCAGTAGAGCCTGTTCCGTTTCCTCGACCAGGTGCATCAGTGTACGTTCTACGTCGTAGGATTGGCCGGCATCAACCTCGCGCGGTCTGAAGTACAAATACTCCGTGCATTGCCGTCAGGGTAGCAGAAGCACGACGGATTTAAGAATTTTGACTTGGCAATGGGGCGTACTTCGTTGTTGCTTTATTTAAGTGTTAACGCTACGTAAATTACCTCGCTTCTTTAGTTTCTGGGCCAACTCCTAAATGTAAAAATGTTTGTAATGCCCTGGTTTATATGCGTCCTTCTTGCAATAAACCGGAAACGCAGTGTGCTTTTTTTTAAAACATTTTTTATTTTATTTTGTACAATAAAAGACTATTTTTTTTTATGTGACGTTCAGTGGAGAAACAATTAATAGGGTGTAATAAATAGTACTTTTTGGTTCCAGCATATGCCCAGGTTTAAGCCATTCAGTTATTTTTCATGAGCTGTAACGTGCTTTATTAATAGCGAAAAGCACCCTAAGGTGACTAAGCGTGAAGTTATTTATTTAGCTTCCAACTTTACGCAACAAATGTGCCGAGAATCATCATTTAGTACATATACATGTAAGAAATAATTTTATAACGTTCCTACAAAAAAAAAAAAGAATTTGAAAAGGGATTTACAGGACCGACAATACAACGGAGGTTATAGGAGGAAAATAAAAATGAATAAAAATAAATGAGAGACTAATTATTTCCATTACAACATACACCTCGGCGGTTAATGGAAAATACAAAACTCCAGTACTAATACTAATATAAATGTGTATATGTATGTATATGTAATACATATTACATATATTTTTCATTAAAATATCCAGCACTGTAATATGCATTTTCGATTAAATGTTTTTAAAATATGTATTTTAAAAACAGAACATTTGTTAGTTTTCATAAATTATTGTGGGGTAGTGGGCAGTTTATTAAATTATGTCGTTGGCTCTTTTCAAATTTCGTTGTTCGGTGTTATGAAACATAACTGTCCTCTATGCCTCGTGTCATGAGAATAAATGCCCTTATTTATTATTTAATTTAAGTTTTATTCCAAAAATATTTAGGTTTATTTATAATCTATGCAGGGTGAAAGTTTTAAAATCTTTAAACCGAGGTTTACATGAAGTGGAGGTTTTAATGTTATTCGTTATAATGTGATTTGTATAACTTTTTTTGTGAAGTTTGAAAACATTTTTCTAGTCTCGTAAACTTTCCTTTCACCCCCCCCCCCCCCCCCAATTCTACTTTTCCAAACAAATATGCCACATTTTTTAATATAATGGACATTGACAAAGTATAGTGTTTGATATTTGTCATTTGATGTTTAGCATTAATTTAACTCTGACATTGAAATCAACTGTTTCATTACGAATACGCTCTGGCTCTCACATTTCCAGTCATATCTATTTCGTGATATGCGTGATACTGTAATGGCATGCGTAGCAGTTTAGGATATAAATGGTCAGGTATGGGCACAAAACTGGCCAAGTGGTGTTTCTACATACCCTTTCGTATTTTAAGTCGTAGATCGTACTGCGAGATTGCCAACTTTGTGTTCGCGCAAGACGCAATAAAGAAGTTCCAGAATTTTTCCACTTATCATTTCTTGGAACCGTTTTGGAAGCAAGGACGTAGAAAGGGGGAATTGGGGGGGGGGGGAAGAGAGAGAGAGAGAGAGAGAGAGAGAGAGAGAGAGAGAGGAGAGAGAGAGAGAGAGAGAGAGAGAGTCCGTAAATAAAAAGCGCAAGAGGAGAATGGGACGAGAAAGCCAGACGGTCTGTGGCGAGTTGTTTATACATTTTCCAAAATCCAATAAAAGGGCCTGCTTCAGAGCTGCGTTGTCGGGACCGCAGAGAAAGACCTAGCTTGTTAACCGTCAAGCCCTACCTACTGGCCGTCATTTTATTTTTAACCTTTGATTTATGTTCATAGTTTATTCTTGTGCTTGCTTTGAGGACGAAAAAAAAAAAAAAAAAAAAAAAAGGACGGATTGTACATTTTCGACGTGTTATCAGCCTGGGCGCGTGGTTCGCACCAGTAGTCTGAAATCTGAACGTTATTTGGCGAGTTAAAGTGAAGCGAAGTGATCTGGGCGGCTCGTAACATCAAGGTCTTGAGAGCCGACGAGGGTGAAGTGCGGTGCAAGGGGCGGGGTAAAACGGGAGAAGGCAGAGAAAACCCGCCGACCGGCGGCATCGCCCTGCGCGATTCCCACATTCGAAAATACTGGAGTGACCCCGCCGTGAATCGAACGCGGTTCGCCTAGGTGGGAGGGAAGTAGTCTAACCACTACATCACCGCGGGCCCCCAGGTCAGTTAATGCTACCGCTCTCATCTGAGTATGGGATAATTAGGACTGAAAAAGAGGCGTTCTATGAATGTCAGGTAACTTCCCTTCTCACTTCATGCTTCCAAAATTTATAGAGCATCTCCTTGCAAACGTGACAACTTGTTTAGTAAATAAAACCTTTATCTATTATCTTTGAAGTAAGTTAATACTTCTTGTAAATTTCTTTTTATTTCTACGTGTGTAGTTTCTTGTCCCGGAAAGCCTAATAATCCGCGCATTTTGCCCATTTGACAAGTTTGGTGTGGCCACGTGCACATTAATTCTTCTGTATTAGTTAAAAACCTGAGAGAAACCTGAAAAAATGCATGGTCGATGCTGTTTCGCAGTTGCGAGAGCTTCAATAATGCGTGTAATTTACATAACGGCTGTGTGTGTAGCCAGATTAATATCTGTACGTGTTCATCGCGTATTCTTAATAACAAACACAGCTACAAAAATGTGTGCTACTGTACATCAACACTTAAAACACCGTTCCGTGACGTTTAGTGGAAGAGTCTGTCCCGTAATCAACAGTTTCGTTTAATTGATACGTGCTGATGAGTTTCCGGTCACACCGCGGTTGACCTAGCGAATATAAGGAAACATTGTATCTGGGTTTAAGGCGAGGATGCAGTTATATCGGCTAGGTATTGAACCTTTTATCTTAGTGTAAGATTAGAATTTATTTAAATTGGGCTGCGAGACACTATATAAAAACTGCTAGCACAAATTTTGATGAAACTGACATCGCTGGTAATTTTTATTTTGTGAGTATGTTTTGTTTTAATGGCAAGTAATTTCATAACTCGTAATAAAATGGGACTATTTCCGCTTTTTAATAGTATATTTATTATAGTATTGATTTGTACATTAGGACATTTAAGTTTATACAATTTAAGTGAGATTTTGGTTTTTATGCAATATTGCTGCTACCATGAGTTAATTAATTCTATTCACAAATATTCGTAAAAAAAAATGTCTGTAATTTTACGATAGTTTGGCGAATTTGTGTGCATTATGAAGAGGAAATGCTCCATAGTGTCTGTGAACACGTCTTTGTTACGATACATACGACTGGAGAAATTTCGAACAATGCACCGGTTTAAGGCTCGGCCTCACACGCCATGCTGAATTATTGGTTCTAGCTTATTTCAGTTGCATACCGACACTTATTACGAAACTGCTACTATACAATAATGACAGTATATGTTACGCTGAAGTACAAACATAAATACTGAAAAGTCGTTAAGTAGTCATGCCGTATTTTTGCGTGAGTTATGAACATATTAATGCCATTTTACAATCACCGTATCACATGTGGATGAAGTTTGACGACTAAATTTGAAGGGGATTGTTAAATGCGATAGTCCTATAGTTAGGTTATTTAATTGAAAAGGAAGTTATGACAATATGGTGGGTGAGGCCAAGCCTTAAACAGGAATACCGTTTCGCGATGGTATTTATTACCTACGAACGCAGCGAGAGTTATACACACAATTTGTGAATATCTCGGTCGACAACATAAAAAAAAAAAAACCTTGCAAGGGTAGGATACGTCACAAAATATATGAATAAAAGAAAAAATCATGAAAATTAATTACAATTCACAAAACGTAATTATTTTTATTCCTAGGTGAAAGATAAGGTAGAAAATGATGAACGTGTTTGTTTACATCTTAATTTTCAAAATACGAGACCTTTGCTGTGAACAAAATACTATTATCAATTCTATTTTTAGAAGTTTTTTTTTTTTTTTTAATTTGACTGCATGTGCGGTGTCTGTCAGACCTCATTTACACCTTGAATAGGGATGGGCGGCCGGTATATACACATGTTGCAATTTCATACATTCTTTCCTGATTTCTGTAACTTGTCTGTAGTATTTTGACAACGCAACATGTTTTTCTAACAAAAGCAATTACTAAATGTTTCCTGCCCGATTTGACCTCTGTACAAACGGCTTCAGCTGACCAGCAGGTCGATTACAGCCGGGCCCACATTTGTTAAGCGATTTACGGCTATTTCCCGACCCTATGGACCACAAGTGTCCTACATCAAATTGTTCGTCTCGGAGCCCTGTACACAGTTGTAAACACTTATCATTGACAACCTGTATAGAAGGGCGCGAGCAGTGAGCGGGGTTCCTTGTGTCCGAGTAGTTATCCGCCCTTGGAACGGGATGCTGATTCGCAGATCCCAAGATACGTACATGGACGTCGGGATGCTGGTAGAGGTCGCTCCGATCGACAGTAGCATGTGGGACTTGAAAATTAACCAGGTCGTTGGGGTTGGACTTAGACGAACGACGGGGGAGAATTCAGCCTTAGTGGAAGATAGCAGGGTTCCTAGTATTGGGTCTTAGTCCCAGAAACAATACGGCGACGAAATTATATGTTGTTGGAAAGCCTCTACGAGTGGGGACATAGTTTATATGCCAGATGGGACCCGAATGCCACAGTGAATAATCATTGAGGTTTTCGGAACTTTGACTCTTCGGTGCATGGCGTTGGTGGACTTAGTCGTTTCCTGCATCTGGAAGGAAATTTAATGTGTTTACGGAATTTCACTAGGCGGAGTTGGGGCCGGGGAACTTGTGTGTGAGAGACAACTTTACCTAAGTTGGTTGTCTTTACGGCATTGGGCGAGGAAATGCGAGATGGAGTTTTGAAGCTTGGTCACGTGGTGCGGCGTGTGGGTGTTCGTGGACACATCGTCGCGGTAGCCCCAGAATGCGTGCGATGCTCTTGTAAAGGTCGAGTTCCATACAAGGCTATTGACAGTGTTAAGGGAGGAGTTTCCTCAAGTGAGAATCGTTGGGAATTTTAGAGACGTTCGAGTCAATAAGCGATCCGGCAAGTTGAGGTTGGGGAGACTGGTACGAGGGAGCGATAGAAGATCGAATCGGTGGAGACCTGGACATATTGGTTACATAGGATGTTGTGAGAAAGGGAAGCTGAGGGGGGGGGGGGGTTGGATATGTTTGTGGTGTCGGCGTGTTTGGGTAAAAGAGAGGGAAGTGCAGCCCGTTTGCGGGAAAGTGTGGGGACAATATCCTCAGCCATACCCCTTTGCCAGTGATGTGTGTGAGACAGAGAGAGAGCGATTGAAAGTCATATCAGGGTAACCTCGGCTACCGATGAGGACAATATCCTCACCCTGAGTTGGCAGAGTGGAGATGAGAGTGTGGAGGCCCAGTACCAGCCATAACCGGTGGAAGAGTATTCCTGGGTACTGGACCTGAATGGAGACCTGTATGAAAGCTCATATGTGGAGTACGACTGTGAGGGTAGTTTTCGTTCATGGAGTTTGTTCAGGTTTAGGAAGTGGGAAATGTTTAGTAACTCCTACTAAGTACCAGACCTCGGCGAGTTCCAATGTGTGTTTTATAAGGGGAAAGATTGTAAGTTTGGTGAAAAGGCGATAAAAAAAACCCTTTGTGCTGTTTGTTAATTTTAATGGGGTTTTTTTTATCCAGAATGGAAGTTTTATGAGAGCCCCGGGCTTAGTGTTGAGCATAAGAGGGGAAATGTTAAATGGTGGTTGTAGCCTTTGTTTTCAAAGTGAAGTTTATGAGAATTTTTAGGGTGGCTTTTGGGGGCTACAGCAATTTTTAAGTGGGCAATATAGGAACCCTATTTTACGTGGGTGTGTGATGTTTTAAGTGCATCTTAAGATTCAAAAAGGGCAAGTTGTAGTTGTGCCCAGATATAGTGTGGATTGTATTGTGGATCTCAAGTTTTTGTAAAGGAAAGTTACAGTTGTCAAGTGTGAATTCTGGATCTTTAGTAAATACGCAGTACGTATTGACTTGGCTTACTAAAAAAAAAAAAAAAAAAAAAAAAAAAAATTGCTGTTAACTTCCTAAATTGAATTGGAAGTTTCTAACCCGTATATCGTGTGGTAATAATACCACACATTTGACTTCAAATATGGACTGTTTAGCATGGCTACTGTACTAAGTTGGGAATATTCCTACGTACGTGACTGTACTCTGAGCAAATGTAGGAATGCTGACATGAATGTATGGGAAGCCAGTGGCGTGTGGTAAAGTGTTGCGAGGTAAGCTGGTGCTTGCTCACTACTGTACTGTACATTCTCGGTGCACGCAGCAGGAGCCAGTAACAACCGTGCAGCCTGGGGGAAACTGAGTGTATTCCGACCACTCACAAGCGAGCAGCAAGGGTGTCCTGTGGCGTGTGGTAAAGTGTTGCGAGGTAAGCTGGTGCTTGTTCACTACTGTACTGTACATTCTCGGTGCACGCAGCAGGAGCCAGTAACAACCGTGCAGCCTGGGGGAAACTGAGTGTATCCCCGACCACTCACAAGCGAGCAGCAAGGGTGTCCTGTGGCTTTACCTGCCGAGCTACGTTTTACTGGTGGGAGTGTCAATTAGCAGGCAACAGTGTACAGCACAGAGATAACGCCAGCAATAGTTCACCACACGCCACTGATGGGAAATAACTTTACCATTCGCGCTTTCTCGCCCTATGTATGCACTCATAAATAGTGATTTTAGAGTAAAATTTCGATCTGGACCGAACTTTGATTGGAATCGACTCGTAGCGAACTAAGAGTGAACGCGTATCGAAAGTAAGCGGTTAAGGTAAAGTTTCGAACGTGGACTGAAGTGTAAACAAGACTGAATATGGATTGAAACGGGATTGAAGCACTCTATTGGCGACTGGCAGAACTATAAAGCAAAGAAATTACGAATATCCAGTAAACGTAAAATATATTTTTCCAACATAATATAAAATAAGGATTCAACATATTTCTCCGTCCCTTCGTGGCCATTTATTTTTCTCTTCACTTCCGAAAAAAAAAAAAAATTATTTTGATAGACTCAGAATGATTCAAACCTCTTACATAACCAAACTAACGAGTCGATATGGCGGCCACTTCTTCTTTGTTCTAATTTCAGTCCGATGAGTGTTTAAAGTAAACTTTTCAATCCGTATTCTACATTCCGGTCTACCTCGACAACAGGACTGGATTATCTCACTCCATTCCTGCTTCAGTCCAGTCCGGTTGTGTTTATACTAAAATTTCAATCTGGAGTCCACTCCAGGTTCAATCCTGATTGAAATGTTACTGTAAACGCACTAATAGTAAATTTGCAAATAATTTCTTAGAGTACAGAGTTTTTAGAAATGCTGGGTTAATCGGAAACTATCTGCAAATTAAAAATAATGTTTTGGGAACATTTGTAAACTGGAGCAAAATCACATTATGTGAAAAATTCAGAGTGGCGCTCTTAAACTCAAAATGACAGTACAGGTTCGGAGCGTAGCGTTTTTGAAGATAGACAAATATTTAATTAGCTCTCTGAGCTAACAGCAGATGCCGTAACTAATTAAACGTTATCAGAGCTGACTCCATATCACGCACTTAACAGAGCGTCCCCACACATTCATTCCACAAATGGGTGGCACACATGTTCTGTACACTACTATGTCGAGGTCTGCACGAACTGGACAAACATTGTGTGTTGAAATACATACTTACTGCAAGTAGTTCACATTGATTTCGTGTTCTAATTCGTTTAGAGTTTCGTTTTTTTTGTCATTTGAATTTGTGTTTAGCATTTTGTTAGGTTTAGTCGGTACATCACGACATTCAACTGTCTAGCACGCTATGCTGTTATTATTTTGATGTTATCATTACTCCAAATTAAAAGTACACGAATTCTTAAAACAAACAGTAATTATTCCCTGAATTTCTTCGAGGTGCGTTTAAAATTTAAAATGAACAAAATGAAACTAATATAATGAGAAATTGTTACTTAAAAATTTCTTGTCATGGCAAAATGCCTATTTCGAGAATATTTCAGCAACTTCCTTTGCGAAATAAACATTCTGAGTGCAATACACATTTGTTTATTCCAATAAACTCGTCTTTATGTGCATTTAAACGTTCCAAACAGGCAAACTAATATGGCGGCAATTTGGTAATTCGTATTTCGTAATTTGCCATCTTCGAAGCTGAGAAAATACAAAACGCCAAAATACGTCAGAAATGTTGTATACATAACTGGTCACGTGACCATTTTGTTAACAAAGAGTGCCAACTGGAACACGGTCTGAATGATGGCAGAGTCGGAGACTATGTCTCCGAACCATACGGTTCCCGATTTGGGTCCCGAGTAAAGCAATGGATGTTTGTTTTGCCTTTTTGCATTTAATGTTTAGGTAATTTGTAAACGTGTCGAAAAAGATCATGGTCGTTATCTTCCCGATATAACACGGCTGTTTTCACATTATTTACTTGAATTCTAGGAAGGAAGAAAAAACATTTTACGTCGCGTCTTCAAGAAATAACATCTACAGTTTTTTCAGGTTTCCATTAAGTCCAATTAACGCGTGTTTTATTTCCGTCATGGTTGCCAACCTAGTTGTCAATGGTTTTCATTTTGTTCGTAAAAATATTCGGAGTTGAAGGAGATTTTTAATTATTTAGCACCGGAGATACGTTTCAAATGAATCAAGAATGAAGCACTTAAACGTGAGACCGTGTCTAAACGCTTGTAAAAATAAATGCCTCGAAGCGTGAAGTTTGGCGAGTTTCAAAAGTGCAGGAGAATGGCTGTCGTAATCGTATTTCTAAACGGCGGCGTGTGTTACCTCACATTTCTTGTTCCCGACTGCTTCGTTAATGCCGGCGAAGTTATGAAAATGCGCTGTTGGTGGAAGCTGCCTGCCTTGATGTACGCTCCACTGTACAATGGTTGGTCGAGCCGGGGGGGGGGGGGGGGTATGTCGGAGGAGTGTGTTCCTCTGTAGTTTTGTTTGTGCCCGGGAAGTTTGGCCCCATAAATCGTCTCGCACAATGTTTGAGTGCCTCTTTCATTCCCTCCGGTTTAACCAGCCAACACACCCTCCCTTTTTTTCATTCTTCTCTGTTTCGTCTCTTGCGGTTCGCGAGGATGCTTTTCTGCGGTGTTTCCTTCCTCTGTTCGAGCCGTGGCCTCTCCTCTTCCATGTGTCGCCGTGCAATTTTTTTTTTTTTAATGACGTCCGGGATATGCAGAATGAGTGGAAAATGTCGCGAATTCATATTAGCACCAGTTACTCTCCAAGATCCATACAGCCGAAACTGCTCCCAATCAGCGAATTTGAACGCAGATCTGTTAAAACTGCTCCACGCGTATCAATAAAATTCCACTCGTCCACTGATTAAACAGTGATTTCTGCTGATTAGTACTGAATTGCACTGGCCCATAGGCTGTTCACGGTAAAATGAGCACTTTTGGTAGCCCTGCTTAAGATCTACTTGTATGCCCGTTTTGTATTCTTACGCTTCGCGCAAAAATTAGCACTGCCATGGATTTTATCACTTTATTCATCCGTCGGTTGAGTGAAACTGGGAAATTATTAGAAAAAAGTATATACTTATCTGCTCATTTTTACACTTCATCACATAAGTAACAGAAGGCGAAATAAATGATTTAAGTTATTAAAAATGGTTACCTAGTACTTTTTATGTGATAAAATGGTTACCTAGTACTTTTCATGTGACGTTAAAATATGGAACTACTTTTCCTACAACACTGCCGACCTCACTGCAGATAATGAATGTCTCAGTAAAAAATAAAAATAAAAGAACTAAATTTGATTTCTACTTTATTCACACAGCTATTATTTACAGCACTACTTTTTTTTTTTTACAGTGAGCACAGTATTTAAAGTGTATTTAAACTCTAATTAAAGTCCTTCTTAATGTCCATATTCGGTTACAGTTAAGTAACTCTTACTCATCATTAAAAAGTGTTCTGTGTATCTTTTGCCACCATTTGTAATGTCTTTCACGCACGCATCTACTCTAAAAGTTCATCCTCCCAGTCGCACTCTTCACTGCTTGATACTCGCAGTCGCAGACTTCCCTTCCGCTGGTCACTTCTCTCGCTGCTCGTCTTCTTATCACTCGACCATTCATTCACTCAACAACTCCACTCAACTCCTGGCTCGGAGGACTATCACACTTTTATACCATTCGGGGTTCAACACACCCCGAGTTACGCCGAGAGAACTAGGTCAGTAATCCAAAGCATTCTTCATATAAACGCAGAAATCAATACAACCATCATGAGCAGCGAGCACCGCATAAGAGATTATCGTATCTGCTACCTTTATGTAACTAATACGCCGCCCTTGGCTCAGCGCGCGAGCCTGTAATTCAAAATACGTAATTGACCCGCGGCCGTTGCTATCATATATCAACTCTCTGTCCTCTCCGCTCGCGCGGGATTCGAAGCAGTGAGTGCATAACAATATTAAACATAAAATATTGGTATATTATATTTTTACGTGCTGCAGTTGGCGCCAACTCAGCTGCCCCGCGCCGTAATCGGAGACCCATCTCGCCCTCCCCTCTTCCTGGAACGATGCGCTCGCGTCCTCCTGATACCTCCTGCTGGGAATCCCGTGAATGCCGACAGCGGCGAGACATGCTGACGTCACAGACCTCCTCTCGCCTGCTAGAGTTTCCTATACGTTTAGCGACGACGTAAGAATGTTCTGGTGAGACTGACTGGCGCCTCAGCCCTCCGCGACGCATCAAGCAGGTTGGGGAAGATTCTAGGTGGCGGCCTAAGACACTATATATACTGCCACAACCCACCGGCCGGCAGTCTTTGACGGAGGCCGCCTGGCGAGTGTGCGCGAGTAAGTGAAGTGTGGACGACGGCGAGCGAGGTGTTAGTGGCTTGAATGGACGAGAGGGTGTGAAACCGACGAGTGAAGCGTACTGTGCGCGAGGGCGCTTGGAGGACTCTAGAGCATTGCGACTGGCGGGACATGAACTGAGGTGGGACTGAATGGAAGTGTAATACTGATTTTATTGTAAATATCCGAACTGTCAAATATGGACGCATAAATTATAAAATATTTGAATAGGTTGATACACTGTCTATTTGGACTGTTATTTAATTATTGAATTTCTTTTATTTCTTTGTCGTAATTATAAATTTTATTAATTGGTGTCAAATGTGAACAGTAAGAGGTATCAATTTATTGTGAGAACTTGAGTTGAGAGAGTTTTGCTGTAGTTATTGTAAATAAAATGAGATTATAATTAATTATTTTATTTGATTATGACCTCCATCACTTAACGAACTTGGGATAGCCAGCTTAATGTACAGAGAGAAGAATTGTAACAATATCATAACATGCCACAATTCCTTAAGAAATGTCACGTTGAAAAAATTTAGTTTGAAATGGTTATCTGTGAAAGCGATGCATTGAGAGAGGATTTCTGTAACGTAGGTTCTCCATTTAAACTGTGCGGCTGCAGGCTTAGTAGACACACCTTGAGCCCTGCCGTCCTTATACTGTCTACTTAAATTCTTTCTTCGACAAAAGTAGGAACGCTGCCATGTACAGCATGTATGGCGAAAAACTACTACAGTCTGTTCACGGCTTTTTCATACGTTTTGAACCAAACCTTTGAAAAAAATAATCACCCCATTTATCAAGTGTTTGGTTATTTCCTAAATATTTCGTGTATCGCAGGCGTCTTATGCTTCGGTTAACATAAAGAGTAGCCGACCTTCCGTGGCGAGTCTGTTGGTGCGCCGCCGGTCAGGGCCTTGCGAGAGGTTCTGGGTTCTAATCCCAGGTAAGGCATGGGTGTTAGTTTAAGCTAGGTCATAAGTTAGTTTATAAGCAGTTCCTTGATAAGCCTTCAAGCATAACACCGGTGGTCGTTAATAAATCCCTTTCCAATGCAATTCCAACAAAAGTCCGTTTGCATGAGGCGGTGGTCAAATTTATATTTTACTTATTTCCTGTCTATAAATTTCAATATTTAATTTACAATTAATATGAATTAAAAACATATAGAAAATAGTTGTGTTGGTAACGCCTAGTAAAATTAAAAAATTAATAGTTCTCGTGCAAAATATTAATTCAAATGAGTGCGCACGAATGCGGTGCGTTGTCCCTATGGTGTAATGTTCTAGACTTTGCTGAGCTCCGTTTGCTTGAGGCGGAGGAATAATCAGAAAGCAGAACTTGAGCAGGGCTTCCGAAAAATTGTAAGTGACCCTGAACTATATGCGAAGTTACTATATGCGAGCTTTCTTAATTCGCGTGCACAGTAACATGGTAGTTTTACTGTCGTTCTCTTAGAACGTATGATGATATTGTCTTATTTCCCTCGCGTCGCGCAAAGTTTGGGTGACCACTGATGTCTGACGGCAAGCAGGAAGTTAGATTTAACGATTCATCATCAGCCTACGCTACGGACGGGCTATGGGGAAAGAAACCATTTTAGATGCTGTTCACGATAAAGTGTGCACGTTAGAAATGAACCGTAGAAATAAGTCACTGCCCCTGCATACATGTAGTTTAATAGGCGCACTGAGTGACATTCGCACAGTAAAATTGGTAACGATGGATGGAAAGTAGTTTCATATCTTAACGTCAAATAAAAATTGCTAGGTAACCATTTATGGTAATTAAAATTATTTGTTACGCTTTCTGTTTTTTTTTTATACATCGAAATGATAAAATGAGCAGATTTGTAAAATTTCACTTTTCTAATATTTGCACAGTTTCATTTGACCTGCGTAGAAATAAAGTGATGAGGCCCGTGGCAATGTTAATTTTACATAAGACGGAAGAATACACAACGTGCATACAAGTAGATCTTTAGCAGGGCTTAGAGAAGTGCTCATTTTTCCGTGAACAACGTATAGGATAAAAATCACTCCTGGTGTGATACATCCGGATGGAAACTGCAATCTGGAGCTTAAGTCGGGTGTGCTAATCACATAATGGAGCGCCCTCAGGCCTTGTTCTCGTCCAGAGTAGTTCGCAAGGACGTGCGAGAGGTGGGGGTTAGAGAGAACGGCTGAAGGAAATTAAATTGAGCAGTTTGAAGTTTTAAGAGTCCGAGCCTTAAGGTCCCCGTCTACCTGCAGCTTTCTTCCGCGTTCGAGGTCTAGTAGCGCGTTGTCTATAAGGGCGAGACTGCCGCAAGCATCAAGTGCCTATCATCGCTAACCGCAAGGCTCTCAACTGGTGTGCAGTGTTCTCGTCGCCCTACGTGTACCTATAGGACTTTTCAGTGGCGACCCTATTATTTTATTGGTGGAAAGTCGGTAGGAAGATTCAATGCAAGGCCCTCTAATAGTTTTGTGTGTATACAGGATGTTAAAAGAACTCCTGGGTTACACAAGCAGTTTTCGGTATGAAGCACAGTCAGTATTACTGAAACAACAATGTGAGAAGAGAGGTCATACGATGGTATGATCTCTCTTCTGCGGTGTTCAGTACACTTCTATGTGCGCCCCATTTGTGGCCCTGCACACGTCCATCCTCCCATGTTCGTGCCAGCATTTCAGGTGGCATGGCTTCGACTGCTGCTGTAGTGCGTTGACGCAGGTGTTGAACTTCACGTATCTTCTCTAAGTACACCATGTTCTTAACATGTCCTCAGAAAAATAAAATCTAAGGGGGTAATGTCTGGACTTCGGGGGCGGCCACGCAATCGGTCCACCTCTACCCATCCATCTGTTCGAAAATCGCGCGTCTAATGCATGTCGAACACGATTTGCTGTAATGGGGTGGTGCTTGTTGGAAAATAACCAAACCATTTTCCGCTTACCTCCATACTCACGCCGATGATTCCATTGCACTGTTAAAACGGATGTAGTTCCAACTAACCGAATCACGCACTGTGCCTTCTGCTGCGGTGTAACCATTGTACCTGCCATAACTCGACTGAAGCGCGACCTTCGGCAAGGCCAGGCCGCACAAGCGTGCCAACCTCTGATTCTCCCATTCAACTAAACACTAAACAAAACTTGAAACTGTCCTGCGTACGCTCCATGTGACGGAACTCTTCTATCTCACGTACTACATTTACTATAACCATTTCAAACCCCAGAATTCTTTTGTAAACACTCTGTATAATGCGTGTGTTTGATATACAGCGTTTTGAAAGCCATTTTGGAAGGCTCTGAAATGGTGTTTTTAATGCGCGCGACGTCTTGAAAGCAGTAAACAGCCATATTTTGAAATGTGTGTTCTATTCTTACATCAGCACATTGGACGCACGTTTAAGGGGACTATCTACCTACGCGTTGAAGGTCAAAGAAGCGAGGGAGCGATACGGGCGGCACTAACACGCACGCCTAGCGCCTCATCGCTCCTACGCGCAAGGTGTGCAGTGTTTCCGTCCTAACGCTTTACTGTGTAAACTAGATCTGTAACTGTGGGGTTTTATTACACGCGATGAAAGTACGCAGATCAAACTACTTGTGTATAATCGTACTTTTCTCTTACTGTTTAAATAAACTTCATATGCAAGCTTTAAAAATGCTATATTTGACCACTTTCACGATTTTTTTTCTCCATGCAACACAATATGATAAAATAAAAATATAGCGATATAGACAATAGTTTTTTTTTTAATCCTTTCTGGCAAAACCTCGTATTTTCAGAACATTTATTTACCGATACACGCGTTTAGGCGCAAACAACGATCTCACAGAAAACGTTTCAGTGCATAGGACCCTTAATAGTTTTGTAGAAGAAATGAGTATTTCAAATACTCTGCAACCCATGTAAAGTTCAAGGTAGGCGGGAACCTTAAGGAGAATCCCCAGTGAACAGTATTAAACTCCTCAAGGTAACGTCCAGCCATAACGAAGCAATTCTACGGCCTTGGAAAATAGTTTAAACACGTTTCGCGTGTGTTCCGTTTCCTCAGGACTTTAAGCAGTGACTATAGCGATTTAGTACAGCAGTCTGTTCAGGAAAAAAAAATTGGGTGTGGCGGGGACACGGGCGTATGTTTTGCGTGAATACGTCTGCGTTGACGCGCTCGGACGCCTTGATGTTTATTTTACGTCCCCGGTACCGCTTCAATCGATCATATGGGGTTTTATAGCTGTCACTGGATTTCTTTTGAGATGCTCTTTCCAACCGTATACGATTTCTGTAGTTCGACTTGACTTTTTGACGAGTATAGCCCGGCAGCGAGTCAAGTTTTCGTAATTTATTACGTTAAACGCATACAATTTCATCATAACCACGCCACACAAATGTTTTTATACACTCAATCGATTGATCTCGACGAGAGTTATCGATTGAAACTCAAACGATCGTCGTAGCTTCACCTAGTCGAGAGTTATACCACGCAGAAGTTATAAGTTTCGAGAAGGAGAGAAAGAAAAGGCATTTCAAATTTTGGGAGCGGGGTGAAGGTGGGATAATTGTTCAGTGCTTAGTAAAGTGCCTGATTGCATCAACTCGCTTTGGATATTGCTTCAGTCTTGATGTTGTTGAGAGTTCCTGCGCGACAGATTAATTAGATTAGACGCAGAGTCAACAACTCAGGGTTCAAAGACACTGTTGTTTGTGTATACAGTTCTCTTGTGGATGGCGGTTCGTGATGTAGTCGACGACTTGGCAGTGTCTCGTACAGGAGCTCGAGGCTATGCAATCTCGTTCCGTGCAAGAAGCGACGTGTAGCACACGATGCCTGCCGCTAGCAATGTTCGTTACTCGTCGGAAACACGTGCACATAATAATATCCGAAATGGCAGCGTCGTTACGCACACATTCAGATAGTATTCCATTTCCACGTGCGCTTCTGAAGCGAGTTCGACATATTTGTGCACATTATTTTGTAATCTTCTGTTCGGGTACATTTCAGTGTGTGTCGGAATTATTATTTTCGTGGACAATTTATGTACTTGTGGGATTGTAATATTTTCACTCACTTCATGTACACTCACACATACAGTGTGGAACATTTTGTAGTTGCTTTAAGAAAATCACAAACGGCGAACTGTGTTCAGTTTTATAGCATCATTATATTTTTGTTTTGTGAATATCTGCTACTGATAGGATGGACGTGAATTAAGTGACTATTAATAAATATAACAGTTCTTCGTGGTATTATTGGACAGGAAATTGTTAAAAAAAATTCAGGAATAGAACCAGAATTTTGCAACTACAAAAATTCAGGCTAGTACATGGAACCAAGAGCATTGTATAGGCTGTTAACGTTAAAGTGAGCACTTTTTGAACCGCTCATGTTTGGTGTAATAGTCAGTAAATACGTATAAGCTATTGTAGCCTTAGACGTTAACTTTCGAGTCCAGTGAAATATGCACATTATTACTTGCATGGCAATTTTATTTTAAAAAGTGGTGGAAGGATAAAAATGACCATTAGGAAAAAAAAAGTAACTAAAGTCTCAAAAGTGTTCGCTGTACCGTAAACAGCCTATGGATATGTTTGTGTGTCACTTAACCTCTTCCTACAATCACTTCCAAGATCATATGTACTCTCTCGTCAAAATAAATACGTAACCAGATTGTATGTATGACAGCGGTTGTAATCCATGTTCCGGCATGTTAATCTCTGGTATCAGAAAAACTGTTTAACCCATATTTTTTTTTTTTTTTAATTTTGTTGCTGTGCTGTGCAGACTGGCAAATTAATGAAAATCGTATCGGGCGTAGACCTATCTAAGAGTGATATATATTGTGAGAGGAGGGATGGATAGATATTTAAAATCAGGGGAAAAAAAGGGGGGGGGCGTAACTGGGAGCAAACGCTGTTTGTGACATACTAATTCGATTACAAAATATATAATTTACAGGGTTGACTTGTAAAGGGAAGGGGATTCTATTCAAGATGTCGGGTGATTCGCGGGTACTGACTGCACCACACGAGATTCTATAATCAAAACTACGTAGAAAATATAATTTGGTTAAAAAGCGTAAGACCCTTAGTTTGACGAGAAAAACCACAGTAAAGTAGATAAAATGAGTGTTCCACGTTAAACACAGCATACAGCATCAGTATATAAAACGTCATAACATGTGCTGGAAGTTTGCTCTTTTCACATCAGTGCACTTGTTCGCTAGTAGTATGCATGCTGCATGCACAGAGCTTGGCCGCCGGATGCACCCATTGCCATGTCCCAGTACTCGCTGCACGTGAACTTCATGGCCTCTTTGACATTACTGAGCTCCACTCGTTCCTTTGCTGTAAGTAGTGTGAGCGGGGGCCTCCCAGAACAGTTGTGCAAGAGTGGCCTAAGTGCCATTTTACAAAAGTGAAGTTAGGTTTATTGGGTATCCCTCCTCCCTCCCCTTCCCTTTCCAGTCTATGCACCCCTCCCACACCACATCTCCTCCTCTGAGGTGTGCTTTGATTGGTTGTACCCCCCCCTCCTCCTCTTACGACTGACACATAAGTTGCAGCATTGTCACATCGCCTCACCTTATCTAATTGGAATACCATTTTGTTTGCTGCAATGGTTTTTGGACTCGTGTCGTTTTTCTCGTAAAAAAAAATGCTCTTATGCATTTTTACCAAAGATGATTTTAAACCTGGCTTTGATCACAGATTCGTGTGGTGCAGTACGTATCCGCTAATTATCCGACAACATGTATAGCTAAAGTTAGTAAAAATTTTGGCTACACCAGAAAAATTTTATTTAACAGGGGAAAAATATAGATTCCCTGCGCATGAATATCACATGCGTAGCCATGCTAGATGATCATTTACAGTATACAGTTTAGTAGCAGCGATGGATGTTTAATATCTAGCTGCTACCTGCACGACTTCTGCTGCGCTGTGCCACCGCATGATTGGCTATCAATTGCGATGTCGTACCATTGACGGGAAGGAGCGATCGTGCTATCTGGGGGGAGTTAACAGTGTACACTCTAGATTCGAATCATCGGAAAACTACTGATTCGCAGTGAAATTCAACTACTTAAATCAGTGAAAATGGCCCCATTTATAATCAGTGGAAAACCACTGATTGTTTCAGTGAAAAATTTCACTGATTGAATAAAAGTACGGCAGACTGTAGTGACAGATCATATATTATTGTTTTTGAATGTAGCTAAATAATGATGTGAAATAAACATAAAAAAAATTTATATTGCGCAATTTACCATAAATTAAAAAAGTTAAAAAAAATAAATCGGAGGTGACCGGGATTGAACTCTAACACATTTTCCAGATCTAGTAGATTTAAATATTATGCCCTTATTTTTAGTTTTTTGTTTAATCGGTGCAGTTAGGATTGTTGAAAGGAATAGTTTATATGAATGTACTCATATTACGTCATTATATGCAGTTTAAACCTTCAAACAGAGCACTGTGATGATGACAGAAAAATGTAATGAACGACATAAAAACGCAATGAAGTACTGAATGTTCATGTTACCTTACAAAAATTATGTTTTGAAAAACGAAACGCATTTTAGAAATTATTTTGTATTGGTTTTATTAGTTTGTGCATTGTTATTTCACATGATACTCGTTGTTCAACTGCCATTTCTAAACATTGTTTGGCAGTCATTTTTACATGCTGTTTAAATGATCCATCAGTAAAAAATAAACCACTGGAAAACGATGGGGAAAAAAAAAGATTGATGGATTACTGGAAAATGTCACTGAATCAATAAGTGAAGAAAATCTGTCATTTCACCACTGATACATCAGTTAAATTCACTGAAGTGACTGTTGAGTAAATTTTAAATCGGTTAGAATTTCACTATTTCTATCAGTGTGTAGTTCACCGGAATTGCTGGAGGAATAAAGGCCAAAATACTATTGCTTCAGAAAACTCATTGAGCTATTAATTTCATGGAATAGCGACAATATGCTGCAAAATGTGAACATGAATGTCGAAAATATTATGACCAACTGGGCAAGAAATTATATTATTTTTAACGATGCCGATTCAAAAGAGCAGGACATTTAATGTCTTGTATGTGTGTGTGTATATGTGTGTATATATATATATATATATATATATATATATATATATATATATATATATATATATATAATTTTATTCTATTTTTTGTTTGGTTTAAATTCTTGATGAGTAAATTGCCCTAGGAATGTAGAACGGTGTCAAGTTGGCAATTTTTTCGTCGCGATGAGTTGCTTAGTTTCCATTACCTCGTCGTTTCGCGGAAGTGTTTCTCTCGTAAGCTCAAGACTCGGGGAAACTATTCCGGCAGCAATCACTGAACTTAATTTTGAGGAGCCGGTTTCTCTGCGTCGTACTTAAGGCGGGGGGGGGGGGGAGTTCCCCGCAGAGCAAACGGTGCTTGAGACAAGTCATTCAACGAGTCCTGAGAGGGTGATATCGGTGTGTAATTAGAAGGCTGGCGGGGCGGGGCGGTAATGTCTCCTGAACTGGAAGTCACGTTATGCTTAAGGAGTCCGGTTGTGAGGAATAAATGTCCCCGGACAGCGCATTACCATATAATATCCAGAATTTCACCCGGTTTCCTGTTTCCCGTAGAATATAAAGACGGGCCTTCGAGTTAGCCATTCCGAGCCCGCGGTTCTACAATCGGCGTTCTTCTTCATCTGTGAAGTCTTTCTCACATCTTAAAAGTCCTGTGTCCTGAAGAAACGTTTCTCGTGAAAACGTTTCTTGCACGCGAACGTGTATCTCGGTAAATAAAAAATCTGTAAATATGACTTTTTGTCAGAAAAGAAAAAAAAAAACATTTATCTATGACCATCTTTTTTTTTTTACTTTTGTCATGTTAAGTGTATTCTTGGAGAAAAAAAAATCCCAAAAAATGGTAAAATATAGCTCATTTTTAAAGCTTGCCCATGCAGTTTCCTTTAAGCTGCAAGAGTAAAGTACAAAGATACGGGCGTAGTTTAATCTGTGGTCTTTCATTGCGTGTAATAAAACCCCAATGTTACATATCTAATTTGCACAGTACAGCGTCACGGCGGAAACGCTGCACGCCTTCCGCGTAGGAGCGATGAGACACTAGGCGTGCGTGTTAGTGTCGCCCTTATTGCACCCTCGCTTCTTGTACTTGCAGCTCCAACTAACTCTTAAGGTAGATTCACAAGAGTCCGCAGCATCCGTCAGACTTCCGTCCTTCCGGTTGTCACGTGATCTTCAGCCAATCAGTGTAATTTTATTTTTCTATCAGTCCGACCGTCAAATGTTCACTATCTTTAACTTTTGACGGGCGGACGAGCCACCGCCTTCTGGCGACATTCGCTGGGGGTGGGAAATAAATTTAAAAAATTCAAATTACTTCCTCAAAACGTTCCTTTCCTGAAAAATGTATCTCCAAGTAAAGAAAGAGCTATGTTCAGTTGTCACACTGGAAATTTCCGCACAGAAGGATGGACGGACGATAGATTGTTGCGAGTTGCTCTCAAATGCCGGACGAAAACAACAGACAGATTACTATAGGCTGTTCACGGTAAAGTGAGCATTTTTTTAAGGCCCTCACAAAAGGCATTAACCCCTAATAAATATATTTTATTGCTGTCTCAGACGTTATCTTTTGAGAGTGATGAAATGTATACACGGCGTGTGTTAGTCATATTGCAATGTTTACATTGAAAAGCGGCGGAAAAGAATTAATTGAAAGGAAAAATTTAGCAGGGCCTTAAAAAGTGCTCACTTCACCGTGAACAGCCTGTACCGGACGGGCGGTAGACGGATTTGACGGACTATTGCGAGCGCAGTTTTGTTGGTAACACGCGATGCATCTGCATCAAATGTTCTAGATAAAACTGGTAATTATGTGCCGGCGTCGTCTTACTTATCAGACATCTTGACTTTATCGGTTATTATTCACCTCCACCTTTTTTTTATCTCATAAAGCGTAACGAAAATTTACCGCAGAGAATAAATAACTTCCCAAACGGTTTGATGTTGACACGGTTTCTCAGCCTGTGTTTTCCAATAGTAGCGAGAAGAAAATTAAGTGATTTTATCCGCGCGACCATAGAATTGCGGCAATACGATACCGACTTCCGGAAGTGTAGGCCTACTAAACAGTTTCCTGTGAGGTGTTGGCTCACGAAACCTGACGGTCAGGTTTCTTAGGAAAAAATGATCCAAAAGTCTTCTCTTGCCACCATCGTTCAATGACCATAGTGCATGGCGGATTTTCTTGGAATCTTCTGTATAAACCGAATGAATGATGAAGATACAAAGCTTACCTTCATGAAGAAATATAAGTTCGCAAAATTGTAATAATCAGGGTGCTTTCTTCAGAGAGGTAGATATACTACGAACTACACTAAAGTGTATAGGCTCATCAGGTAAGGTGAGTCCTTTTGAAAGCCCTCTCATTTGGAATAATAGTCAATAAATGTATTTTATTTTAGCCTTGGACATTAAATTTCGAGTGCGGTGTAATATACGCACTATGTTAATCACTTATATGACAGTTTATTTAAAAAGTCGTTAGAGGATGAAAAGATGGCGGAAACGAAAAAGTAACTAGGGCCTCAGAAGTGCTCACTTAACCGCGAACAGCCTATAATTATGAATGTTTAATTTTTTTTTAAACACAAGAGCACAGATATATATATATATATATATATATATATATATATATATATATATATCTGTGCTCTTGTGTTTAAAAAAAAATTAAACATTCATAATTATAGGCTGTTCGCGGTTAAGTGAGCACTTCTGAGGCCCTAGTTACTTTTTCGTTTCCGTATCTATATATATATTTTATATATATATATATATATATATATATATATATATTCCTCTAATGAAAAGGGGGCACCTAAATAATTCTAAAACGATTGATGAACTAAATTCACAAGCAGATCCTATCAATGCACAAAAATGTGTTAAATCATATTTATGTACAGAGATAGATTAAAAGGTAAGGCATGAATGATTCACTGTTGCCGTATACTGCTTCACCAGAGTTGGCATAATGCCACCATTTTCCAGTCAATTCCGTGCCACCGGGTAGGGGGGGGGGGAATCGTTTTTTTTTTTAAATCGGAAAGTACTGCTTTCCTTCGTCGGTAAGTTGATTACAAAAAAAAAAAAAACAATATTCCACGCTTATTATAGCCTTTTGACAGTTGGTTTTAGTTGATCAACTGTTTACAGAAAAATGTGCAAAATTTAACAGTTATGACAAATTATGAAAGAACTTATTTGTTAACAAAGTGGGGCGTTGTCCCGTATGTTCAATAAAACCTCTGTTTAAAATAATGCCAGAATCGTCGACTACAATTAACTTTAATGAATTTCGAATGGAACATGTCTTGTTGCACCCAATGATTCCAGTCTTTTCGTTTCCTTCACGCACAGCGACAAAGGTTTATTACAATCCTTTCACGTCGAACTTGCCTGTATCGGAACGAATAAAGCGTGTTTCGAAACTCTGCTACCTCTTTCTTTAACACCGGTAACCAATATTTTTATTAAGAGTCGCTATAAATTATCAGACTGAGACTTGAATTTAAAATTCTAGACACTGGGGTTTTTAAAGGTTTCTGTTATAAGACGGTGTTATATGCTATTCACGATGAAAAGAACACTTTTGAAATCCCAGCTTAAGATCTACTTGTATGCATGTTGTGTATTCTTCCGCCTTATGTAAGATTCGCATTGTCATGGGCCTCTTCGCTTTATTCATGCATCGGTCAAGTGAAACTGTGAAATTATTATAAAAGTGAATATTTAACAAATCTGCGCATTTTTACACTTCGATGCACAAAAAAAAAACAGAAAGCGAAAGAAATAATTTAAGTTATCACAAATTGTTACCTGGCACTTTTTATTCGACGTTAAGATACGGAACTACTTCCCATCCACCGTTACCAACTTTACTGGGCGCGCATCACTCATTGCGCCCTTTAAAATATATATTGCAGGTAGGGGCAGTGACAATTTTTTTTCTAAAGTTGATTTCAAAAGTGCTCCCTTTATCGTGAACAGCCTTTAATTATATGTGTTAAATTGCTTTTTTAAATTCAATTAACTCCGGAAAACTTTCCTGGCAAGTGGAACATACTGGCAAAAAATTTAACAAAGTCCGGACTGTTTCAACCTGGAATTTACCGGCCTTTCCCAACTGAGCCAACCCTGGCTTCCACTAAAAACAAAATGCCTCGTCGCAGAGAACGCTATATACACTGTAAAAAAATTTCTGGTAAACTTCCTAAACTGAAATGTAAGTTTTTAACCCATGCACTGTATGGTAATAATACCACACATCAAGCTGCAGATATGGGAATGTTTAGCATCGTTACTATACAAAGTTGGGAACTTCCCTACGCACTTGACTGTCTCCTGAGCAAATGTAGGAACGCTACGATTAATGTATAGGGGAAGGAATTACCGTTCCCGCTTTCTCACCAAGTACCTGCAGTGGCGTGGTAAATTTACGAATAATTTCTTAGAGTGTAACTGTGCGTTCAAATATACGAGCAAAAAATATCTCCCTTTATTGGCAGTGCGCCGTGGAGTGTTTGTACGGTGAGTACTTCTTCAGTCTACCACGTTGTCAGCAGTGTGCAGCATCGGCCTGCAGGCGCCGCGGTGGCTGAGCTTTTAGACTGCCCGCCTCCCTCTCACTCATCACTGCCGAAGCTCAGAGCGGGGGGTGTGCTCGGGCTCTTATACCACCCATACGGTTGCAGCAGTTGTATCTCTCTGCGGGCTGAGGAAGTTTCCCTCACCAGACCGCAAAGAACACATAGCCCAGAGGTCAGGACGCCCTGCACGTCCCGGCGCCAAGCACGTCCCGGCGCTGCCCGCCTTCCACCAAGGCGAACCGGGTTAAATCTCCGACCGGGTCACTCCCGAATTTTCGCACGCGGGAATCGTGCCGGACGATGCCGCTGGTCAGCGGGTTTTTCCCGCCCCCCCCCCCTCCCGGTTGTTCATTCTAACGCTACTCCATTCTCACCTCGTTTCACCCTCGTCGGATTCTCCAGACCCCGTTGTAACGAGCCGCCCAAATACCTCAACCCAGCTGAACTCAACGTCGATCCGCAGTCGTGCTTCCGTAGTTCCCTGTCAGAGGTTTTTCAGCACGCATGTTTTTTTATTTTATTTTATATCTCCCCTTGAATACTGTGTCCTTGTAACACGTAAGTCCTCGTGTCTAGTGCTTGAACTAGTAAAGATGTCTCCAATGTGTTTTCCTACATAAACATACCGCAGATGGGGACGTGCGTGGTACTTCCAAGGTATCGCGCTTGCTGTAAATATTATTGCGGAATCCTCCAAACCGCTCTGTCTTAAAGAATACTGTCCGGGTAAACAAAGCTCAACCAAACGAGCAAAGCTCGGTGCGCACTCACTTGGATATTATTCTGCATGAGACCTATTTCTAACTAGGCATTACCAACACACACACTTCGTCGTTTATAGGTATATTAATTATAAATATTTGTTTTATATTTAAAATATAAAAAAACTGTTAGATTTAATAACAAATAAGGTACCTTTATGTTAACACGAGATGTTTGCGATGCACTCCATATTAAGGAAATAACCAGACACGTCATACATGGGGTAAATTTTTTTCAAATGTTATGTCAAAAAAAAAGTATGAAGAAACCGCGAATAGACTATACAGACATGCGCGCGACGTGTAATGCAGCGTATTCGTGTAACGTCAAACCGCTCAATAAGGCGTTCGACGCGCTCTGCTCCATCCGAAGCCACAACTTTAGCAAATGTTTAAAAAGTTGTTTGCACATAGCATGGATGCGCACGTATCATGGATGCGCAGGTAGCGTGGATGCGCACGTAGCGTGGATGCGCACGTAGCGTGGATGCGCACGTAGCGTGGATGCGCAGGTAGCGTGGATGCGCACGTAGCGTGGATGCGTACGTATCGTGGATGCGCAGGTAGCGTGGATGCGCACGTAGCGTGGATGCGCACGTATCGTGGATGCGCACGTAGCGTGGATGCGCACGTAGCGTGGATGCGCACGTAGCGTGGATGCGTACGTAGCGTGGATGCGCACGTAGCGTGGATGCGCACGTAGCGTGGATGCGCACGTAGCGTGGACGCGCGCACATCATGTGGGAGATCAGTTGAGTCCAATTTATCGAACTAAAAAAAGTATCACTTCATTTGCCTTTCGATGAATTGCATTCAATGAGCTGTTAAGTCTCCACTTGGAAATTTTCTACACTTTTTAATGAAACCAATTTAAAAAATGCCAAAAGTTAATTTTTAGAAGTATTTACGACTCGTTCACGACACGAATTTGTTTGGATAAAACAAGAAATTTTCTTCACGTTATTGTACATTTTATTTTTAAAAATTGTATGTCTTTTTATTGAAATAAATTTTGTGTGTACACAGTTTTATATTTTTAAAATTACTTCCATTAATATTGTCAGAAAACCTGCAATCAGCGATTGAAAGTTTAAATTGAAGAAAATGTATAACATGTTCTAAACGATAATCTTGAAGGGAAACGAGGCAGTCAAGAAATTGTAATAGAAAATGGCTGCGAATATGGTGTTGTTATGACATCATATAGCGTTCGGTGACTTGAATGCTGCGATATTAGCACATTTAATCGTGGATTGGAGGAGGCGTCAACGTTAAAATAAACTGAGTTGTACCGGAGCAAGAAAGTCAAGTGGTGCCCTATAGGCCATTCACGGTTAAATGAGGAATTTTTAAAAACCCTGCTTAAGATCTACCTGTATGCACGTTGTGTATTCATCCGCCGTATGTATACTCAACATAGCTGTGGTCTCATCACTTTACTCGTGCGTCGGTCATGCGAAGCTGTGAAATTATTAGAAAACTAAGTATTTTAAAAATCTGCTTATTTTTACTGGTCGATGCATTAAAATAACAACAGAAAACGAAAGAAATAATTTAAGTTATCACAGGTAGTTACGGTAACACTTTTTATTAGACGCTGAAATTTGGAACTACTTTTCATCCCGTGTTACCAACTTTACTGGACGCATGTCACTCGGTGCGCCCGTTAAAATATATACTGGCAGGGGCAGAGTGTTTTTTTTTCTAAGATTCGTTTTAAAAGGGCTCGCTCTAACGTGAACAGCCCCTTACCAATGATAGCCATTAAAAAGGCTACACGATAAGGAAGCGTGGAACGATATTTCTAGTGAATTGCGAGCGACAGCCGAGAGAGCGAGCGAGAGAGAGACGTGGAGTTTAGCTCGTCCCCTTTGGGAAGAGTCGCGAGGGCGGAAGAGCGGGTGTAATGTATGTAAATGTATGCCGCAGCGGCAGTTCGCACAGGAATCTCGCTTTGCTGGGCCGAGCAACGACTGCCGGTCGCCATCTTCTCTCGGGAAACGAGGTGCGCAACCATTTGTTACTTGCGCATCGCAGCGCCGGACAAGGTTCGCCAGGCTCCATGGTCCATTCACCGTCACTTCGTCTGGACACCTGCTGGGAGGGTTTTTCTATTTCCTGGATATTCCTCCGCCTCGTGCGAACAAAAGCTCGATCGAACGTGGGGAAACTACAGCGTAGGGACAACGCACCGCATTAATGCGCACTCAGATGAGGTTTGTTCGCGTGGCGCGGTTTTTTCTGCTCTCCGAGAACAAGTGATCTTTTTCGCGAGGTCGCAAAGTACCAAAGTCACAAAAGTATTTCGTGAACATGTGTGCAGTATTATTTCGCACATATATTTCGTGATGCAAACGCACGAAAGTTGTCGGGGAAAATTGCCGCGTTGTGAGTTTACTTAAAATCGGAATTTTTTAAAATTAATTTCGTTATAAATTTAAACTACATTGACGCGTTTGTGTTTGGAAGGGGTCGTGCACTCTAAATGAGAATCTGTGGAAAACCACTTATTCGCATTGAAAATGGCTCCACTAAGAATCAGTGAAAGAAAACACTGTTTGTTTCAGTGAAAAAAACCACGCTGATTGAATTAGTGATGTGAAAAATTTCACTGATTCTAAGTGAAGCAATTTTTACTGCGAATCGGTGGTTTTCCACTGACTGGCATTTAGAGTGTAGATACTTAAATTGCGTAGATACTAGATATTAGTGGTAAATCAGTGTTTCACCTACTACTTAAAAAACATAGTGTTAAATATTTCCGTATATTTACGGAATATTGTACGAAAATGTACAGTAAATATGCGCGAACGCTGTTCGTAACAACGAAAAATGGAGCTGAGATTCGTAAAATACAAAATAGCGGAAAGTCTGTGTTTCGTAAAGCTGCGGGTTTCGGGGACGAACATTTTCGAGTCAACGCGACTATTTATTTTCCACTTTAATCAGAAAAGTATAATTTCTACGGCGGGTCGGATACCCGGACGCCACTCTTAATAGGTCAGAGTATCAGGTATCTGTAACAATAGGCCACGATCCTTCATTTCTACAGCTTTTGCGAGAATTAAATCTTTTGTACCCAAACGGGAGCCGATATCGTAAAATCCTATTATAATTTTGTTACAAACTATTTTTATTATGTAGTCTAACTTTTCCAACACAATAAAGTGTATAATTGTATCAAATTAATTTAACGAGAATTTTGTTTAGTTTATAATTAGTTAAAATTATGCAGTTTTATGTGTTGAGAAAATTAGATTACATAATAAAAACTATTTGTAACAACATTTTAAGATGATTTTACAATATCGGCTCCCGTTTGGGCACAAAAAATTAATTCTCGCAAAAGCTGTAGAAATGAAGGATCGTGGCCTTAACCCGTTGAGGAGTCTGCACTTACATAGGCTACTTGGACAACGTTTATTTGGACATTTCTTTGCTCTTGAAGACAAATCTCACGATTCTATATTTTTGCTGTTTCGCTGGGCCCTATACGAAACTAAGTAAACAATTAAAACTAGTCAAAATTTAAATTCATAAGAATTAAACCGTTAATTTTAATATTTTCTCAAATGTACACGATCGATTGTGGAATATGGTACATCTATCACTACACGTTGGTTGGCACATAGTCAACAAGCGACTCCATTGGCCGATGGACAGACAATAATAACCATTGCGGAATATTGCAAGCGTGTCCGGCGTAGCCAGGACCAATAGGAAGAGGGTAAGTAGAAATACAGAGACCAACACAACTCCTATTGGTGTAGTGGAGAATATAGGCAGCTCACTTCAACCTTGTCTTCAGAGACAGTAAACCTGTGCCTTCCTAAAGGGTTAAACATTAGAATCCGGAAAAATGTGACATAGATATACCAAGTATATTGGTATATCCCTAATACCACAAGACTGTTCTAAGTCAATGGTTAGTCACCGACTCCTGACTTCTGATTCGGATTTAAATCTTGTTCCAGTGTATAAAATATTTTAACTTTTTCAAGTGTCTTTTTTTTTGTACACAGTAAAACACTCGCGTAATATTTTTTTCTCGGTATTTCGTTTCAAAACTAAAAAAAGCGAAAAAAACTAACTAGCAAAATTACGGTGAGGCTCCGCGAATTCATAGCGTTTTGTGAAATTTAAGGAAAGTCCGTTTATGAAAAAACGGCGTGTTGTAATGTAACAATTTTTTTAAGCATGTAAAAGAATTGATAATTATCTTTTAAATTTACTGTCTATTTTCATGTTCGCCTAACAGACGGCACTAAACTTTAACAGAAGTATAGAAAACCAGGATACATTGTCACCGGACATTTTTAACTATTTAAGTATGTGGTTAGTGGCCAAACAGGCTTACTTAATTGTTTTTCAAAATGTAGATCTTGTTACAGACCCTCTGGACCAGTTTTTTTTAAACTTATTTCGTGAACAGACTATGTTCCTGTGTCGTCATCGTTGTCGTCTAGCCTTACGGCTGTTGCTTTGTCGTTGTATCATCCTGTCTTGTGCGAAAATATCTGGTCTTCGTGTATGTGCTCGCTTGTCATGTCATTTGGGCTGTCTTAGTTATTTCCCCCGTTTTTTTTTGTTTGATAATTCGTTATGTAATTATTATGTTTTGTTTTTCTCTTATGTTATTTGTCTGGCGAAATTTCTTTTGGGATTTATTGTACATTTTGTTTATATATTTTGACCACAACTACAACTACTCCCGACTCTTTTTTTTCCCGTGTCTGTGTAGTGTCTCTCAGACTTTGTTTGCTGCGACGAGTTAGTGAAGCAATGGCGTATGTTCAAAATATTTCACTTAATCATTCAGGATGTCTTATTCATGTAAAAGTATAGGACTTTGAAAATTATAATCTAAACACACCCATAGGTATAGTCTATTCACGGTAAAGTGAGCACTTTCAATAGCCCTATCATTTGGAATAATAGTAGCTCTATTATATATATATATATATATATATATATATATATATATATATATATATATATATATATATATATATATAAGCCTTAAAGTGAGTAAGAGATTTGGGCTGGTTTTAAAAAGCGAGGTCTTGAGAGCCGAATGAGGATGAAGCAAGGCGAATATGGAACAGCACCAGTATGAAAGGTCGGGGGAAACGGGATATCCCCGAGAAAACCCGCCGGTCAGCGGCATCGCCCGGCACGACTCCTACATGCGAAAATCTGTGAGTGACCCGGCCGGGGATTTAGTCTTAGTCGTTTACTTAAGAGTGTGGTGGAGTATACACACGGTGTACATTGCTTGCACGGCAAAGTTTTTTTTTTTTTATGTGGTTAAAGGTTAAACAAAATGGCTGAAAGTGAAAGGTAACTAGGGCCTCAAAAGTGCTCACTTTACAGTGAACAGTCTATAACGACTTTTTGTTTCCAGAAGTGCCAACGTTTAGTTAAACCGTATCTCTCTCCTTGTGCGCTGTAGGTTTGTGCATAATGTTGTACACATATGTAACACTTATTTCATGCACCCCAAAGTGTTACATTTTAAATAAAACAAACTTCTGAAATATTGTGGTTTTGGTTATTACAAAGTGAGGTAATGACCGACTGCTGTTTATCAACCAGGCGGTGATGCCCCTGCGTGATGGGGGGGAGGGGGGTCCCCTTGCCCCTCCATACACGGAACCTATAAACAAACACGTTCATCATTGTTGTTTACGTGACTTTTGACAGTTGTGGTGGTGTAGGCAAGTCGGTATTTCGGGCATGCGCAAGAGGTCACGGTATACCTCATCTTATTGCATTATTGTGTACGTACGACAAAATATGTGCTGCTAGAGGTATGATGTTTATTTTCAAAGTTTGAGTTTTAAATTGCTTAGTTTGTCGCGGGTGTCGGCTGTACCACGTTCGTAGCGCGTGTCGTGTTATTGTAAATCCAGCTTTATTGTCCCGTACCCGAACAGTCCGACAAAACAGCCCCGACACAAACGAAAATTTTTCATCAGCCAATCATGAGCAAAGTCGCCCCGACAAACTCAGCCCCGACAAAAGTAGATTCTACTTCTACTTTGGTCGAGCGTCGGATCGGTCGGCCGCGCTTGGCAGTAGAAAAAAAATAAACAAACAATAACCTTACAAAACGAAATGACGAGCGGATTTCACTACTGTGGTAAATTTCACACTAAATATATGTTTTTTTACGTGTACATCCTGGTTTTCTTGTAACAGAAAGCTAATGAACTGACGAAAATAAATATTTGTGGAAAAATAACTACTCCAAAATCCAAAAATACTTCGTTTAAAGTTATCAAAACAAAATATAGGCTATTCACGGTAAAGTGAGTAATTTTTAAGGCCCTCCCAGCAGCTATTAACCATTAATAAATGTATTTTATTGCAGCTTCACGCTTTAGCTTTTGAGAGTTATGAAATGTATACACTGTGTTTATTAGTCACATAGCGGTGTTCGTATTAAAAAGTGGCAGAAAGATAGAAATTGGCTGAAAGGAAAATTTTAGCAGGGTCTTAAAAAGTGCTCACTTTACCGTGAACAGCCTATAGTGTACAATGATCTGTGATTTCTTCACACTACATAGCAAGTTACTGGCCATTTTGGGATTTTGCTGAAAGCCACGCAACACTTGTCGGAGGGAAACTGTCGGGGTATTGTAAACATTGAACTAATTTTGGTGACGTAAATTGTCGGGCTTTAACGTCGTGTCTGACTGTCGGGACGACCTCGTCGTGGCAATGTAAATCCAGCATGAGGCATGCGGACTTGACCTCGCTTGAAGTGTGGCTAGACCCGCGCAAGAAGAGAAATACCGGGGTGTGTCCGCCCACTACGAACCAACCAACAATGACATCTTTTCTCTCTCCCCTTCCCCTTCATTACTCCTCTCTTCCGGTTCATTCTCCTTTCGCACACAGCTCTCTAACTAAAAAAAATATATGCCGAAGGTCACAGGAAGATGTTTTTTTTTTGTGTGTAATTCCACGGCTGCAGGGCTGCCAACAGTTGGTTGGTTGTCTTCGTGGAGCACGATTGCGGAGCGACAGATGGGTTTTGTTCGCCTTCACACGCGCACTCTATAGTAGTGCAATTTTAACATGACCTCTTCCACCTTGTTCGTTTCACCGCGCCTCATAACTTCCGCGTAGTATAACTTTTGACTAGGAGAAGCTACGACGCCCGTTTAATATTTAATCGACAACTCTCGCCAAGATAAATCGACTGCGTGTATAAAAACATTTGTGTGGCGTGGTTATGGTGAAATTGTATGCGTTTAATGTAAAAAAATTAAGAAAATTCAACACAATTTCGGCCTATACTCGTCCAAAAGCCAAGTAGAAATACAGAAATCGTATACGGTTGGAAAGAGCATCTCAAAAGCAATCCAGTGATACCCATAAAACCCTATATGATCGAGTGAAGCGGTGCCGGGAACGTAAAATAAACATCAAGGCGTCCGAGCGCGTCAACGTAGACTTACTCACGCAAAACAAATGACCGTGTCCCCAACACTTTCATACCCAATTTTTTATTCGTTGGTTTGGCCGCACGAAGTTCCGGGGTCGCGTGCCGTGTTGGCTACCGCTTGCTGCGGAAGTTCCCCTATTCGCTGGGCTACCGGCTGGGGAGTAGGCTACCTGGCGCTGATTGGTGAAGAACTGCATTCCATTTTTCTGGACAGTAACGCCATTTTGCTGGTGTGTACAGTTGGGGTTCGTGATAGAAGGGTCCCGGTCCGTGACCCCCTAGATTCCCAAGCCCAAGAAATAGTAGTATGCCATAAACTGTTATCCCTTCTTCGCAGTCCTAATATGTAGTAAAGGCTAGCTTCGTATATGCTGGTTTTTCATTCTCTTATTAATTGTTCTGATTTGATCGTAACTATTACTTTTAAAACAATAAAAATTTGATATGGGTAGTGGATGAAATAATACTAATGTACAAAGAAAAATTATTTTATTTTAAATATAAAAAACAGAATTCTTATGTTTTTCCTTGAACAGTAAAAAAAAAAAAAATTCCATAATCTAAATAGATGACAGTTATTGGAATTGATGTCAAACGGACAATATCAAGACATTACTATCAGGAAAATAATTGTGCACAACACCTCAACAACACATAATGAAATAATAACACAAACACAACCACGTAGCATCAACATTAACAACACAACACTGGCCCCAATGCAATATAACACTACACAGACACCAACACAACACAACACAACCTAACACGGACACGTCAAATTAACACCGCTTAGAGAAGACATTAAGGGTGGGCTGAGGTATCCAAGGGAAGGAGACCGTGGCACCGATTTTAACATTTGACTTTTAATTTATAAATCCACGTCGTTTTCTCTTTTACAATATAACAAATTTATATTTTTAGCCTTCCGTAATTTTAAATATGATAACTATAAATGTTATGTCACGACAAAGTTTATGTTTCGACAAATATCAATTTTAAATTTTGTTATAATTTTTATAACTGCGATCAGTATGGCCTTCAGCCGGGGATTGGTGACATTTTAATCTGTTCTGTTCAGTTTCACCTCTGTATATGTGGTTACTGTGTGTAGAAACAGCACGTAACATTCCGGTCAAACGTCCCGTCGCCTCTCCTGCGCGAAATAGTCTATTGACGTAGCGTGTAGGTACGTTGAAAATTTCAAGTTTTGTTTTTTACCTTAATTTTGTGGAAAATATCTAACAGACATCATTGCATTCTCCTATTTGCAAAAATAAAACTTGTGTTAAATATAAATAAACATGGTATAAAATATAAAATATACCCTATTGCTTAAACGTACAGTTTTTGGCTGTTAGGCTCTATTTTTTTTTTGTGTGTTTGCAATGTGAAAAGTTGTGTGTTGCGTTTTTTAGACCTCCTAACGATTTTGGCATTGAATTGACAAGCAAAATAAATGTGATCCCCCCCCCCCCCCCGTGAGAAATTGGTATTTGAAACAGTATATCGCAGTTCCAGCGCCACGGAATATGAAAATAAAAGTTAAAACCGACTTGAATGTATACCTTTGCCCGAAAAGCATTTTTTTCGAAGAAACAAGAAACATGGTGATGGCCTTAATTGTGATTGGTTATCTTGCTAGCGAGGTCCCGTAATGTCGAGGGGGGGGGGGGGGTCCTTTGTCTCCTGGTAATGAAAACGTACGTGCGGATAGATTCTTTCAGGCTCGTTAGGAACACCTCCAGTACTTTTGGCATCTTTTTTTTTTTTTGTGCACACTGCGTAAACAAACAAGCGGTGATGTGAACTTTCTGTGTTTTCAGTTTGCCGTGCATTCCATCTCCTTTACGCAAACAACGCTGTATAGTCGTCTTCGGCTTTGTGTGGTGGCAGTTATTAATTACAGACGAAGCCTCCTCGAACGACGTATCACCGCTAGCATTTTGCACTGGCAGTGACACGCGAATAGATGTGTCTTGTAGTGAAGCTTCCCGACTCATTTCCATTCTCTTTCCTAGAAAATGCCTGCTCAGTTTATTTCGTTCCTTCCCAACTTCTCTCTTATCGAATTGAGCACCTGATAAAATATCAACGCATAAGATTGTATCTGAGGGCAAATGGCACCCAGCACATGCACTGCAGGAATTGTTCTCAAATTTACCACATCAATGTACAGCCACATTGGCGAAGAATTAATTGTAAAGATCCTTTCGCATACATTCGTAGCGGCTTTCCTAAATTTGTCCAGGAAAGTCGCCGTGTTGGCTTCTCTACATATTTGTTCAGGAAGGAGCCGCCATGTTGGATTCCCTGCATATTTGTTCAGGAAGGAGCCGCCATGTTGGCTTCCCCGCATATTTGTTAAGGAAGAAGCCGCCATGTTGGCTTCCCTGCGTAGTTGTTCAGGAAGGAGTCGCCATGTTGGCTTCTCTACATATTTGTTCAGGAAGGAGCCGCCATGTTGGCTTCCCGGCATATTTGTTCAGGAAGGAGCCGCCATGTTGGCTTCCCCGCATATTTGTTAAGGAAGCAGTCAAAATGCGTAGTGAAGCTCCCAACTGCATGCTAATGACTTTCAACATTTCAATACATATTTGCAGTATGATATGTGGATGGTGAATTTTAAAATTTAAATTACATTTGACCGACTAAATGTATTAAACATATGATGACCGACACTTCTATGGCATGCTAATGAAGGTCAATGTGTGCACCACGTACATATGACCCTAAATTTTTCGCGGTGTTATTTTTCCTATAAGTCTTGCACGAAAAAAATATTTTGTGGCAACCACAAAATGTTTTGTAATATTCACCTTGCCAAATATATTTTGTGGTGACGACTAAATTATTTACTTTTCACCACCAAACTTTTGCGACCAGTACAAAATTATTTTGTAATACCACAGATCGGATGTAGCGGAACGCGGTTGATGTACTCTGATGGACTTACTGCCATCTCTTCTTCAAGCCGCGACCGTGGCGGAATCCCTGCGGTTTAACAGCCCTTGGGAAGAACTGGAGATGTGCTGTGTGCCTCTTCCACAGTGTGCGAGAGTTTCTTTTGAAGCGCCTCAACGCCAGCGAGCCCGAGCGAAGCCACACAGTGAGCTTTGTTCTGTTTCGCCGCACCGATAACGTGTTCAGTGCTGAAGCTGAATGTTCACATGCAGCGCCGTCGTTCGCAGCCCACATAGACTCACAGAGTCTACACTCTGAAACAATGTTACGCAGTTTTCTGAGAAATACTTCGTACGCGTGTGCCATACCGACGAAAACAATACTTTACTAAATGCAGATAAATTTCGTGCTGGAAAATTGTGACAAATCATTAAAGCCGTGATTACTGAAATATAATAATAATCATTATAGGCTGTTCACGGAAAATGAGCACTTTTGAAAACCCTGCTTAAGATCTACTTGTATACACGTTGTGTACTCCTCCGCCTATGTAAAATTATCATTGCCATGGGCCTTCCCATTTTATTCATGCGTCGGTCAAATGAAACTCTGAAATTATTAAGAAAATGTATACTTCACAAATCTGCTTATTTTTAAACTTCTGGGCATTAAAAAAAACAGAAAGCGAAAGAAATAATATTAAGTTATCATAAATGGTTATCTAACACTTTCTATTCGACGTTAGGATATGGAACTAATTTCCATCCATAGTTGCCAACTTTACTGAGCGAATGTCGCTCAGTGCGCCCATTAAAATATATTCATGCAGGGCAGTTTTTCTTCTTCTAATTAAGTGTACCGCAATGAAGTCAAACGAAAGAAAATTACTCGCCGGATTTATGAGCTTTGTATTTTGGAATTTAACACAAAAACATGACCTCGCAAATATTAATCACAAACAGAAAATGAAATTGCATGGATAGACAAAGTTATTGAACTGTATAGAATCATTGAACTGTGTAAAAAAACTGTTAATTCAAAAATGTCTGAAAGATACTTTAAAGTCGAAAGTGGGGACGAAAAGTTGGACTGTAAAAGACCAGAAAATATAAAACCCAAATAAAACCGCAATTTTATAATCCTAAAATACTCTGAATTTAATTAACTAACAGTGATTGGCGAATTGCTGAAAATAATTCACACTAAATGCCCCAAAAATTCAAATGAACTAAATACTTTAAACATTGGCAAAAGAAAATTTTTTTATGGTAAACGTTTTCAAACGTTTCTAAAGGAAATTACAGTAACGTCCGTTGTAAAATTTCTTATTTGTAACGTTAAGAAGAGCCGTGTTTGTAATTCATCTAGAACGTTGTGTAATGACCAGGAATCACTTCAAGTCTCGAAGCCAAAGTTACACGCTATTGCATTCTGCAGTAATTATTTCTCTTAAACCAAGCAAATGTGTTTGCCAGTGACGTGCTATTGGTCAATGATCATTGGACGGGAAGGAAAATGTTTAATTTTTATAAAATTTCCATTGCCTTTCACGTTACTTCTCCTGGGAAAGAATAACGTGTTTTCTCCCTGCCCAGTAATTTTCGTAATCAACCGAACAAACTTGAAAGACGCGTTCGAAGGTTTGCAATGCCAGTAACTGTCATTCTGACATAAACATTGATAAAACAATACATTCTGCATTGTAACTGTTCAATTTGCCTGCAGACATCATATAATTATAAGTGTAGTAAGTTACTAGCTTAAATCACTAACCTCTATCCTTCCCAAGAGGTGATATATTTTTCCCCGTGTCAATATATTTCAGTAATTCCGTGAACAGATAACCAATGGCTCTAAGATGAAGTGGTCGGGTAGTAAAGAGATTGCGCTTGTAAGACGAAGATTCAAGGCTTGATGCAGAGAGTTTTTTCTTCTTCCAAGAATGGAATTAAAAAAAAAAATGCTCTCGTATTTTATTTTTATCGCAATGATTTTGAGGCCATGATAAATAAAATTTTATTTCCAATTTTCAATATCCCTTTAATTTGTAATATTGCAATTATATGTATTGCATTGTTTACAAGAATTTTTTGTCAACAGGTTTCAATTTTTTTTTTGTAACAGCACAAAAAGTTAGCAGTGTACTCTCTGCAGGAATTTGAAATGCTTTCAGGACTGTTCTCTGCTCTCAGGATTTCTGTTAATTAAACTGTTACGAGCGCTATTTTGATGTGGCGCTAATCACTCACGCCTGCTACATTCACTTCAACAGCAGGGAAAGAACTTCAGTTGTATCAAACTGTTATCGTGGACGTGGGGAGAGCTGTGTAAACCACGCGCAATAAATTTCATTGCTGGATTGTTAATGTATTGTGTTCTAACATGCAAGGTATTGCTGAACAATATTGGCAGCCGGCGGCTGAAGTTTGCAGATGGAAAAACAAACCTACACAGAACATCGTCTTAATTGATTACTGCGTGTGGTGTGTGACTTTTGAAGCTGGTTCCAAAACACTTGTTATTGCAAGATTTGCACAGGGTTATAGATACTTCACCGAGTATGTGTTTAGTGTAATTTCACGATGGACTGCAGCCGCTTTAGAACTTTATCGGCTAAATATTTCATGGCGAAAATTTGAACTGACGCCGTTATTTTGGATTAAATTTTATGTCGCGGAAGTTCCAAGCCTAGTTGAGTTTTTCAACGACTGATTATTAATCATAATATCAGAATTAGAAAAATAGCTCGCCTATTTTTTTTTCATTACCGTACCTCAAAATTCGGCGTTTTCAAAGATTCCACGTATAAACTAATTAAAGAAGTAGCGAAATAACTACAGCTGGAAACGAATATTACACTGGAGGCTTGATGTGGACGTAAGTATATCCCACGTGTCGCTGTTTTACGCAGCTCTGTCACCACTTGAGGACTATAGAGACTATAGAGAAGTCTCGCGGTGTGGCAATACCCAAAAGATAAAATGAGGAAGATAATTTGAATTCTTAATATATTTCTACAAGGTTTCTTTCAATACTTCTCAAATAAATAATACTTTGCGTCTTTTGTGTAGTAATATATTGACACTACAAAATCAGTACATACCCAAAAATAATAGTTTTAAAATTTATAAAAAATGTATTTAGTAAAACCCATATTAAAATTAAAAAAAAAAAAAATTAAATTTTGACGGAATTTAATTTTTTAAAAGCTGCTGTAAAAATATTGTTAAAAGTTTTCTTTGTAAAGATAAATGTTAATATTATAGAGTTTTAAGTAGCACATACTTTAATCTGAAGATAAATATTTAACCTCAATTATTCGCCTATATTTTAGCAATTTTTAAAATCGAAAATTGTAGGTTGTATCAAATAGTGCTGTATATAATAGTTGTCAGCATCCGTATATTTTATTCACAAATGTTCAAATGCAGTTCTTGATTTCTAATTTCGGCAGTTTGTGGTGACACATTTTTATGGCCATTTAACTGAATTTATTTTGAAGAATGCTTTATCCAGCAGGGTTTTTTGATATACGGGATGTTCTGTTGTATGACATAAATAGCCGGCGGTATATCACTTTGTTGTTCGTTGCTGCTGTGATGTAGCGGATAATACACTGTCATCCTGCTGTGGACATTGGTTATGAAGGGAACGAAGTACCTGGACTTCGCGACACGCCATGCTACGTTCCGTTCGTAAAAGAAGCTCGAAGGGGAAACTGCTGCCACGGGAATAGCATTACAAATGTCTGCATGTGATTCGCATTTTTGCACCTCCCCCCCCCCCCACCCACGCTGATACCTTACTCTACCTAACTTTCTCTCGTATTGTCATTATTATATTTGACACGACTGTAGTTATTGGATACTCTAGTTTTTTTTTTTTTTGCGCACAAGTATGAATTAAAATACGGTACGAGTAACATGTCCAAAAGTCGCCATGTACCATTTCAGATATATTTTAATTTGTTGCTGTGTTTTCAGTTAGGCCCTACATACACAGATCTCTCCTCCATTTCGTCATTTTTGCCTGCTTTTCTCCACAAGTGTGCTGCGGTTATTATTTATCTTGCACAGTCCTAATTACAAAAATTTACATAAAAATATACACACTAGAAGGAAACGGTTGTGTTCAAAAGGAATTTTATATCCGTGTAATGGTTCAACCTCCTGAGCAAAGGGCGAGTGAGTGAAAAGATTTTGACAGCGAGGTCTTGAGAGCCGATGAGGGTGATTGAGGTGAGTATGGAGTGGCGCCGGAATGAAAGGACGGGAAAAAACAGGAGATCCCCGAGAAAATCCACCCAACAGCGGCATCGTCCGGCACGATTCCCACATGCGAAAATCCAGGAGTGACCCAGCCGGGGATGGAAGCCGGTTCGCATTTGTGAGAGGCGAGCAGGCTAACCGCTTAGCAACCGCGGCCCCTTTAGTGAAGGGATGGAGTTCGTACATACGATGGAAATTTATCGCAGTGCACGAATTTTCGAAACATGAAAATCAGGAACAGATCTTGAACTACATTGGGTGTCCACCCACAGGGAATACAGGAAAAAGTTAGGGAATTTTCACCTGGAGGAGGGAAACTGTTAATAATTGCCATTTTGCGTAAGTTGGTACTTGTGCAAATACAGGATAATACAGTTACGAGCATATGCATTTTAAAATTTCAATTTTTAGTTTGTGAGCTGGCAATAATACATTATTTGCCAAATGACACAGGTCCTATAGTACAAAATAAAGTACTTGTGTGTTTGTAATGGGCACTCGTTTGGTGTGAATAGCTTGTATCGCGAGAAATATCGATGGACTGATTAAAATTCTGGCCCTGCTTGCTTGGTCTGTTTGCAGTGTAGTAATTCAACTTTCCTAATAAAAAATATTCTGCTAGCGGTGGGAAAATATTATTACAATAGTCCCTAAATTAAGTGGACTAAAACCAAGTTCGTTAATGGATGGGGGTCTTAATAAAATAAAATAATTAATTATAATCTTTTAATTTTATTTACATTAACTACAAACAAAATTCTTTCGAGTTAACATCTCGAAATAAATTGATATTACTTACTGTTTACAATCAATGAATTCAATTAATACATTTTATGATTACCTCAAGTAAATCAATGAAATTAAAGAATTAAGGATCAGTCCCAATAGGCAGGGTATCAATCTATTCAATTATTTTACAAATTATGTGTCCATATTTGACAGTTCCAATATTTACAATAAAATCTTTATTACATGTCTAGTCAGTCCCACCTTAGTTCAATCCATGTTCCGCCAGTCGCAATGTTCTAGAATCCTCCGAGCGCCCTTACGCACAGTAGTCTTCACTCGCCGGGTTTCACGTCCTCTCGTCCATTCACACCAAGAACACTCATCCGCCGTCGTTGTCTCATATTTAATTTCGCTCGCGCACTGCCAGATGGCATTCTCCAAAGACTGCTGGCTGCTGTACCGTGGTAGTATATATAGTGTCGTAGGCCGTCACCCAGAATTTTTTTTTAACTCGAGCACTGCGCCGAGCGTCCTAATTCCCAGAATACTCGTTCGCTTCCTGTAGGTGTCGGCTTCTTCAGCGGGGAGGAGGGCGGGCTGTGACGCCAGCCAGTCTCACCAGAAAATATTCTTGCGTCGTCGCTACATTCGTCGGCATCTCAAGCAGGGGTTACGAGGAGTTGTGACGTCAGCTAGTCTCGCCACTGGCCATCATTCACGGACTTCCTTGAAAAAAAGGGGGGCGAGACAGCGCGTCGTTCCGGGGAGAGGGGAGGATCGAGATGAGTCACCCCCACAGCGCCGGGCAGCCTCTCAGCGCCAGCTGCAGCGCGTAACAATATGTTATTTGAAGGTTTTGGTTTTGAATATAGGTCAGGGGAAATGGTAAAATTCTGCCTGGAAAACAGGGAAACCCAGGGAATTGCACAATGGAATTCTAGTGACCACCCTAATAATATTTTATGGCATTCAATATTTTTTGAACGGATATCTAAAAACTAGTAACTCTCCTACAGCAGTAGTTGATGCAGTCTGTTCTTTTCAGTTTAAAAATTGCAAACTTTTTTGGGAAAAATACGGAAATGGAATTGGAAAGAGCTTATTAACGTCCGACGGTGTCATACCTGAAGACTTACCAGGGGACGGTTTACAAACTAACTTATGACCCAACTTATACTAACACCGATGCCTTGCCTGGGTTTCTAACCCAGAACCTCTCGCGCCACAGACCGGCGGCGAACCATCAGACTGCGCCACGGGAGGTCGGTGAGAAAATAAGTGATATAAACTTCATAATCAGTAAATACGTCAAAATAATGATCTTAAAATTAACTAAATATTATCCACGACTATACAATATTGAAATTTATATAATCTCAACAGAAATGCATATTTAAGCAAAATTTTTAACAAAAGCTTTTAACATGAAATTCGCTTGAGATTACTATTTCTTTTTTTTTTTTTTTTAAATTAAGTGCAAAGTTATACATAACAAAATTTTACTAATTGTAAAACAGTTATTGTTGCATATTAGTGATTTTGTGGTTTCGATGCAAACACGCAACAAGTGTTTTTATCTGAAAACCATAAATTGTATTAACTATTGCTACATGTGATGGGGTTTTAAATTAAAATTAATATGCAATTAAAAAAAAGATGATTGAAATATATTAAATAATTTAAATTCTGCCCTCAGTTTGTGTTTCGAGAATTATCATGCTATGAGACTTTCCGTTAATGTGTTAATTAACAGTACACGGAGATCGTTGCGAATGGGACGCATATCTAGGCATTTATTTACCTCTTGTTCAAGGACATTTCGAGTTTTAATGTTCTTCGCCGCTAATATTCATAAAGTGACAGTATTTGCAAAAAATGTCATGTCTGCGAACTATGCAAATATTCGTGGTGTAGCAGCACCATCAGATTGCGGCGCTGTCAGGACTGTAGAGAGAGGTTGTAGAGAGAGAAACTGAGACAGAGAGTCGGGGTGAGAGAGAGAACTGTAAGCATACAATTTTTTCCCCTACCACTAAGTCACGTATGTTATGTTAACTGATAATGGGAACATGATATTATTAAATTTAATTGTTTGCGTGAGAAATAGTAATAAGCATTTGTTTAAACTGATGTCTTAGTTTTCGAATATTCCTAAGGTTAAGCTATACGTAAATAATAATTCTCCAGTATACTATAACTTGCGGCGCAAATTAAATTGCATTGTCCCCCATTGAATGAAAAGTTCATTTCCCAGAGTGAATGCCCGATTGTTATCGTGCTCGCTAGGAAGACGCTAAGCTAAGGAGAGGTATGTACCGCTGTAAACACTTGTCTTTCCCGAGTAGCGTCTGCTCTCTACCGTGTGTTTGGCGCATGCTGTGGAAGAACATGCTTGTTTTCGTCCGCCGCCATATATCCGTGCTTCCTTTGTAAACAGACAGTTGAACCACGCAAAGCGCTCCTGTTTGTACGTCAGCATGCCCCGCGAAGTTCAGCAAATAATGTAGCTGAAAGTTAAGTAATTCCAGATTTATTTTTCGTGAACATAATTGTTACGATTAAGAAAAAATTATTTTCGGATTTGTATACTAACAAAAATTCGACGTATCTAGACTCGTCCTCATTCTTAGCGTATTTGAAGATACCTCACATTCATTTTATCGCACTTCGCATGTTGTGGCGTGTGGTGAAGTGTTGCGAGGTAAGCTGGTGCTTGCTCACTGCTGTACTGCACATTCTCGGTGCACGCAACAGGAGCCAGTAACCACCGTGCAGCCTGGGGGAAACTGAGTGTATTCCGACCACTCACAAGCGAGCAGCAAGGGTGTCCTGTGGCATGTGGTGAAGTGTTGCGAGGTAAGCTGGTGCTTGCTCACTACTGTACCGTACATTCTCGGTGCACGCATCAGGAGCCAGTAACCACCGTGCAGCCTGGGGGAAACTGAGTGTATTCCGACCACTCACAAGCGAGCAGCAAGGGTGTCCTGTGGCATGTGGTGAAGTGTTGCGAGGTAAGCTGGTGCTTGCTCACTACTGTACCGTACATTCTCGGTGCACGCATCAGGAGCCAGTAACCACCGTGCAGCCTGGGGGAAACTGAGTGTATTCCTACCACTCACAAGCGAGCAGCAAGGGTGTCCTGTGGCGTGTGGTGAAGTGTTGCAAGGTAAGCTGGTGCTTGCTCACTGCTGTACTGTACATTCTCGGTGCACGCAGCAGGAGCCAGTAACCTCCGTGCAGCCTGGGGGAAACTGAGTGTATTCCGACCACTCGCAAGCGAGCAGCAAGGGTGTCCTGTGGCGTGTGGTGGAGTGTTGCGAAGTAAGCTGGTGCTTGCTCACTGCTGTACTGCACATTCTCGGTGCACGCAACAGGAGCCAGTAACCACCGTGCAGCCTGGGGGAAACTGAGTGTATTCCGACCACTCACAAGCGAGCAGCAAGGGTGTCCTGTGGCGTGTGGTGGAGTGTTGCAAGGTGAGCTGGTGCTTGCTCACTGCTGTACTGTACATTCTCGGTGCACGCATCAGGAGCCAGTAACCACCGTGCAGCCTGGGGGAAACTTAGTGTATTCCGACCACTCACAAGCGAGCAGCAAGGGTGTCCTGTGGCTTTACCTGCCGAGCTACGTTGTACTGGTGGGAGTGTCTGTACAGCACACAGCTAACGCCAGTTTACTGCTGCTTTACAACGTAAAATAATTTTCTGGGAGTGCTGCATTACAAAACACACAGCGAAGTAGCTCACCGGAATGTTTAAAACAATCGTTTACGATATACCGTTTACAAATGGCCAACATTTTTGCCAGCAGAAATTCCCAATGATTTCCCAGCTGTGTTGGTTTCGCCTTCTCCCACTCCAAAGTAGGTTTGCGATTGATGGCGGCAATGTGATACCCAGTGTTGAGTTGCACGCAAAGGTTTAAGCGTCAAGTCACACACTTCCCTTGAAGATAATGCTATTATGGGTTTGCTAGTAATTGGTCACGTTCACCAAGCTTACCTACCTACTCGACATTTCAGTCCTTGATTTTGCTTGGAAAGTAAGTTTAACCCATATTTTCCTATTTTTTTTTGGTAGAAAAATGTGTGTGTGTGTGTGTGTGTATATATATATATGATATTTATGTTTCTAATATAAAGTTATTTATATTGATAAAAATAATCATAAATTGGGAATTAATATTGATTTATAAAGTTCCTACATAATGTAATAAATATTTACATTATATACAGTGGCTATTGTACAGGTATGCAAGTTCTAGTGAAGTGAAATACTTCACAAAGGAGATTTATTAATTTATAATTTAAAAAAAATATGCATTAAATATCGCGGAACAATCTTCGTAACAGAGTAGGGCCTAAATCTGACTGATGTTTTTTTACTTGTCACTAAGGAAATGTCACCAAAACGAGTATCCCATTCCGACTAGAGCCGACTGCAGCTGGAGTTGAATTAATTATGTGCTGTAGTGATTTCTGAAGTGCTTAGTTTTGCGCACGTGTGAATGGAAAAGTTTATTTTCTTTGTTTCCTCGTTTTGTTTCGCAATCTATGCACAGCGAGCAGTTAGTGTATTTTAATTTATAACTATGATTAAACTTTTTTTTTTTTTTTTACGAGATTGTGAACGGCTAAAAAATGGCTCTTTACTAGCTCGGTACAGGATGTGGCATAACACCCGGTGTGAATAATCGGGTGGTCGTGGATAATAGCCGGTGATTATAGGAAATTACCAGGAACAGTCGTGAATGTGACTGCATTCCGCGGTAGTAATCTCATTGAGTGGCAACTGTACGTGATTATAGGTTGTTATTCATAGTTAGTAACATCCTCTGGTAAATGTAATCAAGTGACGTAGCGGAAGAGAGCTTAGCTTGACGTAACCTGGTTCATCAGTGCTCCTGTTGCTTGTGATTTGGCACGGTTCCATACACTATTCTATAGCGCCGATTAAATATTCATACATTACGTGTTTGTAATATATAAAACGCGTTCTATATCATCATCGACCAGCTCCACCAGTGATTAATTCCTTATTGCGGTTGTTAAGCGTCCTTAAAATTACAGTCATAAAATTTTCCAACGAAAAGTATCAACAAGTCTTTTGACAAAGTGGGGCCGCGGTGGTGAAGTGGTCAGACTGCTCGTCTCCCGTCCAGACAAACCGGGCTCGATTCCCAGCGGGGTCGCTCTCGGGTTTTTGCATTGCGGGTACCGTACACTGAGAAAAAAGGTTTTGTCGGATCAGACAATATTTGTTCGGTGCTACCAAATTATTTGTTTGTATAGGGGGCAATGAAATATGTTGTTGCTGAAACCAAATTATTTCGTTGTTCACATTTTGTTGCCCCGAACTGTAAGATTTGGTTGGTGCAACTAAAGATTTGTTTCGCTCCACTTACATTAAACAGTTTGGGCCGATATAAAAGAAAATAGTTATGTTCGACCGAGTTCCGAACCTAGATCACCTGCATCCGCGCGCTACGCTTGATGACGCGGGAAAGTTTTCAAATAAATAAGTTACTGCAAATATTGGGCATCGTGTACAAATAACTATTTCAAGTTTTACAGCTTTACTTGTCAGTTTATTGTTGTATTGTCTTATTAATGTGTTTATACGATTGTTAAGCATCTATAGATGAACTAGCGAACACGGTTACTATCCTAATTGTCACAAAAAAATACAAACAAACTCTCGAGTTGTTGTATTTTCGAACGAAGGCAGACATATAAGTGGCCAAACAAATATATACAATGAGTCAACAAAATATTTAGTTCACAGTCTAAATTTTTTTTTGGCCCAACACAGAGATTTTGTTTATTCAGACATGTATTTTGTTAGTCGAACCAAAGTAATGTTGTTGCATTTCAAATTTTGTTTGCTCAACAGTATATTTCGGTAGGGCAACTAAATATATATTTGGCCCTATACAAACAAATATTTTGTTATATTTTCTCTGAGTGTACAGGACGATGCCACAGGTCGGCGTATTTCTGGAGGTTCTCCTGTTTACTCCGCTACTGCATTCCGGTGCTGCTCCGTACTCGCCTCGCTTCACCCTCATCGGCTCTCGAGACCTCGACATTGAACCGCCCAGATCTATCCACTCCACTCTTTATACGCGTGGCCGAATATCCACCGGGGGGGGGGGGAACTGATGGCCGAATGAATACCTGTCGGGGGAAGTGCCGCAGCAATTCATCGTAGAGAAATGAGAATAGAACATTCGTAGACAGGTTGGAACTGGCATGTTCGGATGCATGAGTGTTGGTTCCAGAGCGTGAAAGTGACCGATATGTATATATGTATATATAGAGTAGTGCAGTCTTATAAGTTGTGTAATGCAAATTAAGTGTTTGCCCCCTACAGCCGTTCAGTTTGGTTGGCCAGTGCCTCCCCTCCCCCTCAACAATTTCAGAGTCGCCGCCATTTGTATCATATGAATATATTATGGGACTTCAATGTTGCTCTATTATTTTATGACTTAAGGAATGCTGTACTAGTTTGCTCTTCTTAATTTATCCTATTGCGGAATCTCCGTAATGATGAACGATAGCTCAACTTTTTACCATTTTCCCGCCTAAATTAATTACTTACGTTTAAGACTAAATGAGAGAACTGGAACTATCACATGGGCGTGAAAAGTTTCTTTAGTGATCTTAGTAAGTAGAAATCTCTAAAAATGTGTAGCACTTTTTGAATACAACTGATTGGCGGTAGGTGTAGTAGGCACCTGCTTGTTTTTCCTTCGCGGTGGAAATGGAGCAAGAAATATTTGACAGGGATTAATTTTTCGCCCATATTTCTGGTAACCAAAAGACGTGGAAGTTTTTAAAAATTTTCATTCCCTTGATAGTAAGGCATATCGGTCGTTCCCCGACAACTTCCAACAGCGAAGGTTTTTTTCTTTCTATTAATCAATCACCGTCCGGCGTGACGGAGGATTCATTTCATTCCGCAATATTCGCTTTGCGCCCTCCGACCCCGAGCAGAGCGCGCCAGACGGCGAACACCACGTGATTTATGCCCGTCCATTATGCGCGGGGGGGATAGTCTGTCCGTTTCCGCGCCTTGGAACCTCTCCTGTTCCGCGGGCCGGGTTCTGTCGACCAAGGTTTCGTCGACAGGGGATTAATAGTCCACCTCCTCTGTGTGTGCGCTGCAAGTGACGAGCTTGCTAGCTCGGCAGGATGAGAGAGAGAGAAGTGAGAGGAGAACCACTTCGTCTATGCGGAGGGACATCGTGCACCACGATTAATAACTGGCACTATAAACTGTTCACGGGCACTGTAAACTGTCCACGGGCACTGTAATCTGTTCACGGGCACTGTAATCTGTTCACGGGCACTGTAATCTGTTCACGGGCACTATAAACTGTTCACGGGCACTATAAACTGTTCACGGGCACTATAAACTGTCCACGGGCACTGTAATCTGTTCACGGGCACTGTAATCTGTTCACGGGCACTGTAATCTGTTCACGGGCACTGTAATCTGTTCACGGGCACTATAAACTGTTCACGGGCACTATAAACTGTTCACGGGCACTGTAAACTGTCCACGGGCACTGTAATCTGTTCACGGGCACTATAAACTGTTCACGGGCACTATAAACTGTTCACGGGCACTATAAACTGTCCACGGGCACTATAAACTGTTCACGGGCACTATAAACTGTTCACGGGCACTATAAACTGTTCACGGGCACTGTAAACTGTTCACGGGCACTGTAATCTGTCCACGGGCACTGTAATCTGTTCACGGGCACTGTAATCTGTTCACGGGCACTGTAAACTGTTCACGGGCACTATAAACTGTTCACGGGCACTATAAACTGTCCACGGGCACTATAAACTGTTCACGGGCACTGTAATCTGTTCACGGGCACTATAAACTGTTCACGGGCACTATAAACTGTTCACGGGCACTATAAACTGTCCACGGGCACTGTAAACTGTCCACGGGCACTGTAATCTGTTCACGGGCACTATAAACTGTTCACGGGCACTATAAACTGTTCACGGGCACTGTAAACTGTCCACGGGCACTGTAAGCTGTTCACGGGCACTGTAATTATTTCACAGGTTCTATAAACAGTTCACAGGCACTTTAAACTGTTCACAGGCACTGTAAACTGTTCACGGGCACTGTAAACTGTTCACGGGCACTGTAAACTGTCCACGGGCACTGTAAGCTGTTCACGGGCACTGTAATTATTTCACAGGTTCTATAAACAGTTCACAGGCACTTTAAACTGTTCACAGGCACTGTAAACTGTTCACGGGCACTGTAAACTGTTCACGGGCACTGTAAACTGTTCACGGGCACTGTAAACAATTCACAGGGCACTAGACACTGTTCACGGGCACTGTAAACTGTTCACGGACGCGATGAACCGTTCACGGGCATGATGAACTGCTACCAGGCACTTGCTTATTTAACAGTTCTGGTTATTAAATTGTTTTGTGTTTTTTTTTAATTGCTCACGTATCTATACAGTTTTCCGCATCGAAAGATGCTCAAAATTATATTACATTTATGTCTTTTTCTTTTATTAATTTATATTATTTTTGGAATTTTTTTTATAAAAACTGTACAATAATTCATAGAAAAGACTCCATAACCAATCTCACCACTAACAGATAATTATTTAAACGAATTTTAATCGCGTGAAGAGATTTGGACGGCTATAAACAGCGTGGCCTAGAGAGCTGATGAGGGTGATTTGGGATATGAAGTGGCGCCGGAATGAAGGGGCGGGGGAAACGGGAGATCCCGGAGAAAACCCGCCTTCCAGCGCCATCGCCCGTCACGACTCCCACGTGCGACAGTCCGGTGACCCGGCCGGGGATTGAACCCGGTTCAACTTGGTGGGAGGCGAGCAGTCTAACCGTTTAGCCACCGTGGCCCCGTTTATGATTAAAGCTGGGCCTCACCTATTTTGAAGACATTGTTCTTTTTCGTCCCAATTGCAGTTTTCAGAAGTATTATTGAAAAACTTTGATTACATAACATTTACAATTCACTAGTTGTTTAATACTGTGTGTTATGCCTGCTTGTAAAACGGAATGCACTCATTGATAAAATATAAATATGTTCCTAACTTTTTACAAATATGTTCCTAACTTTTACAACTAGCAGATAACGCACAACTAAAATCTCGCACAGAAATATAACAACTCGTTAAAATGTCAGAAATTACTTTGAAGACTAAATGACGACGCTAAGACGAGCCTTAAATTTCATAACACTTCGGCTGAGCTGCACTTTTCGTGATTGGATGATCTAGGTGATACGCGTTTTAGATCGTCTGGCCGCGAATCACAGATGTACAGTATCGACGTAACCTGATTATGGTTGGCCAGTCACGTATAGGCTGTTCACGATAAAATGAGCACTTTTGAAAGCCTGCTTAAAATATACTTTTTATGCACGTGTATTCTTCCGCCCTATGCATGATTAAAATCGTCTTCAACCTCATCACTTTATTAATGCGTCGGTCAAGTGAAAATGTGAAATTATTTGAAAAATAAATATCTAAATAAAAATCTCATATTTACACTTTTATGTATTAAAAAATAAACATAAAGTCAAAGAAATCATTTAAGTTATCAGAAATGGTTACCTAACACTTTTCATTCGACGTTAAGATACTGAATTACTTCCCATTCATCGTTACCAACTTTACTGGGGGTATGTCACTCAGTATGTCACTCAAAGCGCCCGTTGAAATACGTACATACATGCAGGCAGGGGCAGTGACTTTTTTCTAATGTTGATTTCAAAAGTGCTCACTTTAACGTGAACGGCCTTTAGGAAAATGTCTTCTCTAGGAGAAACGCCGCCAGCAAGTAAAAGAAGACTGTTGGCACGCCTGTGGGCTATGGAAATCTAGCATTTGCGGTAATTTTTTTCGCGAAATTCGGGTGTACCTACTAACGAGCAATTTTGTGCGAAATCGTTGTTCGCGCGATCACGCACATCTCGTTAAAATAAATGTTCCGGGACTGCTACTTTTTCCCAAAAAAAAAAAAAAAAAGGTAAAAACAGATATCTATGGTTCTATCTCATTACTACTTTTATCATATTAAGTGTATTAATGGAGAGAAATAATCGCGAAAATGGTCAAATATCGCATCGCTTTAAAAGCTCGCCTACGCAGTTTCCGCGACAAGAGAAAAGTACGATCGTACGCGCGTAGTTTAACGCGTGGGCTTTCATCGCGTGTAATAAAGTCCTACTGTTACACAGTACAGAGTTACTGCGGAAACACTGCACGCCTTGCGCGTAGGAGCGATGAGGCACTGGGCGTGCGTGTAACTGTCGCCCGTATCGCTCCCTCGTCTGCCTGCCATGCCTACACAGTTTAAATGGGGATTCATTGTAATAGAAATTCCGTCTCCCTACAACAGTTTCAAAGATAACCTTTTCTATACACTGACAGAAAATTGAACTAAATATTTGTTTGTATAGGGCCAAACATATATATTTACTTACCCTAACAAAATATATTGTCGAGCAAACAAAATTTCAAAAGCATTAAAATTACTTTTGTTCGTCTAACAAAATATGTTTCAATAAACAGAATCTCCGTGTTGCGCCAAAGAAAGTTAGACTGTCAGCTAAATGTTTTGTTTAATCAACTGTATATATTTGTTTGACCACTCATTTGACTGCCTTCGTTCGAAAATACAGCTCGAGAGTTTGTATTTTTGTGACAATTAGGATAGTAACCGTGTTTGTTAGTGCATCTATTGACGCTTAACAATATTATAAACATATTAATAAAACAATGCAACAAGAAACTGACAAGTAAAGCTGTAAAATTTGAAATATTTGTTTGCACACGTTGCCCAGTATTTGAAGTATATCTATTTAAAAGCTTTCCGGCGTCGTCAGTTTAATTGCCTCTATACAAACAAATAATTTGGTTGCACCAAGTAAATCTTGTTTGATTCGACAAAACCTTTTCCTCAGTGTACGCTGTTAACGGTAAACTAAGCACTTTTTTTTTTTTTTTTAAGGCCCTGCTAAAATTGTCATTTGAGCCAATTTTATCTTCCCGACACTTTTTAATATAAACATCGCAGTGCGATTAATACGCACAGTGTATACATTTCACCACTTTCAAAAGTTAACGTCCAAGACTGAAATAAAACATATTTATTGGTGGTTAATGCATGTTGGGAGGGCCTCAAAAAAAGTGCTCACTTTACCGTGATTGGCCTACAACACCACTGACGGAATGGAATTTGTTTGAAAAATCCAGATGGTATATTTGCCTAGTAGCAATCTAGATCATTGCTTGGCGCAACAAAATTGTTTGTTTGATATTATTTAGTTGTTTCAACAATGTTATATTACTGTAATAATAACCGATATACACTGCTGAATCAAGTCAGTCCACAGGTTTGGCACAGCCACAACAGTAGTTTCTTTAAACCAAATAATTCTGTTGAACTTCAACATGTCTGTGTTTAAACAACCAAGCAGCTGTTTGGCTTGACTAATAAGACAATTACTTTTAACCAAATCATTTTGTCGAACCAAATATATGTCTGTGTTAAAACATACGTGCATTTTTTTTTTGGCTTGGCTACTATTACTGAATCATTTAGTTAAACCAGGCGTGCATTTATTCGACTTAATTATTAGTGGTACTTATTTTAACCACACTGTAAAAAATATTAGCTGTATTGTATAATAGAATAATATTAATAAAATGCATGGGGTATTAGTACTGTTAATTTTTTACCCATACCCTCTGACGAATAGCAACCGAAATCTTAACTCTGAAATCCGCGGACACCATGACGACTGCATCATGTTAGAAGTGAATATTAGTGTGTTAAAGGATTGCTTCTTCTGCCCGTCCTCCCACTTAGCTGTTACGTAATACAAGCAATTTTATTACTTTGAATCTAGTTTATGTTTGTAACAAGGGCAGTATAGCACGAACGTGTTTTGAAACACTATGGAATGTCACTGGAATTAATCCATATTGGCAACAGGAACGCAAAAGATAGAAACAAATCTTCCACATACTTTCAAAAACATGTAAAAACTGCTAAATTTATCCAGAAGTATACGTAAACTCTCCGTAAAATTACGGACACATTGATTTTCAGATACGGACTTTCCGTAAATTTCAAGTATTCTACATGACATTTGTTATGGAACTTTGGCACGCTAAGAAATATCGTCTTTTTTTTTTTATAAGTGTGGAAGTATTCTGTGAGAAAGTTACATAGAAGTTTTTTTTCCGATACAATTATTTTTTTAAACTAATGCATTGAAGAAGAAATATTTTTTAAAAATTCATTCCCCACTCTAACTCCATGGCTGCAGGCTTGGTAGGCAAAGCCCTTTCGATATGAACCACTAACGGTTTGGAACCCCCAAAAAAAAAAAAAATTAATTTTTGTGCCAAACGCTGTTCAACTTGTGCAAATTATATGTGATGACATTTTCCTCGAATAAAAAGAAAATTACGCTTTATATTTTTTGAATATTTTGAAGACAAATTCATTTTTTTTTTTTTTTTCCCCCCATATAAGTGTAAGAACTGGCAAATGTGTAAAATGTGCACCTTTCTAATAATTCCACAGTTTAACTTGACCGATGCATGCGTGAAGTGGTCAGACCCATGGCAGTGTTAATTGCACATATTGTCAAAGGCTGTTCACGATAAAGTGAACACTTTAGAAGTGAACCTTAGAAGAAAAGTCATTGCCCCTACCTGCATATATTTTGGCGGGCGCACTGAGTAACACGCGCCCAGTAAAGTTGGTACCGATGGATGGGAAGTAATTACATATCGTAACGTCGAATACAAAGTGTTAGGTAATCATTTGTGGTAACTCAAATTATTTCACTTTTTTATGCATCAAAGTGTAAAAATTACCAGATTTGTACAATATTTACTTTTCTAATAATTTCACAGTTTCACTTGACCGACGCATTAATAAAGCGATAACACCCACGGAAGTGTTAATTTAACATAAGGCGTAAGAATTTACAAAGTGCATACAAGTAGATGCCAAGCAGGACTTTCAGAAGTGCTCATTTGACCGAGAATAGCCTATACATATATAACCAATGAGCGTACTTCCCTCTATGTAGATGAACCAGATACATATGCAACACTAATGAGCAATCACAAATACACGCATGCTTTACTCGGGACTCGAGCTCGGAACTCCTTGTATAATAAACTGGCATGGAACAAACAACATTACGGAGGTACAATTAACAATACCCGGTTATGATCAGTCTAATAGACAGGGTTACTAACATGACATATTGACAGGACAACCATGCGAGTCGCTTAAATTGTACATGCCCCTATGGTGGCACTACTCGTGTGAGAAATTTGGTAGAAATCGGTTGTCTGGTCGCCGAGATGTGGCATAATTTTGTTTTCATGTGGCACTAGCTTACAAAATGCAAGTATGCTAAATTAAGTTTAAATTTGTTGCATGGCTTCGTAAATACAGTGTACTAAGCCAAAATGTTTATGTGGCTGAAATTTTCGAAACAAGTGTCTGATCCAGTAACAAGAAATTTACATGGCTGTCCTTAGTAGCCCTACTTGGATTTCTAAATTTGATAGTAATAGGTATATTATTTCCCTGAAGTAGTATAACTACTTAATTTGATAGTAATAGGTATATTATTTCCCTGAAGTATTATAACTACTTAATTTGATAGTAATAGGTATATTATTTACCTGAAGTATTATAACTACTTAATTTGATAGTAATAGGTATATTATTTACCTGAAGTATTATAACTACTTAATTTGATAGTAATAGGTGTATTATTTACCTGAAGTATTATAACTACTTAATTTGATAGTAATAGGTGTATTATTTACCTGAAGTATTATAACTACTTAATTTGATAGTAATAGGTGTATTATTTACCTGAAGTATTATAACTACTAATTTGAATAGTAATAGGTGTATTATTTCCCTGAAGTATTATAACTACTTAATTTGATAGTAATAGGTGTATTATTTCCCTGAAGTATTATAACTACTTAATTTGATAGTAATAGGTGTATTATTTCCCTGAAGTATTATAACTACTAATTTGAATAGTAATAGGTATATTATTTCCCTGAAGTATTATAACTACTTAATTTGATAGTAATAGGTGTATTATTTCCCTGAAGTATTATAACTACTAATTTTGATAGTAATAGGTATATTATTTCCCTGGAGTATTATAACTACTTAATTTGATAGTAATAGGTATATTATTTCCCTGAAGTATTATAACTACTTAATTTTTTCACGTGGTGCTAAATGGCGGATAAAAGAAGTTCGGTGTAGGCAAGTTTCATTGTTGTAATAGATACTTTTTATGGTTGCCATTTTCAAAATAAGTGTCTGAATTACTTAAAACATACGACTTTACGTGGTCTGCTGTAGTATTACTTATTTGACAAATATGGTAGGAATCGATTGATTTATTCCCAAGATATATCTTAACTTCGTTTTTTAATGCGGCGCTGTCTTCCAAAATGGCGGGGTATAGAATATTTATTGGATTTTTTAATATCTGATAGATACTTAAAGCATGCCAAGTTTGGTCAAACGGTGTGGTATGTGTAGTAAATTAAGATGAATGATTTATTACAGCCATTTTGAAAATGTGCCTTACCTATTCAAATAGTACACGTTTAGAC